>CM062296.1:112798896-113398896 GCA_031216915.1 Pictodentalium vernedei | reverse complement strand
GTGAAGCATACACTAGACATTAAGTTTCCGTTTTTAGTTTTTATTCTCGGTGTTAATACTTGTCCTACCCTGGTACCAACTACACTATATGACCCAATCATATTATCATCAATTGTTATTGGAGTGTTCATCTTTTGGATGGAAAATATTGTCTTGTTAAACAGTACATGTTTACTTGAACTGTTTACTCAACACAACTAGAAGAAAATACTTGAAAAAAAAGTTTCTTGAATGGCTTATGTTTTCTCATTTTGGCCCTTTAGTAGAACAAGGTGCCATCTGCCTCTGGGGACCTCATTCTGCAGATGACAGTCTGCTTATTTTCAGGCTTGCTGGTAACCAATTCCTTACATGGAAGTCCTCTAAAATGGGCAACAGTTGCCTGGACTTAACTTTATATCCATTTTTCTGTCATGATTAACCATTGTGCCAAAATATGTGACCTTAAACACCAATAAATAAATAAATCACCATATTAGAATACTGGTAGATTACAGCACTGAAATGGTCGACTTAAGAAAAGGAATTTTGTGAGATGCTTACTTACATGTACTTGTACCTATTCCCTTTGTGATTATGAAATTTATGTAATGGATTTGTGGCATGTTGTGAAGCATACACTAGACATTAAGTTTCTGTTTTTAGTTTTTATTCCTGGTGTTAATACTTGTCCTACACTGGTACCGACTGCACTGTATGACCCAATCATTTTATCATCAATTATTATTGGAGTGTTCATCTTTTGGATGGAAAATATTGTCTCGTTAAACAGTAAATGTTTACTTGAACTGTTTACCCAACACAACTAGAAGAAAGTACTTGCAAAAAAGATATTCTTGAATGGCTTATGATTTCATTTTGGCCCTTTAGTAGAACAAGGTGTCATCTGCATTGCTTTAGCAAAATTTATTCACATATCATTGCCCTGTCACAATTTATGCCACACTTTTATACAGGTACAGTTGAAACTAGAAGTCCTGTCATGAAATGCGCACAAATAGCACGTTGATATGCGCGTTAATGTGCGCGTTGTGGCCCAAGTAAAGCTATCATATTCTGTACATATGGCCTGTGCACAAGCAATGTTTCAGCCAATGGACCTCCGGGTAACCCGGAGGTCCATTGGCAGAAACATTGCATGTGTTTGCTATGAGTAACCAGGAGAACCTGTCGTGCTTTGGATGTCATTCGATATGGCAATGGCGTGCAATTCCAATGCACAATTAAGCCTAGATAAGCACACTATTCGTGACAGGACTTCTAGTTTTAACTGTATACTTCCATCAAGTGTGATAAGGAATTTCAATCTGAGATGCTAGTTTTCAGGTTTTATCCTGATTTCAGGCTTTTTTGTATCGTCGTTGTAAAGAAAAAGATTAACCCGTAGCACTCTGGTAGTGCAACAGATTTTTCTCCCATCACTCTGTTTTTCTCTTGTTTAACTATGAATTTAACCAATTATATCTTGTTTGACAGGGCTCACTGAGTGCTACCAAACAAGGTATATTATGTTAAATATCGAACTGCTTTATGGGAAATATTTGCTGCTGAAAACTTTGCCATTTTGATATCAGAGTACAGAGGGTTAATTTAAGTGTTTTCTTTTTAAAATGGCAAACTATCCTAGAGTATTTTGTTTATATTTGTACTATTCTCAATTTTTAAAGCACTCAGCTTGTGACATGTAATTGGCTTAAAATCTTTATTAGCTTATTCAGTGGAGATCTTTTTTCAGACTTTTTATTGGTGTGTCACTCGCATCTCTGTTTCGATACAGACCAAATAATTTCACTTGGAAGATAATGGCATCATGCATTGCAGATGGCTCTTGTTGCACTCAAGGGACTACATGAAGCACATCCACAGAATATGAAGCTTTTAAGTTGCAGTAGATGAACTTCAGAGTAAAGCGTAAATTTGGGCTACCAGCACTCAGTTAAAGAATTAGTTAAATTTTCCCAGCACTTTAATTTATATATTTTTAAGTCCGCACTTCCATATTATACAGTTGAAACTAGAAGTCCTGTCATTGTGTTGTGAACTATATTGAAGTAATAGCGTGCTGAGTACAGTTAAAACTAGAAGTCCTGTCATAAAATGCGCATAAATAGCACGTTGATCTGCACGTTACTCTGCACGTTATGACCATCATAAGGCTATCAAATTCTGTACATATGGCCTGTGCACAAGCAATGTTTCAGCCAATGGACCTCCGGGTAACCCGGAGGTCCATTGGCAGAAACATTGCCTGTGTTTGCTATAAGTAACCAGGAGAACCTGCCGTGCTTTGGATGCCATTCGATATGGCAATTATGCGCAATTCCTACGCGCAGTTAAGCATAGATAAGCGCACAGTTCGTGACAGGACTTCTAGTTTTAACTGTAAGTGCACTTTTTGTCCATATCAGATTCAAACAGCCCAATTAGCATAACTCAGTTCCTGGGGAAAAACAACGAGCCCAACAATTTTATACTAGTAAATAGAGATTATTAACATCACTCCTCACCTCTACTGGATACATGTACATGTAATGATGTAAATAAATATTAAAATTTCAGGCCTGGTAGTCTAGAAAATCAAGGAGTGCAAAACAGTTGCCCTCCTCAGATTGCTTTGCAGTGCAATTGCACCTGGAATGTTCAAGGCAGATACTTGTGTGCTATTTTGATTATACTCACTTCAAGGTATTACTATTGTGACTGAAAAGTTGTACTACATTCAGCTACATAGTGGAAAAATTGACACACACATCTTCTCATTACTCAGAATGTTGCATTCAATTCTGATGTGACGGTCTTCTGCACTCAGAATGTGTTGAAATGCGACACAGAATGGGTCATCAATTATTGTGAATCAATGCAACATTGACAAATCGTCCACTGAGTTCCAATGTGTTCTATGTGCCTAGTGGCACATATATGACCGCATAACTTTCATTTTGGCATTCAAATATCTTTGTCAAGTATAGCCCTTCAGACAACTTATTCTGACCCCCAAAACAGGGGATCATGCAACAAATAAGAGAGAGAAATTGACAGCAAGGGAAGTACCGGTCACATGCACATATTTTTCAGGGAATGCCCTACAAAAACACACCAAATGTAAACTGTATTTTTTTTAGGTCCACAAGTCTTCAAATCACCCTCTTTTTTATTGGGAATATTCATCAATAATGCAAGATGTCAATAGAATGCTTCAAACGTTTATTGAAACAATTTTTTTTCCCAAGGCTGTTTATTTTTAGAGATTGCATCACTTCCGAGTGTTTCAAGGCAGGTATTTCTAATTCAGATATTTTGTTCAGTGATACCTTACTACTGGCATCATGTATTCTCCACTTGAAAAGTATTTATAATTGTTCATAACAGCACAAAAAACATGCAAACTCTTATCACATGGACCACCAGGTGCAACCTGGTAGTCCATGTGATGAAAGTTTTGCAAATGTTTCTTGTGTTTTGTCCTCAGGCATTGCAAATAATTAATAAGTAAAAAATCTATCCCAGAGCTATTTAGTATTAATTCACCATCGACATACTGTGGTCTCAATATTTTCTTTCTGTTTGATTGTTTCAATTCGTGATTTCACTATGGACCTCGTTTAAATACCGCATTATATTTTACATTGCACAGCGCAAATGTGCTTATTTCAGACTACATTCTTCTATAAGGAGTGTGTTACCTAACAAGTAATTTCTGCGCCAATTGTGACAGGACAACTGTGACAGTTTCAACTATAGGTCCCAATAAGTCCTGAGTTATTGGGAAACAGGTTCAGTTTCTGCTTTTCTTCTTATAACTCTATTCATTTATTTATTGGTGTTTAAGGTCCCATACTTCTGCACAGTGGTTAATCATGACCACAACATGGCGATAAAGTCAAGGTCAGTCAATCATTTATACCCCATGTTGCCTTTTTTAGAGGACTCGAAACCCAAGCATTATTAGTGACTGGGTCCTATGTTACCAGGGAAACAGAGCTTGTTTACCACAGTAAACAAGCACTGCATCACTTCCCATGTTTTCCACGGGGGCTCATAACTCAATAGAATCTAACCTGAGGAAAAATTCATGTGAGAACACTGAATCTCCCATGCTATTTTCATTTGACGCAGTCTTGGGCTTGAAGTGTTTTATTTACGAAATCTTGACTGACTAATGCAACAGTTACGATCAAATCACGATCTTATCAGGAAAAATATCGCCTATCACTTGATCTAAAACATGATAAAAGTGTTTCCTCCCCCATGGTGAAGCAGTGCTTGTTTTTGTGTTAAACCAGCTTTGTTTTACAGGTAAAAAAGGACCCATTCACCAATGCTTGGGTTAGAAATCCTTTAATAGGTGTAACATGTAACGATTGACAAAACTTGACTTTATCTCCATTAAACAGGAGTGCGGTGGCTCAGTAGTTAGTGGTGCAGGCTGCAAGCCGAAAGGTCCTCGGTTTGATTCCCACCTGCAGCAAATGCGTTGTGTCCTTGGGCAAGTCACATCACCCCCATTGCCCACGTGGGGGCACAGTGGCATTGTGTACTAAGACATACTGCACGTCGATGGTGCACCTGTCTTCAACCAATGCTAACCCTGCTTGTGTGGAGTTAGTATGTTGGGGAGTTGACAGTTGCTCGCCTTTGCTCGATGGTTCTCTTAGGGTACTCCGGCTTCCTCCGCCTGTAAAACTGTCGTCATGATTAGCCATTGTGCAGAAATATGTGACCTTAAACACATATAAATAAATAAATATCCATTAAACACACACCTTAAACAACAATAAATAAATAAATGAATAAATAAATAAATAAATAAATAAAAGACCTTCCTATGAATTACAGTGTTAAAAATAATGTTTTTGGACCCCCTCATTGGATGTTTTTATTGCCTTGCACAGGCTTCCAATATTCCCACAAAATTGGAATACTCAAAACTTTTTATATTTTATGATTGATGTACATGTATGTAACAAATCTGCAGAACATCACTAAAGACAGTCAACATTCTGTGGCTTTGCAGTTGTATCTAAGCAGGTCTTGGCTGTCTATAGACAGCCAAGACCTGCCTAGAAACAACTGTTGCGGAACATATGGCTGGAATGTAACTTGCAAGTTTTCCCAGAGACAGCAAGTTGGGGCACCTGTTCTGTTGCAGTATAAAGTCTGAATTAGGCCCCTGAGGGTTAAAATTAAATAAGTGAATTTGTATAATTGTATACTTTCTTTTTTTATTTTGTGTATGAAAAGACCGAATTAAACCTTGCAGTTCATCACATGCAAGAAAAATATAAAAGTAACCCCCCCACCCTCTCTCACTGATTTGGAAAAAAAATTGCTTTACAGTCAGTTAATTTATTTTGTGTGGCTTAATTATTATTTATTTATTTATTGGTGTTTAAGATCATATACTTATGCACAATGGTTAATCATGACCGTGACAGTGTTACTGGTGGAGGAAGCCGGAGTTCCCGGAGAGAACCACCGAGCAACGACAAGCAGCTGCCAGCTCCCCAACATCGTAACTCTGCACTGCAGCACAGGCAGGGTTAGATTTTTTGAAGACATGCGTACCATTGACGTGCAGTACGCCTTAGTACATGGCGTCAACGTGCCCCCATGTGGACGAACAGGGTTAAGTGCCTTGCCCAAGGACACAATGCGGGAGTCCAAATTGATCGCTCAGGCAGTCACCCATCCGATGATTAACCAGGCTCGACGCTGCTTAACTTCGGTGATCTGACGAGAATCGGTTACCGCAATGCCACTGCGCCCCCTTGTGTGTCCTAAATTTGTTTGGCAGAGCTCCAACATGGTCCCCAAAATCCTAAATATTTTGAAACATTAGCTAATATTATTTTTTTGAAGCAGTGATTCAGAACTCTTTAATTGGTCCTTTGTGGGAACCACAGACATGGAGCAGTGCTTGTTTACTGTGGTAACAAAGGTCTACTTTACTGGGAAAATGGGAATCGGTAAGCAATGCCTGAGCTGGAAATCCTATGAAGTGGCCAACACAGGTATAACTGAGTGGCTAAACTTTCGCTTCATATCTATGTTACAGTCATGGCCATATATGCTGAAAGTGACCATAAACACCAATAAATAAACTGTAAATTATGTCATGGAAAGTGTTTTTATTTGTTTGATTCCTTGTAGCCCCAGTCAGTCAGTGATTAACCCTCTTCAAACCAATATCAAAATACCAATTTTTGTCGCATTATGCAACAAGAATGTAACCAATTCAGTCTTGTTTGATAGCTCAATGACATCAAAACACTAAACTTTCAAACAGCAGAGTCTTCCCTTTATGCAACCAGGAATTTAACCCTTTACCTAATGAATTGACCCCTGCATGTATAATTTCCATAAGCAGTTGGAACATTTTTTTTTCAAGAAAACCATATCACGTTACCCCACATTGGAACAAGTGCGTTTAATGAGAAGGTTGCATGATATAGTTTTATGGAAATTTTGTTTATGCCCCTGCAACTAGGAGGGAGGGGGGCACATTGTTTTACTCTGGTCTGTCCATCCGTCTGTCCACTGTCTGTCCGTCCGCATCTAGTTTAAATTTAAAATACAATAATTAAAATAATAAAAAATAAATTTCGATATTCTGTGCTTTAGGTAAAGGTTTAACTCTTAAAGGCCTATTTCTGACTTTTCCAACTTCAGAACAGGTACCCTTAACATGCCATCATGAGGTGATCCTCCTGAAAATAGACATATTACCTTGGCAGTGATTTCTAGTCTAGACTTGGCTGCTCAAATCTGCAGCCAAGACTTGATTACAATTCACTACTTAGCAGCCCTCGAAATTAAGAGGATTCTCCACGGTAACAAATTGCCATGGACAAGGTTACAGCCCATGGCAAACTCCATAACAATTTTAATGATCAGACAACAGCACTGCTTCTACTGTTGATGATTTTAATAAATTTACAATTGACTTGAAGTTGTGTGTTGTCTCAATGCCCCCTGGGTTGGAAATAGCTACCATATTTACTCTATGTATTGGGACAATCTATGATTTGGGACACACATTTTTTCCAGAAAACTATATTTTTTTTATGCTCCAAAGTTTGGGACATTCAGGAGATTTGTTTCCAGTTGGCCAGTCTCTAGTAGCAGACGACACTCATAAAAAAAATTCTTGAGTAACTAAAACTTTTCATTTTTTGCTTCCAAAACATAGCTTATGATCCCTCATTGGAACGAGCGCAATACACTCGTTCCAATGAGGGATCATAAGCTATGTTTTGGAAGCAAAAAATGAAAATATAAAAAAAAATTGGTCGGCGATTTTCGTATATAGTGATGGAAAATGAATCACACACAACTTTATTCAGCATAAAATCAAGACCCGGCTCTGTTCTTTCCCCATTTTCTAAGAATTGGGACAGCTGTGAAAATAATTATTTTTAGCTGTCCCAATACATAGAGTAAATACGTGTAATTGGCAATTATTTATAATCATGATTTTGAGCCATAAATTGCAGAGCCATGCCTGAATATTAGTATTCGACCATGGACATTGGCAGTCACAAATTGCCACTTCTCTGGCAACTTCAATTTCAGTTTGTTTTGCATCCTATCATAAATATAAAGTAATTCCTCTTCCCATAGTATTATGGGATGTTGAACCACAGGTGTTGCAAGTTTGCTGCAAATCAACATCATTTACCAAGCTTTGTGTAGCTTCGCGATATTGTTATATTTCCAACATTTTTGCAAAGTTAATGGTAGTTTATGTGCTCAGGTTTTTTTTTTTGAGCTGGGGCAGATTGATAATGCTAGTTATAAATTGCCTACTTCAAATTTAAGGAAAAAGCCTATAGCATTCAATTGCCGTGGAAAAATTCATATCCCAGGGCAATCCCCACAGCATTTGTCGATTGCTGTGGATAATTTTGACGGCTGGCTTAGATACAGGCAATGCACAGGTGGTGACCTAGTGAGAATTCAAGAAATTTGTCCTTCAAGGGTTAACCCTTTACCCAACGTAACAGTCAAAACCGGCTAGCATTATTCACAAATATCACCAATTAATTTTAAGCATTTTTTTCATTTTTTGTCTAAAAAATATAGGTTATGACCCCTCTTTGAAATGGACTCGATGAGCTCGTTCCAAAGAGGGGTCAAAACCTATGTTTTTGGGAGTGCGGTGGCTCAGTGGTAGACTGTTGGACTTCTATGCTGGAGGTCCCGAGTTCGATCCCCATCTGGGATGACCCGCGTTGTATCCTTGGGCAAGTCACTTTATCCAGATTGCCGATATGGGGGCACAATCACGCCGTGTACTAAGGTGTACTGCATGTCGATGGTGTGCATGTCTTCAACCGCTGTTTTCCTGCTTGAGCAGAGCTTGAACAGGGTTAGAATGTTGAGGAGCAGACAGCTGCTTATCGATGCTCGGTGGTTCTCTCCAGGTACTCCGGCTTCCTCCACCCGTAAAGCTGTCATGGTCACGATGAGCCATTGTGCATAAGTATGTGAAATTAAACACCAATGAATAAATAAATAATGTGCTCATTTTTTTTTGAGCTGTGGCAGACTGATAATTCTAGTTATAAATTGCCAACTTCAAATATAAGGAAAAAGCCTACGGCATTTAATTGTTGAGGAGAAATTCATATCCTAGGGCGATCCCCACAGCATTTGCCGATTGCTGTGGCTAATTTCGAGGACTGGCTTAGCTACAGGCAATGCACAGGTGGTGATCTAGTAGGAATTCAAGAAATTTGTCCAGGCCCTTAAGGGTTAACCCTTTACCCAACGTAACGGACAAAACCGGCTAGCATTATTCACAAATATCGACAATTAATTTTAAGTATTTTTTCATCTTTTGTCTAAAAAAAGATAAGTTATGACCTCTCTTTGGAACGAGCTCAATGAGCTCGTTCCAAAGAGGGGTCATAACCTATGTTTTTCGGAGCGTGGTGGCTTAGTGGTAGACTGTTGGACTGCTATGATAGCGGTCCCGAGTTCGATCCCTGTCTGGGACGACCCACATTGTGTCCTTGGGCAAGGCTCTTTATCCAGATAAGGCACTTGATCCAGATTGCCTTCATGGGGGGCCTGATTACGCCCATGTACTGAGGTGTACTGCACGTTGATGGTGCGCATCTCTTCAACTGCTGTAACCCTGCTTGAGCGGAGCTTGAACAGAGTAGGAATGTTGGGGAGCTTTTACTGTCGATGGCTCTCTCCGGGTACTCTGGCTTCCTCCACTCGTAAAACTGTCACGATTAGCCATTGTGCATAAGCATGTGACCTTAAACACCAATAAATAAATAAATAACCTATGTTTTTGAGACAAGAAATGAAAAAATTACATATTTAAGAATTTTGTTTGCAAGTGTCGTCTGCTTTTCATGTTGGGTAAAGGGTTATTAAATCTTGGTTTAACAGAGCTCAATGAGGAAAATTTACATTTGAGATTTTGATATTTTAACATTAGTGTGTAGAGGGTTAATAAAATATTGCTTCATCTATTCGCTGTAGTAAATTTCTTACAATGTATTTTCTGTGTTAAATACACATTTATTATTCTTTCTTCACCATCGGATGATTAGTTGCATAGAAAGGATAATGCAGGATGAACTGCGTAGGTGCCCAATAACAGATCATTCTAATGGATTGAATGATAGCAGCTTAGTCATCAATAAAAATGAATGCAGAATGGGTGGGCGTCTGTCTAATATCAAGAAATTTTGAAATTGAATTTAGAGGAATACTTGACAGACCAAAATGTTATCATTACTTTTCATCATGATAAATTGTTTACGGTTTGGATAGAAATATGGTTTCTTGTCTTTGCTTAGCCATTGATTGTTTTCATTGTCCAGACAGGTTTCCATATTATGACAAACCAGAAATTTCTGTCTTCCAAAATTGATGTTTCGTGATCACTGAGAGAATCAGAGTTCTTTTACAAATACAGTGGAGCCGACTTAATTGGATATCTCTTAACTGAATAACCCTGTTAATTGAATATAATTTCCCAACACAAAACCATTTACCATACTTCCAGTGCAAATTTGACCGGTTAATATAGGTTATAGAGTGAACTCCTGTTAATTGAATAAAAAATCTTGTAACCTGTCGAGAAATTACCCTGACTCACCCCAGTTATCCTTTGTTTATAGACCTATTTGGCCTCAGTGCATCCAATACAGGCATTTAATCTATTATATCTCGTTTGACAGAGCTCATGGAGCTCTGTCAAACAAGATTTAATAGAATAAATGCTAAGTTTACCTCTAGAATACAGGAAAATGACATGCCCCTGTTAACCCTTTACCCAATGAAACGCCCACATCTGCCCGCGCAATATGCAAATTCAGCAGTTGAAAAAATATTATTTTTCAAAAAATTTCAACAAAACCATATCATGTGACCCCTTGTTGGAACGAGCTCGTCGAGCTCGTTCCAATGAGGGGTCACATGATATGGTTTTGTTGAATTTTTTGAAAAATTTGAAAAAATGATATTCAAATAATAAATTTTGATATCGTCTGCGTTGGGTAAAGGGTTAATTGAATATTTCTGTTAATTGCATATTTTCCAGTGGCAAAGTGGCTATTCAATTCACAGGGTTCCACTGTGCTCCAATCTTACTGTATTTCTGGTACTACAATATAAGTTAGAATGAAATGGGTTTGAGTGCTGAAAATATTTATCATTGTGGCAAAGTGGCTATTCAATTACAGGGTTCTACTGTATTTATAGTTACTCAACGACCCCATGGGATGATCCCTAGGAAGTGGATCAGTGCTTGTTTTCCTCATGGGAACTCCAGGAAGTGAAATGGTGCTTGTTTACCAAAGTAAACCTGTTCTGTCTCATTGATCTGAGAGGTTTTCACTTAAAAAATGGTAAATTTTCACCATAAATGAACCCTGAAACTTATCATTTTGTCATCATAAAACCCAGATTTCAGGAAAAACCTGAAAACATATCCCTGAAAAAAATACAGTTGAAACTAGAAGTCCTGTGATTGTATTGTGCGTTATCTTGAGGTAATAGCAGGCCGAGTACTCTCAGGTGCCAAATAAACGTGTGTTTATTAATTTGTGAAAAAATACAAACCATCACGGTTATTGTGACCCATCACGTTTATTATTTCCCCCAAGTGAGGCCAAGAAAAAAAAATACCTGTGTTTGGGTAACCGAACCGACCCTAATTTAAAAATTTATGCGACCCTATAAATTTTATCAAGTAAAAGTCGCTCATTTAGTTCATTGTAACCCTAAATTTCCATCCAACTTGAACTGTGAATTAACTGAATTCCAGATTACCTGTAGCAATCAGGAATCACCCAAGAGAGCAAAAAGGGCACCATCTTTGCATTTTGCCTGATTCCTAAGTTTGGGCAAAATCAAAGACGCCATGTGATTTAACTGCCATAAGAAAGGTGGTCTGTCTTGAGACATTTCATTGCAACCCTTATGTTTACTGTTAGGTGACAAAAAAAAAACATAAGACTATTCGATTCTCAAACGTACGTTTGTTCTTAACCCTTTACCTAATGAATCGCCCGCATCCGTCCGCGTAATATGCAAATTGAGCAGTTGAAAAAATTAAATTTTTCAAATTATTTCAACAAAACCATATCATGTGACCCCTCATTGGAACGAGCTCATTGAGCTCGTTCCAATGAGGGGTCACATGATATGGTTTTGTTGAAATTTTTTGAAAAATTTTAAAAAATGATATTTAAAATAATAAATTTTGATATCGTCTGCGTTGGGTAAAGGGTTAAAATAACAGATTATAAACATAAAGAAATGAAATTTGAAGAATAATACCTTATTCTGTATTTTTCTGATGTGAATTCCCCTTTGGTACTATCGGCAAATCTCCACCAAGCCATATACTGAATCGATGCCTCAATATACCCCCCTCCCCCCCCCCCCCCCACCCCAATACCGATATCAAACTCAAAGTTCCAATAACACCCATCTCTATTATTTGACACCTGAGACTTTATTATTTATTTATTGGTGTTTAAGGTCACATATTTCTGCACAATGGCTAATCATGTCCATGACAGTTTTACGGGTGGAGGAAGCCGGAGTACCCGGAGAGAACTACTGAGCAACGGTGAGCAACTGTCAGCTCCCCAACATACTAACTCCACACAAGCAGTATTAGCATTGGTTGAAGACTGGTGCACCATCGCTGTGCAGTACGTCTTAGTACACTATGCCTCTGTGCATGCCCCCATGTGGGCAATGGGGGTGAAGTGTCTTGCCGAAGGAAGCGAGGACCTCTCGGCTTGCAGCCTGCACCACTACCTACTGAGCCCCACCCCCAAGCCCCACCTGAGACTATAGTTTAGGAAAAGAATATCAGTTATGGCTGTTGAAAGAAAATTATTCAAAAAGAAGTTTCATGGCTTTTTATGAGAACTTTTTAAACATAAATGCTAGTATACTTGCAGAAAATGTCAAATTGTTGTACTGCCGAATAGTTCATTAATTTGGTTTGAAATTCATTTTACACTCAGAAGCCTAGCTCCCTGGAAATGATAAATTGAATTATTTTTTTGATATTTTGCCCAAGTTAGGTGCTTTTTTTCATTGAATTAGTGGCTGTAATTCAGTAAAGTGGGAACCTTTCCCAGAAAGTTAATTGAATTAATTAAAAAAATGCACGAATGTATTTTTAAATTAATCATCTGCACAGCAGTATTGCATGAATCTTCAATCAATATCATGGTATGATTTAACCACGATGTAATTTATTTAGGCGTCAATTACTGTACTTGTACATGTGTGACTTTACACAAAAAATCTTGTACAGAGTTGGAAGCAAAATGAATTCAGTTTTAACTGGTTCTGGTATGTGCTAAATTAGTGATTTTTAACTCCTAGCACTCTGGAAGGGCAACAGAATTTTCTCCAATCTCCCCACTTTTCTCTTTTTCAACTATGAATTTAACCAATTATATGAGCTCTGTCAAACAAGGTATATTTGGTTAAATATCAAGCTGCATTATGGAAAATATTTGCAGCTGAAAACTTTGCCATTTTCACATCAGAGAGCACAGGGTTAAGGCCTAAAAAAAGGTAAAAGTCTGTTTCTCAGGCTAGAAATGGATCAGTACTGGTTTTTACCTACGTCGCCAGCGGGCAGAGCAGGTCTAGTAACCAATTGACTCCGTCTGTCCGTCCGTCCGTCCGTCCATCCGTCCGTCCGTCCGTTCCGAAACACTTCTTCCGTCAAAGTTTTCTTGGCTTCTATGAAAGGGAATGATTTTATATTTGGTCTGCTGCTTCATAATGATTAGTTGTATCGTGTAAGCAATTTTCAGATCTGCCGTGCAGCCACTTCCTGTTTGCCGATACTTTGAAATTTTACTGTACCCACTGAACATTGAAATTTTCTGTCAAGGTTGTCTCGGCTTCTATGCAAGGGAATGATTTTATATTTGGTCTGCTGCTTCATAATGATGAGTTGTATCGTGTAAGCAATTTTCAGATCTGCCGTGCAGCCACTTCCTGTTTGCCGATACTTTGAAATTTTATTGTACCCACTGAACATTGAAATTTTCCGTCAAGGTTTTCTCGGCTTCTATGCAAGGAATTGATTTTATATTTGTCTGCTGCTTCATAATGATGAGTTGTATCGTGTAAGCAATTTTCAGATCTGCCATGCAGCCACTTCCTGTTTGCCGATACTTTGAAATTTTACTGTACCCACTGAACATTGAAATTTTCCGTCAAGGTTGTCTCGGCTTCTATGCAAGGGAATGATTTTATATTTGGTCTGCTGCTTCATAATGATGAGTTGTATCGTGTAAGCAATTTTCAGATCTGCCATGCAGCCACTTCCTGTTTGCCGATACTTTGAAATTTTACTGTACCCACTGAACATTGAAATTTTCCGTCAAGGTTTTCTCGGCTTCTATGCAAGGAATTGATTTTATATTTGTCTGCTGCTTCATAATGATGAGTTGTATCGTGTAAGCAATTTTCAGATCTGCCATGCAGCCACTTCCTGTTTGCCGATACTTTGAAATTTTACTGTACCCACTGAACATTGAAATTTTTCGTCAAGGTTTTCTCGGCTTCTATGCAAAGGATTGATTTTATATTTCATCTGGAGCCTGATAATGATCAGTTGTATTGTGTATGCAATTTTCAGATCTGCCGTGCAGCCACTTCCTGTTTGCTGATTCAATTGCATGCAGCGACGCAGGTCCAGACCCGGTATTGGTCTTGGCTTGTTTCCCATTGGTGCCGATGCTCTATGTTTTAGAAACCAAAATTGCGATATCGATCACGATGTCAATCACGATGTCAATGTTAAAATATCATTTACTTTCAATTTCGCTAAATGTGAACCAAAGAAGTCTCATACTTCTGAATAAGATCCGTTCAACAGGTAAGTAATTGGAAAGATTGTTGTTTCAACTTGTTTGTGAAATAAAAAGATTAAAACGCGCTACTCTGTGTTTCTTTTGTCATATTATGGGCTAAAAATTCTGTTGCTGTGCAATTTACCAACAAATGTTTCTCGTTTGATTATTACCTGGGAGACTTGTCTTGAATTCGCGACTTACGCAAAAATAGGTGACATTGATTTAGTGCAAGCCAAGGTCAACATATGGAGTTATTTTTCTTGCTTTGTGGAGTCAACTCAGTCAAGGGATGGGGTATACTTGAATCCCAGTGACCTGGTTCTTGAAGTGACTTTTTCCCAATTTAGTGATCTCGTCCCTCTGTTGGCGATTTTGTCCCAATTGAGACGAAGTCACTTTGGGTTTAGGATGAGATCATCATGGGACGAGGTCACTAGATACCATATACTCAACTGTAAGTGTGAGTATAAATTCAGTGAATTACAATTGGGAAGGATACCAATTAAAGGACAAAACAGATAAGACTTTATTCATGTCGAATTCCATGATGGAAATCAACAAACTGAAACGGGTAAGTTATAAACACACTTCACTGAGTTCACAATCACAAACATCAAACAACTCTATTAAAGTTCAACAAGTATGTCAACCACTATTCATGACAGCTGCGAAGAGATGAAAATATCGATTAGTGTTCACTCATGATTCCCAGGATTGAGTGCCTTCAAGTTATGGAACATCGAAAATGCAATTGTTTTATGAATGGTTGCTATGCAATTTTTCGATGTTGGTGCACACCTAAAATTGCGCTGAGAAAACTAACATCGATCCATCTGTATCTCAGGCCTCCCACAAGGTCCTTTTGGCTGCCATATGCTCTCTTTTTATATCAAATACAAACATAAAAAAATAAAAATTAAATGGTTCATGTCTGATATTTTACCCAAGTTAATAAAACTTATGAATTTGTCCCTTGAGTGCCGCACTTGAGGAACCAGGGATGAGATTTTTCAGCAAATTCGCTGATTTCAGCAAATTCATGCCCCAGATGCTGAAATTTTATTTCCATAAATTTGCATGAAAATGGTCTTTTAAGACCATTTTCATGCAAATTTATAGAAATTAATTATCTCTCAATCAACAGGTTCACTCTGTGTTCTTACATGTTTTTAAGAAACCCGATTTTCACAAATTTATCCTAAAAATGTGGGAATTTTCACAAATTTCAGCGAATTTTGTTGCTTGCCATTCTCATTCCTGAGGAACGAAATACTCCACCACCCATGCTAATATTTTTCCAAGTTAATAAAATTGATAAAGTTGTCCCTTGAGTGCAACAAGGCTTTGCAATTCTTTAACATTGCTTTCTTGCACTCAATGGATGAAATTCACCACAACCCATGCTATTCTATAGATTGTGAGGCCTAAAACATAAAACAAGCCAAGCACGTGATCTTTTGATGGCAAAGAAATAATTACAAAAATGAAAAATAAAAAAAACTCTGCCCACATGCAATTTTACAAAAAATGTCCTGAGAAACAGAAGATCTACTTTGTGGGGCCTAATATGAGCATTTTTCAAATATATCATTCTACCAGCTGAGGTAGCCTCAGGTCGGCAAGATTTTGTATGTAAATAATTGTTTTGTTACAATGTATTGAAGAGTTCCTGGTGCAAAACATATCTTTTTAACTGCTAGAGTTTGTGCTGAATTATTTTACGAAGGTGATATGTAAAATAAGCATTTCTTTAAAAGATATTTTGCTACCAGCTAAAGCAGTTTTATATTAGCAAGATATTTTTTATGCCTTCAACCTCTGGAATAGGTTTTGGTGGGTATACAGTCGAGGGTCTTGCAAAGCTTTGAGATTTGATTTGATTTTGAATCTTAGTAGACATTCGGTCAATTCGAAATCGATTGCCTGATTTGTTTCCTCTCGGATCTTTTACACAGGAATATAGCTTGGTATCCGTCATCTTCAGTGTTGACTGTGGACACAGTACCAGAATTGATAATAAAATAATGTTTAAGGAGAACAACTCATGGCCAAATGTGCTTTGGATAACCAAGAAAAAGGCTAGGCATTCAAAACATTTTACGATGCAGCAACATACAGGACAGTATTTGGAGAAAGACTAACACTCTATTTTTAGCTTACTTTGACAAAGTCAAGCTGAGTTTATCTAATCGCTCTCCTCCCGTCATCCATCAGCACCATGTTTTGGGCTTCTCCTCCAAAACCACTGGGCCAATTCAAGTGAAAGTTTGTGTGAGTGATGGTTTTTGTTCATCCAAAGGGGCATTGCATTTTTGTTCAACTCAGCATGCCCAGGCCCACAGGGAGGGTGAGAGAAAATGTGCCAATTTTTTTTTTTAAATCTTCTCAGGAACCAGTGGATACAATGACATGATATTTGGTACAGAGCTTCCTTTTGAGGTGGAGATTCAAGTTTGTTGAAACAAAAATTAAAGTTCGTGAATCAATATTTCCCTTTGTAATGGGAGGGGCAAGATTTCTGGCCCCACCCAAATTCTGTTTTCTGAACCAATGGTCCAATTTGATCCAAATTGGTTTGTGATATTATTATGTCATAAGTACTTGATTCATGCAAAAAAAAAAATTTTTCCTGTGTCCCTGCGGGAACACCAATAGCTAAAAATAGAAATATTTTCAAACTTCAATTTTTCCCAAACCCCATGGAACAGAAAACTGTTATTTGGTATGAAACATCCTTAGGACCCATAGAACTGAATGGTAAAACCAATTGCTATCGGTTGTGTCAGGGTGTTCTGTAAGGGGATGGGGGGGGGGGGGGGGGGGGGGTATGCATCGAAAAAATGCTGACTCGGCATATTTGCCAACAAATTTTTTAAATTTTTCTCCAGAACCAATGATCAAAATCTTTTAATATGTGGTATATAGCATCCATAGGGCGGGGGAGGCGAGGGGGCAGATATATGTTTGTTAAAATGAAGCCTCTTTCATATTTGGTATTCAACTTCTTTGGGGGTGTTGTGATTTCAGTTTGTTCAATTCAAGTGCCTGGGTTAATATTTGGGCTCAGTACGGAAGCACAAATTTTAACGTAGTGCAATATATACATGTCTTCAAGGGTTAACCACAAAGTCAACAGTATTCAGGTGATTCTACCTAGCAGAAGCTAATTATTGTAGTAAATACATTACAGTTTATTTATTTATTTATTGGTGTTTAAGGTCACATACTTATACACAATGGCTAATTGTGACCATGACAGTTTTACGGGTGGAGGAAGAGAGAACCACCAAGCATCGACGAGCAACTGTCAGCTCATCAACTTTCTAACTCTGTTCAAGCTCTGCTCAAGCAGAGTTACAGCGGTTGAAGACATGTGCACCATCGACATGCAATACGCCTTAGTACACGGCGTCATCATACCCAATGTCGGCAACTGGGATAAAGTACCTTGCCCAAGGACACAATGCAGGTCGTCCCGGATGGGGAACGAACTCGGGACCTCTAGCTTAGAAGTCCAACATTCTACCACTGAGCCACCGCACTCCCCATTGCAGTTAATGGATTTGTCGAAGCCTGTTAATGGAAACACTCAGACCTGAAGTTCTTGACACGGCGATTTCCTGCCTTCTACTACTCATATCAGGCACCATCATAAATACTATGGCACCACCCCTCCATTAGGCTTATATGTAATGACTACCCAATTCACAGATTGTGGAAACCTGAATACATAAAATTCCCATATACTACCAGTTTTAACTGGTACGGATTACCACATTAATCAATTGAGAAGTATTTAAAATAGTTTACATAAATATACTACTCAAAGTTTGCTAAGCACCACATATTTGACACATCATTATGAAATTTTCTTGTGACACATTTGCGATATTTTTGGTGGACATGATTGAGGAATGTATCGAGATTGTCCCCAGTGTTTACATTAGCTCTCTTGACAGGCAGACTTTTCGTGACAGTCATGGAAAGCATGTACCCCTTGATTTCCATGATGTTTTCGTGTTCATGTCTACATGTACATGAGATGTGTAGGGTATTCAGTCTTCATTTCAACACAAACCATTGTTATTTAATGATTGAATATGGTGAATGCAAATGTAAGAAGACATTTGTCAAGCAGAAATGTGGTGGGCTGTAGGGATGGTGGAACACGGGGCTACCCATCGTGAGGTTGGTGAAGCCCTTGGTGTGCACCATACAGTGATCACCAGAGCCTGGGCAAGATTTCAGCAGTATGGCACACCAGTCAGATGACATGGTGGTGGCAGAGACAGGGAAACATCTGCAGCTGAAGACTGGTTTTTGATCATTCAGGCCCGTAGGAACCACTTTGACACAGCAACCCAGCTTTGCAGTGACCTTCAGAATGCATCCGGGGTAAATGTTTCGACGCAGGCTATCCGGGCAAGGTTGCACGAAGGTGGCCTCCGATCGAGAAGACCACGTTTTCGCATTCGGCTGTCCCCGAACCACCGTCAGGCACAATATGAATGGGCCATGCATCACTTTGGATGGACCAGAGAAGATTGACGACTTGTCCTTTTTACAGATGAGTCAAGGTACTGCCTAGACAACACAGATAGGCGTTCTAGGGGTGTGGAGAAGACCAGGAGAGCGATTCCATGAAGCCAACATTGCTGAGCATGACCGCTATTGTGGAGGGTCAATAATGGTCTGTGGCGGCATCAGCTGGGATGGACGTACAGAGCTCTGTGTCCTTGACTGTGGTATATTGACTGCACAGTGGTATATTGATGAGATCATGGATGCCCACGTCAGATTGTATGCAGGTGCAGTGGGTGATAGATTCATTCTGATGGACGATAATTCCCGTCCTCATGTTGCCCATGATGTCCAGGAGTACCGACCAGACATGTTAACCTTCCAAAAATTTTTTCAGGGAGATTGAAGAAAATTTCCAGGGAGATGACATGATTTTCAGGGAGATTTTTTTTTGCGCGTAGAAGCCACATGTGGATCAATTTTAAATACAAATTAATACCAAATACCCCCCACCCCCCCCCCCCCACCCCCACACACACAGACATAACAGGAAACAGTCCAACAACAATACATCAAAGGAACATACGCCAACGTTCTACTAACCGGTGGTGAGTGACCCAGACCTGTTAACCTCTCGAGGTGACTGTCAGTGAGATTTTGATGAACTCCCAGTGAGACTCGGATGCTTGTCAGTGAGATTTTTGCACAAAGGCAGCACATCAATAATTTCCATGTTACCACCCCACCCCTCCCCCCCCCCCCCCCACACACACACACATACATTAAACATTCCACCCTAATGTGTTTTATTTGAACAATTTGTCTTTCAAAAGCCAAAACATAGAAATATAGAGAAAAACAGAAATCAAAAATATGGATGTGGTCATGTGCCAATATCCGAGTTGTTCCAATGACATCCATATTTCAATGGTTTTATGTACAAAATGTTTGGAGATATTTTCGACCTTTTCAGCACTATATCAATTTTGATGCTGTGTTGAAAGTTTTGGATCTATTTGGGAAATTATGGGTACTTGCGGCGACCTGCTGCAACCTACGGCGATATGTGGTGTTTAGGCACACCCCGAGCCCGGTTGTTGTGGTAATTCGATCTGCCAAAGCCCAGCGCCCCACCTAACCACACCGGGTACTCACTGGAAGTAGTTGGTCATTTACGAAGGGGATTTGGAATGGGGTGATCATTTTTCAGTGAAATGTGAACATTATGCCACAGCCAGCCCAGGACGAAACATCTCCGGGATATTTAATTTATTTTGTTGTCCATTTATCACAACGAATGAAAAAACGTCCAACTCCAAGTGCCGTAAATTAGCAACTTTTTAGAGATTTTTTTTACCAAAAACATAATTTTTTTCACAGCCTGCTTTAGAAAATTCCGAATCGGAAATTTTTCCCAATATATTGAAAATTACGGCAACTCATATGTTTGAGCCGTTTGTCTGCAAAATTGGCTATAATTATCTGAAGTGAAAGTGAAATCCAAAATGCACAATAATAAATTTGTGCGTATTTTTGCACATGTTCGATTGGACAAAATTTATGCGTATGGAACTTATTTTTCGATTTGACTGCTACCTGTATACAAGCAAAGGTGTGCCTTTAATATATAATCAATTTCAGCAATTATCCTGCATCTCAAATTCATTTAATCCGCCTGTCAAACGTGTTGCAAATAATCACAACACGGCCATTGACAGAAATGAGATTGGTCACCTGTTCTTACTTAAGTGGTGACGTTTCACACAAACTTAATGACCTTGCCATTGAGAGTAGAGCACATGCTTTTGTATTTGTAAACAAAAGCTGGTGGATTCAGTTTTTGTCTGGTATGTCGACTTTCCGGGAGATTTTGGCCCAAAGTGACTCCCGGGCGAGAATCCCGGGCATTGCGGGAGAGTTAACATGTCTGGTACCGACAGAGGGAGGGGATTGACCGTATGGACTGGCCAGCAAGATCCCCTGACCTCAATCCAGTCGAACATATCTGGAATGAGTTGCAGCTTGCAATTTCAGTCCGTCCAGTCCAACCAAGAAGTGTCCAGGTGCTTGGTGCCATGCTGGTCCAAGAATGGAACAACACCCCACAAAGGACCATCTGGAACCTGATTGGGAGCATGAGAAAGCGTTGTCTAGCTGTAATTAACAATAAGGGGTCACATACTCGATATTGAACCCATATCAGTGTGCTCCGTCAACTTTTTGGCAAATTTGAAAAATTTCCTCTTGTACCAATAATATCCATTTTCCATGGTTATCGTATTCAAAAGCTAAAAAATAATGTCAAACACAAACAAAATCTCAATTTCGGTGCTTAAATCATTAAAGATATAATTAAATATAAAATATATACACTTTTCATAACAATATTTCAACAAAAACGTAAAACAGGTAGTTGGATATACTTGGTGCTTAGCAAACTTTGAGTAGTATATATACACAAAAGCAACACATACCAAAATGGCATAATTATCACATACTTGAATGGCACAAATTATCACGTACCCAAATGGCACAAATTATCACGTACCCAAATGGCACAAATTACCACCTACCTGAGTGGCACAAATTATCACATACCCGAGTGGCACAAATTATCACATACCCGAGTGGCACAAATTATCACATACCCGAGTGGCACAAATTACCATGTACTCGAGTGGCACAAATTATCACATACCTGAGTGGCACACTGTTAAATTATAACACGGCCAACAGTCCGAAATCGAAATTAAGTTAAGATATATAAAAACACCAACCTCTAATCTGTACGTAAAGCATCTATAAATATTGACAGCTGACTAAAACATGATCCTGCCTTAACACACAATCGAGAGACAAGCTGACTACTACAAGGATAGAGGCATATTAATACACAGTTCCTTCACTAGCTGCAAGCACAAACTGACACTCTCGCTTCACGCCTTATTTCACTGGTAGGTGACATAAAACTTGATGCTTTTCCAAACATGTTATAACTATGAAACACTACCATCACCGATTGTAAAACCATTCTGTTATATACATCTACCCGTTTTGGGTCTTAACCCCTCACACAGTGAGCCTTTAGTTCTAAAATATACAGTATAATCGGAAATACCTGACAAATTATCATTACAGGCACCCAATGGGAGACAAATTTTAATTGCAATATGAGGGAATTTCTTTAAATATCAACTTCTTCAGATTCACCAGTCAGAATTCTTTCATATACTCACCCAAAAAAGAAAGTGTGCATTGCAGAAATTGATCAAACTCCAAAAAAATAAATTTGTAGGTGTAAAGAATGTTAACCTGTTCATAAATAAGTTATATTGAACACAAAAACAGCTTTCCCCGTTAAAATTGCATTAACGTTAAATGACGTGCTGCACGTTTGTGAAAAGGCATGTTTTGCACGTGGAGAGTCTGAAAATTCATGTAGCAGTGTGAATCCTTGGGTATTTAAACACTAAAGTAAGGCCTTCCTATCGTTCACATTCAAACTTGCGCTGCTGTTAAAACGACTCCACATTAGCATGCCAAGATTGACAATGAATCAACGTCTCCTTGCCCTGGGTGTGATTAGAGCTGACAGAACACACAGAGAGGTTGCCCAGCATTTGAACTGCCACCGTAACACTGTAGACAGGCTAGTCCATCGACATGCACAACATGATGACGTTCGAGACCGCCCCCGCTCCGGGAGACCCCGAGTTACCACCCCTGCACAAGATCGGTATATCTGTGTCGTCTATCTCCGGAACCGGCAACAAACAGCAACGACGACAGCCAGGAACATCCATAACCTGAGATGGATACATCCTCAAACAGTAATCAACCGGCTGAGAGAATATGGCTTACGTCCTCGAAGACCTGCAATTCGTCCGATTTTGAGGTTATGTCATCATCGTGCTCGACTGCAGTGGTGTAGAGTAGGGTTAGGGTTACCCTAACCCTAACCTAACCTAACCCTAACCTAACCCTACCTAACCTAACCTAACCCTAACCCTAGCCTAACCTAACCCTACCCTAACCCACTTCCATGCTACCTTGTTCGCTTCCATGAGGCGTAGATGCAGAGCAGTAGTCGATGCAGACGGAGGTCATACCAGATATTGAGTGTGTGACTTTTGTGTTTGACCCTTAGTGTCTTTGACTCTCCATGGCACCAAGAGTATTCGTCGTAGCGTAATGAAATTTCTTGTGTTGATCACAAATTGATTCATCTGTGATTAAATAAAATTTCCATGAATAAAAATGATATATGTCTTTTTTTAGTGTTATTTTTTAGCATGCACACTTTCTTTTTTGAGAGAGTATATTTGGTATGCAACATCTGTAAGGGTGGGATCAGATTCAAGTTTCTTCAACTCAAGTATATGGGTTAAGATTTGGGCACCCACCCATGGAAGCCTGAATTTTAACCTCGTGCAATCCTGGGGATAATCTTTAAAAATCTTCTTCAGATTCACCAGTCAAAATGCTTTCCCTGGGTTCATCTTCGGGCTCCCTATGGTAGCCCAAATTTTAACCAAATTTTAACTTAGTTCAATATGAGGAAATTTCTTTAAAAATCTTCTTCTTCAGATCCTTTAATATTTGGTATACAACATGTCTAGGAGAGCCAGATTTAAGTTTGTTCAAATTGAATCCCTATGTTAATATCCCTATGGGAGCCCAAATTTTAATTTAGTGCAATATGAGGGAATTTCTTTAGAACTCCAGAACCATCTATTAGAATCTTTTGATATTTGGTTTTCAATATCTCTAGAGAGGCCTGATGACAGTACTGTAGTTGGACTTCGGCTTTCATACTAATGGCTATTATATACGTGGGGGCATGGTGGCACTGTGTACTGCATGTCGCTGGTGCATTTGTCTTCAACCAATGCTAACCCTGCTTGCACGCAGTTAGTACATTGGAGAGTCTGACAGTTGCTCAGTGGTTCTCCTCGGGTACTCTGGCTTCCTCCTGCTGTAAAACTGTCTGACACTAGGTCACACTGGCTGTCAGAAAAAAAAACAATATTTATTTATTGGGGGTTAAACTCTTAACCCGCTGAGTGTTTTCAAGACATTTGTCTTCTGATCTAGTTGTGGCTGATGTGAAGAAGCCATGACTGGATTTGATGAAAAATTCATCTAAATTCTACTCAAGAAATCATTGGTGAAAAAGTCCATTTGTTTAAATGTGCCCAAATTATGCTTATTGTATTGGCAAGAGAAATTCTGCCCCTGGCAGGAATGTCCGCCAGCTGCATGCAAGGAGTTAATGACACTTTCAACAAGCATGTGACCTCATGTCAGACAGTTTTACGGGTGTAGGAAGCCAGATTACCCGTGAGAACTACCCAGCACTGGCAATTTACTGTCTGACTCCCCATCATACTAACGCCACACAAACAGTGTTAGCATTGGTTGAAGACAAGTGCACCATCGACATGCAGTATACCTTAGTACACAGCGCCACTGTGCCCCCACATGGACAATCAGGATTAAGTGCCTTGCCTACAGACACAATGCAGTTACCCCTGGCGGGAATTGAACTGTGAACCTTTCGGTTTGAAGTCCAAAGCAGTAACAACCAAGACACTGCTCCCCAGCAAAACACCTAAACTTTCACATCTGTTTGTTGACTAAACACTTTATACTTTACAATCATTATGATAGAAAGCTTGAGGCTAACCAACTGTGAGAATGTAACTGATTCCTCTCTTGTATCCTTTTAGTGTGTTCTAAAGATATAGCTTTCTGAAAGTCTGCCAACATCAGGTCCAAACAGAAGCTTTATGAGTGGTGTTGTTAGTCAGATGTTAGAATGTTTATATCCAGCTACCATGGGAAGATTTAATCTGCAGCTGTCAGAAGTTGCAATAGGAATTCAATTTGGCTGCTTGATAACTAGAAATCTCACTTTTCATAACAGCATACATGTAATAACAGACCAGACTGGTGTGTTTTAAGGTGAATTACACATGTACTTTCATTAGAGTACAGCAGAAATCAGATAACACTGGTGTGCTGAATTGGTTCTGTTTGTGTCAGCGAAAATACTCCAAGCTGTACTGTTGACCCCTTGCATCTTGTTGGTAGATATTTTTGCCATGATTGCTATAAGCCCATTTTTGGCCTGCAGTCGGAAGTGCAGGTATTGCAATTTAGAGGCTTCATGTTCTGTGGATGTGCTTTGTATTATATTTAGCTCTTTATCCAAAGCACAGGATATCAACATTTATTATTTTAATTATTGTTATACCCCCAGTCCTGGTAATTCATCCTTGTTTCCTCAGCAAAAACATTCCTGTGGAAAACTAGTGCTTCTACGGCAATTGCTGTGAAGCCTGTTCGATTTTGTAAAAATAGGGGGCGTGGTGGCTCAGTTGGTAGAGGTGCAGGCTGCAAGCCGAGAGGTCCTCGGTTCGAATTCCCACCTGCGGCAACCGCGTTGTGTCCTTGGGCAAGACACTTCACCCCGATTGCCTACATGGGGGCACGATGACGCTGTGTACTGCGGCGTACTGCACGTCGATGGTGCGCATGTCTTCAACCAATCTAACCCTGCCTGTGCTGAGGTTCAGAGTTACGATGTTGGAGAGCTGACAGCTGCTCGTCGTTGCTCGGTGGTTCTCTCCGGGTACTCCGGCTTCCTCCACTTGTAAAACTGTCACGGTCACGATTAGCCATTGTGCGTAAGTATGCGACCTTAAACACCAATAAATAAATAAATAAATAAATTGCGTAAAAATCATCAGGGGGCAGCGCATAGACTTGATTGCCATGCATATGTATGTATAGTATGCAGTGAAGAGAAAAGTTTCAAGTAACTTTAACACATGAAAGTAGTTTGAGATACATGTGTATCTAATCACTGTCAATGTGCAGAATCTTTCACTCAGTCATGAACCATGTCATTGTTGAGAAAAAATCTTGGAAGTAAGCAGGCGACTTGCTCAATATGTATAGTATGAGTGAAAATCAGATGCAGCATAATCACAAAGTAAGTATCTCACTGCTTCTGTGTTGATAACACCAGAATCTGACATCAGTTTCTGGAAAGCTCCGTAAGAGCTTACCAGAATCTGATGTCAGATTCTGGTGTTATCAACATTGAAGAAGCAGAACACATAGTTTCTAGTGGTCATGCTGCAACTTGTACTGTAAATTGTAAGATTAGCAATACAGCATAGTGCAACCCACATGGTTTGATTCCTTGTGTAACCTGGAAGTTGTACAATTTCTGCCACCACAAGGCTTTCTGAAGAAGCCATCCTCGGCAGTATTTTTGCTGTGGATATTTTTTGTTTCCTCAGCATTTTCCTCGGCACTGCTGATTGCTGAGGGTGAATTACCAGGGCTGTACCCCCCCCCCCCCCCTTCCTGCTACGAGTTGGGGCTATACTGGAATCATCTTGTCCATATGTCCATAGACATTGTTGTGCCCAGAGATTTTTTCAAATGTTTATGGACCAATCTGCTTGAAACGTGGTATGAATGTTCACCATCATGCCAGAGTTATGCCCCTTTTTGACTAGGAATAATCATGCCAGCGGGGGATATGGACAGGCCCATCTGAGACAGTCACACCTCGAATTTTTTCATATTTTTCAAAAACCATATCATGTGACCCTTCATTGGAATGAGCTTGACAGGCTCATTCCAATGAGGAGGGGCACATGATATGGTATTGTTGAAATTTTTTGGAAAATATTTTATTTTTCAACTGCTAAATTTGCAAATTACGTGGGTGGATGCAGCCAATTTATCTGGATTTTTTTAGTCTGTATGGATTTACCTTATTTAACCCTTTACCCAACATGAAAAGCAGACAACACTTGCAAACAAAATTCTTGAATAACTAATTTTTTTCATTTTTTGTCTCAAAAACATAGGTTATGACACCTCTCTAGAATGTGCGCGACGAGCTGGTTCCAAAGAAGTGTCATCACCTATGTTTTTGAGACAAAAAATTAAAAAATAATGAAAATTAATTGGCCACTCTTGTGAACAGCGCTGGCAGGTTTGGGCAATTACATTGGAAAAAGCGTTAAGTGAGAGTTCCTGTGGGAACTCTCCCATACATTGTAACAAGGTAAAGAAAGACACCTGAAGACATTTTCATGACCAAAAATAATTTAGCACTCTTCAAGTTAACCAAATTGACCCTGTAAATTGAACCAAAGAATTGAAGTCCAAGCAGCTTGATTACCAATGATTTCTTTGTTAAATTTCCATACATTTTTTTTATCAGATCCAGTCATGGCTGCTGCACAGCAGCCATGACATGGTAGGTTAAGAGTTACTTTCTCAGATTCTTGTTGTTTCTGTGTACAGGCATATTCTGCTTATAGATCGTAATATAATAGCACCCCCATGGGAACCCCAGGAAGTGGGGGAGTTAAACATATTTTTCTTTACTGGTAAAATAAACCTGTGGGAACCCCAGGAAGTGAAACAGTGCTTGTATACTGTGGTAAAAAACCTCTGCTTTACTGGTAAAATAGGACTCTCACCAATGTGGTGGAAATCATCTAAAATGAGCAGCATTGGTATAAGGCCAAAAAAAAATAATGGTTTGGTTCCGGTTACCCAACCGACCCATTTTGCACCCGGACACGAATTTTTTTATTGAAATTGAAAAAGAAACAGAAAAAACCCACACAAACACCAACTTTTACAACAATGACACAAATTGTGCTGAGCAGTTTTTTGATACACTCACTGATTTATATATATAATCAATCAATACCATGTTCAAAACTGTTATTGGAAAATTAAATCATAATTGGTAATTGTATACAAAGTTGTTTTAACTCTGGTATGTAAATTTCAACTTGTTTATCACGGTTTACAAGAAGTGAAGTTTCTTCACTGGTGCGGGTTACTGTTGGTTTAAATTTAGGTCTTTCCCTTTTTACCACCCTGTCTAATGTCGCAGACTGTGGGACCTTTCTTTACTACTTTTCATTCCACACTGTTGAGGTGGTTTGTTTCGACAATCGCCATTGTTGCAAAAACGATAGAACATTGTTTACCTCGAATTTGTCAGAAACAAGTTGAGGTGAAAAGCCACAACCACGTGTACTGCATTAAACGAAGTATGCGTAGTCAATCACATTGAACATCCGACCAATCAGCAACATTCCTACTATTTAAAACGAGGAATGTTTTTCTTGACAAACTCCAAGCGATTCCCTGTAGTTTTACACTTGTACTTCAAAGTGATTGGCTGTTTGCACACAGTGATGTCATGATAGCATCTTGCCTTTAAAATAGTGTGCATGAAAGTGTTTGATAAGAGACCGACGCAAGGTATATTGTTTTCAAATAAACAAAAGCAAGTCAATTGTGCTTCCTCTGCCAAGATAAATATGATGATACTTAACCAGTCCATTACCACAATCATTTAAAATGTCAATTTATTTCATGTGCAGAGGTGCGCTGATTTTAACACGTCCCGTGATCAAGTGAGATGTGCAAATGCACACTTCTCTTCAGAATCTGAGGACAGCTGATGATAGTATTATCAAGACACCTCAGAGTCTGTTTCATTTTGAAGTTTTGGAATTTCATCCGAAATATTCGCTGCAATAGCGAATAAAGCAGCTGCCGATAAACTGCCATTTTGGGTGTAATTTTGCAATTCAGACTCAACAGAATATCGAAGCAGTATATTTCAGTCACAACTGTTGGAAAGAATTTGGTCCTAAAAATTAACTCAAGCACAAATTCAAGGAAAAAAATTTAAAAAATTTAAAAAAAATATTCCGACCTACAGTTAAAACTGGAAGTCTTGTCATGAAATGCACACAAATAGCACGTTGATATGCGCGTAATGTATGCGTTATAGCCCAAGTAAAGCTATCAAATTCTGTACATATGGCCTGAGCACAAGCAATGTTTCAGCCATTGGACCTCCGGGTAACCCGGAGGCCATTGGCAGAAACATTGCATGTGTTTGCTATGAGTAACCAAGAGAACCTGCCGTGCTTTGGATGCCATTCGATATGGCAATTGCGCGCAATTCCAATGCACAATTAAGCCTAGATAAGCACACTATTCGTGACAGGACTTCTAGTTTTAACTGTACCAACCCTATTTTCTCTGCTATGTAACCGGAACGAGACCATTAATTTTTTTTGCCTAAGCAATTGAGTAAACTTTACTTTATCTTCATGCTGTGGTCACGATTAGCCATTGTGCAGAAATATGTGACCTTAAACACAAATAAATTAATAAATTATATATATTGTCTCTTGACTGCAGCAAGGTACCTCTTGCACATTGCAGATGGCACCTTGTTGAGTGTTCCACTCAAGGTACAATATAAAACATTAGAAATCCCCCCGCTGGTTGTATAGCCTCTTTGTTTGGTGATTACAATCAAACTCAGTCATTATACCTGATAACCAACCCCCACCTCATTACCAGTATCACTCGTGAAATACGTTGGAAACCAATACTCGAGAGTTTCTCAGTAACAGTTCTTGGAATGTAAAGTCTTTTCCTCCAGTGCACTTTTGGCAACAAGGGGCACATTCTGCCCCCCCCCCAACACACACACCCACTCACCCCCAACTCACCCCTCTACTCAGGAAAAGGGAGCAACTGGCCCCTGCTTTTGGCAATCTTGGTCTGTTCATGAGAGGAAATGTGTGAAATATGCAAGCTGAAAAAGGTGAGAAAAACTGTTACCTAATAAAGTTTATCTAAGGCTTAATAAAATTAAAAATCTGTTTCTCAGGCCCTCCCGCATGGTCCTTTTGGCTGCCGCATGCTCTCTTTTTATGACCAATGCAAACTTGAAAAAATAAAAATTAAATGGTTTATGTCTGATATTTTACACAAGTTAATACAATTGATAAATTTGTCCCTTGAGTGCAACAGGGCTTTGCAATGCTTTAGCATTGCAAAGCCTTGTTGGACCCAAGGGACGAAATACACCATCACCCTTGCTGTTTTGTAGATTATGAGGCCTAAAACATAAAATAAACCAAGAATATGAACTTCTGATGGCAAAGAAATAATTACAGAAATAAAATATAAAATAAAAAACCGCCCGCCCGCATGCAATTTACAAAACTTGGCCTGAGAAACAGAACATCTACTTTGTCTGGCCTAACCCTTTACTTAACAAATAGGCCACATCCGATCGAATAACTTATAAAATGGAATAGTTGAAAAAATTGCAATAAATTAAGCCATATCATGTGAAATCGACATTAGAACAGTCTCATGATATAGCCAAGCCTGAAAATAAGCAATCTGTCATTTGCAGAATGAAGTCCCTAGAGGGTGAATTTGTTGGTGCTATCCCAGTTTGTCCTCTGGGTAATTCTTTCTGTTTAGGCCTGAGACCTTGATTCAGATTAAGGTTCATAGAGGGTAAATTTGGTGATGCTACCCTGCTGTGCAGGGTAGCATCACAAAATTCCCCCTCTGCGGACGACAGTCTGCTTATTTCCAGGCTTGGATATAGTTTTTGTTGAAACTTTAGACAAATTTGTAAAACATATATAATAAAAATAACAAATATTCATATTGCGTGCAATGTACTAAGGTTTAACCTAATTTCAAATTTCTACCGACATGAGTGTCAGTCTTCCAGTCATGTGTAGTGAGGACTGAAGTAAATTAACCCCTAGCTCTCTGGTAATGCAATAGAATTTTTTACAACATGTTTTTCTCTTGTTGAACTATAAATTTAACCAATTATATCTTGTGAGCTCAGGGAGTTCTGCTACACAAGGTATATTTAGTTAACCCTTTACCTAACATAACGGCCAAAACTGGCCAGAGCTATTCTAAAAAATCACCAATTAATTCTCATTATTTTTTTCATTTTTTGTCTCAAAAACATAGGTTATGACCCCTTGTTGGAACGTGCTCATCGAGCTCATTCCAATGAGGGGTCATAACCTATGTTTTTGAGACAAAAAATGAAAAACATTAGTTATTTAAGAATTTTTTTGGCAAGTGTCATCTGCTTTTCATGTTAGATAAAGGGTTATAATCATACTGCATTATGGAAAATATTTGCTGCTGAAAACTTGCCATTTTGACATCACAGTGTAGAGGGTTCAATACTTGAGATTTGTGTTAAGGGTGTAATTTGGCTCTGGCATGAGGTTAGTCAACACCTTTATCAGTATCTTATTACTACTTCTTGTGATACTTGAAGCAAAGTAAAATTTCCTTCCTTAGTTATAAAAGCCATGACAAGTATAATGAATCTGAAGTGTTGATAGTGCCATAGTGTCTGGCTTTGTGAATAAATCACATTTGGCTTGGGGGACTATTGAAAGCACCTGTTGGTATTATATTCACTGACAATATACTCTTTATCACATTCCACCAAATGAATGAAATTATATTCTTATCATGTCTATAATCAATTTTATGGTGATGTGTACAGAGGTATTAACTGATAGAGTGCTGGAGTAATTTAGAATAGAATACTTTATTGTGGGGATCATAGTGCACAAATGGTATGGCATTACAAAAAAAATATCATATAAAGAAACACACCCAATAAACTTTGCAGCAGCTTTGACATTTGTAGATATCAGACAGGCACTCGCACATCCGCACACAGGCACAAAAAACATACTCACATGTAGTACTGAAACGGTTAACCGGATAACCGGTTTGAAATTGGTTACCTACCTAACTGATTAAAAAAAAAAAACGTCAACAGGTTATCCGAAATATCGATAGTGATCGTCATTCCACAGTTAAAACGTAGTAAATATGCCGCTTCTTCTTTGAGATAGATTGCAGCTCTTTACATGTTGAGAAATAATCGACTTTGGCATTCAAGGCTTTTCGTTAAATGATCGGCAATTTCCATCAATACTGAGTAACCGCAGAAACTATTCCGTAGTATGTATACAAACGAACGTTGTCGAGTACTCGACAACGTTCGTTTGTATGCATACTACAGAATAGTTTCTGAGAATACTGCTTTCCAATTCCTATAGTTTTGATCCCAGATGCGGTGAAATAATGGCTACTTTTTAACCGGATATTATCCGGTTATAGCTCTCGGTTAGTCGGTTGTGTAAGTGAGCCAACCGTTTCAGCCCTACGCACATGCCCACCATCTGCCTAACAATCATATAGTGCCAGCAGGCACTCTCCAATAAATTGTAACAAAACACTTAATTGGACGAAATCTTGCTAATCTAAGGCTCTCCATGCTGGTAGCATGGTATCTTGTAAAAAAAAATACTCATGTTACAAATCACCTTTGAAAAATAATTTTACACTCGACCAGTTAATCGTACACCTTGCCTTTAAAAATAACTATATAGAAAATAATATTTTTGGTCATTTGTTCCTTGGGCCCACATTCTTTTGGCATGCAGTTATGCTGCACGCCTACTGTTCTCTGCAGAAAATTCAGACTCCTGACAATCTCAGGCCCAAACTTGAGCCTTGGTTTAAGTTTTGACATCAGGTGGTCTTGAGTCTAATGATACCTGCATTGAGATTCAAGAAGACGATTGCACTCCTTGGCAGACTGAGAAGGGCAAGGTCTCCGGTTTGGACCTGTGGTGGTCAAGAGTCTAATAATAGCTGCATTGAGATTTAAGAAGGCAGTTTCACTCCCTGGCTGAGAAGGGCAATTATTTGTTCACACTTTCTAGAATGCCAGACCTGATGTAATGTGTTGTATTTTTGTACTCCTTTCCCATATCAAGTACAATGTATTTTGATATTCTACAGCCCTGACACTTCTTACAAGAACGATGGGGAGGAGAGTAATAACTAATAATTTATCAGTAAAGGAGTGATGAAAACCCATAATTGTCAATTTTGAAATTTTAGCCCATTAATGGGTGTTTTTGATGATTAGTCGACTTCTCGATTAATTGTGACAGGCCTGTTCATCACAGCAGAAAATGACAGAAACTTGTATGAACAATTATAAATACTTTTCGAATGGAAAATATATGGCGCTACGATTAACCCTTAAGCCCCCATATAGCCCCAAACCGCCACTTTTATATTGCATTGAAGCAGGCGCTCCCTTGTGTAATCTTTTTTATTACTCTTGTGTGTAGACTGAATTTTCCCTGGCAGTGGTTCTACATCACTGCTGGCTGCCTGTACAGGCAGCCAGCAGTGATGTAGAACCACTGCCAAGTCATCAATAACTAGGTAAGCAGACAAAGGCCATAAATACTTTAAAATTAATCTGAGGACTTAAGGGTTAAGTAGTAATCCACTGTCTTTGTTCTGTATATGCAGTCAAATTTTGATATCAATTTATGTAATTACATGTACATACATCCCCGTAGAGGTTAAGAATGATGTTAATGATCTCTATTTTCTAGAATAGAATTGTACAGAGTTGGACACGCTGTTTTTGAAAATGAATTTAGTTATGCTAATGGTGCAGTTTGACAGGGACAAAAGTGCACTTACTCGGCACACCATTACCTCAAAATAGTGCACAATACAGTCATAGGACTTTTAGTTTCGACTGTATTTTACAGGGTTCTACAGTTAAAACTAGAAGTCCTGTCACAAACTGTGCGCTTATCTAGGCTTAATTGCACATAGGAATTGCGCGCAATTGCCCTTTCGAATGGCATCCAAAGCATGTCAAGTTCTCCTGGTTACTCATAGCAAACACGGGCAATGTTTCTGCCAATGGACCTCTGGGTTGGCTCATAACATTGATTGTGCAGAAGCCATACATACAGAATTGAATAGCCTTACTTTGGCCTTACTTACTAACGTGCAGATCAACGTGCTATTTGTGCACATTTCATGACAGGACTTCTAGTTTTAACTGTACCATATTATAAGTTTGGGACCTTTGTTATTAACTTGTTCAGCAAAAGGGTTCTGTCTAACGATACATCTTCTTTGTTGAAAATATTAACAGTTAACCCTTTACCTAATGAAATGGCTGCATCCGTCTGCGTAATTTACCAATTTAGCAATTGAAAAAGAATATATTTTTTTTTTTAAATTTCAACAAAATCATATGTGCAGTCCTGGTATTTTCAGGAGAGGGGTTATTCGCTCACCTACTGCTCGCCTTAAAAATATTAAGAAGGGCAAAAACTAGCCCTCCTAGCCTAAGAAAATAATGAATACCAAAACAGCCTGTTAATAAATCTCACATCTTTTCAGATCTCTGCTATGTCAGTGGTCTCTGTAAGATGGCCACACTGCCTCTCCCACACCTCTGGGCCACAGAGGTGTGGGAGGGGCAGTGTAGTCGTCTCACAGAGATTACCTTGTTAGCAGCACCAAATAAAATTTATAAATTCCACTAGGCACAATTCATTAACAGTAAAACTTCATTTTGCCACTTCTAGCTTTTGTATGCTTGAGGAGAGCTAATCACTCCCCTTGGCCATGCAAGAGGAGCGGTTTTAGCCCCCCCCCCCCCCCCCCCCCCCCCCATTTTTAACCCTTTATCCAACATAACAGCCAAAACCGGCCAGCACTATTCACAAAAATCGACAATTTTCATTTTTTGTTTCAAAATAATAGGTTATCACCCCTCTTTGGAACAAGCTCGTTCCAATGAGGGGTCATGCATAACCTATGTTTTTGAGACAAAAAATTAGTTATTCAAGAATTTTGTTTGCAGGTGTTGTCTGCTTTTCATGTTAGGTAAAGGGTTAAGAATGCCAAGTCTGCATGTGACCCCCTCATTGGAACATGATCAATCCAATGAGGTATCACATGATAAGGTTTTGTAGAAATTTTGTGAAAAATTTGAAAAAACAATATTTAAAATAATAAATTTTGATATTCTGTGCTTTGTTAAAGGGCTAATACCACTGGACGACTGAGATGGAAATCAGCTGCAATGTTAGAATGTATTCTCATCAATAGCTCAGCTGGCCTTTCCTTTGTTTGCAATCAGTAAACTCCCCAATGTCAGTTTGCACAGATAATAATTTCTCAACAATCCCCCAATTTATTTTAATGTTTACATTTTCCACAGAACATAGAAATTCTATCTTGTTATTTATCAACTGTGACTTTTCTCTATTTTGGCAGACTAAAGAGGGTAAATGGCCCAGAACAAGCAATTACTGCCCTTTAGATCTCCACTCTGGGTGAGTTCATTATTATTGTATAAATGGTTTCTTCCAGTCGCCAGATGGTGTTTACTAACAGTAGCAGTTTGTTGATAAAAATTACAATTGTCAGATTGATATGCCTTGGTTCTGTTGAACAAATGTTTAGTTTGCATTTAAAAAACCTGTTAGCTGAAGTGTTAGTTAGTTCAAGGTGTCAGATTGCTGATGTAGAGATATGGGTCATGTTGTTTTCTGATGGGGCATGAACTTTTTTGACCTACTTTTGCTGTTTTTGTTTCATTTATTTGAATTTTTTTTTATTTGTTTGGGATTTTTTGCTGTTTTTTGTTCCTCATACACCTGATTAGGCCTAAAAAGTTAAAAATCTGGTTTTCAGGTCCTCCTGCATGCATGGTCATTTTGGTTGCCATATGCTCTCTTTTTATAACTAATGCAAACTTAAAAAAATAAAAATTAAATGGTTTTTGTCTGATATTTTACCCAAGTTAATAAAATTGATAAATTTGTCCCTTGAGTGCAAAGCTATTCTGTAGATTATTAGGCCTAACATAAAACAAACCAAGAACATGAACTTCTGATGGCAAAGAAATAATTACAAAAATAAAATAAAAAAAACACCTGCCCACTAGCAGTTTTGCAAACATGGCCCGAGAAACAGAAGTTCTACTTTGTGGGGCCTTATGATCCATCATTGAAATAAATTTGTTCCAATGAGGGTTCATAATCTATGTTTTTTAGGCAAAAAAATGGAATATTTTTAATTATTCCAGAAGGTTTGATTTTCATGTGTCATCTGCTCTTCATGTTAGATAAACTGATAAAGGGTTAATCCTTTACTTAATAAAATGGATGCATCTCCCCCGTAATTTACAAGTTAAACTGTTGGAAAACAATTATTTTTCACAAAATTTCTACAAAACCATATCATGTGACCCCTCATTGGAATGTGCTCATCGAGCTCATTCCATTGAGAGTTTACACGACATGGTTTTGTTGAAATTGTTTCAAATATTTGAAAATTAATATTTAAAATAATAAATTTTGATATCGTATGTATTGGTTAAAGGGTTAAATAATAGGAAAAGAAGACTAAACCATAATGAGAAATGGGGTCAACATCAGAACTTGAAAGTTGTGCCCGGATCATATTTGATACTCACAGGGAAAACAATGAGAATCAAGTTCAACTTTATCAATTTTATTTCTCATGAAATAACAGGGGGCATGGTGGCTCTGTAGGTAGAGGTGCAGACTGCAAGTCGAGACGTTCTGGGTTCAAATCCCACCTGCAGCAACCTTGTTGTGTCCTTGAGCAAGACACTTCACGTTGCCCACGTTGGGGTACTGTGGTGTTGTGTACTCAGCCATACTGCACATCGATTTTGCACTTGTCTTCAACCAGTGCTAACCCTGCTTGTGTGGAGTTAGTATGTTGGGAAGTTTGGTAGTTGCTCGCTGTTGCTCAGCGGTTCTCTCTGGAAACTCCGGCTTTCTCTGCCCTCAAAAATGTCCGACATAACGTTACCCTGGCTGTCAAAAGTGTCATTAAAACCCAATATATAAATAAATGAAATGACAATTTGATTCTTGTCATAAATTCTAAAATGGTTCCTTCAGTCTGGAAAATTCTTATTTTATGCTTACTCAGGCTAAAGTAACACCTCAACTTACAGTAATCCATGAATGGGCAGTGATGTCCACGTATGCATTTACCTGGTAATAAAAATCATCAGCAGCAAAATTTTAATCAATGAAGCACCGGGTTGTACCCGGTGCTTCATTAATTCAATTTTTGATGATTATTCCTATAATTAGTGTTTGGAATTTAATATTATTGCATCTGTGGAAATATTGCCCAACTGTGGAAAGTGACCAGTCCACGGTGGCCATACTGTAGAATTGATGTCTAGTGAATTCTTGGATGCCTGTAAAGGCAGAGTCAAGACTTCAGTAGAAGCCAGTGCTGAAGTAATGTAACTACCATCAGCAAGACAACCAAAACCCTGCACACTGGAACTTGATTGTGTTCTCTATGTAGATGCAAGACAACCACAATTGGAACCAGGCCATAAGGGTTACATTTTTTTTATGAGGAATATGTATCGGTTGCTCTCACACAAATATGGACAAATACAGAGCTTTCACCATATAATGTGGTGTTAACCTAAAGGAAAAAGGTGGCGTGATGCTTTTCCACCACCTTTGTTGTTACTATGCCAGGTATGCTGCTTATGCTTTTACCCTTTACCCAACGTACAGTATGTGAAGAGTGGATTGTAACTAAATCACCTGTGGAGTGGAGTTATCACCCAAAGTATCACTTTCAAATTCTGTACATATGGACACAAAACACAAGCAATGTTTCAGCCAATGGACCTCCGGGCTGGAACTTTGCTTGTGCTTGTTACGCTTTGCAACAAATTTGCAATTATTGCTTGGGTGGAATCTCCACTCTGCGGGTGATTTAATGATAATACACTCTCCACGTACTGTAATGGCCAAAACCGATGACACTGTGTACTAAGGCGTACTGCACATCGATGGTACGCACGTCTTCAACCAATCTAACCCTGCCTGTGCTGCAGTGCGGAGTTATGATGTTGGGGAGCTGGCAGCTGCTCATTATATGCTTGGTGGTTCTCTCCGGGTACTCCGTCTTCCTCCACCCATAAAACTGCCACGGTCATGATTAGCCATTGTACATAAGTATATGACCTTAAACAACAGTAAATAAATAAATAACGGCCAGCGCTATTCTAAAAAATCACCAATTGTCATTATATTTTCATTTTTTGTCTCAAAAACATAGGTTATGACCTCTCTTTGGAATGAGCTCATCGCGAACGTTCCATTGATGGGTCATAACCTATGTTTTTGAGACAAAAAATGAAAAAAATTAGTTATTCAGGAATTTTGTTTGCAAGTGTCGTTTGCATGGTTAACATAATTTTCACCACAATAAATAGCAACAACTAATGAGTGATCTCACGATGGCGAGATCGTACATAAGTTGTTATTTATTTTGACGGAAATGTTCCAAGAGGCAAACAGAATGTCACTCTATTCATATCTGGATGCGATGTATAACCTTTGTGTCGAGTTACTTCCAAAAAGATTGTCAAGAAAGTCTGACTGGCAAAATATGCGCAATTGGGAATTTAATTTGTCTTTTATAATTTTTTCTTAAGGCCTTAAAAAATAAAAAATCTGTTTCTCAGGCCCTCCCACTTTGTCCTTTTTGCTGCCGCATGCTCTCTTTTTTATAACCAATGCAAACATTAAAAAAATTTAAATGAAATGGTTTATGTCTTTTCTTTTACACAAGTTAATAAAACTGATGTGAAGCATATTTGGCCACAAGTTGTTCTTGTGAAATATTATTGTATTATCAGTTCTGGTACAAATATGGTAGCAGACTTCCAGGAACCAGTGGTGCCTGCAGTCAACTCTATAAGTTGATTACATATATGTTTCGTGTTCTATGCATCTCAACTTTCATTTTGATGTATAACGTGTGTATATTTAATTTGAATTAAACGGGGGCATGGTGGCTCAGTAGGTAGAGGTGCAGGTTGCAAGCCGAGAGGTCCTAGGTTCGAATCCTACCTGCAGCAACCACGTTGTGTCCTTGGGCAAGACACTTCACCCTCATTGCCCATGTGGGGGCACAGTGGCACTGTGTACTAAGGCGTACAGTACGTCGATGGTGCACTTGTCTTCAACCAATGCTAACCCTGCTTGTGTGGAGTTGGTATGTTGGGGACCTGACAGTTGCTCACCGTTGCTTGGTGGTTCTCTCTGGGAACTCCGGCTTCTTTCACCCGTAAAACTGTCATGGTCATGATTAGCCATTGTGCAGAAATATGTGACCTTAAAACACCAATAAATATAAATTTGAATTAAAGGAATATCAAAGGTGGGAATTTCAAAATAAACAAAATTCTCTTCCTTGTATTGCACCTTAACCCTTTGAACCCATAAGACCGATTTTTCGGTCCAAGACAAAATTTTGTCCCAATTTTTATCTTATAATAAGAGGTCTTTACACAGGGCATTGATGATAAAGGGCTGCAGACTGCCGTTATCATTTTATCCTCCCTGTATATTGGTATTGGATTAACCCATCTCTCTGTAAGTGTGTGCAAAGGCGATACCATTCTAGGAAACGAGGGTTCAAAGGGTGAAGAAGTAAAAATTTGTTTTCTTCTGCCAGCCTGAGGTTATTTGTTCAGAACAAAAAATGTTGAAACAGAATGGATGTTCAGTTTCATAGTTTGGATATTGCTTCTAAACTACAAATGAAGAATATTTCAGAGACCTAGATGATCAAATAATATCAAAACTTGGAAGATTGAAGAGAAAATAATCATAAACTTGAGTGATTCTTAGAGATACAGATGACTTACACATGATAAGTTTGATGTATTTCCTGAGGTCATTGGGAAGAGAAGCAATTTGAGTGTTTGACCCCCAGTACTTTATAGGTCATATTCTCCATCCTGTAATCACACAATTGTTATTCTACACTGCAGGCTGAATTCAGAGGACAACCCATTGTATTTTCAACTGATTATTACTTCCAATCAGGAACAATTTACTCATCAGTTTTAATGTTATTTGGATTCATCCCAGTTGTTCATGTGAAGACTTCAGAAGGGGACAAAGAAAAAAGTTCAGCTGAGCTCCCAGTCGCCTATGTCAGCTGATGCACCAGAAATCAATAGCCCTGGAAACTGATTTGTTTTGATACTATATTTAGCAGCCAAACAAATTTTGCCAGGCTTGTGTGATCAGATGCAAGGTCACACATTATGACTCCAACAACAAAGAAAATAGTTGCCACTTGAGGCCAAGAGCTGAACACAATTAGCAGGAAATGTTCTTGTTGAAATATTTGATGGGTTCATTTCTTTGTCTTTTGAATTTGATGACATCTTTGTCAGTCAGTGGAAACTTTTTTGTTGTTTCTTTGTTGCAGTCCATAAGGTGCTATATAAGTAAGAGAAATTTGTTTACTTTGAAATTCCCACCTCTGATATTCCATAAATTCAAATTAAATATACCAAATTATTCAGCAAAATGAAGGTGGTGAGGTATAGAACACGACATATATATGCAATCAACTCACAGCAGGCACCAACGGTTCCTGGAAGTCTGCTACCCTATTCATACCAGAACTGACAATAAATTAATATTTCAGGCAAACAACTTGTGATACCCAAGAACAAAGCTGAGGCATCAAAATTCTTCAAAATGCAGTGACAGAGCTGCATGGGGGTAAATTAAAAAACTGTTGGCTTTGTTTGCATTGTACAATACTTTCGATTTCTGATCGAGGCCATCGGACAGAAAAAGCATCGATATACAATGCCGTCTAAAATCCAATAATGAGAAAGAGTGCCTTAATACAGCATACTATTGTTATATAGAGACGGCGCAGTTGCCATATTCCATGCAAGGTATCATGATATCTGTTGAAATTTCTTAGAATTATGATTTTGTTTTTTAGTATCGCGTGATTTGCACACAAGCCTGGAAATAAGCAATCTGTCATTTGGAGAATGAGGTCCTGGGGGGTAAGTTGGTGATGCTATCCCTTACAGTTGTCCAATTTATCCACTGGGTACCTCTTTCTGTTTAGGCCCGAGACTTTGATACAGATTGAGGTTCACTGAGGGTAAATTTAGTGATGCTACCCTGCTATGCAGGGTAGCATCACCAAATCCACCCTCAGGGACCTCATTCTGCAGATGACAGTCTGCTTATTTTCAGGCCTGTTTGCGCATGTCCATCGAACATGGAATCCAACTTCAATGAAAATGCAGACAGTGTTGTCCTTTTCCCAGATGCACTCCTATCGCTGCTTTCTAAGCTGTTTTGAATGCCTAGCTTTCTGCTTGGATATGTGAAGCACCTTTGGCCATAAGTTGTTCTCCGGAAATATTACTTTATTATCAGTTCTGGTACGAATACGGTAGCAGACTTCCAGGAACCACTGGGGTCTGCTGTCAACTCATGGGTTGATTATATTTATTTTTCGTGTTTTATACCTCCCAACTTCATTTTGATGTATAATTTGTGTATATTTAATTTGAATGTATGGAATATCAGAGGTGGGAATTTCAAAGTAAACAAATTTCTCTTACTTATATAGCACCTTAATGTAGGTTGTTTTAGCTCTGTTAGAAATAAAAACAAAAAATGAAAATAAATCATGCATGGGTGTCACACCCTCGTAAAATTCTTTGCCCTGTTGATCAGTAGTAATGCAGCAGTTGCAGACAATCATAATTGTCACCCAGGGTCAGTCCTAACCCAGTGTTCCTGTGGAGCCTTGGATTCAAGGAATGGCCTTGAGTTTGACAGAGGGTCCTTCAAGGCCTTGAAATCCTGGAAGATGTATCAGGAGGCCTTGAAAATCCTTGAATATTCATGATATATAAGCTGCGGACGAGGCACATAATCATAACTATATAGTTTTATATGCCAGAGTTCTTGAAGCCATAATCCTAACTAGGATTCTAGACATACAGTGGCTCAGCGGTAGACTGTTGAACTTCTATGCTAGAGGTCTCGAGTTCGATCCCCATCCGGGACGACCTGCGTTGTGTCCTTGGGCAAGGCACTTATCCTGGTTGCCTATATGACGCTGTGTACTAAGGCGTACTGCACGTCGATGGTGCACATGTCTTCAACCGCTGTAATCCTGCTTGAGCAGAGCTTGAACAGAGTTAGAATGTTGAGGAGCTGATAGTTGCTCGTCGATGCTTGGTGGTTCTCTCCGAGTACTCCGGCTTCCTCCACCCGTAAAACTGTCATGGTCACGATTAGCCATTGTGCAAAAGTATGTGACCTTAAACATCAATAAATAAATAAAGAGGATTCTCTGGTCATTACCCCCTCTTATCACTTCTCTACAAGGCAAAATCCTAACTAGGACCATCTGGTCATTACCCCCTCCTCCCACTTCCCTATAGGGAAGAGGAAGGAGGGGGTAATGACCAGAGGTCCTAGTTAGGACTAGTTAAGGCAGGGCCTTAAAAACCTAGAATTTGGCTACTGTAGGGCCTTGAAAAAAGCTTACATGTATCAAGAAATGGCCTTGAATAGCCTTGAATTTTATCAGTCCTTGCCTGTAGGAACCCTGTAGGCATCACCCTATCCCCAGTATTTTTGGTGGCTGGTTCATATGACATATTTTGCCACCTGCTTAAGGTGGTGGCCTTCTCACCCCTCACCTACTCCTTTCTCCATTGAATTTGACCTCGGCTGTAGGGCAGAGTACTGTCGCCTAATAACTGGCAGGATTATAGACCACTTCATGGGCACAACTCATAGCAGTTAATGTAAATGGGACACGCCCCAGAAGTTGGCCACGGCAATTATAAATGCTATTATTGCTATTGTACCCATGTCTGCAATGACTTTTACCACCAGATTTTTTCACTGATTTGTTGTGGCTAATTACAATGATCTAGAGTCTGTCTGAATAGCTTGCCAAAAAGCAGTGGTATGTGCACAACACCTTTTGGCAAATTCAATTCATGGTCAATCAAACATAAGGTACACCCCAGGGCTTATAATCCATGTGCAAATCAGAATCATTTCTCGCAAATGATTCTCCCAGTGAACAGTGAGAATCATCTTTGATTCTCGCAAAAACTTCATTTGATTCTCGTCATAGCTTTGGAAGTTGTCCTTAACCCTTTACCCAACGTAACGGCCAAAACCGGCCCGCACTATTCTCAAAAATCACCAATTAATTTTCATTATTTTTTTCATTTTTTGTCTCCAAAACATAGCTTATGACCCTCATTGGAACAAAAAAACAAGCTCATTCCAGTGAGGGGTCATAACCTGTGTTTTTGAGACAAAAAATGAAAAAAATTAGTTATTCAAGAATTTTTTTTGCAAGTGTCGTCTGCTTTTCATGTTAGGTAAAGGGTTAAAGGACTGGAGATTCTTATCTTTTGCTCCATTATAGAAGAGTAACACTGTGCCTTCCTTTGCAGGGGTTTTTAGTGAAGTCCAGACAGCCAAGACTTGAAAATCAATTTTTGAATTCAAGGCCTTTCAGGTTTTTCAAGGACCACAATGAATCTTGTAGGGTGGGTGGGAGTGTGAAGGGTTTAAAATGTGTCTTGATTTATGAGAATCGGTTTTGATTCATATGTCATACTAGCGGGTGTTACCCGGCGTTGCATGGGAGAAGATGGTTATATCAGCCGTTTTCGAAATATAAGGTCAAGGTCACCAATTTCAAGGTCAAGGTCACCCCGCATGGGCACCCCGATAAAGTCAAAATGATCGACGGGTCAATATACCCGCACATATGAAATTTTAGCCCAATTGGCCCAGCCATTTTCGAAATAAAAGGTCAAGTCACCAAGGTCAAAGTCACCCCGCACGGGAACCCCGATAAAGTCAAAATGATCGATGGGTCAATATACCCGCACATATGAAATTTCAGCCCGATCGGCCCAGCCGTTTTTGAAATAATAGGTCAATGTCATCAATTTCAAGGTCAAGGTCACCCTACATGGGCACGGCACCCATCCCATGTTACTCGCAGTGACGAATTACCCCTGTGTTGAAAATTTGAGGCCGATCGGTCGAGAAATGGAGGAGTTCACCCGGAACAAAGATAGAGAAAGAGAGAGAGATAGAGATATAGACACAGACATTTGCAATTATATATCAGATGAACAGCCAAGACTTCACTGGAATCCACTGTTAAGGTAGTGCAGCTACTGACACCAAAGCCACCAAAATCCTGTATGTTTGTTCTTCATGGACATATAAGACAAGAAGCACACCAAAAGAGGGACAAGGTCCTTAAGGGTTTAAGCACTGGCAAATATATAAACATGAAGTTTGATTTTAATTATGAAAATGTACTGGTCATTTTCACAATGGTATAAGAGTATTCTCATTTTCTCTATTATTTAAAAACAGAAAATTGATTCCCGTGGCATGAATTCGCGAGAATCAAAACCGATTCTCATAAATCAAGACAGATTTAAAGCCCTCCACCCCCCCCCCCCCCCACTTCACCCCCACAGGGTTCATTGTGGTCCTTGAAAAACTTGAAAGGCCTTGAATTGAAAACTTGATTTTCCAGGCCCACGAAAGTATTTGAAATTTGTACATCAGCCTTGAAAGACCTTGATTTTTAAGGATGTTTCAATGGTTTAATTGGAAGAAACCTGGGAAATAAGGCCTAAAAAAGTTAAAAACCTGTTTCTAAGGCCATCCCGCATGGTCATTTTGGCTGCCGTATGCTCTCTTTTTATAACCAATTCAGACTTAAAAAAAAATAAAACTTAAATGGTTCATGTCTGATATTTTCCCCAAGTTGATAGATTGGCAATATTTCTTTTCCAAACAAACAATATAAAAAGTGCAAAAAAACAGAAGTTACACAATAATAACATAAACTATGAATTGGAAAATGGATCCAGCAGTAAGCTAATTCTTATGTAAGCTTATGTAATGTATTTACCCATGTTGATAATATTGATAAATTTGTCCCTTGAGTGCACCAAGAAAGAAAGCGGCTGAACTATGTGCCAACATCGCTTCAGCAACATCACTACCACAAAACAGGGCGATACCACAACCTCCATCGCCAATAATCAAGGAATCGCCACCTCCACCTCCAAAGAAGAAGTGGAGGAAACACAAAAAATAGAAAGAACAGCTCAACAGCCACCAGTCCACTACGAGCAGTTTAGGTACGAGAAATGAAACACCAACATCTATCCACTTATGGGATGCACATCGCATCCCCAAGTGCAGAATCTTTCGCAGTCACCAAGGCTTTGCAGTGCTTTAGTGTGTATAATCACAATCAATGTGCAGAATCTTTCCCTCAATTAGATCATGCCAATATCATGAACCATGTGAATGCTGAGAAAAAATTTTGGAAGTAAGCAGGCGACTTGCTCAATATGTATAGTATGAGTGAAAATAACATGCAGCATAACCACAAACTAAGTATCTCACTGCAGCGATGTTGCTAACACCAGAATCTGACATCAGTTTCTGGAAAGCTCTATAAGAGCTTTCCAGAAACGGATGTCAATTTCTGATGTTATCAACATAGTTTCTAGTGGTTATGCTGCATCTTGTACTGTAAATTGTAAGATCAGCAATATAGCATAGTGCAAACCACATGGTTTGATTCCATATGTAACCTGGAAGTTGTGCAATTTCTGTCACCATAAGGCTTTCTAAAGAAGACACCAGTATTTTTGCTGTGGATATTTTTCATTTTCCTGGCTTTTTCCCCGGAACTGCTGATTGCTGAGGGTGAATTACCAGGGCTGTATTGTGAATTCTTGAAAATTGGAACAGTGTTTTTTTGCATGGTGAAGACATCCAACATACTAACTCTGCACATGCAGGGGTTAGCAGTTGAAGGCAAGCACACCATAGATGTACAGTACGCCTTAGTACACAGTGCGACCGTGTCCCCATGTGGGAAATCTGGATTTAGTCTTTCCCAAGGACAGAACGCAGTTACCACAGGTCAGGGTCAAACTAGACCTATCGGTTTGAAGTTTAATGCTCTAACCACTGAGCCATCGTGCTCTCTGCATGTCAGCATAAAGCCCCAATATGGATTTCCAGCTCTCAGTCAGTTAATGTATAACAAGATGACAAGGTTAGGTGCACCAAAAGTTTTCTGTTATGTGTTACCTTGCAGGTATAGCACCAGGTAGTGTTCATTCACACATCTCTCATATTGTTACTATTCTATAAAAATACAGGAATTTACGGACAGCTGTCACATTCAGGTATTTGTTAAAAGCTTCTTTGTGTCTGTGTTTAAAGATGTGACCCAAATCAAAAGTGTGGTTCAAGTTTCATGGTGTTTGGATAACCCCAGGGTATATTGTTTCCATAAAGGAAATTGCTGTGTTCTTAAGTTCACATGTTGAATAGTTATAACAGTTTCTGATGTAGCCATAAAGGCTGGCAGCTGCATGTAAATTACCTGTTACTCCCCTTTTCATGTGTTTCTGAATATACAGTTAACCTGTCCAGGATTTGACAACAAAGAGTTTTACTGTTATCCAATTGCTCACCAACTCCTGCTGAGGCTGAACTGATCATGAGGAACATGACAATAGTTTCTCTGTCTGGTCATCTTTGTTTGTTGGCCAGCATGTGTCAATGAAAATGATGAAGTACTTCTGATAGAGGAGTTCAAATCTCTCTCTTCTATGAAGAAAGAGAGTTTTTAGTGTGAGGATTGGAATTAAAACAAGCTATTAATTGAAAATAGAATGTTTTCATTTTTGGAATTCACAATAAAAAAAAGTTTCCACAATCCAGTACAAGTATTTCCATTAGTTCATGAATCCTGCACCCTATGCAGAATGTAATGAACTAATCCTGTGTAATTTTACAGCCTTAATCAGTGTATAGTTTCCTGTAGTGTGTGATGTGGCAGCCTCTCAACTGATTTTTAGCTTAACTCTTAACTTGACAAAGTCAAGATAAGCTGTTGCCATCACACGTGGAAGTCTGTGCAGTCTGTGAGTCTGTTCACATTTTCCTTTAGCACAGGCTACACCCTGTAGTTCTTGTCTGATCGTCACGAAATTTCATATGCAGGTTTGGGGTCATGTCTGGATGAGAATGTCCCCTTTTGGTCACGATCGGTCAACCGGTATGGCTGCCCAAGCCCAAAACCTGAGAACCATTAGCACAGTCTGCAGGTCATATTTATGAAGGGATTTCGTTGTAACTTGGTAGGATGCCTCTGTATAATGTCTAGATGAGAACGTCCCCTTTTGGTTATGATCTGTCAACCATGATTTCTGCCCAAGCCTGAAACCCAAAAACTTTTAGCACAGTCTGCGGGTCATATTTAATATGGAGGGATTTCATTGTAACTTGGTAGGATGAGTCTGTATGATGTCTAGATGAGAACTTCCCCATTTGGTCACGATCTGTCAACCGTGATGACTGCCCGAGCCCAAAACTCGAAAACCTTTTGCACAGTTTACAGGTCATATTTATGGAGGAATTTCATTGTAACTTGGTAGCATGACTTCATATAATGTCTAGATGAGAATGTCCCCTTTTGGATGCAATTGGTCAACTGTGATGGCTACAGGGGCCCGAAGCCTGAAAACCTTTAGCACAGTCTACAGGTCATATTTATGAAGGGATTTCATTGTAACTTGGTAGGATGACTCCAAATAATGTCTAGATGAGAACGTCCCCTTTTGTTTGAGACCATTCAGCCGTGATGGCTGCCCGAGCCCAAAACCCCAAAACCTCTAGCATTGTCTATAGGTCGCATTTATGGAAGGATTTCATTTTAACTTGTTAGGTTGACTCCATATAATGCCTAGATGAAGTCATCCCCTTTTGGTCATGATTGGTCAACTGTGGCCGAAAACCTTGAGCACAGTCTACAGGTCATATTTATGAAAGGATTTCATTGTAACTCCGTAGGATCACTCCAGATAATGCCCAAATGAGAACATCCCCTTTTGGTTGCTATCATTCAACCATGACAGCTGCCTGAGCCCAAAACCCGAAAAACTTTACTACAGACTACAGGTCGTATTTGTGAAGGAATTTCATTGTAACTTGGTAGAATGACTCAGTATAATGCCGAGATGAGGACGTCCCCTTTTAGTTGCAATCGGTCAACTGTGATGCTACACAGGCCTGAAGCCCGAAAACCTTTAGCACAGTCTACAGGCCATATATATGAAGGGATTTTATTGTAACTTGACAGGATGACTCGTTTTGGAATAATTTCACTGTAACTTGGTAACTTTCATTGATATACGTTAACTGTGAGGGCCACATACATTAACTGTGAGGGCCACATTAACCCACCCGTCAGTTCTTTAATACAGTCTACATCTCATATTATTTTTATTAGAAACGTAGCATATAGGGAACAGAAATTAACATATTCCCAATTACCACAATTCTTGTCTTATTTCATAATCCTTTCATAAACATTATCCTTTTCAGCAAACACAACACACAGACAAGATAAGCTACTGTGTCATTGACACTTTCATTTGCAATGCCTATGGCCAGCCAGTACACACAGAGAATAAATCCTTGAATTTTGAGATAATCTATTTACCATTCATCTGGATATAATAAAGAGGGCCGATTACAGTATGGCCATCATAGATGGGTCAAAATGTGTGGGTGGGCATTTCCCACGCATATAATTCAGAGATGATCTGCTATGACATCTAGCGAAATTTTCACCAAATTTTGTGGCTTGATATGTTAGCTTATCAACTGACTGTGCAATGCCCCCGGGTTAGTCACTCTTTTTTTTCTGGTTATAATTAAGATAATCTCTATTGGGCAATTAAACCCAGTTCATTGCACAGCCTGAGTGAGTGTACAATTTCATGTTGTGTGTTTTTGTAACAAGAAAGTCTAACTCTTTGTATTGTACAGGGTTAGTCATACTTTCTTGTGAAAAAAAATTACATTATCAACTGCGTATAACTAAATAACCTCATGCATTGTACAGCCTTAAGGTAAATCTCATTTACAGGAAGCAACTCTTTGCCCCAGGTAGTGGCCACCCCCCCCCCCCCCCCCCCCCCCCCCCCCCCTGTGGAAACCCCGGGAAGTGAAGCACTGCCAGTTTACTGTGGTAAACGTGCTATTTTTTACTGGTAAACAGGCTTGGCAATTTCAGGAGAGCGATTTTTTAGCTCTCCTTACTGCCCTCCTGAAAGAATTAAGGAGAGCGAAAAATTGCCCTCCTAAATATTTTGGTCTGGGATGATTGAGATTACATGTATTATGCTCACATTAAATTTTTGTTGTAAAGCAAAAATGTAATTTAACTTCGAAGTCACATAACATCACGTAATTTCATTTTGAAAGTGGTTTAGTGGTAAAAGGTAATGGCTGCAACCATACCCAAACACAGTTGCAATCATTTGAAGCAAAATGAGTCACAGCAATATTATTTTTCTGTCAGTTTCAAGTTCAACAACTGACATCACAGCTTGAGGGGTAATTATTCAAGGAATATTAACACTATAATATACTACCATTACTACTATCCTGTCACTTGAAGCACTTGCACCAGGATGTGACTGTAGATTCAAGCAGACCTGTTGTCCAAGAAAGTCATATGCCTACCACTACCACCTTCAACCCCCCTTGGGGGGTTGAAGGTGGTAGTGGTAGGCGTATGACTTTCTTGGACAACAGGTCTGGGTACACACACAGGTCTTGTCAAGTGTGTGTTCAGTTGTTGAGTGAGACATCTAGATGTCTAAGAGATTTCGCTTTACCTTAGTAAAGTTAATAAAATCACTGATGTAGTCTGTTGGTTTCAGTTTCAATGAGTTCGTTCAACTGGATACTTAAAATGCTGTGTAAAGCTAATTGCTCTCCTAAGCTGATTGAGGAGAGCGATTTTTTGCCCTCCTGCATTTTTCAGAATGCCAGGCCTGGGTAAAATAGGACCCAATCACCAATGCTTGGGGTGGAAGTCTCTAAAATGGACAACATGGGTGAAAATGAGTGGCTAAACTTGAATTCATCTCCATATTGCTTTCACGATGAGACATTATGCAGAAATATGTGACCTTGAACACCAATAAATAAATGGCCAAAACCAGCCAATAAATATTCTGTAATAACTCTGCTTGTTCCAAGTTAGTAAGTTGGAGAGTCTGACAGTAACTTGCTGCTGCTCAGTGGTTTTCTCCAGATACTCTGATGTCCACCCATAAAAACTCACCCATAGATGCATTGAAGAAAAAAAATGGGTTTTTTTCCTCTTTTTCTTTTTGACTGAAAAGATTTTCAAGTTCTTGCTTTTTTTCTCACATTATCCTTTAAAATCGTGAATAATATCCCAGGAGGTGGTGCAGTGCTTGTTTACTAATAGTTAATCCCAGGAGGTGGTGCAGTACTTGTTTACTATGGCAAACAAATTCTGATTTACTGGTAAAATGCCTGTTAATTACATATAGGTTATAGATCAAACTCCTGTTAATTGAATAAAAAGTCTTGTAATTTGTTGAGAAATTATCCTAACAATAACCAAGTTCCCCTTGTTTATAGACCTATCTAGCCTGATAGGGTTCCATTTAATTATTTTTTTCACATAATTTACAGCCCTTTTTCGACTTAGAATTCGACCATCTATCAACATTTTTGGTTTACATCCGATAACTCCAGTTTGAATCATTTGATCTCAACAAAAGTTGGTATATATATGTGTATTTTCCAGTTAATAATACAGACCAGATTTGGTATATGGGTTCTGTCCAATTCTTTTTACATGAGTTATGGCTTTTTTCAACTTAGAATGGATGTATTTAGCCACACCTGGCAGTGATCTTGTTTTTACTTCATTTATACTTCATCACTCCAGTACTGCAGTGGAGGTATGAATTGCCTTCAGCAATAGCTCTTGCTTTCATTGGAATAGTTTGTATTCAATTAACAGGGTTTGACTATTTTTAAGACAAGATCCATTAGTTTTGTCAAACAAGATATAATTGAATAAATGCTCATTTCTTCTCTAGAATACAACGGTGACCAAATCTCTGTTAATTGAATATTCCTGTTAATTGAATGCTTTTTCATTAGAATAGCAGCTATTCAATTAACCATTTACCTAATAAATCAGATGCATCCATCTGCATAATATGCAAATTCAGCAGTTGAAAAGAAAATTTTTTCAAAAAGTTTCAACAAAAACTGATGTCACCCCCTCACGAGCTCGTTCCAATGAGGGGTCATAACCTATGTTTTTGAGACAAAACATGAAAATAATAGTTATTCAAGGATTTTTTTTGCAAGTGTCGTCTGCTTTTCATATTAGGTAAAGGGTTAAAACAGCAAAACAAACCAAAACAATTAAGTCCCCATTACACCCACGGCAAAGCGTCTTCATTTGCGTGCACGGATACATGACCCAATTGTTGATTGCATAATTCAATTGTGAAGTTATCGTTTATAATCAAACCCGTAAATCCCAGTAAATCACACTTTGGAAAGTAATAAAAATATAAATTTATATAAAGGTAAAATCTTGAGTTATTCAAGAACATTGTTAGCAAATGTTATCTTGTACACTTGTTAGGATGAGCAGTCATGGAATTCTGACGCAAGCGATTTTTAGCTTGCCTTAACTGCTCACGCAATTTAATGCGGCATAAGCCTTTTTTTTGCTCACCTACTTTCAGCTATTTTCGACGGTGACGGACCATGGAACGTGTGTACAGAATATGCTGGGTACATGTGTGTGTCGGTCACTGCATGTACCAGTCCCCCTGAACTTCTTGATCGATCTGACCACACTGGGGTGGAGGGGATATAAAAAATGAATACAGGTTCATTCATTAACATTTTATTAATTCATTTAAAATTGATTGGCTTGAATGCACTCGAAGGAGAAATTACCCAACCTGGAATTAACTAAGTCTTAAGAAGATCTTTGTGAAGCAAAAAAGTGAAAAAGATTTCAGGAGAGCAATTTGCTCGCCTAAGTAGGTTCCAGGTGAGCGATTTATTGCCACCCTGTTTTTTTTCAGAAATCCAAGCCTGGATAAGGGTTACAATACCATTGATATTGTCAAATGGAAAATACATTTTATCAGATATTCTCTACTCGACAGATCTACTCTATTATCAAGAGTGATTTCATCTCAATTACAGGGGGATGCCATTAAAAGATATCACTGGAATATTGATTTCTCTTAAGTCATTTATTTTGCTTTGTTGAGTTTTTTTCTAATGCATCAAAAAATTTTATGCAGGGTGACAGCTTACAATCTTCACTGAAAGTTGCATATGTTAATCAAATTTCTACTGAGATTCTAACCAAGCTGAGTAGCTGAGCTGAGCTGTTCATTATTGGTTTGGCAAAATTCTGAAGGTTGGATGAGTTTCATTTGGTTTGGGGGACATTAATGTTAGGATTGCTTGGGGGAGGTGGGGGGGGGGGGGGGTGTGAGTGAGAGCTGGTCAAAATTTCAAATCTCAAGAGTGTCCATTTCAGGAATGTAAGATGACAAAAGCTCCCTCAGGCAGAAAATCCCTAGGCAAAATATCCCCCAGACAGAAAAATTCAACATACAGATCTTCATACTTCACTTAATGGTTGGTCATTGACTGAAGTGTGTCGTTCATACTTGTGCTTGCTCATGAATCATATGTGTCTTGACCTTCACCCAATGTTATAACTTCAAGGTCACAGATGGTTCTCTTTCACGTCTTACACCAAAAGAAAACAAGTATTTACAGGCCCCTACACAATATATTTTCACTGAAATTTTGACAGCTGCATGGCCTATACTTGCTTCAGTTTATTAGCTCACCTGACTGAAAGTCAGGGTGAGCTTTTCTGATCACTTTTTGTCCGGCGTCCGTTGTTTGTCGTCCGTCATAAAGGTGGTGTTTGGGCCTTTTTCTCCCAAACCACTGGCCGCATATTAATGAAATTTTATGTGAGTAGGGGTTATATAAGGGCATTTTGATTTTTTGTCAAATTAGGTTTTGGCTCATATTGAGCAGAGGTGTGGGGAAAAAATGGCCAAATTTTTTGAAAATCTTCTAATGAACCACCAGTAGCAGAGACTTGATATGTGGTATACAGAGTCCTTTTGAGGTTTAGAATCAAGTTTGTTCAAGAGAAGTTTGTCGGGCATTATTTGCCTTCATTATGGGAGGGGCAAAAATTTTGGCCACGCCTAAAATTTCTATTTTCAGAACCGTGAGGTCGATTTGAACCAAATTTGATATGAGATGATAATGGGTCATAAGTAGTTGATTGATGCCAAAAAATTTTTCTCATTGCCCCGTGGGAACCTATGGAGCTGAAAATAGGAAAAACCTTAAAACTGCCATATCTCCAAAACTACACGCCACAGAGAATTCTTATTTTGTATAAAGCTTACTTTTATCCAGTAGAATAGAATGGTTGAAAAAAAATCCCTATCGGTTTGATCACAAGGTACTTTTTTCAGGACTTTGAAAAAGTGCCGAGTCAGCACTTTTTCACACTGTAGGCAATGGGAAAAAGATTAAAAAATCTTCTCCTGATCCAGCGGGCAGAATCTTTTGATATTTGGTATGCAACATTGTAGGGTGGATCTGATTCAAGTTTGTTCAAATCGGCCCCCTGGGTTCATATTTAGGCTCAGTATAGGAGCCCGATTTCGAACTTGGTGCATTTCAGGCAAATTTCTTAAAAAATCATCTTCTCCAGATCCAGCAGGCAGAATCTTTTGATATTTGGTATGCAACATTGTGGGGTGGATCTGATTGAAGTTTGTACAAATTGGCTCCCTAGATTCATATTTGGGCTCACTATAGAAGCCCGAATTCGAACTTAGTGCATTTCAGGCAAATTTCTTAGAAAATCTTCTCCGGATCCAGCAGGCAGAATCTTTTGATATTTGGTATGCAACATTGTGGGGTGGTTCTGATTCAAATTTGTTCAAATCGGCCCCCTGGGTTTATATTTGGGCTCAGTATAGAAGCTTGAATTCAAACTTAGTGCATTTCAGGCAAATTTCTTAAAAAATCTTCTTCTCCAGATCCTGCAGGCAGAATCTTTTGATATTTGGTATGCAACATTGTGGGGTGGATCTGATTCAAGTTTGTTCAAATCGGCCCCTTGGATTCATATTTGGGCTCACTATAGGAGCCCAAATTTGAACTTAGTGCATTTCAGGCAAATTTCTTAAAAAATCTTCTTCTCCAAATCCAGAAGGCAGAATCTTTTGATATTTGGTATGCAACATTGTGGGATGGATCTGATTCAAATTTGTTCTTAGTGCCCCCCCCCCTCCCCCTGGGTTTATATTTGGGCTCAGTATAGAAGCTCGAATTCGAACTTAGTGCATTTCAGGCAAATTTCATAAAAAATCTTCTCCAGATCCAGCAGGCAGAATCTTTTGATGTTTGGTATGCAACATTGAGGGGTGGATCTAATTCAAGTTTGTTCAAATCGGTCCCCTGCATTCATATTTGGGCTCACTATAGAAGCTCGAATTTGAACTTAGTGCATTTCAGGCAAATTTCTTAAAAAAGCGTCTTCTCCAGATCCAGCAGGCAGAATCTTTTGATGTTTGGTATGCAACATTGTGGAGTGGATCTGATTCAAGTTTGTTCAAATCGGCCCCCTGGATTCATATTTGGGCTCACTATAGAAGCCCGAATTCGAACATAGTGCATTTCAGGCAAATTTCTTTGAAAATCTTCTTCTCACCATGCTTAGGGGGGTGAGATTCAAGTTCGTTCAAGCCAAGTCCCCGGGTTCATATTTGGGCTCACTGTGGTAGCCCGAATTATAACTTAGTTCAAAATGAGGAATTTTCTTTAAAAATCTTCAGATCCAGCAGTTGGAATGTTTTGATATTTGATATGCAGCATCCTCAGGGGGGTGAGATTCAAGTTTGTTCAAGCCATGTCCCTAGGTCAATATTTGGACTCACTGTGGGAGCTTGAATTGTAACTTAGTTCAAAATGAGGAATTTTCTTTAAAAATCTTCTTCTTCAGATCCAGCAGTCGGAATGTTTTGATATTTGTTGTGCTGCATCCTTAGGGGGGTGAGATTCAAGTTTGTTAAAGCCAAGTCCCTGGGTTCATATATGGGCTCCCTGTGGGAGCCTGAATAATAACTTAGTTCATAATGAGGAATATTCTTTAAAAATCTTCTTTTTTTTTTAGATCCACTGGTCAGAATCTTTGGATATTTGGTGTAAGCTTTTCTTAGGAGGAGCAGATGCGACTTGTTGAAATCAATTCTCTGGGTTGATATTTAGGCTACCATGTCAGGTGAGTGCCCTCAGGCCCCTTGGGGCCTCTTGTTTCTATTGTTTTACAAACTATCACCATCTTTCCTCACATATGGGCTCACATTCAGGAAGTATCCATCGGCCATTTTTCTGAGTTTGCCAGGATATTTTATTTTTTTTATAAACAATTTATTTCACTTAAATGAAATAGGCTCCGGCGAACATATATTAATGCCTCTGTCATACAGGTAGTGTACATCCGTCAGGTGCAAGTGTTATTGAAAAAAGGAAATTATACGACTTAATAATACTTTAATAATAATACTTTATTGCACAACCAAAAAATAAGAAGTGGTATGGCACTATAAACTACACAAATAAAGTAAAGTAAACTGACACAATTCAATATTCATGAACAGTATGCCTCATGATGTCCAGACATGTTACATAGGTAACATGGAGGTAAAAATAATGTAGCTCCTTGCCAGTTGAATACTCAGATATTATGTCAAAGTCTGTCTGTACATCATGCATACAAGTAGCTCCTTATTTGTTAAATGAAGAGATTTGTCAAAGTCTGAACATCATGCACACAAGTAAATTCAAAGACACATGCTGTTACTATCACTCGTCAACACTCGTCTGATCTTCATTACAGATGCGTGACGTATCACTCGCCTCCGAATTGCTCTTTGAGAGGCATCCCAAACTGCCTGCACTGCTGTTTCAGTAGCTAAAATGCTATTTCAGGTTCGTATTAAGCATCGCATTGAAACAACGACCTGCGTACTGACGTTGGTTAAATCGTCATTTATTTTGCCTGAAAGTAGTTTCGCCTCACACACTTTTATGAATTTGTTAATAGAATAAAAGATGTATAAGATAGAAGTATGAGATTGGGTTGTTTAGTGGTAGGAATCAAGCCAGAAAATAAGCAGACTGTCATCTGCAAAATGAGGTCCCCAGAGGGTGAAATTAGTGATGCAACCCTGCTCAGCAGGGTAGCATTATTAAATTTACCCTCTCTGAACCTCAATCTGAATCAGGATCTCAAAACTAAACAGAAAGAGGTACCCAGAGGATAAATTGGCCCACTTTATGGAATAGCATTATCAAATTCACCCTCTGGAGACCTCATTCTGCAAGTGTCAGGCTGCTTATTTTCAGGCCTGGTAGGAATAATCATCATTATACTTCATGTAACAGTCTTGATATCTGATTTGTCAAATACCATTTGTACAATTCACATGATTACACTATTTAGATCCACCTATTCTTGACAAGTGTTAATGTATCACAAAGGGCGGTAAAGTATTGCATTATCACCCGCAAGCATGAAAGGCAACCAAACATAGAAAAATCAACATCTACCGCAGTATATTCTTAACTTTACTGCATACATGTATGATTGCTTACCAATCAGGTCCCTCCACTGATGCATAGTCACTAAGTTCAGGCTTAGCTGCTATATAATTTACCTCCACCTGTGGAAAATCTGAGAAGTTGAGCAGTGCTTGCATACTGCCATAAACACTCAGCTTTTCTGGAAAAGCAAGACCTAGTAAACAACATCTGGGATTGAAGTCTCTCTAAGTGGGCAGAATACATGGATATGATTGGCCAAACTGGATTTCATATCTGTGTTGAATTCTGATACAGCTATAGATTTTGAAAGTGACCTTAATCAATAAATAAACATATGCAATTTAGGCCTAAAAAAATAAAAAATCTGTTTCTCAAGCCCTCCCGCACGGGCATTTTGGCTGCCACATGCTCTCTTTTTATAACCAATGTAATCTTAAAAAAAAAAAAATTAAATAGTTTATGTCTGATATTTTACCCAAGTTAAAAAAATTGATAAATTTGTCCCTTGAGTGCAAGAAGGCTTTGCAATGCTTTAGCATTGCAAAGCCTTCTTGCTTTCAAGGGATGAAATACACCACCACCCATGCTATTCCATAGATTATGAGGCCAAAAACAAAAACCAAGAACATGAACTTTTGATGGCAAAGAAATAATTACAGAAATAAAAAAGAAAATAAAAAAATGCTCGCCCACATGCTATTTTACAAATAATGGCCTGAGAAACAGAAGATCTACCAATATACATATTGACACAAATATACCGGGCTTAAAAATCCAATGAAAAATAATGAGAATCAACTTGAATTCTCAGAGAAAGTTCACATGATTCTTGTCATAGCTTCTGAAAATGCCTTTAAGGGCTTGGAGAACACCTGGAAGTGAAACAGTGCTTGTTTACTGTGGTGAACATGCTCTGTTTTACTGGTAACAAATGCCTAGAATAGAAGTCCTCCAAAGTGGGCAGGTATTGGTTGGCCTTGACTTTTTTCCATGCTGCGATTACAATTAGCCATTGCGCTAAAATATGTGACCTCAAACACTGATAAATAAAGGCCTGGAGAACTGTTCTTATTTTTAGTTCTTCAGAATAAGGTAACACTTTGACTTACCACTGGTGTCTAGTGAAGTCTTGGCTGCCTATACAGGTGGCCAAGACTTTACTAGAAACCACTGCCAAGGTATTGTAATTATACCCCCTGCAAACAAAGTTTGGGATGGTATATAGGAATCACCCTGTCCGTCCATCCATCTGTCTGTCTGTCCATCCTTATAAGCGCAACTCCTAAACCGTTTGAAGAATTTTCATGAAACTTTACACAATGGAAGAACTCCATATGAAAATGTGCATGAAGCAATATAATTCCGTTTTGACGGGCGCGGGGGGGTATCACTTTATGAGCTTGCTCACAGTACCTCTGGTTTCCATAAACGAGACCACCAAAGGCCTATTGTTGGAACATGATATGGTGTTCTACATGAACATATAAAACAAGAAACTCAAAAAAATTGGAACCAGCTCTTAACAGGTAGAATGCTAAATTATTTTTGGTGATTTAAAATTGTTCAAGTGATTTTTGCCTTCTTACCAATGATGGGAGAGTGCCCAGAGGCACTCTCCCATCATTGGTAACAAGGCAAAACCTTCCAGACAAAATAAAATCACTTCAACTACAAGATGAAGCACATGTACAGAATACAATGCCTTCAAGTTGTGGTACCTGTTCCCCAGAATAAAGCCCAAATATGGGCTTCTAGCACTCTACCAGTTAAGGCTTATCATTATACCCCCACTTTCGAAGAAAATGGGTATACTGGATTACATGCGTCTGTGTGTCTGTCCGTCCGTGCGCACTAACAAATGACTACTTATGTGGCTACGAGTTAGTAAAACAGGATACTTATGTGCTTATTGTGGGGGGGGGGGGGGTAGGGGGGGTTGGATAAATGTAGAGTAGGGTTAGGGCATTGCAGGGTGGGGTTTAGGAGTGGGGTGTGGTGGGGTGGGGATCTGAAGGGGTGTTAGAGTTATGTGGCTTGGGTTAGTGTTAGTTTAGGATTAGGGTTAGCTTAGGATTAGGGGTGGGTAGGGTTAGGGTCAGTAAAGGGTATGGTTAGGGTTAGCTGACCCCCCAAAAAATGTTCCCCCCCAAAACTTGTTTTATTATGTTGGACATGTGTTTTAGGTTAGCCACCTAATATGTCTGCCTGTGCGTCCGTGTGTGAGTCCGTCTGAGAATATTCATAACTTAAGTAAATTATTATTTTTTATAATATTTGTTGGTCATAGATATGACCACACTAGTTATTTTTTTTTAGCTCACCGAAGGGAGCTTAACTTATCACTTGCCGTCCGTTATCCGTCATCGTCATGAACATTTTTCAAACGACTTCTCCTCTGAAACCACTGGTCCAATTTTCACGAAACTTCATGTGGATGTTCATTACTATATGGCAATTCAGGTTTGTTCAAATGAAATGGCCACGTCCCTTGGGGGCTCTGTATGGGGCATAACTCTGATAGCACCGTATGAATTACAGAAAAATTATTAAAAAATCTTCTTCTCCAGAACCAGTAGGCAGAATCATTTAATATTTGGTATACAGCATTATAGGGTGGATCTGATTCAAGTTTGTTCAAATCGGCCCCCTGGATTTATAATTGGGCTCATTATAGAAGCCCAAATTCGAACTTAGTGCATTTAAAATTTCTTAAAAAATTTTCTCCAGATCCAGCTGGCAGAATCTTTTAATATTTGGTATGCAACATTGTGGGGTGGATCTGATTCAAGTTTGTTCAAATCGGACCCCTGGATTCACATTTGGGCTCAGTATAGAAGCCCGAATTCGAACTTAGTGCATTTCAGGCACATTTCTTAAAAATTCTTCTTCTCCAGATCCAGCAGGCAGAATCTTTTGATATTTGGTATGCAACATTGTGGGGTGGATCTGATTGAAGTTTATTCAAATCAGCCTCCTGGATTCATATTTGGGCTCAGTATATGAGCCCAAATTTGAACTAAGTGCATTTCAAGCAAATTTCTTAAAAAATCTTCTTCTGAAGATCCAGCAGGCAGAATCTTTTAATATTTGGTATGCAGCATCCTTAGGGGGGTGAGATTCAAGTTTGTTCAAACCATGTCCCTACGTCCATATTTTGGGCTCACTGTGGGAGCCTGAATGATAACTTAGTTCAAAATGAGGAATTTTCTTTAAAAATCTTCTTCTTCAGATCCAGCAGTTGGAATGTTTTGATATTTGGGATGCAGCATCCTTAGGGGGGTGAGATTCAAGTTTGTTTAAGCCATATCCCTAGGTCCATATTTGGGCTCACTGTGGGAGCTTGAATTGTAACTTAGTTTGAAATGTGGAATTTTCTTAAAAAATCTTCAGATCCAGCAGTCAGAATGTTTTGATACGTGGTGTGTAGCATCCTTGGGGGAGGGGGGGGGGGGAGATTCAAGTTTGTTAAAGCCAAGTCCCTGGGTCCATATTTGGGCTCCTTGTGGGAGCCCAAATTATAACTTAGTCAACATGAGGAATTTTTCTTTAAAAATCTTCTTCTTCAGATTCAGCAGTCGGAATGTTTTAATATTTGGCATGCAGCATCCTTAGGGGGTAAGATTCAAGTTTGTTCAAGCCATGTCCCTAGTTCCATAAAATTTGTCTCTCATGACTTCATTCCTTTGTAGTGTTGATGAACCATGTCTAACTGAATGTGACCCCAAATACTTCTTTGAACCACTTTGCCCAGTGAGCGATTAAGGCCCCTTGGGGCCTCTTGTTTTATTACTTGCTCACTAAGAAATTGTGTCCGTCCGAGCCTGTATCTCAGGTATTGAATGTTCTATTGCAATGAAATTTGCCATGAACACTGCTTATGGTGTAGGCTTTAAAAAAAGGATTCAACGATATTTCTCACATTCTCCTTTTTAGAGTTATCCCCTTTTTTAACTTAGAAATTGTAGGAAATAGACATTATTTGTCTGTTCAGCCTGTATCTCAGGTATGGGTTATCGGATTTCAGTGAAATATGGCCTGCAGTTTGCCTATGACAAAGGTTTCTGCCTCATTGCATAAAACTTCCAAACACCAAACAATTTACCATACCTTTTGACTTAGAAATTATTGGAAATTGTTGAAAACTTTCGAAGAAAATTGGTGGTGGGGGGGGTATACTGGGTTGGGGTTATCGGATTTCAGTGAAATATGGCATGCAGTTTGCCTGTGACAACGGCTTCTACCTCATTGCATAAAACTTCCAGACACCAAACAATTTACCATACCTTTTGACTTAGAAATTGTTGAAAACTTTCGAAGAAAATGGGGAGGGGGGGGGGAGGTATACTGGATTGCATCCATCATCTGTGCATTTGTCCGTCAGTCCATACGAGAATATTCATAAATAATATTTGTTGGTCATAGGTATGCCCACACTAGGTGGTACTCCACATGGGTGTATGCACCGGACAAAAGTCCAGCTCTTGTTTGTACTGTATTTGTTGAGGGTGATAGGAAAAGGCTGGAATGTCCTTCATCATTGATCAATTCAGCAAAGATTGTACATGATTTCGTCTGGTCTGTATTGGAAGATGGCAAGGTTGCAAATAAACAGGCAGTCATGTTTATTGACAGGCATTTTACAAATGTTCGCCCAATTTGTACAACTCTGATAGTCCTTGAAAATCGTCATCCAGTTGCTTGAAAATTGCTAAAATAGTGCTTGAATTTGAGGAACCCTGGCTCTGCATATACATTTAACATACATATGCATTTTATAAAAATTAACTTCATCTTAATTTTATCTTTTCCAGTGACACAGAGAGAATGAAACACGCTTTGCTGGAACTGTGTGAAAATCCCCAGAATAATTTAAAATTGTGTCTGGTATGATTTTATCAATAACATTATAACTTTTACCCAATAAACATCAGTATGTGCTCTGTATTTTCAAAAATAATACTGTGAAAAAATAAATTAATTTTTTGAAACTCATTAGGTACCCCCTTCCTCTCCATGCAGGTCTTCGTTTAGAGGTGTGCAATCGCCGTCATCCTCTGTAGCCAACCTGATTTGAAAATAAGGAGAGAGACAAATGCTCACCTTGAAAAACCTTGTTAAACTAAGAGGTTCTAAAAGACGTTTTTTCACAATAAATGTAAATGGAAATGTTCCCCGTGGGAACCCCAGAAAATAAAGAAGTGCTTGTTTACTGTGGTAAGGAAGCTCTGTCTTACTGGTAAAATAGGACCTGGTAACCAATGCCTGAGGTGGAAGTCAGCTAAAATGAGCAACAAGAGTATACAAGATTAGTTAGACTTGACTTCATATCTATGTTGCCATTGTACAGACTTATGTGATCTTAAACATCAATAACAAATAATAATGGAAACATGCTAAGTCTCTCTTAACCCGGTGGGTCTGGATTATTTTCTAGATTTGTACTACCCACCACACCTTATGAATCAAGTGGCTTTGCAGTGATTTCTAGGCAAATGTTGGCTGTTGGCTGCCTCTAGAGGCAGCCAAGACTTGACTAGAAAACGCTGCCAAGGTAATTTCAGTGTTGTCAACGGAAGTCTTTAATTGATTGCGTGTTAAAATACCTGTTCTGAGAACATAGAGTTTTTCAAAGTCGGATACCTATAGACCTATAACCCTTTGCAACTACAGTATGTAATATTACGTACAAAAATTCCTGTGCATTGCGACTATGATATGTAATATTACATACTCTTGACTTTTAATGATTGTGGTTGGTTAATTTTGTATCTGATCTTTACTCTGATTGTGCACCGAGTGTGTCCTTGACAGCGGAAGTTGTGAAAGAATCATTTGTTTTTGTTTTTGTGTTGTCAAGTAACGAAAAAGTAATATTTTTGAAGTAAGTTAATGAAAACAACAGAATAAAATTAGATAATGTATGACAGTGAAGATGACGACATTCCACTTGTGACGTTTTACAATAATCCCCAGGAATATTGGTTGATGTTAATATGGACGATATATCTAATGCCCACAATCCATTGTTTCTTTAAATACATACAGTTACATGGTCAACTACTATTTTGTCAACGTGTGTTTTGTGAAGTGTGGCAATTTTGTTGCAGAACAATACATTTTGTTGACTTCGCAAAAGCCTGATTCTATGTGATGTTAAAATGTTAAGATAACCGTAGTCGGAAATGGTTAATGGTTAACAGCTCCCAATGGGTGTTATTAAAGTGTAACAATAAGTGTAAGTATTAACTCCTTGCATGCTGCTGACAAATATTCCTGCCCAGGACAGGATTTCTCTTGCCACTGAAATATGAATAATTTGGGCTCATTTAATAAAATTTTCCTCCTGTAAATTGCATGGAGTTTTTCATCAATGATTTCTTGAGTTAAATTTAGATGAATTTTTCATCTAATCTAGTCATGGCTTCTCAACAGCAGCCATGACGAGATTTGATGAAAAATATCTTGAAAATACTCAGCGGTTTAACCCCCTCCACACTGATGTCAAAATATCTCAATTTCAGACAGAAAAAAATCCCATAATGCAACTAGAAATTTAACCAATTCAATCTCGTTTGACAGAGCTCATTGAGCTCTGTCAAACGAGATTGAATTGGTTAAATTTCTAGATGCATTATGGGAAAAAACAGCTTCCTGAAATTTTGGTATTTTGACATCAGTGTGAAGGGGGTTAAAAGTTAAGATGTACAAGCCTGGAGAAAGGCAATCTATCATTTGCAGAACGAAGTCCTCAAGAGGGTGAATTTGCTGATGCTATCCTATACAGTGGGCCAGAATCCCCAACATATGCTCTGGGTACTTCTTCCTGTTTCAGCCGGAGACTTTTGATTCAGATTGAGGTTCACAGAGGGTAAATTTGATTATGCTACCCTGCTGTGCAGGGCAGCATCACAAAATTCACCCGGTGGCAACCTCATTCTGTAGATGACAGTATGCTTATTTCAAGGCGTGAACTTGTTACAGAACGTATCCAATATTTAACCCTCACTAGACTGAAAAATTGTGGTTTCCAGGTGTTTCCTTAGTGCACCTTCTTAACATGCTTTTTCGGTTCACAGTAGATGATTAAGTGGGCCATGAAAATGGACCCCATTTCTAGTTTACCCTTGAAACATGTTCATTTTTCACACTTGGTGAAATTAACATTTAACCACAATAGAGATGTATGTTCTTTTTTCATTTGTCAGACTCATGCTATATATGAATATCCATCATCCTTATTAAGAAATGTGATTAATGATGTACCTAGTCATGCTGACAACATAAAATGATTGATGGTGTATAAATAATTTATTGAGACTTCTGTTTGTGAATATATTGATTGACTTTTCAGTAACTGGGCACCTTTTCATAATGTGGTAAAAGGGAGATAACACAAACACTTGAAGAAAAATAATTGCTGTCAAAAAGTTGTTCTTTGTGTAGAAATCTGTGGTATACAGAGTCACAGCTCTGTATACATTACAAGGAGAGGGTGAAGTACAGTGGGGCATGTTAACCCTTGTCATAATGATATCAAAATACCAGTATTTCAGTTTTAAATTTTATCCCGAAATCGACATGCTAATTCTCCCAGAATGTCTGGAAAAATTCCGTAAATTCAGTGAAGTTCCCAGCTTCCTGGAAGGAAATCTGTTTTGGACAAAAATCCCAGAAAATTGTACAGTCGAAAAATTTTCCATTTCCAGGCGTTCAATGTCAAATCGGTAGCAGGGGAGGGGAAGGGGCTTGAAGTTTAGAGGGAGGTGAGGATATTCAAACCAATGGTTTTTAACATGGCATAAAGGGCATCAGCAAATTTTTAGCCTATGAACCACTGGGTGCATCCGGGTGCCATTAGTGGACCAAGAGCAGAAATATTTTAGTTCTTATGTATATTGTTCACGTGCAGTACTTTTCCCTAAATTCGTCCAATTTCCCTGAAAATCACCCTCAAGTTGCCTGAAAAAATTTTTTCATGTTAACATGTCTGCACAAAATGCAAGTAGGAATTTAACCAATGGAGTCTTGTTTAGGCCTAAAAAAGTTAAAAATCTGTTTTGCAGGCCCTCCCACATGGTCATTTTGGCTGCCACATGGTCTCTTTTTATAACCATTGCAAACTTAAAAAAATGAAAATTAAATGGTTTTGTCTGATATTTTACCTTAGTTAATTAACTTTGTAAATTTGCCCCTTGAGTGCCACAAGGCTTTGCAGTGTTTTAACATTGCAAAGCCTTCTTCCACTCAAGGGATGAAAATACACCACCACCCTTGCTTTTCTGTAGATTGTGAGGCCTAAAACATTTAACAAACCAAGAACATGAACTTTTGTTAGCAAAGAAATAATTACAAAAATAAAAAATAAAATAAAAAAATGCCCGTCCACATGCAATTACACAAAAAATTGCCTGAAAACCTGTGAAAACCAGAATATCTACTTTGTAGGGTTTTATTTGTAGGCTTTTACATGATCTGTTCTCGCTTGAAAGTAACAATTGTTTGATCGAGTTGGATCCCTACAATAAATGTGTGCGATTGATGTAAAGCAAAGTATCAATTAACAGAAGCTTTAATTTTTTCCTTCAAGGTTAATAGTATATGCTCGTTTTTATTTCAGGACGGGAAAGAAGTTTATGGTTCCTCAAGGCAGGAAAATTTAACAAAGATTTTACAGAAATTCTTTGGAACAAATCAAAATCACATACGAAATGGAAAACTGCTTTCAAGGTGCACTTTAGAACTCTTTATTCAACCCTTCAGATGTTCATTTCAAACAATAAATCAAAACAACAACCTTTTTCTGTTGAACGGAATTGTGAATTATTAAGTATATTCAGAAATATTCAGAATTTTGTTTCCATATATTGAAGTTGGGAATTAATTTTATTACACACCTGTTTGGGAGCATGGTGTCTCAGTGGCAGACTGTTGGACTTTTATGCTAGAGGTCCCGAGTTCGATCCCTGTCCGGGAAACCCATGTTGTATCCTTGGACAATACACTTTTATCCCGGTTGCCTACACAGGGGCACGATGACGCCGTGTACTAAGGCGTACTGCTCGTCGATGGTGCACATGTCTTCAACCGCTGTAACTCTGCTTGAGCGGATCTTGAACAGAGTTAGAATGTTGAGGAGGTGATAGTTGCTCATCGGTGCTTGGTGGTTCTGGCTTCCTCCACCCGTAAAACTGTCACGGTCATGATTAGCCATTGTGCATAAATATGTGACCTTAAACACCAATAAATAAATTACATGCCTGTTCTATGTAATCCCCATCTACAGCAACACTAAACCATGCGAAAAATGAAAATCTGTTCCGCACATATGTAGGGCTGTCACGATTAATCTATTAATCGACTGTTGATCGGTCACGGCGAAATCGATTAGTATTTTTCATTGTCGAATAATCGGTAAATTGTATCCCGTTCTAGACGTTTAATAATTAAAAGAAAATTTGATGAAAAAACTATTGTTTCTAAAGGTAAAGAGTCAAGAACATCGATGTTAAACCCCAAGACGCTGTTGGAAGCAATAGTCTTCCATGTACATTCATCAAAGCTTTGATGTTCTGAACTTTTGAACCATCAGTGTAATAATCAAGACCGGTCGGCAGTTGCGAAGTTCGCAACTGCCGACCGGTCTTGATTATTACACTGACGGTTCAAAAGTTCAGAACATCAAAGTTTTGAATGCACCTAAAAAGGATCGTCTTTGTTGTTTCCTTGAGGTAGGTCAACTGACTTGAACTTCATTTTTATCGACTTCAAAGAGAGGGAGAGGAGAGGGGGGGGGGGGGGTCATTTAGGTACGATTAATCGTCGATTATTTGCGACGATTAATCGATTCCTAAATTAAAAAATCGTGACAGCCCTACACATATGTGCGTAACGGAAATCGTTGACAGACTATTTTTAAATAGAAGCAAAATTTCACTAGAATATTCTACAAATCGTGCAGTGCATTTACAGTTTGAATCCCTAGCGATAGCTGAAAATTATTCCCTGAGTTATAATGTGTTCTATGTGCCAGTAGGCAATCAGATGAATTGCTGAGCGTCCTAAAAATAATTATTTTTTATAGATGTGAAGGCATGTAATAAACACAGAACAACAAACTTGTGCTATTGCGGAAGGATAAAACTCGAGGCCTGCGGCCTCTTGTTTTATCCTTTCGTGCTGGCACTCATGCCATATCAATTCACACATTCACATGCGCGTGTCATTCTGTGTATGTTGAGTATATTCAAAAATATTCAAAATTTTGTTTCCATATACAGTAGAATCCTCTTAACTGAATATTCATTTTGCCAGTGAAAATTATTCAATTAACAGGAGTATACAATTAACCGGGATTTGGTCAGTTTCCTGTGTTTTGGAGGTAAACTGAGCATTTATTCTATTATATCTTCTTTGACAGAGCTCAAAGAGCTCTGTCAAACAAGATGTAATAGAATAAATGCCTGTATTGGATGTAGTGAGGCCAAAAAGGTTGATAAATAAGGGGAATTTGGTGCATGTCACAGTAATTTTTTCGATACATTACAAAGATTTATATACAATTAACAGGAGTTTACTCTACAACCCATATGCAATTAACAGATCAAATTTGTACTGAAGGTATGGTAAATGGTTTTGTGTTTGAAAATTATATTCAATTAACAGGGATATACAATTAAGAGATATCCAATTAAGTGGGCTTCACTGTATTGAAGTTGGGAATTAATTTGTTGTGGTTCATCTAGAAATCAATTTGAAACTTTTGTTTTTACACAATTCATATTTTTATACAATCACTCCCCTCTCTAGTATTTAACTCTTTACCCAACGTAACGGCCAAAACCGGCCAGCGCTATTCTCAAAAATCGCCTATTAATTTTAATTATTTTTTCATTTTTTGTCTCAAGAACATAGGTTATGACCCCTCATTGGAACGAGCTCGTTCCAATGAGGGGTCATAACCTATGTTTTTGAGACAAAAAATGAAAAAAAATAGTTATTCAAGAATTTTTTTTGCAAGTGTCGTCTGCTTTTCATGTTAGGTAAAGGGTTAACTCTTTGACTGCAGGTTTCCTGGATGGTGTTGAAATCAAGACCTCATCTCCGGGTAATTCCCTGTGGGAACCCTGAGAATTGAAGCAGTGTTTGTTTACTGTGGTAAACAAGCTCCGTTTTACTGGTAAAATAGGACTTGGTAATCAATGCCTGGGTTGGGTGTCCTCTAAAATGAGCAATATGGGTATAAACGATTGGCTGGACTTGACTTTATATCCCTGGTGCGATCACAATTAACCATTGTGCCGAAATATGTGGCCTTAAGCACCAATATCCCATCCTCCCCCACAAGCAGAGCTGGGAGTTTTTGATTTTTAGCTTTACTTGACAAAGTCAAGATAAGCTATTGCCATCACGCGTGCAGAAGTATGTGAATTTGTTAGTCTGTGAGTATGTTCACACCTTTTTTAGCACAGGCTACATGTCGTTGTTCTTATCTGATCATCACAAATTTCATATGCAGGTTCGAGGTTATGTCTAGATGAAAACGTCCCCTCTTGGTCGTGATAGGTCAACCGTGACGGCTATGTGAGCCTGTAACCCCAAAAAAGTCTAAAGGTTGTATTTGTGAAGGGATTTCATTGTAACTTGGTAGGATGACTCCATATAATGTCTAGATGGGAACTCCTCATTGGAAAGAGCTTGTTGAGCTGGTTCCGGTGATGTGGCTCATGATATAGTTTTGTTGATATTTTTTTTAATCATTTGAAAAAACAATAATTAAAATAATAAATTTTGATATTTCATGAGAAAATGAGCTCAACATGTGTATGAATATGGTATTGATGTATAACTGTTGGAGAGAACAGAAAATCTGACATTTTCATGCATTTATCCTACAATCTGTTTCTCGCTTTGTAGGTAGTAAATGTGGACTGCCTAAAGCCTAAAGTAAGTGTAATCAGGGGTCAGCCCGGCAGCTGATTTTAGGGAGAAGTGACTTCTCCCTTCAGAGACTTTAGGGAGAAGTCAGGACCCAGGAGGGAGAAGTCAGTGGACATGAAGGAGAAATCAGAAAAAAACATAAACCGTATATGACATCGTGACAAAATAAATGAACATAGAGGACACAAGTGTGGTGAAAAAAATAAATAAAAGTTATCCAAACATACAAACACACACAAAACTAAGTCAGATGGTTACATAACAGAATGTAGGTTAAAATCCCACCCCACCCCACAAAAAACTGTGTCGTTCATGGTTTCTGAATACCCCCTAACTCTTTGCCTAACAGTGATGACTAAGGTTACCATGCAGTTGATTTTGTATTTGCCTCAACGATGTGGATTTGAAATTTAGTATGACCCATGGTGAGAGTGTTCTTCTATGTAATAGAAGGTATATTCTTTTAAAAAAAATATTTAAAGTTTTTAAAATAAATTTCAAGTTCATATAAGAAGCTGGGTCATTCATGGTTTCTGAATGCCCTAACTGAGTTGAAAAGCGTAGTTAAAAAAGTTTTCGATATCCTTCGTAAATTAAGCGTTATTAACAATTTGAGTTAATTTATTTCTTAGGTAAATGACAAAATATTTCAGTTGTCTCCCTTCCCGGCTGCGCTGGGTAAAACACTGTTCAGAAAACTGACAATTTCTGTACACTGACACGTGCGATTGGTGCTTTGAAGGTCTGCCATTCTTATCCGTCCAAATACCTGTGATTTCTATTGTGGCCTTATTTATTACATTTAACCCCCTTCCAACACAACTTCAGAAGTTTTCAAAGAAAACAATCAATGCAAATTGCGGGGCGAATTTCAATGCAACCAATTTTTCAGTGGAACAGAGCGAAACCGCAAGCAATTTCGATATGGACGAACTGTCTCCAATACATTTTTTTTGTTTTCAAATGGTGGTTAACTTTAATAAATTCTAATTAACTTGATGCGTGTCTTGTGTGATTCGTTGTTTTGGCTGGCACTTTGTTTTTAAATAGCCATTTTGTGCTGGTTGCTATCAGTTGGGGCGAATTGTTCGAACGACTACGCCATTACAATTCTTTTCAGAAATATAAAATTGGGCTAGTTTAGGCTATTTTCATAACCTGTGACAGACTTTTACAGCAGCCGTGTTTACTTTTTTTGCGAATGCGGAAGCGGGTGTTTTTAAAAAATAAAACATAAGAAAATACAGTAAACTGCCATGTCTCCCAAGGAAGTTTTGGAGGGCGACTTGAATTTCGCCCCCAATGTAAGCCAAGGCGACTTGAGGAATGACAAGGCGACTTCTTCGCCCAAGTCGCCCACTCGGCTGACTCCTGAGTGTAATCCATTTCAAGGGGAGCATGGTGGCTCAGTAGTTAGAGGTGCAGGCTGCAAGCCGAGAGGTCCTTGGTTCGAATCCCACCTGCGGCAACCGCGTTGTGTCCTTGGGCTAGACACTTCATCTCCATTGCCCACGTGGGGGCACGGTGGCATTGTATACTAAGGCGTACTGCACGTCGATGGTGCACTTGTCTTCAACCAATGCTAACCCTGCTTGTGTGGAGTTAGTATGTTGGGGAGCTGACATTTGCTCGGTGGTTCTCTCCGGGTACTCCGGCTTCCTCTACCCGTAAAACTGTCATGGTCATGATTAGCCATTGTGCGTAAATATGTGACTTTAAACACCAATAAATAATAAATAAATGAATAATCCATTTCAAAGAATGGGTATCAAAACTTGAGGTAAAATAAAAAGAAAGGCTAACATGTCGTGTACGCTGCCCATATGAACACAGAAATTGAGACCCCACTAATTACACTACGAGGTGGGGTCTCAAAACCCCACCACGTGACTTCAATTTATCTATAATTAACTTGTGTTTTTTCAAGTGCGGTAATCAGGTTTATTCTTCCACCAAAAATAGTTTCAGTTCATTGTTGTTTAGTGATTGTCAGGTATTGCACTTAAGTATAAATTGAATACGTATGCTCCATGCATGTTTTTTGATAACAAAAAGCATTAATATGGCAGAAAAAACGATCAAAATATGGAGTTTGAATTGTGTTTTTAATCTCGCATGAATATGTCAAACTGTGTGATGGGATGTTCGGCTGGCGTCGGTTTATCTTTTGATCTCTCAGTCACCGGCTCTTAATTAGATCAAATTTTTTCACAGTCAGTGAAATATTACTTTTATTTTTACTTGAAATATTAAAAAGATAGTTCAATATTTGAAAAATTTATTGAAAGCTATTGCGATTCGGAATGTTGTTCATCAAAATCGATTAAGAACTCGAGGAATTACAAAAAATAAATATTATACCGAACTGAAATCATGGATGTGAGTTGAAAAAAGTATAACTTGACCAGTACAATATCTGGACATTTCCCCGACGGTCTTTTACCTAACTGTAGCTATTGACGGAGAAGAATCATGTTACCGGTACTGAATTTTTTGAATAAATTGTGGGTTGGGAAGGAAGGGAATCCGATTTACGATTTTAAAAGTTAAGTTCAGAGTGGAATGTTAAAATGTAAATGTTGAGAGTGGAATTAACATAAATAAACTACATTAACGAAAAGGAATGCTTGTGGTGGCCCTGGGACGTTTCAGCCCAAGACGCTTCGGAATCCATATATTGAAGCGCCTGCATGTACTAGCAAGGAAAACTGGCCAAGATGGGAGGGGGGGGGGGGGGGGCAGATGGGCAAGCAATCAATGATATAGACCTATTTGTGCGTGTGGGTTTATGGGAGTCTGGGGTCCAATTGCCTCGTTTCGGGGATGGGGAGGGAGGGGAGGGCTATTTACTTCACCATTTAGGAGTGGTATGGATGGCTGAATCTTACACTGCCAAGACACTGAAATTTTTGATGTGCTGGCTGCACGCAAAAATCAGGGGTGGCGCCAGAAAATCTCCGATAGAGGAACTAAAATCTCCTGTCTGAAAGGCCAGGCCTATTTTAATTTTTGGGGTTTCAAGACACGTGTGGGGGGACAAAACAAAAAAATTATAATACGAAATTTCGGGGCATGTTTGAGCTAGGGTTACGATGTATGGTGGTCTGGCTTGTCGATCAGCATGTCATTATTGGAAATAAGAAAAAATATTATTTTCTATTGATTTTATTTACATGTGGTTATAATTATGCTTACTGAATTAATAAAAAGTAATTATTATATTGATTTGTCTCCTATTTTTTCTCAAGCTTGTCATGTGCAGAGGTGTTAAAACAGATGTTGGTTTGAAGGACAGCTCTGTGCTTTGTCGCACCACTCAAATGTCAATTTCACACCTTGTGCAAGTGGTAGTTTAATCTACTGTACCTAATAAATCACTTCAATCCCGACTACTTTAATGTAGTGTCAGTAGAATAATGTTTTATTTCAGTGTCACATTTCAATACACATGCGTAATATACATAGAGTATGTTCAAAATATTTATATGAAATCTAGCCTTTGAAGGCTTATGAGACACATTTTCATCAGAGGTAGGTCTTTTTTTACAGTAGTTCATAAAAAACAACAAAAAAAAACAACAACAACAACCCCCCCCCCCAAACCCGAAAAACCCAAACACATGCACGCACACCAAAATACACACCCTTGTGGACCCCCCCACACACACACACACACAAACACACACACAGAGAGTAATATGCAGACATACGCCCACATGCACTTGCGTATACTTTCGTGTACTAATTTTCTTTCACTTTTTCTTACTTTCCCCCACCCCTCATCACGTATATCTGTCTCTCTCTATCTCTTTCCCATTGAAGTGTACTCTCTCTTAGAATGGCACATTCGCAGATATTTTAATTTGGCATCTCCCTTATATTCACCCATGTATTTTTACATACACACAGGCTTAGCTATTTCAATTGATAATACAAATAACAACAATGTAGAGGAACGTTGAAAAATCTGCAAATGCAAAGAGTATAAAAGTATGTACAAACCTCTACAGAATTGGATGAAGGATATTTATTTCTGTATGCAAATATCTCCCGTCCACCCCCCCCCCCCCTCCCCCCTGTGAAATAATCATTAGTTTCAGTCTGGAGTGAGATACTTTTTGGTATCCATTCAAAAACACTATATTTTCTTTTTGCTATATCCTTTTAATAAGAATCTTTAATTGCGTTGCCCGACAAGAGTAAGACAGGAAAGAGGATGTGCTGGTCGAGTTGACTCAATGTCGTGAACTGGTATCACTTCGATCATTAGCCGTGCGCCGTGGGCGCTTTCGTGGCGCAGGAGGCTTTTTCGCCCCCACTTCCCACCCAAGAAAAACACGGTTCATCACGTGTTGGCCTACAGCTGTAAACAAAATGTGAAATTGGGAACTTCGCGAATATTAGTTGTTTTTCTCAAGTATTGGTTTATTTATTTCCTCGATCAAATCGATCGCGTAAACACAAAAGTTTAGTTTCGAAAGTGACGAGGACTTTGTACTCATCCAAATGGAACTGACTGTTCTATTCCCAATTTACAAATTCAAACCACAGCAATAGTCGCCGTCTGCCTCCTCCAAATTCAAATTTTAATTTAAAATAAATTATCTACTACCAGTAACAAACGCAGTTGTCTTGCCCGTTGACGTCACAAGACAGTATTTATTAATCAGCAGAGAAACTGACATGCAAAAGCAATTAAACTAATCGTTAACGCTCGTGACCACGGTGGGTCACAGTGTTTTGAAAACTGTCTTCCACTGATCAAACACTGCGGTCCACTGGAACTCCACGGAGGAGAACACACCACGGCGGCGTTTTTGTTTCAATCCACGTTGAACGTACTGCAATGTTAGTTATAATATAAGAAACCAAATGAAGTTAAAAGATTAAAAAATGACAACTCATTTATGTAAATATCAATGTGCAAAAAAAACAACTTATTTATGTTAATATCTATGAGCAGTGTATTATGTTTCGATAGTTTATTGCTCGTTAAAAGTTAGAACACTTGAATGAAATAAAATATATCAAAGCCAATGTTCCTGTTATTGTTGCTCTGTTGTCAATGAAGATAAGTAATTAATTGTACACGCCCACTCATAAATGGTTCCTCTATAAATAGACAGCGCTAATCTAAATTTAGCATCAATAACTGGGGTATTTATTGACCAGTCTCATATGGGTACTGTACACGTAATGAAGATTATTTTAAAAAAATTCTTATTTCTCACTCATTTCTCTCGTCAAAATCTGCCTCATCACCTTTTTTCTTACCTGAAAATCTCTTCTGTGTCACTATTTTGCACTTGTAGGACAAATATTTAACCAACTATACCTTGACAGAGCTCACCGAGCTCTGTCAAGCAAGATATAGTTGGTTAAATTTCTAACTACATTATGGGAAATGTTCACTGCTAAAAACGTTGGTTTGCCACATGATAGTACAAGTAGTTAAATTTCTGATTCCAACTATTTTCAGAACTGTTTTGGGAATTAAAAACAAAGCCTCACTCCCTCATAAAAATGAGGAAAAATTGCCAGCGATACAAGAAATTTTTATATAGGCCTAACTTTCAAGTCAGAAATAGAAATATTCAAGAAATCAAGTGTTAACTTACCAAGGGTTCATCCAGAATAGAATAATGTTCAGCCCTGGTTAAAATAAATGATCATATGAATACTCTGGAAAGTTAAGTAATGCATGAAAAATTTATGATTAATTTTTTTAAGTACCTCTATACATCTATTTCAGTGAGTTGAACTCCTTCTTTAATCTGCTAGTGGAGGCATTGTTAGCAGTTCCGAAAGATTTTAAACTTCCAGATTATGTACCTTTTGAATCAAATCAGAATCGAATATCACATTGTATAAACAGTAAATACCATTCAAATTGTGAAAAAGGTATGTGGTATAGAAATTTATTAATATTGTCACTAAAGCTGTTTAAACCCTTCAGTCAACACACACTATATGAAATTATTTTTATTTTTATGCCCCCCGACTTAGGTCGGGTGGCATATAGTGATTGAAGTGTGCATGTGTCCGTCCGTCTGTCCATCCATCCATGTGTGTGTGTGTCCGAGCCAATAACTCGAAAATGGTTTGGGACCACAGTCATCAAACTTCGCACAATTATAAAGGACCATGGGAGGATGTGTCACACTCCATAGCCGGGTTTGTACCTTCAAGGTCAAGGTCACATTTCAAGGTTACACAAAAAATAGGTCAATATTCGTCTCTCAGCCATAACTCAGAAACAAAACAAATTCTGCCGCATCTGCAAGGTGAAGGTCACAAGGGTGTGGTGGGGGGGGGGGCATGTGTTACCTAAGTAACATTCTTCTTGTTTTTAAATTTTTTCGAAGAATCTCAACAAAACCATATCAAGAGACCCCTCATTGGAATAAGCTTGTCAAGTTTCTTCCAATGAGAGGGTCACATGATATGGTTTTGTTGAAATTTTTTTTCAACTTCTCAGTGTGACAATATTCCCCACTTTGCAGAATAGACGAAGTGACGAGAGTCCATAGGGGCCACTAGTCCAGTTCCTTCTCAGTAAGAAAGTTTGATTAGTTTATGCACCAACACTGTAAAACTGCCTGACTGATTTTTGCTTGGTCTTGCAGTTTGGTTTTCCAGGTTGCCGCAAAAATTGGAACAAAACCAGAAAACTGAAAAACTTCCAGCTCTAGTCATTCTGTTTTGAAAATGTGTATAAACCCATCTCTTACAAAGGACATGCCTGATTTGAAGCTGTTCACACGATGATGGTACTTGAATTAAACCTATGAGATCACCCATTTCTGAATTCAATCTGACTTTTTCCAGTCATCATCACTCTGCTGACAAATGATGGACAATGCTTTGCCTTTGACAAAATTACACCAAGACAGATTATCATATAACCCTTTTCCTAACATAAAAGGCAGACGACATTTGCAAGCAAAATTCTTGATTAAGTCCTCAAATTAGTTCTATGTTAATAACCACCATCTATACAGGTATACAGCTGCAGATGATTTAACCCTTTACCCAACGCAGACGATATCAAAATTTATTATTTTTAAATATCATTTTCAAAAATTTCAGCAAAACCCTATCATGTGATTGCTTATTGGAACAAGCTCGATGAGCCTGTTCCAATGAGGGGGTCACATGATATGGTTTTGTTGAAATTTGTTGACAATTTTTTTTTTTTTCAACTGCTGAATTTACATATGCGGGTGGATACATCCGATTCATTGGGTAAAGGGCTAATAGTATTTCTACATTAATGTTGGCTGCCTGTACAGGCAGCCACCTATGATGTAAAAACACCCTGCCAAGATAAATAAATCCTATCAGTAGATTTCTCAAGGATGAATACTTATGGGACAACTTTTTGAGTGCAATATGAAAGGGGCAGTTTTTGTGGCTGTGTGCGGACTTGAAGGTTAACTAATTTTTTTTCATTTTTTGCATCGAAAGCATAGCCTAAGGGCCCTCATTGTAACAAGCTCAGTAAGCTTGTTCCAATGAGGGGTCATAAACTGTGTTTTTGAGACAAAATATGAACGAATAATGATAATTGAATGGTAATTTTTGTGAATAGCACTGGCCGGTTTGGGCTGTTACGTTAGATAAAGGGTTAAACTGTCATTTCCTTTTAAGAGTGAGAAGAGTCTTGTTGAAAATTATCACAATTAGGAACCCCTCTATTTTTACAGCAGACAACCTTGTTACACATCTTGGTATGGGAGCGATTTAAGTCTTGAACAAATCCTATTGTGGTCAGTAATCCTCGGACAGTTTTGCTTGTGAACGGGATCATCAATCACTCAGCTTTTCCAGACTGATTAAATGGATGTAGTATGTCATGTTTTATACAGTGGAACCCTGTTAGTGGAATAGCGACTTTGCCAATGAAAATTATACAATTAACAGGAGTATTCAATTGACAGGGTTTGTATCACTTTCCTGTATTCTAGAGATAAACTAAGCATTTATTCTATTATATCTTGTTTGACAGAGCTCCATGAGGTCTGTCAAACAAGATGTAATAGATTAAATGCCTGTATTGGTTGTACTGAGGCCAAATAGGTCTATAAACAAAGGAAAATTGGGGAGAGTCAGGGTAATTTCTCGACAGGTTACAAATTTTTTTATTCAATTAACAGGAGTTTACTCTATAACCTATATTCAATTAACAGGTCAAATTTGTACTGGAGGTATAGAAAATGGTTTTGTGTTTGGAAATTATATTCATTTAACAGGGTTATTCAGTAAAGAGATATACAATTAAGTGGGCTCCACTGTATAGCCATTCTGCCGAGTCTTTTCGAATGTGTGTGTTGGCTAAAGTCTAAATCTCTGAGATAAAATGTGGATAAAGGGTTAATGTTAACTGGTACTCCAAAGACAAGGAAAATTAATTTTACGGCAGTGGGTGTTTTGGTTCCACGATGTTTTGGCCTTAAGATGTTTAGGCTTTGAAATGTTTTAGCCTGGGACATTCTGGAAGGAACGTTTCAGGCTCCTAGCGATGTGGGTGAACAGACATCAGAACATTATTATGATGAAATATACATTGTATATGCAAGTTTTTTTCCATGCATGTAAAGTATTAAATAACAAAACATTATAAATCAATCAATATTACAGAAATAATTAAGAGAAAATGCAACAAAAATAACACTTCTGACAGAAATCATATACAAGTTTTTTATCTGTGCATGTGAAGCCAAAAATGAAATTGTGTTCTTTATTGGAGAGGGCAGGTACTGAAGACAAATATTTGAAAAAAATTCTATCGAAGCCACTTGAAAACTACACAAGTTGCTTTTTGTAAATGCTTCTTGGTTTATGCCATCATGTTTGTTTAAGGTTGAATAATGATCTGGTATGTGTTTCATTGAAACAAGCAGTGCCCCAATTTATTTTGTGAACCCTTATTTCTTATATCTATTCTAGAACTTGTGAATAATCCTTTGCCACGTGGTTGTGTTTTGGAGAGAACTATGGCAGTTCAGCTGTTGGATGAATATGACATCGATGGAATATATCCATTGTATCAGAAGCTGAATAGACATTTAGAATCACATCCAGAAGATTGGTAATTTTAGACATAGAGAAAAAAAATCTTGTTTCCTGACTGATTGAGGGCTAGATTATTTTTGATGGTCTGAATTTATTATGTAATATTTGTTTTATTACAAATTATTGGAGGGGGCCCACAGGCACTCACCAATAATTTGTAATAAAACAATTTGATATACCGTATTTACTCTATGTATTGGGACAGCTAAAAATAAATATTTTCACAGATGTCCCACATCTTAGAAAATGGGGAAAAACACAACCTGGTCTTGTTTTGATGCTGAATCAAGTTGTGTGTGATTCATTTTCCATCACTAAATATGAAAATTGCCATCCAATTTTTTTTTAAATTTTCATTTTTTGCTTCCAAAACATAGTTTATGCCCCTCATTGGAATGTGCGCATTGCGCTCATTCTAATGAGGGGTCATAAGCTATGTTTTGGAAGCAAAAAATGAAATTTTTTAGTCACACAAGAATTCTTTTTATGAGTGTCATCTGCCACTAGTGTTCAGTAAAGGGTTGAAGACTGTCACAATGTAATATTAAATAGTCTTCCTCATGTCAGTCCGGACTGTAAATATTAAAACTTAGGAACAGATTTAAATAAAAACAACACAAATCCGTATGTATTATCAATTTTTTATTGTTTAAAAAGGAAAATTAAACACAAACTTAGCTTTAATATTGAGCATTTTGCACCATTTTCAGGTGACTGGGCCAACTGGAAACAAGTCTCCTGAGTGTCCCAAACATTGGAGCATAAAAAAAAAAAATTTTCTGGAAAAAATGTGTGTCCCAAATAATAGAGTGTCCCAATATACAGAGTAAATACTGTAAACAAAATATTATTTGCGATTGACTGAATATGAAACATGAGCAAGGAAAATGTTGGCTTTTGCTCTGGTTCCCCCATTCTTTCGAAAGCTCTGTTAGTAGCTTCTGACACTGAACCAGTTAAACACCTCTGCAGTTATTTACCCTTTACCTAATGAATCGGTCTCATCTGACAAAGTAATATACAAACTGAGAAGTTGAAAAAATATTTAAACAAGAAAATTACATGAACACATGTCATGTGATCCCTCATTAGAACAGGCTCATCAAGTTTGTTATGATGCTGTTTCACATGATATGGTTTTGTTGAAGTTCTTTGGAAACATAATGTTTACAATATTTAATTATGCCCTGACTTGAAAGTCAAAGGGGTATATAGTGGAGACCTCTGTCCATCTGTTCATCCATCCGTTCGTCCCATTCGTCCATCTGTCCATCCATTCTCATGAGAGAGACATCATCTGCCCAAAGGTGTACTTGTGTGTCTAATTTGCAAAAGCTATGTGGCTAAATATGTGCTCTCAGTGCATATATGAAATTAGTCACACAAGTTATGGAAAAAGTTTCAGATACCATATTCTCAAGAGAGGTACCTTATGTGGCTATCCATTAACATATAGGTACATTGTGTGGCTACATATGGTAGCCACAGAGTGTTATGGACTTAATTAGACACACAATGTATCATTTGTTGGTCTGTCTGCCCATACCAACATTTTCCCTTGTATCTCTGCCACTGTTGCACCGATTTGAATGATATTTGGTGTTGTGATAGAGCATCATGGGGAACGATACCTGTGTAGAGTGAGTTTTTTCCAGAGTTATTGCACTTTTTCACTCTTTCGACTTCGAAAATATTTTGCAGTTTGGGGGCATTGGCACAGGCTTTGCATTGCCCTCTTGTTTTGATATCATGTGCATTAGGTAAAGAGTTAATTTCTGAGAGAAAATGTCTTTTCATCCATTTTATACTTGGCCATTCAAAATCTCCATTAACAAAAGATAATTCTTTTCAGATTTTACCCCTTTACCTAACGAATTGGCTCCATCTGCCTGTATAAATTTATAATTGAGCAGTTGAAAAAAAAGAGAGATTTCCACAAAACCACATCATGTGACTCTTCATTGGAATGAGCTTGTTGAGCTTGTTCCATTGAGAGGTTGAATGACATGGCTCTGACGAAATTTTTACAATAATTGGAAAAACAGTAATTAACTTGATGGAGTCATTTGTGTGCAAAGCACAATTTAGTATATCCCTGCATTTGCATTATTGATTATTGGTTAATGCTTGATAGAGCTGTCTCAGTGTTGAAATTTGACTTCGATTTATGTCGATTTTCGATTCTTTTGGACAAAAATCCTCGATGTCGATGTTAATAACACATGTGCCTCATTCAGTCTTTCGAGTTTGAAAATCGTGCGCGAGTGAGGTTTTAGTAACTTTTAGCGCTGTTTTGAGAAAAGTGGGCTTCGTTTCAAGTCCATAAAAACACTTTTTTTGTAAAATATTGAAAAAAACACAGTGCCTTTATGATCGTCGGGCATTAATCTAATAATCTATGCATGTCATGATGTGTATTGAATATTCTATCAATCAACGTAATGAAATTAAGAGCCTTTAAATCCACAATGTTAGTTTAGGTTTCACGTGTAAACATCTAATTAACATAAGAGCGCGTGCTGAATATGCACACTCGATTGACAGTGGAGTGTTCCTGCTGCAAACTCTTGAAACAAAAGTCCAGTAATTGAACAGAAAACCGGCACACAGATTGGAAGATTATCGGGACTGAGGGATTTGCACAATTAGCAGCAGGGACACTTGACTATCAATCAAGTGCAGGGCTTGCCTTGAGTAAAATGGTCGGGTCCTAAAAAAAAGTCCCCCAGATGTTGAGGTCGGGGCCTGCTGGGGGCCTGAAAAAAGTCTCCCAGATATTGAGGACGGGGCCTTTTGGGGTAATTTTATGTTGTTACATTCTTAACAATGGCGACCTTAGTTGATTGCTTTTGCTTAGAAAAAAAAATCTAGGTAGATAAAAAGCACATTCCAGTGGAATGTGTTTCTTATCTACCTAGATGTTTTTTAGGCAAAAACAAATCCACAACTTAATGTGAACATATGATGTGTATGATTAAAACCGGTTTGGCAAACCATTTCTAAGGATGTGATCATGTCTTGTTACATCATGAAAAAAATCCAACATCCCATATCATCTTAATAATTTGCTATTCAAGTGGGCGTTTCGTCTCTGGGAGGGGACGAAACATCCCACTCTGTCAGTGTCTAGGGGACGAATCGTCCCGGGGACGAAACGACTTGCACACATCATGTGGGTGCTGGACGTTTCGTACATAGACATTTTGGATTTTTTGTTGATAAAAATTTAGAACGTTTTGTACATATTGTGGGGTGTGTATTTTCGATGCAAGGGTTGTCTCAAAGAAAAAAAAAACATTTCAGTTTACCGTTTAAATAATTTCAGTCTATGAAAATTCCCCACAGCTTTGGATATTTCAGTAATGGAATGCACCCCCCCACCCCACCCCCGGCTCCCACCTCTCCACGTAGACACAGGTACACATTCATTTTATTTTATTTCGTACATTTATTTTGATGGCAGTTTCTATGTCTTGTGTTGCATTTATTCAGATGTTAGGATTGGATGTACCCACGCATAGTATTGTGGGATTGAAGGGAATTCCCCCTTTAGTTGACAAGCATGCTTTCGAAGTCTCGTAAATGTGTTTGTTGTCTTTTTGTTTAATCTTGGGATTTTCTGTTTTCATGCGAATTTAGGTGGATGTTAATTCGAATCAGACAAAAACAGTTTGTATTATTATTTTATCTGTTATTTGCTGCTTCTATTGTAATCACACTTGCGTGAATGAGACGTGAATGGAAAAATTAATCTCGCAAAATTTCGTTGCCCAAATTATGAGATTTCGGGAGCCAAGACAGAAAAAAAGTCGGGCCGAAAAAAAAAGTCCCGAGAAGGGGCCTCTCGGAGCCGGGGCCAATCGGCCCCGACTCAAAGCAAGCCCTGCTAGTGTGCGTATTGACCACACGCTCTTATGTTAATTAGATGTCTATTATGAATTATGAAAATATTGAGCGAAAAAATTGAAACTTGCTGACTTTCTAAGTTTCTTTTATGCGAGTGGCACATCGCTCCATGTTGCAAACGTACAGCAGCAACAGAAAATTGCATTATGGGTATAACATCGACTTTCGCGATTTTTTAAAAATTGCTTCTGTTCGATTTTCGGTGTTGTTGTACACCGAAAATCACACCGAAAAAATTGACACCGAGACAGCTCTAATGCTTGATACAGACAGAAACAAAATGGTATTATATAAAATCTGAAACCTTTAGGCACATCTAGAGACCCTACCTGAACATATGAACACACTTTCAATGTTTTAAATTAAACCCCCAGGAGCCTTTCACAGAAAACTGATTCTGTAATGATAAGTGTGTCCCTAGGGGTGCCGAATGATCGGAATCAAAAATCCAAAACTTTCATGCACATCTGGAGATACTCCCTGAACATAAGAACACATGTTCAACATTTTGATTAAAAACCCTTGGAGCCTTTTGCCATAAACTGATTATCCAATGACAAAAGTGGCATGACAGGAGCCACATGGGGGCCGGATCAAAAATTCAAAACCTTTATGCACATTTACAGACCCTAATGGAATGTATGAACACACTTTCAATGTTTCGAATTGAAACCCCTAGGAGCCTTCCACCAGAAACTGATTCCCTAACAACATAAGTGGTGCTACAGGTGCCACATGGGGCCAAATCCAAAATGTGAAACCTTTATGCACATCTAGACACCCTACCAGAACATATTAATACACTTACAACATTTCAAATTAAAACCCCTAGGAGCCTTCCACCAGAAACTGATATTTTTATACTGTACCAATGACCCAGACTTAGCTGGTGCTAACTCTAATATTCTTGGGTCAAACACAAATTTTGTCCCCCCAAATTCCCCAAATTTGCATCAAAATCCAAAAATTAGATGTCCTATGTGGTCCTCCATACTTTTATCCACTGCGCATGCGCAGTAGTCAAGGAAGTCTGAAATTGGAGCAAAATCCTCATTCTTTGTTTAGCCCTACAATCAGTAGCATCACACTGATATCTGTGCTTTAAATCTCAGTTTAAATGATGCCAGACCCATAATCATGAGAGAAATGGTGGATCTAAGGATGAAATAAAAGGATGAGAGGAAGAAACAGTGGAAGGATGTGTGTTCAGGGCTGTAACTTATAATTTTTAGGAAAAATTATTTCATGTTCCCTAATTTCGGGGCATGGGCCTGATATTTTCATTCTTGCTATGAATGTTCCATTGTTTGTTCAGTGTTTCCTCTCTCCCTTTCCTTAATACCCCCTTGCTATTCTCCCATGCTTTTGGCATTATTTTTTGTAATTATTTTACTATGAAATTTCTTGGGAGTTTTGGCTTGGTAACAGAATGATAATTCTGTTTTTCCCCATGGTTACGTCCTCACCCTAGGGTGGTTAGGCGTTTCAGTCATGCATCTACCATCCGATGTACTGCAGTTTCTTCTCAGGAAGCCTCTGTTTTACATCGGATAGTTTTAAAATTGGTTACTGATTTCGGGCCATATTTTCAGTGCCTGGAGTCTTGTTTCCAGTTTTATTCACTTTTGTTTACATTGACAACAGTTACTTCACACACTGATTCCTTGTCATCTATTTAGTTCTGCTCATAGCCAGATACATAATATTGTCCGTAAGTGTAACATTAATTTTTAGTCATGATTTAAAATTTTTGTCCACACTTAGGCTTTTTTGGAATCCATTTGGACTCATCGTTCCCATTGGGAACTTGGGCTCAACTTGAAAATTTTTTCGAAAATTTTTTCTTTCGAATTATTTTTCGAAATGTTTGTAATGGATTATATTATTACCATGTATCTTATTTTCAAGGGTTAGTGCGAGTACGTTGACTGTTTAACTTTTTTCAATATGAAAGAAGTTTGTTCAAATTGTAATTCGAGGAAATCTTCCTCTGATTCTCATGTTCAGTGTATTAATTGTAGTCAGTGTACTCGCACTAATTCTTGCTCTGTGTGTGCAAATTGGAATGACAAACGATGGAGACGTGTGTCACGGTATATTATTAGTGATGAGAGGTCCATGCCGGCCCTCTCACCACAGGGTCACTCTAGTTTTTCAGTCTCTTTTTCAGAGGAACAAGAACGGGGTGATGTTACCATGATGTCTTCACGAAGTGTACCTCCGTCGTCGCAGATAAATGACGAGCTAGCGGAAAAAGTGCTCAATGAAATTCGGCAAATGCCTAAGAGGTTCCACGTAGGATCGACGGCATTGTCGCCCGCTAGCTCGCCCGGTGTAGCATTCATTCATGAAATGGTTGTGAAGGCGGGTTCATCCATAGCGGTCCAGGAAGGAAAATACGGTGTTGCGAGCACTATAAACATGGATCGTGCACGCCCGGCGACGACAGATCCAAGGATAGTACAGAGGAAGCCAATCACTCCGGTACCTAGCTCGTCCAGGTCTGCACGGACCGCATGCAAGAGAGTCCCCTCTCTCTTACTGGGACCAGATATTGTTGTACGTAATGTTTGTCAATCGGAGCAAACGTCCAACCCTCGGGACGCTCCGTCGTATAGACAGTCTATTGGCTTCCTCATCCTCACAGCAGCAACCTAGCTACGTGACTACTGATATCCAGTCTACGTCACCGACCAGGGATTCCACGTCGATCAGGTCACGCCATCTGGTAGCCAAGGACATGAGGTTTGCATAAAAGAAGTATGCAGGAAGTAACATCCCAGGAGCTCCCAGCGGCTAAATCACGTAAGACCACGGCTCCACAGGCCTCCGTGACGGACTTGCTATCACAGATAGCTCAACTCATTGCAGCATCCCAGCAGCCAGCAGAAACTTTTTCGGAACAGGAATTGTTTGAGGAAGCTGGGTCAGTTCGCTCCCCTGCAGAGTTGGACAGGGACGACCGAGAATCTCATATTGTGCAGTCGGATGGTGAAAGGGAATCAGCAGAGTTGGAATTGTCCCTTTCTGAACAACATAAGGTGGCCGTAGATTTCATCCGGCAACACCTTCCAGATGTTGTTCCTCCGAACCAAAATGCTGCATTACCGGATAAGAGACTGATAGCGTCACTGGACACAGACTTTTTCGGCCAGATTAGGGACACTGTCCCTGAGTTTCTGACCCAGTCCAGTAATGTCACTCGGACATTTGAACTTTTGAATGATGCTATATTCAAGCTAGCCTCTATGACTGGCAAATCCGGTTTCTTATCACCTAGCGCTATACAGCTGCCTTTCATCAATGCGAGACATAAATTTGAAACGGCAGGACAAGGCGTGCCGATAGTTCCTCTGTGTTTGGACGACCAGGCTGAAGACCTGGAAATGTCATTGCCAGCGTACATGTCTATTAACTCCAGTATACTGGAGACGACAATCTCGTCTAATAGAATTAATTTAGACGCATTATCTTACGCAGATCACCTTACCAGAACGTTATCATTACATCTCGAAGGGAAAGAATTCCAGGATGTTCAAACTTCCTTAAGAGTTCTTTCGAGGGCTATAGCATATTCTATGTATAACTTCGCCCTTTCAGTGGCAAATCTGGAGTTGGTCAGACATGATGCTGCCCTGGCTGCATCCACTAGAGTGGACAGTAAGGTGAAAAACTCTCTTCGAGTTACTCCGGTCTCCGGAGAGCTTCTCTTCGACGGAAAGCTTTCTATTATCTATGATCAGATTACTAAGAAAGCTTCGGACTCTCTCCTTTTTAAATCCGCTTCTAAAAAGTCAGACTCAGCAGAGAAGAGTAAGGCAGGTACTTCGGAGGCGAATACGTCCAAGGGAAGTTCCTATAGAGGATCTAAGAAAGCCTCTACGTCTTACTCTAGAGACCATCAGAGTAGCGACTCAGGCAGGGGGCCGTTATACTGGCCGAGATAACAGGTCAGATTCCCCTAGGTCGATGGGACGAGGTGCGGGTCGTGGAGGACGTGGTTTTTCCTTCCACAGGCCTCGCAGGTCCAGGAGGTGATGGTGTAAACCTCTATTGCATTCCAGTCGGCGGAAGACTGTCAAGATTCTTAACCAATTGGTTGTCAATTACGGACGACCCATGGGTGCAAGGGGTGATTTCCGAAGGTCTAAAACTGTCCAAGGGAAAACCTCCGTGAACTCGAAGTCCATGTTGGACTCAGCTTCCGTCAAATGTTCAGAAGAGAGAATCACTTCTATCAGAAGTTCAATCTCTTCTGAACAAGAACGCTGTAGAGGTCGTAGAAAAACAGGAATCTCCAGGTTTCTACAGTCACCTGTTTCTGGTTCCAAAACCAGACGGCTCATTTCGTCCAGTCATAGATCTGAGCTGGATAAACAAGCTGATCGTGGCTCCAACATTTTATATGGAGACCATCCGATCGGTCTGAGCTAGCATTCGAGTGAACGACTATGCTGCGAGCATAGATCTCAAAGATGCTTACTTTCACATCATGGTACATCCAGCGTTCAGAATGTATCTTCGCTTCGCTGTCCTGGGAGTCGTTTATCTGTTCCGAACGATGTGCTTCGGTCTGAATCTAGCGCCCTGGGCATTCTCTCGAATAATGGATTCGGTAATGACTCATTTCCGAGCTCATTCGTCTGTAGTAATGTCGGCCTACCTGGACGACATTCTTCAGAGGTACGACAACGAGTTAACGCTTCAGAACGATGTTCAGAGTCTGCTTCAACTGCTCCGACGTCTCGGTTTCATAGTAAACGAAAAGAAGTCGGATCTGGTGCCGTCCAAGTCATTTACCCACCTGGGAATGAGCTTCGAGACGCACAACAATCTCGTTCGTCTGCCGTTAACCAGAGCGAAATTAGTCAGTTGTTACGCTCGCTTTTGTCTTCACTCAGAAGTAGTTACAGCGAGAGAATTCATGAGACTGACAGGTTTGTGCGGAGCCGCTGCGGATCTTATTCCTATGGGGCGGCTACGCACTCATCCTCTCCAGATATTTTTTACTCAGAATTGGAGTGTGAAGACTCATTCGCTCGAAACGAACATCGTCTTGTCGAATCAAGTGAAACAAGAGATTCAGACTTGGGCAGATATTCAGTGGTTAACTCTAGGAGTACCACTGCAACAGCCGGATCCGAGTTTTATGATAATGACGGACGCGAGTGAAACAGGTTGGGGCGCAACTCTGAGCCCAACAGATTTAAGGTGTCAGGGTCTTTGGGATCCGCAGTTCCTAAACAAGCACATAAACATCAAAGAGATGATGTCAATTTGGCTTGCGCTACGTCAGTGGATGAACATTCTTCAGAATTCGCATGTTCAAATTCTGTCCGACAATTCGACAGTAGTAGCATATATTCGGAACCAGGGAGGCACTCAGTACCAAGTTCTCCTATCGGTCCGTCATATACCGGGTCGTCTGAACGTTTTAGCAGTCTCCCTTTCTCGGAAAGGTCGCATGTTGGCGTCAGAATGGACTCTCAAAAAAATGAATATTCAATCAGATTTGCTGCCAATAGGATCGTCCAATGATAGACTTATTTGCGACGCATCTCGACAATCAGTTGCAGACGTATGTGTCGCCATGCCCAGATCCTCGAGCGTTTGCAGTAGACGCCCTCTCGATCTCTTGGGACAGAATGATAGGATACGCATATCCTCCTGCTCCGTTGATTCAGCAGATATTGCTAAAAATCAAGCAATCTCACTGCAAGATTCTGTTGATTATAGCACCTCTGTCACCCCAGAGACCATGGATAAATCTACTGTTGTAGGACATTCCGCGGAAGCTTCCTCCACAGGAGGACCTTCTTCAGGGTTCCCGCGGGGCCTTGAAAACCTGGAAAAGCCTGGAATTCGTCAAAAGATCATTCATGGCCTTGAAAGCCTTGAATTTCCAATGGGAGCCTTGAAAAGCCTGGAAAATCTGAGAATTTTGTGATGCGTAATTTAATCCGAACATATTTTACGGCATTTACAGCAAATGTAACTGTGTGGTTTATTAATCCGGTCATATTTTGGAGTATTTATGGCAGTGCCAATGCGTGCATTATTGATAGAACTTTGCAGTGATGTGACACTGAAATCCTTTGAATCAAGCATTGTGAATGGTTGCTATTGATGTGGCCGAGCACAATGGTGTATATTTAAGCCAATGGGAAGATTTATTGTAAATTCTGCCTGTTCGAATGCTGAGCACATGTGCGTGGATAATTTATTCATATTGAAAATATTACAAATGGATGATTGTTCAGTTGAACTATTTGAATATTTCCGAAGCATGTATGTCTGATGAATTTGCCACGGGCAGTCGACATCACGGTGGATTCCGAGTTTGGATTTCCAAATGAAAGTGTTATTGTCTTATTCACCTCAAATGTTAACATGTGTGATTTCAAGGATGATTCGCCCATGTATGAAACATTAAAATCTTTTCGACACTTACTGCATTTAGCTGAATACCGTTCAACTGGAACAGGCAGTAACCAGTTATAGTATGCAGTTGATTTAATCCAAGCTTGTTGGAAGGTACACTTCCCCACAACGGAATTACATTTTTCTTTTCGAATGACATTTCCGGAGACATTGTGGGTTACAAAATGTGTCATTTACATGTAACATGTAGTTTACTCATTGGGAGAAAGGATGACATCAATTCATTTGCATTCAGTAAGTATTCAGTTAGAATAGCGGTACATGTACAAGAGACATAGCTATTGTGCCACCTGGTAATTACACTGCAGTTGTAGGATAAATACAAGAAAATGTCTTTCTCAAGCTCACTAATTCTAATCAGTGATATCATTGCTTGGATAGCTTTTAGAAAGAGTTTTCCAAGAAATGATGTCAAGTGTTAGAATTACCAACAAAGGGAAATATAAGAGAAAGTTTCTAGTCGTTATCTGATAATTTAGGGTACTTTGCCAGCCTCGGCCTTGAAAAGCCTTGAATTTCATAAATGGGGGCCTTGAAAATCCACGAAAATTGCCGAGAAATGGCCTGGAATGGCCTTGAATTTCAAAGATGTTAACCTGGGGGAACCCTGTGACCTTGGGCAAGACACTTCATCCTCATTGCCCACGTGGGGGCACGGTGACGTTGTGTACTAAGGCATACTGCACGTCGATGGTGCACCTGTCTTCAACCTGTGCTAACTCTGCTTGTGTGGAGTTAGTATGTTGGGAAGCTGACAGTTGCTCGGTGGTTCTCTCCTTTACTCTGGCTTCCTCCACCGTAAAACTGTCATGGTCATGATTAGCCATTGTGCAGAAATATGTGACCTTAAACACCAATAAATAAATAAATAAATATTTATAACAAGATAGATAAGAGTGACTAACCCTGTGCAATTGCACGGAGTTAGTTGCTATAAGCTACAGTACAAGTCAAAATAAGTTGTAGGATAACCACTATAAACTATGTATCTTTCTCTTCCTATGCTGATAAGACCAGAAGCTGACATCATTTTCTGGAAAGCTCTCACTGAAAATAATGTCAGATTCTGATATTATCAGTGCAGGAGCGGCAGTATAATTAGTTTATTGGAGTTATTCTACAACTTATTGTGACTTGTACTGTACTGTAGCATGCACTGGCTTACCACAGGCATTGATTGCACAGGATTAGTTCTCTGCATGAAAATACTTGGTGGTTGGAGTTAAACTCCATTATGAATGGCTTCTTTCATTTCAGGGAGAAGTGGAAGTTGGATGGTCCTTACCCACCAGATACATGGTCATTTGGTTCTGAGTGTCCAAATGAACCATGCCACTGCTCTCATCTGACCCTGCCAGAATCTCTCTGTGATAATTGTGTGAAGAATGCTTTAAACAGGGTAAGTATTTCTATATTGCAATTATAGACTTTATGGTTTATACTTATCAAAATAAAATTTCAGATAATTTTTCCTCATTTTTATGAAGTTGTAGGTAAACATTTTTATTTAAATAATTCTAAAGTCAGTGACAGTTTGAGGTGAAGCCATGACACTGAAAATGACAACATTTCATGAACAAATTTCAAACTAAAAAAATACTAATATAATATACTTTAAACTGAAAGATCGATGGTCAATCCTGATAGGTGGTAACTGGGGCTTTCTTGGGCAATACACTTCATCTTGATTGCCTAATTGGATGCCCCTGCGGTACTGTGTACATTATAGTGCTGTGTATTAAGCTGTACTGCACGTTGATTGTGCACTTGCCATTAACCAATGCTAACACTGTTTATGCAGTGTTAGTATGCTGGGGAGCTCTCAAACAAGATGCAGCTGGTCTACCCTTAAGTGCCTGGATATTTTTATACATTTTTGCCATACTTTGAAAGTCCACCTCCTGTGGCTTTGCAGTTGTTTCTAGTCAAGTCGTGGCTGCCTACAGAGGCAGCCAAGACTTGCCTAGAAACAACTGACAATGTACTTAGAAAACAAGTTTTGAGTTTACCAAACAATGCATGTTGGGGTACCTGTTCCTTTGCATTAAAAAGTTATCGAAGTCAGAATTAGGCCTTAAGGGTTAAATGTTATAAATTACTTAATTTCAATACTTTCATCTTTGTTTTTAGGTGAGAAGATTTCTTGTTTCTAAAACAGCGCAAGATTGTTCTATTATGGTTGCCCTACAACCGTTTGATGGAAGGTATAGCATTAGCATATAAATAATATTCTATCATCTTGTCTCCACTGTAAGCTTGTTTTTTATTGTAAATCTGCGCTATCAGAAAACAAGTGAAGCAAAGCCAGTTGAATGACTTGAACAACAATTGCATATGTAAGATTTAGTGGGGTGTTGCAAAGCTTAAAGATTTGATTCAGTTTTAAATCTCTCAAGTTTCTATTCGCCCCCGATTCAAAATGGGCTGCCTGATTGAATTGCTTTTGAATCGTTTCTCAGAAATATAGCTTGGTGACGGTCATCTGTGTCATCTCACAAAACAAAGAGTTGAGATGGAAATTTTATGTAAATAACACAGACAATAAAGACTGAGTGTAACATAAATAGCATGGGCATACATACCACCACTCCAGTTAATTCCGGTCTCACATGTTTCTACCATTGCTGAGAGAAAATATAAAGTATACAAACAAACTTGATGTTGTTGATGATGCAGTTGTCTTGATGATGTAGTTGAAATATTTTATCAGTCGGGACTTGCCAGGCCTGGCATTCTGAAAAATGCAGGAGGGCAAAAAATCTCTCTCCCCAATCAGCTTAGGAGAGCAATTAGGTTTACACAGCATTTTAAGTATCCAGTTGAACGAACTCATTGAAACTGAAACCAACAGACTATTACATCAGTGATTTTATTAACTTTACTAAGGTAAAGCAAAATCTCTTAGACATCCAGATGTCTCACTCAACAACCGAACACGCACTTGACAAGACGATTGTGTGCCCAAGTTGGGGGGGGGGGGGGGGGGTGTGAGGGGGGGGGGGGGGTTGAAGGTGGTAGTGGTAGTGGTAGGCATATGACTTTCTTGGACAGCAGGTCTGCTTAAATCTACAGTCACATCTTGGTGCACATGCTTCAAGTGACAGGATAGTAGTAATGGTTGTATATTATAGTGTCAATATTTCTTGAATAATTACTCTTTAAACTGTGATGTCAGTTGTTGAAACTGACAGAAAAAAAAAATATTGCTGTGACCCATTTTGCTTCAAATGATTACAACTGTGTTTGGGTATGTACAAAGTACATACCCAAACACAGTTGCAGCCATTACCTTTTACCACTAAACCACTTTCAAAATGAAATTACGTGATGTTATGTGACTTCGAAGTTAAATTCATTTTTGCTTTGCAACAAAAATTTAATGTGAGCATAATACAGGTAATCTCAATCATCCCAGACCAAAATATTTATTTTTCGCTCACCTTAATTCTTTCAGGAGGACAGTAAGGAGAGCTAAAAAATTGCTGTCTTGAAATTCCCAAGCCTGACTTGCACCATCAGTCGGTACAAATCAGATCTACAGTGTAGATACAGTGGAACCATGTTAATTGAATAGCCACTTTGCCAATGGAAATTATTCACTTAACAGGAGTATTCAATTAACAGGGTTTTTGTCACTTTTCTGTATTCTAGAGATAAACTTAACATTTTTATACTGTACCAATGACCCAGACATAGCTGGTGCTAACTCTTAAAATATAGGGCCAAACACAAATTTTGCCCCCCAATCCCCAAAATTTGCATCTAAAACCAAAGAAAACATGTCCTGAAAGGCCCTCCACACTTCGCCCCTACTGCGCATGCGCAGTGTCAAGGACGTTCCGAAATTGGCGCCATTAATCATTCTAAGTTTGGCCCTTCATCAGTTAACATCTGACTGATCTTTGTGCTTATAAATCTCAGTTTAAATGATGCCAGACACATAAATATTAGTGAAATGGTGATTCTAAGGAGGATAGAGAAGGAGGAGAGGAAAAAAATGTGTGACAGAATATTATCAGGGCTGTAACTTAAAATTTTTTAATGAAATTATGTTAAGTTACCTATTTTCGAGGCAGCAGCCATTTTGTTGTCATTCTGATTATTTAGTTACACTGTTTTTTAAGTGTTTTCCTCTCTCCCTGTCCTTTAAGTCCCCCCTTGCTATTCTCCCATGCTTTTGGCATAGTTTTTGTAATTATTATTACTAAATTTTCTTGGGAGTTTTAGCTGAATAACAGAATGAATTCTGTTCTTTTCCCCATGTTTACGTCTTCACCTACGGGTGGTTAGGCGTTGTGTTCTGCATCTACCATCTGATGTTCTGCAGTTTCTTCCCTGGAAGTCCCTGTTTTGCATCAGATAGTGTATTTTTGGTAACTGATTTCGGGCCTGGGTGCCTGGAGTCTTATTTTAGTGTTTTTACACTCATTGTTTACATTTACAACAGCCCTCTGTGTGAGGGGGGGATTTCTGGAAAATAATATCTTGATGTTATTTTAATCATAACTAGATACATTATTATTGTTCGTAAGTGTTGAATAAATTGTTTAAAATATTTTTAAAATTTTTGTCCACACTTAGGCTTGGGATCCATTGGGGCTCAACGTTACTTTTCAGAAACTTGGGCTGTTCTGAAAAAAATATTTTTTCAAAATATTTTGATTTCAATTATTTTTTCTATATTAATGGATCATATTACTATTATGTATTTTGATTGCCAGGGGTTAGTGCGAGTACCAGGACTTGTTTTCTTTTCACATTGAAAGGATATTGATCAATTGTATTAAGAGGAAGTCTTCCTCTGACTTTATAATCATTCTATATGTGGTCAGTGTACTCGCATTAACTCCTGTTCTGTATCGTATGATTTCGATGACAATATGGGAAGCGTATGTCACGGTATGTTATTGGGGATTTGGACACTCTGGTCCTTTCCCCGCAGGGTCACTCTACTTTATCAATTTCTATTTCAGACGATCAAGATTAGGGTGATGTATCTGTGATGTCTTCCAACAGTGTGCCTCCGTCGTCACAATTAATGAAGGGCTAGCGGAAAAGTGCTCATGTAAATACGCCAATTGCCTAAGAGGACCCTAGTAGGTTCGACGGCCTTTGACGTCCGCTAGCTCGCCTGGTGTAGCGTCCATTCACCGAATGGTTCGGCAGCCGGGTTCGTCCGTTGCGGTCTAGAAGGAATTTTGGGGTGATGCGAGCACTATAAATTAACCTAATGCACACCCAGTGACGGCGGATCGGAGGGAGAACGGAGGAAGCCTTTTAGTCCGGTTCATAGCTCGTTCCGGTCCATCCGGACGGCAAGCGAGAGAGGCCCCTCTCTCGTTCAACAACATCTGGCCCCAGATGTTGTGGTACAAAATGTGTCGCAAGCGGAGCATACGTCCGTCGCTCGGGACGCTCCGTTGTATAGGCAGTCCGCGGAGATTGCTAAGGCTTCCTCTTCTCGTCAGCGCACACGACCGCACCTTGGCTGCGTGACCGCCGATATATTACCAGCTTCGCCGATCAAGGATTCTTCGGCGACCAGGTCACACCATCCGGTAGCCAGGGACACGAGGCCTGCAGACTCCGCACGTTCGCATAGGAAGTGTGCGGGAGTCAACGTTCACGGAGCTTCCGGCGGCAATGCATCGTAAGACCGCTACTGCACAGGCCTCGGGAACGGACGTGCTTTCCTTAATAGCACAGTTTATCGCAGCATCCCAGCATCAACTGAATCTGTCGCATATATTTTATCCGACGATGCTGGGGCGGGACGTTCCGCGGAAGCGGGTACGGACGTCCGAAAGTTTCATCCGGTCCGACGGGATACCGAAAGGGATTTGAAGGATTTCGAGCTTTCCCTTTCGGAACAACATATGCTGTTGTGTATGTCATCTGACTTGGTCTTCTACAGCTTCTTTCGTCGGACCAGAATGCTGCGATGCCGGATAAGAAACTGATAGCGTCGGTGGACTTAGAAATTTTTGGTTCGGTTCAGGGACATCGTCCCTCAGTTCCGACATAGTCCAATAATGTCACACAAACTTTCGAATTATTGCACGACGCTATATATATTATTATTTTATGCTTGCTATAACCAAGCATTTCTGGTTTCTTGTTCGCAGAGTTATGGAGATGTCTTTCATAAGTGTGCCTCTGTCGTCATAGTTAATGAAGAGCTAGCGGCAATAAGTGCTCATGGAATATGTCTATCGCCTACGGAGTGACATTCGCTAGCTCACCCAGTGTAGCGTACATTCATCGAATGGTTCGGCTGCCGGGTTCGTCCGTTGCGGTCTAGGAAGGAGATTTGGGTGATGCGAGCACTTTAATTACTTTAGTACTCACCCAGTGACGGCAGATTGAGGACAGATCGGAGGAAGCCTGTTAGTCCGGTTCCTGGCTTGTCCAGGTCCGTCCGGGCTGTGAGCGAGAGAGGTCCCTCTCTCGTCCAACAACATAGGGGACCGCATGTTGTGGTTCAGATATTTTACATTCGGAGCATATGTCCGTCGGTCGGGACGCTCCTTTATATTGACAGTCCGAGAGACTGTCCTTAATGCTTCCTCATCCTCACAGCAGGGCACACGACTGCACATTGGCTACGTGACCTCGAGTATCCGATCAGTTTCGTCATTCAGTGATTCCACGGCGAATAGGTCGCGCCATCCGGTAGCCAAGGGACACGAGGCCTATACACTCCATTAGCTCGCATATTGGTAGTATGCACGGGGTAACGATCACGGAGCTTCCAGCGGCAATGCATCGTAAGACCGCTTCTTCTCAGGCCTCAGTGATGGACGTGCTATCCAAGTTAGCACAGTTGTTTCGCAGCATCCCAGCAATTGACAGTTTCTCGGTCGAATCAGGAATTATCCGACGGCGCTGGGTCGGTGCGGTCCGCGGTTGCATCAGCTACGGACGACCGAACGCTTTATAGGGTCCGACAGGATGGCGAAAGGGATTCGAAAGATTTCGAGTTTTCCCTTTAGTAGTATCGGAAGCTGCCTTTCATATCTTCTGGCATTATCTTCCAGTGATTGTTATTTCGGACTTCATTGCTGCGATCTTGGATAAGAGACTTATAGCGTCATTGGACTCGGATTTTTCGATCGGTTCTGGGACATTGTCCCTGACTTACCGACGCAGTCCAATATTGTCATTGCAACATGTGTTTTATTTTTCGACGCTATATATATATATACATACAAGCCTGCTACCAAGCATGATAGTTTAGTTTCTTGTCCGCGTTGCTCATTTCTGCCATTTTATCTTTTATACGATTAGTTTATTTTGGCAGAACAGGGCATACCGAGAGTTCTTATGCGTCTAGACGGTGTGGTTAAAGACTGCATATATTCTTTTTCGCCGTTTATGTCTTTTCCAATTTCAATGTTGGAAACGACATGATGTATAGTAGACTTAACTTAGACGCTTTATCATACGTAATCCGCCTTACTGAGGCGTTATCATTACGTCTTCAAGAAAAGATTTACGGGATATTATTCTCAATGTAATTTCTTTTGAGGGCAGTAGTTTGTTCACGTATAACTCCGCCCTTCAGTGGCTGATTGGAGTTGGTTAGACGTGATGCAGCCCTAGCTACATCCACACGCGTGGATAGTAAGGTTAAGAACTCTCTCAGAGTCGCTTCGTTCTCGGAGGAGCTTCTCTTCGACGGCAACTTTTCGGCAATCCATGATTTGCTCGATTTACACGTTCTCTTGTCTATCTAGTGTTACAAGAGATTCAGACTGGGGCAAACATTCGGTGGTTGACTCAGAGAGTGCCACCGCAGTTGCCGGACCCGAGTGTGGCTGTTATGACGGTTGCCAGTCAAACAGATTGGGATATAATACTGATCCCTACGGATTCGAAGTGCCAGGGTCTTTGGGTTCCGCAGTCTCTTAGCAATCAGTTTTCTTCCGCGGAATAATGTTTTTTAGGCTTGCTTTATGTCATTGCATGAACATTATTCAGAAACGCATGCCCAAATCCTGTCCTTTAATTCGACACTAGTGGCGTATCTCCGGAACCAGGGAGGCACTCTTTCGTTTCCGTTATTCAATTTAATGGAAAGAATCCGTCTGTTGGTTATAGTACACCAAGTTCTGTTTTGGTCCGTCATATTCCGGGTAGTCTGATTGTTTTACCGGACTCCCGTTCTCTTACGGGTCGCTTGTTGCTGTCAGAATGGACTCTCAACAAACAAGTATTCAATCAGATTTGCTATCTATGGGAGCGCACAATGATGATTTATTTACGACACAGTTTGCTAATCAATTGCAGACGTATGTGTTAGCTTGTCCAGATCTCTGAGCTAATGTTGTTAACGCTCTATTGATCTATAGGACGGAATGATAGGATACGCGTATCCTCCGGCGCTGTTGTTTCAGCAGGTATTGCTAAGATAAACAACTACAATACATTTCTGTTGATAGCATCTCTATCTTCACAGAGATCATGGGTAATTTACTCTCTTGTCTACTGTGGGTCTTAACGTGAAATCTTCCTCTATGTGAGGATCTTTTTTCACTGGGTAAATCGGGTCATCTTTATCACAACCCGCAAGGTCGCAACCTTCATGTATTCCGTTGTGTGGTCCGTATTGCATTGTATGCACTGTACTGGACGAGCTTTGGACGCGATTTCTTACTATAGGAGATCCTCTTCTTCGCTATTCTATGCGGCTAAAGTGGAGGCTCTTCCGTCGTGGTGTAGGGATCATTATGTTCATATTGTTGATCCCTCCATACTACTCATTGCAATTTTTTAGTATACTTGTTTCACAAGATCTACTGCAGCCTGTTATTATTTAGGTTATAGGTTTATGTTACCTCATACCTATGCACTCTACGATAGTTTACAATTGAGTCTTTTGTCTCTTTATCTAAGTCAGTTAGTAACTTTTTGATAAATAGACTTAGAATCTTTAGATTAAATTCCTATATGGATTTTAACTTCGGTTCTTATTTGGCTAAGTAATCATTTGAGCCTCTGGAAACAGTAGTTTTCAAATTCTGACCTTTTAGACAGTAATTCTGTTGGTTTCTCTTTTACTGTAGAGTCAGTGAGTTTCATGCACTATCGATGGATGATTTTCACTTTCGTAGTTTCAGAATCACTACTTCCGTTACTATTTAGGTTGGATTTTTGCATAAGAGTTAGGCTCCTATTATCCGGAACCTATTATTTTAAGGTCCTTCTGTCTTCGTATGGGCATAGGCCTTTACTCTTTCCGGGTACAGTTTATGTATTTATAAACAGATATCTGTTTATTACTATGGGCGTAAGCTTCTTCTGTCTTTGATGCCTAGTAGAAGGACGTTACGCTCCATTTTATTGTTAATGGATTCTATTTACTATCGGTACTGCTTATGGTATATCATTGACTTAGCAGTTGTGCTTAAGATTTCGGCTCATGAAGTCAGAGCTCTTCTACTTCTTGGGCTTACATTAATAGTGTCGCTATTATAGATTTTTGAAGGCCGCTCATTGCGCTCAGCCATCCACATTCATTAATTTTATCTCAGAAATATCGAGTCCATTTCTGGAGGCCTCTATTGTTAGATCTATTATCTACTGCTCAGAATGTCATTCACTTAACAGTTGCTACTATAGCTAGGTAGGCTGTCTGTTTCGGCAGTGTCTCCGTTCTGCTGCCCTCTTCGCTCTGGGCTATTTGCCCAGGGCAAGAAAAAGGGGGGGGGGGGGGGAGGGTGTTCCCTTGGGTCACCTGTTTTACTATGAAAACAAGGGGATACCTCCTCCGGAGTTAGTTATTCTGAGCTGTTATTGGGATGATTGTTTAGTGAGAAGTTTAGGTTTTTAAAATTCATTCAAGTCTTAGTTTTTAAAGTATAGCTTTTGAATATTGCATATGTCAACGGACATGATTATGCAATCCTCAGACACTTTTAGGAGTATAAGAGTCTCTATTCTATAGACTTACTTTATTTATTGGCTTACTTTAAAAATTATTAGTATTAGGATTATATTGGATATTAATAGAGTACATGGATGTATTAAGCTCAATTTTGGAAGGTGTTGTATCTTTCTAATTTATCATAAATAAGAAAGATACATGTAAGGCCTATTACTTCTTTTTCCCTACAGGGGATGACTCTATTTTATTTTATTGAGCGTATTCCATTTTGCTCTATGTCCTTGGCCCTCCAGCCTTTTTACTATTCAGCTATGTCTGGGTCATTGGTACAGTATAAAAATGTTAAAAAATTTATAGTAATTTATATATTTTTTATACTTACCAATGACCCAGACGGGGATGGCCCTCCCAGGAGTTGGGAACTCTTGCCTCCCCGCTGAGTACATAGCGCTTACCAGGCACTGGGTATTAGAATGATTAATGGCACCAATTTCGGAACGTCCTTGACACTGCGCATGCGCAGTAGGGGCGAAGTGTGGAGGGCCTTTCAGGACATGTTTTCTTTGGTTTTAGATGCAAATTTTGGGGATTGGGGGGCAAAATTTGTGTTTGGCCCTATATTTTAAGAGTTAGCACCAGCTATGTCTGGGTCATTGGTAAGTATAAAAAATATATAAATTACTATAAATTTTTTAACATTTATTCTATTATATCTTGTTTGACAGAGCTCCATGAGCTCTGTCAAACAAGATATCATAGATTAGATGCCTGTATTGGATGTACTGAGTCCAAATAGGTCTATAAACAAAGGAAAGCTGGGGAGAATCAGGGTAATTTCTCGACAGGCTACAAAATTTTTTATTCAACTAACAGGAATTTACTCTATAACCTATATTCAATTAACAAGTCAAATTTGTACTGGAGGTATGGTAAATGGTTTTGTGTTGGGAAATTTTATTCAGTTAACATGGTTATTCAGTTAAGAGATATCCAATTAAGTGGGCTCTACTGTACCACCGCTCATGCTAATTCCCCTCTCTCTTGTTGCTACCACTGTTGAAAGAAAACTTAGTTTGCAAACAATTTTGACGATGAGCTGTTGCTTGCGACTAGCCCTGTGCCATACCTAGTACAGTAATGCTTGCACCCATTACCGTATTATAAAATCTTTACTGGGTAATATTGCAATTACATCATCAAGGTATGCTTTCTTTGAATGATGTAGTTGCCTTGATGGTGTAGTTGGAATATTTTATCAGACCGGACTCAAACCATCATTGTCAGAACAAACCAGGTTTATAGCTCAGTTGGTCATTTCCAAGGTGCTCTTTATTCAGTTCAAAGTTCATTTCAATTTTGAATAGTAGACCTGATTCAAATCTAAAATGAGTGATTCTCAGGGCCCTACACTGAGTAGTCTTATGGTATAATCAACTTCTGTACCTTTGAGTTTGGGTTATCCTTTAACTACAGTTGAAACTAGTAGTCCTGTCACAAGAAGCACAGAACATGCTCATTGGTTAATATGCTGCTTACTGCAGAAGTAGGGAGCGCGGTGGCTCAGTGATAGACTGTTGGATTTCTATGCTAGAGGTCCCGAGTTCGATCCCCGACCGGGACGACCTGCGTGGTGTCCTTGGGCAAGGCACTTTATCCCGGTTGCCTACATGGGGGCACGATGACGCCGTGCACTAAGGCGTACTGCACGTCAATGGTGCACATGTCTTCAACCGCTGTAACCCTGCTAGAGCGGAGCTTGAGCAGAGTTAGCATGTTGAGGAGCTGACAGTTGCTCGTCGTTGCTCGGTTGTTCTCTCCGGGTACTGCAGCTTCCTCCACCCATAAAACTGTCACGGTCACGATTAGCCATTGTGCATAAGTATGTGACCTTAAACCCCAACAAATAATAGTAATAAATAGATAATACTGCAGAAGTATGAAGTAGTCTAACTAAAATACATGCAAAATGTAATGCATTATTAGTTAGAGCTGTAGTGAAATCATGCACTGAATCAATCAAACAGAAGAAAAATATTGAAAGTACAGTATGTGGAGGGTGGATTACTACTACAGTGGAGCCCACTTAATTGGATATCTCTTAACTGAATAACCCTGTTAATTGCATATAATTTCCCAACACAAAACCATTTACCATACCTCCAGTATTAATTTGCCCTATTAATTGAATATAGGTTATAGAGTAAACACATGTTAATTGAATAAAAAAAGTCTTGTAACCTGTCTAGTAATTTCCCCAACTCTCCCCAGTTTTCCTATGTGTATAGACCTATTTGGCCTCAGTTTTCCTATGTTTATAGACCTATTTGGCATTTAATCTATTATATCTTGTTTGACAGAGCTTGGGGAGCTCTGTCAAACAAGATATAATAGAATAAAGGCTAAGTTTCTCTCTAGAATACAGGAAAGTGACTCATTCCCTGTTAATTGAATAATCCTGTTAATTGAATAATTTTCATTGGCAAAGTGGCCATTCAATTAACAGGGTTCCACTGTATATTGCTGTGGGATAGATTTTTCACTAAGCAATTATTTCCAGTTTCTGATGACAAAATACAAGACGCATCTGCAGACGTTCATTACATGGACCACCAGGTTGCACCTTGTGGTCCATGTGATCAAAGTGATTTATCAAGTAATTGTGTCAGTTCTATATACTGCACTGTAAGGAAATCAGTGAGAACTTCTCTATCAAATTTCCGCTTGCCATAGAATCAAGGACGCTGGTTTTGTTTACAATGACATGGCAGGGGTTCGAGTGGTGTGTGTGGTTCAGTGCAGTTTTGCTAGGCAGTTGGTGCCATAGGAAACTCTCTCGGCGTGGGTTAGAACCCTGCCATGCCATTGTAAACATGTGATCAAAGTTTTACAAGTGATTCTTGTGCTACTAAGAAAAATTAAAAAATACCTTTCGAGTGGAGAATATATGCTGCTGTGATTCACTGGTAATCCACTCTCTTCATTCTGTATATGCAGTCAAATTTTAATATCTATTTACATTATTATATGTACATGTATCCCAGAAGAGGTTAGGAACAATGTTAATGATCTCTATTTACTAGTATAGAATTGTACAGAGTTGGGCATGCTGTTTTTCTACAGGAATTGAGTTACACTAATGGTGTAGTTTGATAGGGACAAAAGTTCACTTATTCAGTGTGCTGTAACTTCAGAATAGTGCACAATAAAGTGACAGGACTTCTAGTTTCAACTGTAATTTCAGCTGGTATTGTACAAGGGTGTCTTTCCACTAGACCAATTCCCTTTAAGCCAATTCTCAAAAGACCAATTCCCCTTAGACCAACTACATACTGCTATTGATTAAGGATTGATTAAGGATAATTAAGAAAACATTTATTTACTGATAAGCACTTTATTTGATGAAAAAAATATTTATATGCATATATAGGTTTATACCATTTCAGCATAGCTCAGTACATTTTCATACATTTTACAAAAAAATGAGGTTTCCAGAGGGTGAATTTGGTGATGCTACCCTGCACAGCAGGGTAGCATCACTAAATTTACCCTCTGTGAACCTCAACCTGAATCAAGGTCTCAAACATAAACAGAAAGAGGTACCCAGAGGATAAACTGGCCCTCTGTATGGGATAGCATCAGCAAATTCACCCTCTGGGGACCTCATTCTGCAAATGACAGACTGCTTATTTTCAGGCTTGAATATCAATAACAGTAAATACATTTGTATATATTTATAAATATATCAAATTATTGATATAAAATTATTTTGAACGAACACATCAGTTGGTCTAAGGGGAAGTGGTCTTTTGAAAATTGGCCTTGTGGGAATTGGTCTAAAGGGAATTGGTCTAGTGGGAATTGGTCTAAAGGGAATTGGTCTAGTGGGAATGAACCTGTACAAGTACCCTAATGATGTAATTCATATATCGAAGGTCCTTGAAAGTTCGGGACTTTGATGCAATGCAGTTCATAAAGATCTTTGAATTGTACACGAAAAGGTCCTTGAAGTTGGTATTTGAATATATTTGGTCTTGATTGTGCTATATTTTATAATAATAATAATAATAATAGGTAAGATTTATATTGCGCACATTTCACAATATTAAAAAAGTTCCAAGGTGCTGAACAACATGAAAGAAACATAAATACACAGAATATGGGATTAATCAATATCAGTGTAATATTTTTTAAATAGAAAAGATTTTACCTTTGATTTGAAAACTGAAAGAGATTGGGCCATTTTCAGAGATTCGGGTAATATATTGAAAAGTAAGTCTTGGAGCATTGTAGCTAAAAGAATGCCCCCCTTATGATGCAAGGTCATATGTGGGCTGTTCCAGTAGGTTATCACATATATTACATTTTTTTTTCTCGTGCATATATTATGCAAATTAGAGAAACTTTGATTTATTCGGTGCTACTTATATGCAGTTAGTACACATGTCAATACGACTCGGGCTAGAGGCTGTATTTATGAACCGATCTTCACGAAACTTCTTGGGTACCTTTGTTATCACCTTGGGGCAAGAATGAGTGTTTTGGGGTGTGGTCCGAAATTTCAAGATGGCCACCGGCGGCCAATTAGACAAACTTTGATTTATTCAGTGCTACTTATACACAGTAAGTGCACATTTCAATATGGCTCTGGCTAGAGTCATCTAACTGTCACCCACCTTTACAATACTTTACCTGTACATTTGTTACAGGCTACGGTCAGTATTTATGTACAGACCTTTACAATACTTTATATGTTCCTTTGTTATCAGGTCATTACCTAGATGTGTCATTGCTGTGTCACTACACATGTACATGTCTTACACAAGTTGAGCTACAGTGTCTTTGACACTTTCATTTTCATTTTTTGTTCAAAAACACAGGTTATGACCCCTCATTGGAACGAGCTCGGCGAGCTCGTTCCAATGAGGGATCATAACCTATGTTTTTGAGGAAAAAATAATGAAAATTAACTGACGATTTTTTAAAATAGTGCTGGCCGGTTTTGGCCATTACGTTGGGTAAAGGGTTAAACACCACTTCATTCGGAACATCGTCTACTGTCTACAAAAATGGAAGCTCCAGTGATGGAATAATTGGAAATCTGCAACCTCATTTCAAATATTTTGCATGGTGATGTCAAACGGTAACATATGCTACTGGGGCCGTAAACATAGAAAAAATTATGCAAGCTCTCGTACAATCAGAGGCGAGAGTTTTAGTCTCATTGGAACATTCTACAAAGCTGTAGGCAGAAAGTGGTCAAAGAATATTATCACCAGATCTGGAATTTGGCACCATACAGTTGAAATTATCTGTTTGCTTTTGGGATGACACAGTTGCAAAATTTTTTGGGTGGCTGTAGAAGATAGTACAGTTGAACCCTGTTAATTGAATAGCCACTTAGGGCTTAAAAAAATAAATAATCTGTTTCTCAGGCCCTCTCGCATGGTCCTTTTGGCTGCCGCATGCTCTCTTTTTATAACCAATTTAAACTAAAAAAAATTAAAAATTAAATTGTTTATGTCTGATATTTTACCCAAGTTAAAAAAATTGATTAATTTGTCCCTTGAGTGCAAGAAGGCTTTGCAATGCTTTAGCATTGCAAAGCCTTCTTGCACTCAAGGGATGAAATACACCACCACCCATGCTATTCTGTAGATTATGAGGCCTAAACCTTGAACCAAGAACATGAACTTTTGATGGCAAAGAAGTAATTACTGAAATAGAAAATAAAATAAAAAAACGCTCGCCTGCATGCAATTTCACAAATAATGGCCTGAGAAACAGAAGATCTACTTTGTGTGGCCTAGTCAGTGAAAAGGGGGAGTGGTGGCTCAGTAGGTAGAGGTGCAGGCTGCAAGCCGAGAGGTCCTCAGTTCGAATCCCACCTGTGACAACCGCGTTGTGTCCTTGGGCAAGACACTTCACCCCCATTGCCCATGTGGGGGCACGATGACGCCGTGTACTAAGGCGTACTGCACGTCGATGGTATGCCTGTCTTCAACCAATCTAACCCTGCCTGTGCTGCAGTGCGGAGTTACGATGTTGGGGAGCTGGCAGCTGCTCATCGTTGCTCAGTGGTTCTCTTCGGGTACTCCGGCTTCCTCCACCCGTAAAACTGTCATGGTCATGATTAGCCATTGTGCATATATATGTGACCTTAAACATAAATAAATAAATAAATAAATAAATAAATAAATAAATAGTCAGTGAAAAATATTCACCTTGGATTCAAGGAACAGCCTAAGGTTTATTCAAGGCCTTGAAATCCTTGAAAATGTGCCAGGAGGCCTTGAAAAGCCTTGAATATTTAAAAATGCTGATGAAGCACTTAATTAGAACTATATAGTTGTATATGCCAGCGTTTGTGAAGGCATAGACCTAACTAGGACCCACAGGACATTACCCCCACCTCAGGAGGGGGTAATGACCGGAGGTCCTAGTTACCCCTCGTGAAGACAGGCCTTTAAGATCCTTGAATATTGCAAGTTGAGGGCCTTGAAAAAAGCTGAAATATGTTGAAAAATAGCATTGAATAGCCTCGTTTATCAGTCTTTGTCCGTTAGAACCCTGATTAGTGTTCATCCGATTACTAAAAATATCCGCTGACCGACTATCGGTTATTTTAGTCCACAATCAGCCGATTCTGATGCTGATTACGATTGTAATACTGTGCACTACTAGACAAGTCAAGGCTTGAAAGAACTACAATAAATTGAACATATTTGACAGTCATTTACTACTAGATAAATCGAGATACGAAAGAACTACATTAGATTGAACATATTTCACAGTGTTTGCAGTCCGAACTGCAATCTGTTCATCCTGATCAGCGGCATCGCTTTTGATATTGAAGTCAGTCAGAAATTGACATTGTTTAAAAGGAATAGACACTACCGTTGCTCTTTTAGCAAATACTGTTGCAAGCTGCTTTACCAGTTGTGCGCACTTTGGCAGTACACATGGCTCTGAGAGCCACGTGTACTGCCCAAGTGTATGCAATTGGTAATTTTACTGTGACCTGAGTCAATGGAGTGCAGCCTTCACATTTCCTGTATGAACTGGCTATTGCCGCAAGTACCCTCAATTGTGAGCTTTACATGTTTAGCTTGTATATCCAGTAAAGGGCCATCCAGAGAGATTAAGAATACACATTGTGGTTGTTTCTAAACTTTATTGAATGGTATCATTTTACATTAACAATTGAACAATTGCAGAAGATAATAAAATGTGGATTATGAATCATCCCAAAATGCTTGGCAACAATCGGTTGAACTGATGTTCCAGGAGCCATTGCTGTTGTCATCCGATTGTCGGCCGATTGTGGTGGCCAGTTTCGATCATTGGTTGAACACTAACCCTGATTAATGGAGATATTCAGTTAACCAAGATTTGGTCACTTTCCTTTATTCCAGAGATAGACGGTGCATTTATTGAAATTTTCTTTATTTTTCAGTTTGAACAAACAAGGTCACAATGATCAGATACTTTATGATGACGTCAGAAGAAAATACTTATACTCCATCGCAGTCATTGACTTGGATCCGAAACCTTACCATAAGATACCTACTTACCACAAGCAGGAATCAAATATCATTAAGGCTTACAAAGACAATCTTATCTCCAATGAACAAGAAAACATAGCCCCTAATGTTTAACTCCTTCATGAAAGTTTATTTTGTAGAGCTAAGTCCCTGCGATGTCCTTTTATTTCCATACAATCGGTGCTTCAATGTTAACTTTTATTGTATATCTATCATTGATACAGATACAACTTCAGTCATCAAATCTCTCGCGCAGTATCAGATGGATAATGCTGATGCTGGTAAAACACATGCAGCATAATAATGAAAAATAAATAAAGAGGCTGGTGTCCTCTTCTTCCACTTTGTGCTATAAAATGTGTTCTAAATCCACAAACCACCTTTTATTTAAGATTTTTAACATCTTCATCTTTGTAAAAATGCATTGACCCTTAACCCTTTACCCAATGCAGATGATTTCAAAATTTATTATTTTAAATATCATTTTTTAAATTTTTTCAAAAAATTTCTACAAAACTATATCATGTGACCCCTCTTTGGAACGAGCTCGTCGAGCTCGTTCCAAAGAGGGGGTCACATGATATGGTTTTGTTGAAAATTTTCGAAAAATAAATATTTTTTCAGCTGCTGAATTTGCATATTCCGCGGGCGGATGCGGGCAATTCGTTGGGTAAAGGGTTAAGGGCCTAGAGATTTTTACATGTTTTTGCTACACCTTGACAATCTACATCCTGTGACTTTGCTGCCGTTTTTTGACAAGTTTTGGCTGCCTATATAGGCAGCCAAGACTTGCCTAAAAACAACTACCAAGGTGCTTAGAATGTAACTTATGAGTTAATCCGAAGACTGCATGTTGGGACACCTGTCCTGTTGCAAAAAATGTGATCAAATTCAGAATTAGGCCCTTAAGGGTTAATTAATTCATTTCTCATCGATGATTGTTGGCTAACTTACATTTGATTTGTGCTACATTAACTGAGATGATGAGGCAGATCAAGTCCACCTAGTAAGGAATGGAGATAAAGAACTGCAATGAAAAAATTTTGTCACCTGCTTTCATCCAAAATGGATTTCCTTTTTATTATACCGCTGTGACAAGTAGTCGGGTGGCATATTGTTTTACCCCTGTCTGTCCTTCCATCCATCATCGGTCCGTCCATCCTACCGCTGCCTGTCTGCATCTAGGGTACATTGTTATACCCCCGCTTCGAAGAAGTGGGGGCTATATAGGAATCGCCCTGTACGTCCGTCCATCCATCCGTCCGTACATCTTTCCGTCCGGACAAATTCTTGTGTGCGCAACTCCTCCTACATTAATGAACCGATTTTGATGAAACCTTCATCTCTACTAAGTGAACATGTGCATGTTCCAAACTTTTTGATCTGCGACAATTTTAACCAGGTTATCTCCCTTTGACTTAGATTTATTATGTCTTTCCGTTCGAACAAATTCTTGTGTGTGCAACTCCTCCTACATTAATGAACCGATTTTGATGAAACCTTTCAAACATCATCTCTACTAAGTGAACATGTGCATATTCCAAACTTTTTGATCTGCGACAATTTTAACCAGGTTATCTCTCTTGAACTTTGATTTAATATGGGTTTCTATATGAAATTCTTGTGCGTACAACTCCTCCTACATTTATCAATCAATTTTGACGAAACCTTTCAAACATTATCACAACTAAGTGAACATACGCATATTCCCAAATTTTTGATCTGCGACAATTTTAACCAGGTTATCTCCCTTTAACTTGGATTTATTATGGGTTTTCAAATGGGATTCTTGTGTGTGCAACTCCTCCTACATTAATGAACCGATTTTGAATACACGCTGCACATTATAAATGTGTTTTTCCAAATGTAAACCATATATGTGTGGGCTCTTTAAGTATTCAGTGCTGTTCTGTGGAAGGCCACATGCAAATACAAATTTCAACAACAAACAATGATCTTTATGTATACATTTCCTTATGGCCTTCGCCTACATGATCAGAAGTGCATTCCTCTAAAAACCCAGAGCGGGGGTATTAATCACCTTCAGTGATAGTTCTAGTTTGTCCTGCTAACTCCTCTCATACTTCTTAAGCTAGGATGTTTCTATTTCACGGGATGCTTGTACATATACCAGAGGTATGCATATTGTCAGCATTTTGCTTTGCTTCAGTATTTCATAAAATTACAGGTTGTTGAACTTGGGTCAATTTTTGTACTACATGGTAGAACTCACAGGGGCATTATATGTGTCTTACAGAGACACAGCACATTTACGAGTAACAAATTACTATTTGCTCTTCAACCTCCTGTCTCTGTGTACTGTGTGGGGGCATGCTTCAGTCTAGTTTTCACTTCACTCCTCACTTGAGCAAACTATTTAACTATTATTTAAGGGCAGTTTATAATGGCCCTACTTTGGTCGGCCTGTGAAAATTTGACTATGTTGAAATTAGGTGAATTTCTCAAAAAGTTCAACTAAAAAGTTTTATTGGATTATTGAAAGTGTTAACCCTTTACCTAATAAGTCTGTCGCATTTGCCCATATAATTTATAAATCAAGCAGTTGCAAAATTTTTGAAAAACTTTTAAAACAATAATTAAAATACCTATTTTTGATATCGTGTGTGTTGGATAAATGGTTGGTCTAATTTTGATAGTACAGTAAAACCTGTCTTGAGAGACCACTGTCTTGAGAGACCACCTGTCTTGAGAGACCACATCTGCCAGGCACCGATTGGTTTTACTCTATAATGGACCTGCTATGGGAGACCACCTGTCTTGAGAGACCACCTGTCTTGAGAGACCACTGTGACCTGGTACCAACTTGTATTTTTGTGCCATAATGGACCTGTCTTGAAAGACCGCCCCTTTGAAGACTGAAACCATGGCAAAAACTTTTTACCTGTTCTGGAATTGGAAAATCCATTGTAGTTATACTAACATAATTAAAAGTATTAAAAGCTCTTAATTGGGTTTCAATTGCTAACTCATTAAAGATTGAGATGTTTTTATAAGACTCCTGTGAAAAGATTAGGATTATTGCTGAATAAACAATTTCATACAAACCTGAAATATGACAGATAGGAATAAAAATAAATTTGTGTTGAAAATCTTTTTGTAACAAATTGAAATGGACTGTTATAAAAATTATAAAAATAAATTAGTGTTGAAAATCTTCAATGAAGATTTTCAACACTAATTTATTTTTATAATTTTTATAACAGTCCATTTCAATTTGTTACAAAAACTTCATAAAAAAGAACAACTACAAAGTAATTACAAAAATCTATTCTTCTCCATTTCTGAATATTGTGGTTGGTTATTCACTGACTTGAGAAAACCTGAAACCTGTTATGAGAGACCACCTGTCTTGAGAGACCACTTTTGTGTGGCCCAAAAGGCGGTCTCTCAAGACAGGTTCTACTGTAACTAAAAATGGAATCAACTACATGTACTTCAAAAAATATGCTGTAAGGCCCCACATAATAAATTAATTGATTCTAAGGCAATTTTTTTTTCAAATCAGGGAGGGTGGGGTTTATTTTTAATTTTTATTTTTCTTTTGCAAAAAGGGAGCAAACATGGAGAGGATTTCAGCTGACTTTTTACACACATAAATATAGAAAGTGCATATTTATAGAATTAAATTCATTTTTAATTTGAAAAATAAAACTTTCCTCTAAAAACAAACTGTAGGTACTGCAATTCAAAGGCTTCATATTCTTTCCATGCTCTTCATATTATCTTTGAAGTAAAAGTATTTAAATTATGGGGATTTGCCTCATTATAGTTTATAGGCACTCTGCCATAAATTGTAACAAGGTAAAACATATTGGAGACGCAACTAAATAAATATCATCAATCAAAAAAAGTAAAAAGTTTCGGGTCTCCCTGAGTTTGTACTAATATTGGAAGACACTGAAAGGCTATAAAAATGTGCAATGAGGGGCTTCAAATTCAATGAAGGATTGCCTGAAAATCAAAACACTTTAGCCTAAATAATCCAAACCCTAAATTTTATGTTCATAGTGAAAATTAGGCGACATACTGGAGATTAGGGTGTGATTTTTATAGTCATTTACTTGTTCAGAACAGCTATTTTTTTACACTCAAACGTCTGTATGGAAGGGCAGTTAACTGAAAAATAACACATTTGTGTGAAAATCAAATTTTAATTCTCATCTGAGGTAAGAAATTGATTACAAAAATGTCAGCTTTGTTGACATAATGGCTGTGCACTCTCTTTTGTTACCTAACTTACTGGAAGACTGGCTTTCAAAAGTGAGTAAATAGAGTTTGGATGCTTTACCTTGAAAGGTGACCACTACTTTGCATTTTTTTATACAGTGGAGCCCACTTAATTGGATATCTCTTAATTGTATATCCCTGTTAATTGAATATAATTTTCAAACACAAAACCATTTAGCATACCTTCAGTACAAATTTGATCTGTTAATTGCATATGGGTTGTAGAGTAAACTCCTGTTAGGCCACACAAAGTAGATATTCTGTTTCTCAGGCCATTATTTGTGAAATTGCATGCGGGCGAGCGGTTTTTTATTTTATTTTTTATTTCAGTAATTACTTCTTTGCCATCAAAAGTTCATGTTCTTGGTTCAAGTTTTAGACCTCATAATCTGCAGAATAGCATGGGTGGTGGTGTATTTCATCCCTTGAGTGCAAGAAGGCTTTGCAATGCTAAAGCATTGCAAAGCCTTCTTGCACTCAAGGGACAAATTCATCATTTTTTTTTAACATGGGTAAAATATCAAACAAAAACCATTTAATTTTTATTTTTTTAAGTTTAAATTGGTTATAAAAAGAGAGCATGTGGCAGCCAAAAGGACCATGCGGGAGGGCCTGAGAAACAGATTTTTTATTTTTTAGGCCTTAATTGTATATAAATTTTTGTAATATGTCAAAAAAATTACTGTGACATGCACCAAATTCTCCTTATTTATCAACCTTTTTGGCCTCACTACATCCAATACAGGCATTTATTCTATTATATCTTGTTTGACAGAGCTCATAGAGACAAGATATAATAGAATAAATGCTCAGTTTACCTCCAGCACACAGGAAACTGACCAAATCCCTGTTAATTGTATACTCCTGTTAATTGAATAATTTTCACTGGCAAAATGGATATTCAATTAAAAGGATTCTACTGTATAAATAAATTCAACAATTTTTTTTTTCACAACTGTAGCTATTTATTTACATGTAACTAAAAATATATTTTGGAATAAATCATGCAAAAGTGCATTCAGGTCTCACCATTTCGAATCACCGCCATTTCAACTCACTTCTGTTTTCTTTTAACACCTCCTTAACCCTTTAACCAACGAATTGGCCGCATCCACCCGCGTAATATACAAATTCAGCAGTTGAAAAAAATATTATTTTTCAAAAAATTTCAACAAAACCATATCATGTGACCCCTCATTTGAACGTGCTCATTGAGCTCATTCCAACGAGGGGTCAAATGATATGGTTTTGTTGATTTTTTAAAAAAAATTTGAAAAAATGATATTTAAAATAATAAATTTTGATATCGTCTGCATTGGGTAAGGGGTTAAAGTCTGCAGAAAGAGAAATCAGTTTACCCACTAGTCAGGGAGTTGTGATGTCTCAGTAGGTAGAGGTGCAGGCTGCAAACCGAGAGGTACTCAGTTCAAATCCCACCTGTGGCAACTGCATTGTGTCCTTGGGCAACACACTTCACCCCCATTGCCCACATGGGGGCATGGTGGCATTGTGTACTAAGGCGAACTGCATGTCGATGGTGCATCTGTCTTCAACCAATGCTAATCCTGCTTGTGTGAAGTATGTTGGGGAGCTGACAGTTTCTCACTGTTGCTGGGTTGTTCTCTCTGGGTACTCTGGCTTCTTCTCTCTGGGTACTCTGGCTTCCTCCACCCGTGAAACTGTCATGGTCATGATAAGCCATTATCATGTGACCTTGAACACCAATAAATAATAAATAAATTACCCACTAGTCATGCCAATTGCAAAGTCAGAAATAATTTCTCACAAAGCTTTTGTGAACATGAAAGTATTATTACTATTACAAAGTGTTGACTTGCACTTGATTCATCATTCTCAACTACTCAATGATTAGTCTGCCTAGATATCAGCTCCACTGTACAGTTCAGTGTCAGCCCACAGCAAAATTGACAAGTGTCTCATTAGATATCGACAGCAAGGAAAACTGAAAGAAAGAAACAGGAAAAAAGAACAAGAAAGAAAGAAACAATTTTTGTGCAGGAAAAAAATGTAACAGGAGAAAATAAAACAGAATGAAAGAAACAGATTATTTACACTTTATCCAACGTAATGGCAAAAACTGGCCAGTGCTATTCTCAAAAATCGCCAATTAATTTTCATTATTTTTTTCATTGTTTGTCTCAGAAACATAGGTTATCACCCCTCGTTGGAACGAGCTCGTTCCAACGAGGGGTCATAAGCTATTCATGTCTGGTAATTTATTTATTTATTGGTGTTTAAGGTCACATATTTCTGCACAATGGCGAACCATGACCGTGACAGTTTTACGGGTGGAGGAAGCCGGAGTACCCGGAGAGAACCACCAAGTAACGGCAAGCAACTGTCAGCTCCCCAACATACCAACTCCACACAAGCAGGGTTAGCATTGGTTGAAGACAAGTGCACCATCGACGTGCAGTATGCCTTAGTACACAACGCCACCGTGCCCCCACGTGGGCAATGGGGGTGAAGTGTCTTGCTCAAGGGCACAACGCAGTTGCCGCTGGTGGGATTCGAACCGAGGACCTCTCGGCTTGCGGCCTGCACCTCTACCAACTGAGCCACTGTGCACCCATTCAATGTCTGGTAAAGGGTTAACAAGAATAATCATATTATATAGAGCATGAGGTGGTTTTTTTCAGTTAAGAAACTGATTTCAGTTTTTTTAGGTAATCCAAAAATTTATTTCCATAATTTTGCATGAAAAGGTCTGAAATTTATGGAAACAAATTTTTGGAATTGAATTTTCATACAAATTGATGGAAATAAATAAGCATGCAGGTATTCTGTATGTATCCAACTCATTTTTGTTTTCTTCTGACATTTCCTTCAAGTCTGCAGAGAGAGAAGTCAGTTTACCCACACCTGCAAAATCAGGCTATCAAAAGTGTTGTAAACACTTAACCCTTTACCCAACGCAGACGATTTCAAAATTTATTATTTTAAATATCATTTTTTAAATTTTTATCAAAAAATTTCAGCAAAACCATATCGTGTGACCCCTCTTTGGAACGAGCTCAACGAGCTCGTTCCAAAGAGGGGTCACATGATATGGTTTTGTTGAAATTGTTTGAAAATTAATTTTTTTTCAGCTGCTGAATTTGCATATTACGTGGGCGGATGCGGGCGATTCGTTGGGTAAAGGGTTAAGGACCTAATTCCGACTTTGTTCACATTTTTTGCAACAGAATAGGTGCCCCTACATGTCGTCTTTTGGTTAACTCACAATTTACATTTTAAGCTCCTTGATAGTTGTTTTTAGGCAAGTCTTGTCTGCCAAAATAGTCAGCCAAGACTTGCTAAAAAACAGCAGCAAAGTGACAGGACAGTAGACTGTCAAAGTGTAGCAAAATTATATAAAAATCTTTAGGCCATTAAGGGTTAAACCCCAAGAAAAAAATGCAATATGCTGTGTTGTAATACACTGTTGGAAAGGGCTCGGTGAGCATAATTTCGGGCAGACAGACTTGAAAGTGCTTGAAAGTTTCCTTGAAAAGTCCTCGGAAGTCCTGAACTATTTTCTTCTCAGACCAAAAAAATTGTTTTGGTTCTCTGGCAGTCCCTCATAGAAATTACCCTCCCCTCCCACCAGACCATTGAACATTTTCGTTGGCTTGCCATGTCTTCCAAAATTAGTATCAAATCATGAGACTTTAAAATTTTACCTTTTTTGATTGAAGTATATTTATTTATACCATGATTGCCTATTCTACTATATATAAAAAGCTTATGACATAAATTTTAGCTTTACACACCAACCGCAGTGAACACATGAGTCTGTGGTGAACAAGCAAGCAATGTGTTTTCAATAGTTAAAATTTACACCTACAGTGGGCCGTGACCTGAATACAAACTTGCTGACCTCGACCTGAATACCTTTGGTGACCTCGACCTGAATACAAACTTGTCTAAATTTATCACTTGTTGAAGAGAGAAATAAAACAGGCAATTATTTATTACGTGTTTAAATAAGTTTACCTCATATAAGGTACCATAAATTAACCATCATGCGTTGTCTCATGTTATAAATAAAGCATCCATAACTCAAAATATTATGTTATTAAAATGAAAAATGCCACCTTGATTCACACGTTTCTTTTTCCATTTTGTTTTGGCAATAAAATGGACAGCGAAAGTACTGCCCACCAGTACTCATGTGAACAAAAACAGATTTGCGCATGTTAATATTGTATTTAACATTTAAACTCTCAATAATCTGACTATCATGGTATAAATAAGATATACCTAAAGTAACTTGGTGTACCAAATGTTCACCACTCATGGTGAAGTGGTGTTAACTGTTCGTCAAAGGCTTGTGGTTAACACAAGTTCACCACTCATGGTAAACATTTGGTACACCAAGCTACTATGGGTATATTCTATATTTATGTCATGATTACCTAATCTACTATATATAAAAAGCCTGTGACATAAATTTTAGCTTTACACACCAACCATGATGAACACGCCAGCACTGGGATTTCAGTAGTAAAAATTTACATCTACAGTAGAACTACATCCCCGTTGACCTTTGGTAACGTTGACCTGAATGCAAACTTGTCTAAATTTATCGCACGTCGCCTCACGAAGAGTGAAATGGAAGTGGCAATTATTTATTACGGTTTTAAATGGGTTTACCTCATAAGACGCCAAAAATTAACAAACATGCATTGTCTCATGTTAATAAAGCATGCATAACTCAAAATAGTATGTTATTACGTTATTAAAACGAAGAAGGCTCAGTTTTTTTTTTATTTCATTTCGGCGATAAAATTGACAGCAGAAGTACTGCCCACCGATGCTCGTGTAAACAAAGACAGATTCGCTCGTGTATGTCTGCTGTTCTGTAAAATTGAGAAAAAATAATAGCGACTCTTAATAATCTGAAAATCATGGTATAAATAAAATATACCCAACGTAGCTTTGTGTACCAAATGTTCACCACTCATGGTGAAGTGGTGTTAACCGCAAGCTGAAGGCTTGCTGTTAACACCACTTCACCACTCATGGTGCACATTTGGTACACCAAGCTACTATGGGTGTATTCTATATTTGGACATGTTTGTAGCAAATCAGGATTAAAATACAGTGTCTTTTTGTGATAAAATTGTTTTGTAAAAATCCAGTTTGCTCGGTTCTACAAAAAGTATCTCAAATATTATATGTACAGTACATTTGAAAAAATAGTGCATAAATATAAGGCCCCACAAAGCAAATATTTTGTTTCTCAGGCCATTATTTGTCAAATTGCATGCGGGCGAGCGGTTTATTTTATTTTTTATTTCTGTAATTATTTCTTTCCCATCAAAAGTTCATGTTATTGTTTTATATTTTAGGCCTCATAATCTACGGAATAGCATGGGTGGTGGTGTATTTTGTCTCTTGAGAGCAAGAAGGCTTTGCAATGCTAAGGCATTGCAAAGCCTTCTTGCACTCAAGGGACAAATTTATAAAAAATTTTAAATTGGGTAAAATATCAGACAAAACCATTTAATTTTCATTTTATTTAAGTTTACATTGGCTATAAAAAGAGAGCATGCGGCAGCCAAAAGGACCATGCGGGAGGGCCTGAGAAACAGATTTTTAATGTTTTTAGGCCTAACTGAGCACAAATCTACATGATATTTCTTTATTAACTGGTAGAGGGGGTGCAGTGATGTTGTGGAAACCAGTTCTTGTCCATCACTGAAGTTAAGCAACGTCGAGCCCGGTTAGTCCTTGGATGGGTGACCGTCAGAGCGATCGAATCGGACTCCCAGATTGTGTCCTTGGGCAAGGCACTTCACCCCGATTGTCCACATGGGGGCACGATGACGCTGTGTACTAAGGCATACTGCACGTCGATGGTGCACATGTCTTCCAACAATCTAACCCTGCCTCTTCTTCAGTACGGAGTTGCAATGTTAGGGAGCTGCTAGTCGTTGCTTGGTGGTTCTCTCTGTGTACTCTGGCTCCTCCACCCGTAAAACTGTCGCTGACACGATATGCCCTTGGCTGTTAAAGTGTCGTTAAATCATAATAAATAAATCAATAACTGGTAGAGTGTTAAAAAAAAATTTCTTGGATTACCAAAATTTGGTCACACTCTTCCATAAATTGGAACAAATCCATTCCATACAGATAAATAAAATTCACTTCAAACAAAATGTGACTCACACACACAGAATTTGAAACCTTTAGGCCTCACAAAGTAGTTCTTCTGTTTCTCAGGCCATTTTTTGTGAAATTGCATATGGGCAGGCAGGGCAGTCTTTCATTTTTTTCTTTTTTTTTGTAATTATTTCTTTGCCATCAAAAGTTCAGATTCTTGGATTGTTTTATGTTTTAGGCCTCATAATCTACAGAATAGCATGGGTGGTAGTGTATTTCATTCCTTGAATGCAAGAAGGCTTTACAATGCACATTGTTGCACTCGAGGGACAAATTTCTCAGTTTTATTAACTTGGATAAAGGGGGCGCGGTGGCGTGGCAGTAACCGGTTCTTGTCAGATCACCGAATTTAAGCAACGTCAAGCCCAGTTAATCATTGGATGGGTCACTGTCTGAGCGATCAATTTGGACTCACGCGTTTTGTCCTTGGGCAAGGCACTTAACCCAGACTGTCCAAATGGGGGCATGATGACGCTGTGTACTAAGGTATACTGCTCGGCGATGGTACACATGTCTTCAACCAATCTAACCCAGCCTGTGCTGCAGTGCGGAGTTATGATGTTGGGGAGCTGGCAGCTGCTCGCCGTTGCTCGGTGGTTCTCTCCGGGTACTCCGGCTTTCTCCACCCATAAAACTGTCACAGTAATGATTAGCCACAGTGCATATAAGTATATGACCTTAAACACCAATAAATAAATAAATAACTTGGGTAAAATATCAGTCATAAACCATTTAATTATTATCTTTTTAAGTTTGAAGTTGTTATAATAGATAGTATGTGGCAGCCACATAGTATGCAGGAGGGTCTGAAAAACAGATTTTTAACTTTTTTAGGCCTTAAATTGTGGTACCTGAACTTAAGAATGGAGTCCAAATTTCAGCACTCAACCAGTTAACAAATAATAATAATAAAAGCCTCCCTCCCTTATTTTGAAAAGAACGAGGTGTATTTTTTTATTTGGCCTCAAGAGTATGCCAACTTTTTCTTTGTGATGGACTGATATTTGGTGATTTAATTAAATGGGAAATTGGGGGCGCGGTGGCTCAGTTGGCTCAGTTGGTAGAGGTGCAGGCTGCAAGCCAAGAGGTCCTCGGTTCGAATCCCACCTGCGGCAACCGCGTTGTGTCCTTGGGCAAGACACTTCACCCCGATTGCCTACATGGGGGCACGATGACGCTGTGTACTGAGGCGTACTGCACGTCGATGGTGCGCATGTCTTCAAGCAATCTAACCCTGCCTGTGCTGCGGTGCAGAGTTCAGAGTTACGATGTTGGAGAGCTGTCAGCTGCTCGTCGTTGCTCGGTGGTTCTCTCCAGGTACTCCGACTTCCTCCACCCGTAAAACTGTCACGGTCACGATTAGCCATTGTGCATAAGTATGTGACCTTAAACACCAATAAATAAATAAATAAATAAATGGGAAATTTGATGTAAGTAATGCCCTCACATAATTTTTGTTACCTTTGTTTTGCCTGGTGTTAAAACAGGAATTGCAGACAATGTGATTATTTTTTTAAACCGGTGCCTAAAAATATATATATGTTGTAATGACACATGTATTAAAATTAACAATGCAAAAAATAATCAAAATTGAACTGTTGCTTTTCTCTTATGCCAATGGACGTATTTTTTAATGTAGTATTATGGGAACCCCAGGAAGTGCAGCAGTGCTTGTTTACTGTGGTAAACAAGCTCTTTTTTACTGGTAAAATAGGACCTGTTAACTAATACCTGGGGTGGAAGTCCTCTAGAATGGTCAACATGGGTATAAAATCATTGGCTGAACTTGACTTTATCTCCATGTTGTGGTCACGATTAGCCATTGTGCAAAAATGTGTGACCTTAAACATGAATAAATAAATAAATCCAGAGTTATTTAGTCATTTTTTTCCCCATAAAATGTTGTTTTCCACCGTGAGAACCCCAAGAATTGAAGCAGTACTTGTTTAATGTGGTAAACAAGCTCTGTTTTACGAGTAAATTAGTACCCGGTCACCAATGCCTGGGGTGGAACTCATCTAAAATGGGCAGCATGGGTATAAACGATTGGTTGGACATGACTTTATATCCATGTTGTGTTCAATATTAGCCATTGTGCATAAATATGTGATGTTAACCCTTTATCCAACGCAGACGATATCAAAATTTATTATTTTAAATATCCTTTTTTAAATATTTTCAAAACATTTCAACAAAACTATATCATGTGACTCCTCTTTGGAACAAGCTCAACGAGCTCGTTCCAAAGAGGGGTCACATGATATGGTTTTGTTGAATTTTTTCGAAAAATAATATTTTTCCAGCTGCTGAATTTGCATATTACGCGGGCGGATGTGGGCGATTTGTTGGGTAAAGGGTTAAACACCAATAAATAAATAAATAAATAAAATGTACCAGTAGATGTATTATAATAGTGTTTATGTGAGGGAAGAGGTATACCCTGTGCATTTTGAAAGAAAGAACAACATTTTTATAACAATAAAGCAACAAAATTGCCACCGCCCCATTCACCCCATCTTATTGTTCACTGTACCATAGAGCCAAGGACAAGCAGTAGCATGGACAGTTGTGCCCAATTCTTGTAAAATAGATGCTCTAACATTTAAAACTGTCTGATATCTGGAGATTATCATGAATTAGGTGATTCATTGGTCAGATCATTCGGCTTAACCCTTTACCCAATGCAGACGATATCAAAATTTATTATTTTAAATATCAGTTTTTCAAAAAATTTTAACAAAACCATATCATGTGACCTCTCGTTGGAATGAGCTCGTTCCAACGAGGGGTCACATGATATGGTTTTGTTGAAATTTTTTGAAAAATAATATTTTTTCAACTTCTGAATTTGCATATTACGCGGACGGATGCGGCCAATTCGTTGCGTAAAGGGTTAAGATTGAAAGGTGGACAGTTCGATCTTGACCAGCATCACCTGAATTGTGTCTTTGAGTAAGACACTTCAATTCGATTGCCTATGATTAAATGTCTGTATTGGATGCACAGAGGTCAAATAGGTCTATAAACAAGGTGAATTTAATGATTTCCCCATGGGAACCCCAAGAAGTGAAAACAAGCTCTCTTTTACCAGTAAAATAGGACCGGGTAACCATTTACTGCCATTACCTTGGGTGGAAGTCCTCTAAAATGCTAAAATGAGCAACATTGGTATAAACGATTGGCTGTAATTGACTTTATATCCATGTTGTGGTCATGATTAGCCATTGTGCAGAAAAATGTGACCTTAAACACCAATAAATAAATTCAGTGATTGTGGGGTTAATTTCTTATATATATTACAAGATATTTTATTTTCTCTGTAACCTATATGTAATTAACAGGTCAAATTTGTAGGGAAGATATTGTAAATGGGTTTGTGTTTGGAAGTTATATTCAATTAACATGGTTGTTAAATTAAGAGGAATCCAATTACCTAAAGAATTGGCTGCATCTGCCTGCATAATATTCAAATTCTTCAGTTGAAGAAAAATTATGCTTAAAAAATTTCAACAAATCCATATCATATGACCTCTAATTGGAACGAGCTCATCAAGCTCGTTCCAGTGAGGGGTCACATGATATGGTTTGGTTGAAATTTTTTGAAAAATGTGAAAAAATAATATTTAAAATAATGAATTTTGATATCATTTGCATTGGGGAAAGGGTTAACCCTTTACCTAATGAATCGCCCGCATCTGCCCACATAATAGGCAAATTGAGCAGTTGAAAAAATTAAATTTTTCAAAATATTTCAACAAAACCATACCATGTGACCCCTCATTGGAACGAGCTCATTGAGCTCGTTCCAATGAGGGGTCACATGATATGGTTTTGTTGAATTTTTTTGAAAAATTTAAAAAAATTATATTTAAAATAATAAATTTTGAGATCGTCTGCTTTGGGTAAAGGGTTTAGTGGGCTCTACCGTATTGTAACTTTGTAATATAACATTAATTCTTTTGGAATGGAAAACTGTGTTCAAATGATGAAGTAAGTTGTTTGTATAGACAAAACAAAAGTTGTGGACCAAGTTGTTAAGATACCAGGGTTACTGAACAAACTCCATTAAATGTGGCTGTGGTTTGTTTCAGGCCATCAATCAAAGCATATCACATCAATAGATGTTTCAAATGGCTATGCTGTATATGAAGAAAGAAAGAGATGTTTATCCTGGCTGTGTGTTTTAAAGATACCAAAGTTATGTTTGTTAAAAAAGAGGCAACCAAGTTGCCAATATTCCGGTCATTCAGCACATTTTACTGTACATTAGGGCCAAGGAGAAGCAGTAATCTTGTAGACATTAGTGGCCGATCCTTGTAAAATAAATGAGTTAACTCTTAAATCACCAGATTAATTTTACGATAATAACCACCGTAACTACTTGTATACAGCTGCAGATGACTTAATCCTCTGCACTGTGATGTCAAAATTGTAAAGTTTTCAGCAGCAAATATTTCCCATAACAGGCCTGCTGTTTTCAAAATTTTGCACAACCCATTTATCGTTCACCCGGTCTGAGCTTTTGTAACCTATCGTTCATTCCCATGTACATGTACAGGATTCAGGTAACCCATAAGGTAACCTAAATATATATTGCAACTATGCTGATATACGAACTGTTGTGTCACTGCCAAGTTCTTGCTCCTATTGACAGTATCCTGATGAATAGAGATGAATCCTAAAGAACAAGAATGAGGCTGTGTTGCAACAATTCAGATACAAATTAGTTGCCATTATAGCCTTATCGTGGCATGGACTAGAATGCTGCAGAACAGTGTCGCATCCATAATCACTATTTGTGGCAGAGTCATGAGTTTTCACCATTTCCTGATTTTGTACCTACCTATGTTAAATCTTAAGATGATCAACAGTTTAAAATGATGTTGAGCATCAATCACTCATCAGCATAGGTGTTTGCATCTGCCTGAAGTATAGCTGCTCTGTTGGCCAATAATTGGCCAACAGAGAAGCTACACTTCAAGGAGATGCAAACACCTGTGCAGCTGATGATTGGTTGATGCTCCACATCATTCCACCATTCATTCATACTAGATCATTCATCATTGCAAACATTTTTTGTGACCTGGCAACGATTTGGCATAACCTGTTTTTCGTTTGCGTGCTTTTCATTTTAGGTGACCTCCACACAACCCAAATGACAGTTCGCCTCAAATGGACAGGCCTGCCGTAATGCAGTTTGATAGTTAACAAAATAATATACCTTGTTTGACAGAGCTCAGTGAGCTCTGTCAAACAAGATATAATTGGTTAAATTCATAGTTAAACAAAAGAAAATCAGAGTAAGGCCTCACAAAGTAGATCTTCTGTTTCTCAGGCCATTTTTTGTAAAATTGTATGCGAGCGGGCATTTTTTTATTTTATTTTTTATTTTTGTAATTATTTCTTTACCATTAAAAAATTCATGTTCTTGGTTTCTTTTAACCTACAGAATAGCATGGGTAGTGGTGTATTACATCCCTTGAGTGCAAGAAGGCTTTGCAATGCTAAAGCATTGCAAAGCCTTCTTGCACTCAAGGGACAATTTTATTAACATGGGTAAAATATCAGACATAAACCATTTGATGTCCTTGTGGGAACCCCGGGAAGTAAGTAGCACTTGTTTACTGTGGTAAACCAGTTCCGCTTTACTAGTAAAATAGGACCCAGTCACCGATGCTTGGGGTGAAAGTCCTCTAAAATGGACAACATGTAGATCAACGATTGACTAAACTTGACTTCATCTCCATGTTTGTCACGATTAGCCATGGTGCATAAATATGTGACGTTAACCACCAACAACAAACCATTTGATATTGATTTTTTTTAAAGTTTGGATTGGTTATAAAAAGAGAGCATGCGGCAGCCAAAAGGACCATGCGGAAGGGCCTGAGAAACAGATTTTTATTTTTTTTTAGCCTAATGGGAGAAAATTCTGTTGCAGTATCAGAGTTCTGGGGTTAACAGTGTTTCTACATCATTGTTGGATAATTGCTGCCTACCAGTAGAGTTCTCAAGGAGGAATACCCATGGGTAACTTTTTTTCAAAGCAATGTAAAAGTTTGTGGCTGTCTGAGGACTTAAAGGTTAACCCCCTATCTTATGCAACACTTGCCAAAGTTCTTTTAACGGCTATATATTTTCATTTTTTGCCCCTCAAAACATAGCTGAAGAAGCTTTTTTGGAACATGCGCAACAACCTTATCCCAACGAGGCATCATAAGGTTTATTTTGGTGGAACTTATAGTTAAAAAAAAAATAGCAGTGCCTGTTCACTGCGGTAAACAGGCTCTGTTTTACTGGTAAAATAGGCCCCAGTCACCAATGCTTGGGAGGTGCGCTCACCCCTTGTCTTGAGTTGATACTCATATTGTGGTCATGATTAGCCATTGTGCAAAAATATGTGACCTTAAACACCAATAAATAAATAAATAGTTAAAAGAAAACTTAACTTTGAATGGCAGTTTTTAGCTTAACTTTACAGCCCACAGTTCTCTTCCAATCATCACCAAACTTCATATGCATGTTCAGTTCCTTGCCAAGATAGGAACATCCTATTTTGGTCATGGTTGGCTGCCCACAATGGCCACCACAGCAGCCATCTTGGATTTCTTAAGCACAGGGCACAGGTTGCATTTATAGATCAATTTTCTTGAAACTTGGCAGAGTGCTTAGTATGATGAGTAGACGAGAACATATTCTAGTCATGGTTGGCCACCCATAATGACCACCATGGCAGGGTGTCTTCCCAGTAATCCAATTCCCTTTAGACTAATTCCCTTTAGGCCAATTCTCAAAAGACTAATTCCTCCACTTTCTGACATGAGGTGACCCTGACTTGAAAATGGCATTAACCCCCATAAATAAATAAATAATTTTGAGAATAGTGCCAGTAAATCCTGACTGTTACCTTAGGTAAAGGGTTCAAAAAGTGTTGTGATATTGCGGATGATGTGTGGAATTAATACTACAGCAAGGTAAGTTTAGAAGAAAATAACTCTGATGTCAAAATAACGAAATTTCAAGCAGCCAGTTTTTACCATCAAGAAATTACGAATTTAACCATTTTAATCTTGGTGGACAGAGCTGAGATGATGCATTCTATGGTTGGGTGCAACACTAAGCTTTTCAAAACATTCTCCATGTTCATGAAGTTTTGGCGTTTGCCAGTGAAGTATATCCCATCAGTAGATGTCAAAAAATGCTGTTTTTTATGTGTTAAGAGATATATGGTGTGAATTTTAACCTTTTACCTAACATGAAAAGCAGTCAACACTTGCAAAAAAAGTTCTTGAATAACCAATTTTTTTTCATTTTGTGTCTCAAAAACATAGGTTATGACCCCTCATTGGAATGAGCTCGACGAGCTCGTTCCAATGAGGGGTCATAACCTATGTTTTTGAGACAAAAAATGAAAAAATAATAAAAATTAATTGGCTATTTTTGTGAATAGTGCTAGCCCGTTTTGGCTGTTACGTTGGGTAAAGGGTTAAATGACTTAAATGAGAATGTAGCAACAAAGCTGCCCCTATCCTGTTCATCCCACATGTGATCAACAGCACCATTGGTCCAAGGCTAGGCAGTAAATTGTGGACATTTTTGGCCACTTCTTGTAGAATAATGGTCTTCACAAATTTGTAGTGATGTTCTTGTAAAATGAACCCTTTGTCCAACACAACGAGGGGACAATCCTCAGAATATTTCTTCCTCAATTACTAGAAACTTTTATTTTTTTTAACTTCAAAATACAGCTTATGACTCAAAATTGGAATCTGTTTAAGCTCATTCCAGTAAGGGGTTACAGCCTATGTTTTATAAATAAAAAAAAATGTGAATGGTGATTTTATGTATAGATCTGACCGGAGTTGGTCATTACATTAGATAAAGGATTAATAATATTGGAACCTGTAGTTCTATTAAATCTTAACCCGCTTTGTAATTTCAAAATATTTTTCAGCAAATCTAGTCATGGCTGCTGTACAGCAGCCATGACTGGATTTCATGAAAAATTCATCTAAATTTAACTCAAGAAATTATTGGTCAAACTGTCATTTCAGTTTAGAGGGATGAAATTTGGTTAAATGTGTCAAAATTATACATTTTTCAGTGGTAAGAGATTTTGTTTCCCGTGCAGGAATATCCACCTGCAGTATGCAAGGAATTAACCCTCAGTATGCTGATCTCAAAATACCACAATTTCAAGTAGCAAATTGGGCAGCAAAAGTATATATGATTGACCAAACTTGACTTCATAGTTATGTTGCAGTCATGCTATTGCCATAGATGCTGAACATGACCTTAAACACCAATGAATGAATAAATAAGTGGATGGTTGATTGGGGTTTTTCCACCGAGATGAATATTGAAAATTCATAATAAGCAAGACAAATTCAATAATCGTCACAATATTGTCAATCCAAAAAGACAAATTCAATAATTGTCACACTGTTGTCATTATTTATTTATTTATTGATGTTTAAGGTCACATACTTATGCACAATGGCTAATCATGACCGTGACAGTTTTATAGGTGGAGGAAGCCGGAGTACCTGGAGAGAACCACCGAGCATCTACAAGCAACTGTCAGCTCCTCAACATTCTAACTCGGTCCAAGCTCCACTCAAGCTCAAGCAGGGTTACAGCGGTTGAAGACGTGCACCACCGACTTGTAGTACGCCTTAGTACACGGCATCATCGTGCCCCCATATAGGCAACCGGGATAAAGTGCCTTGCCCAAGGACACAACGCGGGCCATCCTGGATGGGGATCGAACTCAGGACATCTAGCATAGAAGTCCAACAGTCTACCACTGAGCCACCACGCTCCCTACACTGTTGTCATCCCAACAAGACAAATTCAATAGCCGTCACACTATTGTCATCCCAACAAGACAAATTCAATAATCGTCACACTATTGTCATTCCAACAAGACATATTCAATAATCATCACAATATTGTCATTCCAACAAGACATGTTCAATAATCATTGCTCTTTTGTCATCCCAACAAGACAAATTCAATAACCATCACACTATTGTCATCCCAACAAGACAAATTCAATAATTGTCACACTATTGTCATCCCATCAAGACAAATTCAATAATCATCACAATATTGTCATCCGAAAAAGACAAATTCAATAATCATTGCTCTTTTGTCATCCCAACAAGACAAATTCAATAACCATCACACTATTGTCATCCCAACAAGACAAATTCAATAATCGCCACACTATTGTCATTCCAACAAGACATATTCAATAATCATTGCTCTATTGTCATCCCAACAAGATAAATTCAATAATCATCATAATATTGTCATACCAACAAGACAAATTCAACAAATGTACCACTATTATCTGTCTACTAGGAGTTAAAATGTGTATGACGATATTTTGAAGCGAAATTTTATTTTAACACTTTCATGATGATGACAAAATACCAAAATTTCAAACCGCACTTTTCTCCCATAATGCAAATAGGAATTTATGCAATTTCATTGGAGTGTGGTGGCTCAGTAGGTAGAGATGCAGGCTGCAAGCCGAGAGGTCCTCGGTTTGAAATCCTACCTGCGGCAACTGCGTTGTATCCTTGGGCAAGACACATAATCCCAATTGCCCATGTGGGAGCACAGTGGCATTGTGTCCTAAGGCATACTGCACGTTGATGGTGCACAATGCTAACTCTGCTTGTGTGGAGTTGGTTCGTTGGGGAGTCTGACAGTTGCTCGCCATTGCTCTGGTTCTCTTCGGCTTCCTCCACCCATTAAACTGTTCTACACAAGGTGACCCTGGCTGTCAAAAGTGTCATTAAAAACCCAATGAATAAATAAATAAATAAATAATATAAGCAATTCCTTCTTGTTTGACAGAGCTTGCTGAGCTCTGTCAAACAAGATTGAATTGGTTAAATTCTGTGGAAAAATTTCTTGTTGAAATTATCTTACTTTACTTCAGTAAAAATTTAAAGCAAAAAAACCCTTTAATTTTCTGCACCATGAGGTAAAATAACATAATTTTAAGTAAAACAAACTCCAGCCTGGGAAGTCGACCACTGCTTGTATACTATGGTAAACAACCTCTGTTTTACTGGTAAAATAGGACCCAGTAACCAATGCCTTGGGTGGAAGTCCTCAAAAATGGGCAACATGGGTATAAACAGTTGGCTGGACTTGACTTTATTTCCTTGTTGCGGTCACAATTAGCCATTGTGCAGAAATATGTAACATTAAACACCAGAAAATAAACAAACTCTAGTGCATGTACTGATCAGGGAACTGGATACATGTAATTCAAATATTGGTGAAGGTTAAAGGTAAATATGTTTAGGTTTTTAACCTTATCTTTGTTGGGGTACAAGGCTTACCTTGTTAGTCATGTAATTTATAGAGATCTCAGTATTTATTATAAATTTGGGAAAGAATGGTGCTGTTTTTCTAAGAATGCTTCAAATATAGTAGTACTGAATGAAAAATAAAAGTTAATAAAAAAAAAAAAGATTTCATCTACATGTACTGTATTTGGGCAAATAGTGAAATCTGTTCCAAGTTATTTATGTTTTTTGTCTAACACATAGGTGTAACTTTGCTGAAAGAATTCATTCAATTTTTATTTCAAATATACTTGTTAAAATGTCATCTTTATATTATTCTTTTCCTCCATGGGAACTCAGAAACAAGGAACAGTGCTTGTTTAATTACTGTGGTAAACATATTCTGCTCTGCTGGTAAAAATAGTACCTGGAAACCAATGCCTGTGATCGTAGTCCTCTAAAGTGGGAAACATAGGTATAAACTCCTTGTGATAACCCTGCGAAGTGAAGCAGTGCTTGTTTACTGTTGTAAACAAGCTGTGTTTTACTAGTAAAATAGGATTCGGTAACCCATGCCTGAGGTGGCAGTCCTTTAAAATGGGCAACATGGGTATAAACAATTGGCTGGAAATAAGCACTGTCATCTGCAAAATGAGGTGTGACCTTAAGCACCAATAAATAAAGATACTTTTTAAAATGTTATCTTTGTTTTTCTGTTCCCGTGTGGGAACCCAGAAAGGCGGCTCACATAAAACACTTGAGAGACTCAGACTCGGATCATATATTCCAGTCCCCCATTCTCACTCTGTTCTGTCTTTAATACTTGTGTTATGGTCAAGATATATCCATTGGTGCTGAGAGTGTCATTAAACCACAATAAATAAAAACAATCATACTACACAAGCCTCTGGCTTTGATTCATAAGTGTTCCATGAGATCTTTTGATAAATGAAACCTTTACCTTTCGATTCAGATGTAACTGTCTGTGTAATAAAGAAATTCAGCAGTTGACAAAATTATTTTTCAAAAAGTTTCAGCAAAACCATATCATGTGACCCCTCCCCCCCCCCCCCCCCCCCGCCCCCTCTCATTGGAACAAGCTTGTTCCAATGAGGGGTCAGATGATTATGGTTTTGTTGAAATTGCTTGAAAAATTTGAATAAATAATATTTAAAATAATAAATTTTGATATTACAGTACGTGGAGAGTGGATTGTAATGAAATCACCTGTGGAGTGGAGTTATCACCAAGCTATAACTTTCAAATTTTGTACATATCGACAAAAAACACAAGCAATGTTTCAGCCAATGGACCTCCGGGTTAAACCCGGAGGTCCATTGGCTGAAACTTTGCTGGTGCTGGTTGTGTTTTGCAACACATTTGCAATTATTGCACGGGTGGAATCTCCACTCTGCGGGTGATTTAGTGATAATACACTCCACGAACTGTATCTGTGATGGGTAAGGGGCCAATATTGAAGGTTTGTTTCTCCTTTGATGATAAAACAAGAGAAATTTTATTGCAGTATACCTATTGCACTGCATTCCTACACTACTGGTACAGATGACCTGTAATTGAGTCACATAATCATAACAGTGGACCTCCCTGGGGAACCCAAAGAGGTTGAGTTGTGCTTGTTTTACTATAGTTGCCAAGTTCTTCTTTAACCCCTCTAAACCGAGACACCGTTTTTCCGGTCCAGTAACCTGATATGTCATAATTTCATTAAGTTGGATGACTGCTAAGTGAATGTGTGTGTGGTACACCAATCAATATTTTTATTTTTAAGTGCAGCCCCAAGCAAGCCTGAATGTAAGCAACCTGTCCTTTGCAAAATGAGGTACCCAGAGGGTGAATTTGCTGATGCTATCCCCTACAGTGGGCCAATTTATCCTCTAGGTACATCTTTCTGCTTTAGCTTGAGACCTTGACTCAGACTGAGGTTCACAGAGGGTAAATTTTGTGATGGTACCATGCTGTGCAGGGTAGCATCACCAAATTCATCCTCTGGGGACCTCATTTTGCAGATGACAGTCTGCTTATATTCAGGCTTGGCCCCAAGGACACACGTTGAAAATGTTAATTGATATACCCTCTAATAATGAATATGGACTGAGGAGGAGATTTCCTTAAACTTTGCTACATAATTATAAACACTTGGTGCTGAACTTTCAATTTGTACTTGTCTGTTGCTGTGTTTATATAGCCATTGATGCAGAAAGGGATCTTAAGCCCCAATGAAGAACATAAGTTAATTTAGATTATATTATTATTAGCATATTTATTAACATTATTTATTATGTTGAGGAAGAATTGTTTACATTTTTTAAATTTGTAAAACAAGTAATGTACTCCGATATATGTGTACTCTTGCTGTTTCATGAGTTCCATGTTCCTTGCAATAATGGTAATTATTCTTGCCCATATATGCCCCAGTATGTGCCCTTGGGCAAGGCACTTAAATCCTAATTGCCCCCTAGGAGGCATGGTGGCACTGTGTACTAAGGCGTACTGCACATCAATGGTGCACTTGTCTTCAACCAATTCTAACTCTGTGTAGAATTAGTATGTTGGGGCCCCCGTGGGAACCCTGGGAAGTGAAGCAGTACTTGTTTACTGTGGTAAATAAGCTCTGTTTCACTGGTAAAATAGGACCCAGTCACTAATGTTTGGGGTGCGAGTCCTCTAAAATAGGCAACATGGGGTATAAACGATTGACTGACCTTGACTTCATCTCCATGTTGTGTTCATGGTTAGCCATTGGTTGAAATATGTGACCTTAAACACCAATAAATAAATAGTATGTTTGGGAGTCTGACAGTTGCTCGCTGCTGCTCAGTGGTTCTCTTTGGGTACTCCAGCTTCCTCCACCTGTAAAACTGTCTGACACGAGGTGCCCCTGTTTGTTGAAAGTGTTAAGCCACAATAAATGGGCACCAGTATATTCAGAACGCGGTGGGTGTATATTGACCAAACCTCTCACAGGGGTAGGCTTCCGCCTCACAATAAATTTCATATGTTGTGATAAAGTTGAAGTACAGTGGAACCCACTTAATTGGATATCTCTTAGTTGAATAACTCCAACTGTGGGAACACTGGTAAGTGAAATAATGATTGTTTATTGTGGTAAACAAGCTCTGTTATACTTGTAAAGTAGGACCCAGCCACCAGTATGTGGGGTGGAAGTCCTCTAAAATGGGCAACATGGGTTCAAAGGATTGGCTATAATAAAAGTAATACTGCAAATTGATTATACCTCATGTCGGACACTTTTATGGGTGGTGGAAGCTGGAGTACCTGGAGAGAACTACAGAGCAGTGGCATGCAGCTGTCAGACTCCCGATGCACTAATTCCACAAAGCATTGGTTGAAAACAATACACCATCGTACCTCTTCGTACACAGTGCCACCATGCCCCCATGTGGGCAATCAAGATTAAGTGCCTTGCCCAAGGACACAATGCAGTTGAACCGTGAACCTTTCAGTTTGAAGTCCAAGCTGTAACCACTGAGCCACCGAGCTCTCTTTTCATAGTTTACACAGTTGGATAAGGCCTAACAAAATAAAAAATCTGTTTCTCAGGCCCTCCCACATGGTCCTTTTGGCTGCCGCATACTATCTTTTTATAACCAATTTAAACTTAAAAAAAATAAAAATTTAATGGTTCATGTCTGATATTTTCCCCAAGTTAAAAAATTGATGAATTTGTCCCTTGAGTGCAAGAAGGCTTTGCAATGCTTTAGCATTGCAAAGCCTTCTTGCACTCAAGGGATGAAATACACCAACACTCATGCTATTCTGTAGATTATGAGGCCTAAAACATAAACCAAGAACATGAACTTTTGGTGGCAAAGAAGTAATTACTGAAATAAAAAATAAAATAAAAAAATGCTCGCCCACATGCAATTTTACAAATAATGGCCCGAGAAACAAGATCTACTTTGTGTGGCCTAAACCTGACTTATACTTGTTTTGAATCCAAGTGGGAACCCTGGCAAATGAAGCAGGACTTGTTTACTGTGGTAAACAAGCTCTATTTTACTGGTAAAATAGGACCTGGTCACTGCCTGGGGTTGAAGTCCTCTAAAATGGAAAACATGGTTATAAACAATTGGCTGGACTTCACTTTATATCCATGTTGCGGTCATGATTAGCCATTGTGCAGAAACATGTGACCGTTACCTTAGTGGCCAAATGCCGACTTTGTTCACATTTTTTGCAAAAGAATCGCTGCCCCTACATGCAGACTTTGGATTAACTCACAAGTTATATTCTAAGCATCTTGGTAGTGATTTTTAGGCAAGTCTTGGCTGCCTATATAGGCAGCCAAGACTTGCCAAAAAACAGCAGCAAAGTTACAGAATGTAGACTGTCGGAGTGGAGCAAAAATATGTAAAAATATCTAGCCCATAAGTGTTAAACCCCAATAAATAAATAATGTCCAAACCCTTCACAGAATGAAGCTTGTTTATAGACTTATTTGGCCTCATTTCATCCGTTACAGGTAGTTAATCTGTTACAAGGGGTGTGGTGGCTCAGAAGGTATAGGTACAGGCTGCAAACCGGGAGGTTCTCGGTTCGAATCCCACATGATGCAACAACGTTGTGTCCTTGGGCAAGACACTTCACCCCCATTGCCCACATGGGGGCACATCAGCATTGTGCACTAAGGCATACTGCATGTCAATGGTGCACTTGTCTTCAACCAATGCTAACCCTGCTTGTGTGGAGTTAGTATGTTGGGAAGCCTGACTGTTGCTCAGTGGCTCTCTCCAGGTACTCCGGCTTCCTCTACCTGTAAAACTGTTCTGACACGAGGTGACCCAGGCTGTCGAAAATGTCATTAAACTCCCCAAAGTAAATAAATCTATTATATCTTATCAAACAATATATAGTAGAAAAAATGCACCATTTACCCCTAGAATACAGGAAGTGGCCAGATCTCTGTTAATTGAATAATTCTTGCCAGCAAAGTGGCATTTCAATTAAGATTCCACTGTAGAAGTACATCTCCAGCGACTCCACAGTTTATAGAGAAACTTGCAAAACGTGTCAAGTTTGTTTATTTATTGCAGTTTTAATGATACTTTTAACAGTTTCATATTGTGTCGGTCAGCTTCACATGTGAAGGAAGCTTGGGTTCACAGAAAGAACCACTGAACAGTCAGCTGATCTTGGTCTTCATATTCCATTGAGTTGATGAGGCCAGATCAAACAAGCTGCTGAAGGTGTTGTACTTAATTTGAGTAATCTGGTCTCATCAACGAGATGAAATATGACTACCCAGTTTGTTTGTTTGTTTATTTATTGGGGTGGAGGAAGCCAAAGTACCAGGAGAGAACCACTGGGCAATGGCAAGTAACTGTCAGACTCGCTAACGTACTAGCGTACTAACTCCACACAAGTAGGGTTAGCATTGGTTGAAGACTAGTGCACCATCGACATGCAGTACGCCTTAGTACATACACAGTGCCACCGTGCCCCCCCACATGGGCAATCGGGATAAAGTGCATTGCCCAAGGACAGACACTATTGTGTAATACAGTTAAATCCTGTTAAGTGAATACTCACTATGCCAGTGAGAGGTATTCAGTTAACCCTTTACCCATCGAATCGCCCGCATCCGCTCGCGTAATTTGCAAACTGAGCAGCTGAAAAAATATTTTTCGAAAAATTTCAACAAAACCATATCATGTGACCCCCTCTTTGGAACAAGCTCATCGAGCTCGTTTCAAAGAGGGTCACATGATATGGTTTTGTTGAAATTTTTTGAAAAAATTTAAAAAATGATAATCGTCTGTGTTGGGTAAAGGGTTAACAGGAATATTCAGTCATCAGGGATATGAAAAGAAGTTCAGGCGTTCATTTTTCCATGAGCCAGAATTGATGAGCACACTACAGTGTTGTTGAGGAATTGTGGTACAGTGGAGCCCACTTAATTGGATATCTTATAATTGAATATCCCTGTTAATTGAATATAATTTCCAAACACAAAACCATTTACTATACCATCAGTACAAATTTGTTCTGTTAATTGCATATAGGTTATATAGTACACTCCTGTTAATTGAATTAAAAATCTTGCAATATGTCGAGAAATTAGCCTGACATTCACCGACATTCACCGAATTACTCTTGCATATTGCCCAATTTGGCCTCTACATCCAGTGCAGGCATTTAATATATTATATCTTGTTTGACAGAGCTCAAGGAGCTCTGTCAAACAAGATATAATAGAATGTTCATTTTAAGTCTAGAATACAGGAAAGTGATCAAATCCCTGTTAATTGAATACTCCTGTTAATTGAATAATTCTCAGTGGCAAAGTGGCTATTCAATTAACAGGGTTCTACTGTAGTTAGGAAATATTCTCTGGAGTTCAATGGAGCTTGGTGGTCCATTGGTTAGAGTACTGAATGTGAGATGGAAAGGTCAACGTTTCAGTTCTGACATTGTCTTTGTTGTGCCTTGGGCAAGACACTTTATGCTTGATGCTGATTGCCCAACTGAGAATGTGGTGCCTCATACAGCATGCAGAGAGTACACTTGCCTTCAACTAATGCTAATCTGCTTCTACCAAGTTAGTAAGTTTGAGGGTCTTCATTTCATAGTTTTCTCTGGGTACTCCAGCTTCTTCCACCTGTACAACTGTATGAAACGACCCTGGCTGTTGATAGTAACATTAAACTCCTATAAACAGTACAGATTACTGGAGACAATACTATAAAACTTTTACAATTGTAATTTCTAGAATTGTATTTTCTACTTATTAATATAATTGACTAAAATGAATCATTAGCATTTTAAAAGATATGGCAATTTGCCAACTGGCAAATACATACAGATTATCACCACAGTCTGTGTCTCCGGGAATTTAGATCAAGTCGAGTTGTAGGAACAGAACAGTAACGGGCCCGTCGAAATGCGATTTTGTGCCTACAACGAGACTTGATCTGAATTCCCGGAGACACACACTGTGGTGATGATAAATTTATCTCACAATATTGACCACAAAATGTGTTATAAAACTATTTTAAGAGGAACTTTTTCATTTGCCTTATCGATGGAAAGACGCAAATTGAAAAATAGAATAGCATTCATTGATCTCCATATTGAGGTCAGTGATGACGTTACACTTCAGAGAAAATTACATCACTGGGATTCACTTTACTGAATACTGTCTTGCGAAGTGGAGCAACTGTGTGTTTCGTCAACGTGAATTTGCTTGTTACTTTTGCAATAATTACTGGTGAATTAAATATCCCTCTTAGTGTGAAGGTTTATTATATTTTAAAATATGCTGTTCATCGTTTATTGAGGTAGAGTTTTCCACATTCCATAGCGAAAGCAAATCCTTTTACTTCAAGAGAGAAGCCTCGACTTGAGCGTTCAGGAAAATCACAATAATAGGCTATAAACCAGCCCAAGATGCCGAAAAGTGTGCATAATTTAACTATTCGTTGAGTTAACTTCCCCAGTAACATTTTAGCATGCTGTGCATAATAAATACGTTACCGGGCATTTAGTTGGCAGATACAGTGTCATATACGGCTCAGCGAAAACAATATTAGGTTTGGGAAAAACTCGAAGCGATCAAAAAATGATATTAATGCCGTTGTTTTGGCAACAGCAGAATCACGCGCTTGTATCAGGGGCCCTTCATACGGATTCGGAACAAGGGCTCAGATACATTAAACTTTAGTTGCGTAACAGTGCAAAAACGTCCCGATTGTGAGATAAAAATCTAGAAAATACAATTGTAATAGTTTTATAGTATTTGCCCTTGTTTTGCAGATTTGCTGATGATGGTATCGGGAAGCACTTGTTTTATTTGCTACCATGCTAAATTATTTTTCAAACCTAATTTGTAACATGAGTATTTTTTTCAATGATACCATGCTATCAGCAAGGATAGCATTAGTTTAGCAATACTTAGTTCAAATATAATTGTTATGGTACAAATTGTTGGTGTGTGCCTTGTTGGAACTTTCCAATAAATTGTTACATTTTTAGCTCAACTTGACGTCAGGTATGAGCTATTGGGATGGGTTCCCCCGTGGGAACCCCGGGACGTGAAGCAGTGCTTGTTTACTGTGGTAAACAAGCTCTGTTTCACTGGTAAAATAGGACCCAGTCACTAATGCTTGGGATGGGTTGTGGTCTGTCGTCCATCCATCAGTATGTACGTTCGTCCGTTCACAATTCCATTTGCACACCCTACAGGCCACATCTCTCACCCAATTTTTTTCAAATTTCATATGCAGCTTTGGGGTGATGTCTAGTTTTTCTACTGCTGAGAAAACGACAAGCTAATGTGAACAGTATAAAGTTACTAAAGTGACTTTAAGCCCTTTTTAGTAGAGCCATGATAGTGGCTTGTAGCACTCAACCAACTGAGGTAGAAAACTAAGTAACGTCGAGCCCGGTTAGTTCTCAGATGGGTGACCATCTGAGCGATCGATTCGGACTCCCTTGGGCAAGGCACATAACCCTGATTGTCCACATGGGGACACGATGACGCTGTGTACTGAGGCGTACTGCACGTTCATGGTGCGCATGTCTTCAACCAATCTAACCCTGCCTGTGCTGCAGTGCATAGTTACGATGTTGGGGAGCTGGCAGCTGCTTGTCATTACTCAGTGGTTCTCTCTGGGTACTCCAGCTTCCTCCGCCCATAAAACTGTCACTGTCATGATTAGCCATTGTGCATAAGTATGTGACCTTAAACATCAATAAATAAATAAATAGGTAGGTAGAAAACTTGTTGAAGTCAATATTCAGCATTTCATTACTAAAAAAGTGAAATTTGATTGTATGACTGGCCACCTTAGATTTGGCATATAAATTGTCAACAATTCCATTAGCACACCCTACAGGCCACATCTCTCACCCAATCTTTTTCAAATTTCATATGTAGCTTTGGTGTGATGTCTAGTTTTTCTACTGCTGAGAAAATAACAAGCTAATGTGAACAGTATAAAGTTCTGAAGTGACTATAAGACTTTTTTAGTTTAAACAGTATTTATTACAAAAAAGGCAAACGATAACAGAGATAAATTGCAAACATTAATGTGAATTCGGCAGTAAGCTGAAAGCTTATACAAGGCCATTTCCACCAAGCCTTTTTAGTAGAGCCATGATAGCGGCTTGTAGCACTCAACCAACTGAGGTAGAAAACTTGTTGAATTCAGTATTCAGCATTTCATTATTAAAAAAGTGAAATTTGATTGTATAACTGCCATTTTTTTAGTGTTACAAATTTATATATATGTGAAACCTCATTTTTTATTTTCCAATTGCTTATTTTCAATAATATATTCTTTGAGTGGTGAAGGTCACAATTATTTTTAGTTCCCTGCCAAGCCAGAAAATAAGCAGACTTTCATCTGCAAAATGAGGTCCCCGGAGGGTGAATTTGGTGATGCTACCCTGCACAGCAGGGTAGCATCACTAAATTTACCCTCTGTGAACCTCAATCTGAATCAAGGTCTCAACCCAAACAGAAAGAGGTACCCAGAGGATACATTGGCCCACTCTATGCGATAGCATCAGCACATTCACCCTCTGGGGCCCTCATTCTGCAAATGACAGATTGCTTATTTTCAGGCTTGTTTCCTGCTTTCCATGTGGGAACCCCAGGAAGTTAAGCAGTGCTTGTTTATAGTTGTGAACAAGCTCGTCTGTACTGGTAAAATAGGACCTGGTAGCCAGGTGGGAACCCCACGAAGTGAAGCAATGCTTGTTAGTCCCCTACCGGCATCGCCGGAGGGGACTATAGGTTTGCACTCTGTCCATCCGTCAGTCTGTCAGTCACACTTTAGTTTTCCGGAGTTTTTTTGGAAACGCTTCAACGGAATGATTTCATTTTTGGTAAACTACTATAGAACGATGACTTACAGATCAAGTTTGAGTTTCATGCTGATTGCATTATTCTTGTGTGAGTTATGGCCCTTGGAAATATGGGAAAAGGCTCCAAAATATCAGTTTTCCGGAGTTTTTTTTGGAAACGCTTCAACGGAATGATTTCATTTTTGGTAAACTACTATAGAACAATGACTTACAGATCACGTTTGAGTTTCATGCTGATTGCATTATTCTTGTGTGAGTTACGGCCCTTGGAAATATGGAAAAGCACCAAAATATCAGTTTTCCGGAGTTTTTTTGGAAACGCTTTAACGGAATGATTTCATTTTTTGGTAACCTACTATAGAACGATGATGACTTACAGATCAAGTTTGAGTTTCGTGCTGATTGCCTTATTCTTGTGTGAGTTATGGCCCTTGGAAATATGGAAAAGTGCCAAAATATCAGTTTTCCGGACTTTTTCTGGAAACGCTTCAACGGAATGATTTCATTTTTGGTAACCTACTATAGAACGATGCCTTACAGATCAAGTTTCATTAACACTCTGTCTATCCGTCAGTCTGTCAGTCAGTCTGTCAGTCATACTTCAGTTTTCCGGACTTTTTTTGGAAATGCTTCAACCGAATGATTTCATTCTTAGTGACCTACTATAGAACGATGACTTACAGATGAAGTTTGAGTTTCATGCTGAGTGCATTATTCTTGTGTGAGTTATTGCCCTTGGAATATGGAAAAGCGCCAAAATATCAGTTTTCTGGACTTTTTTTGGAAATGCTTCAACAGAATTCATGCTGATCACATATAGGTTATAACATTTGTATAATTATTAATGCTCATTAGTCCGGTAGGGGACATTGTATTGCTTCAGCAATACGTGCGTTCTTGTTTTCTAAGGTGGCATATTTCTGAACATTGGCTAATCATTACCACAATATGGATTTTAAGTCAAGTCTCGCCAATCAGTTATACCCATGTTGCCCATTTTAGGGGACTTCCTCCCAAGGCATTGTTAACTGGGTCCTATTTTACCATTAAAACAGAGTTTATCTACCACTGTAAACAAGCACTGCTTCACTTCCTGGGGTTCCCACAAGGATAATCAAGAATCACTCTTGAATAACCTTGACTTTTATCAGTCCTCGACTGCAAGAATCCTGTGATAGGGCTTCAGCTAAATTTTGGAATTAGAAAAAGTTCATTTTATTTTGATTATTTAGAAGAAAATTTTGCAAAGTGATACCTGTAAGTCATGCTCAATGTAGGGTAAGGAATGCTGTTAACTCGTAGAGTGTGAATTTATTTTTTAAAGGCGATTTGTAATACAAGTATTTTTTTTTTAAAGATGCCATGCAACCAACCAGTAAGAAAAGCCTTATTTTAGAAAGATTTTGTTCATGAACAATTTATTGGAGAGTGCTTGACCAATTTTTTTATATTTTAACACTTATTTTCTACTGCCAAGAAAACCAACCTCTGCATAGGGTATAAAAACCACTAAAGTGGCTTTCAGCAATTTTAAATAGATCCATGATAATGGCTTATAACATTCAACCAGTTAAACATAATTGAAAAAAGTAAAACAAGGCAGACATGGCTTTGAAAGTCATTTATAATATAATTGACTTTCAAAGCCATGTCCACCCTGTTTTACTTGGGGAGAAACCTGATTACTGTTGTGATTCCAATGTTTGTGAATAGAATACAGTTTGAATAAGCCATTAGATACAGAACCAGCTGAGATGAGCAGTAATATAACTCCAGAATGAAAATTTATATATATTTGACCATATTTTTATTTGATAATACAACATATCTGAGCTGCATTAATAGTATTGTAGTATCTTCTATGGCTATGGAGAGAAGTCCTCTCATTGAGGGTGATTTAGTGATAGTCATCTTGTTCTATACAGCGTTTTCTGTCACACAAACTTTTCCCTGAAATCCATGCCATTTCCCTAAAAATCGACCTCAATTTACCCTGAAAGATTTTTTTGGAGGTTAACATGTCTGTTTATATTGAGAAATACATTATCGAGAAAATCAGAGAATGTTAACATTTCTTCTGAACATCAAAGGTCCTAGAATGTCCTTGAAGGTAATGTCTTGGGGACCAACACTGTAAAACTTTTACAATTGTATTTTCCCAAATTGCATTTTCTACAAATTAATATAAATGATGGAAATGAACCTTTAGCATTTCAAAATATATGGCAATTTGCCAATTGGCAAATTGCCATATCTTTGAAATTGCTTATGGTTCATTTCAGTTAGTTATTTCCATAAATAGAAAATACAATTCTGAAAATACAACTGTAAAAGTTTTATAGTATTGGTCCTGGTTTGTGTTTAATCCTGTTGATAGACAACAGTTTCTAGCAGCAGAATATTTTGTGAGAATGTATTTATTTATGTTTTTATTGGTGTTTAAGGTCACATACTTATGCACAATAGCTAATCATGACCGTGACAGTTTTACGGGTGGAGGAAGCCGGAGAGAACCACCGAGCAACGACGAGCAGCTGTCAGCTCCCCAACATCATAACTCTGCACTGCAGCACAGGCAGGGTTAGATTGGTTGAAGACATGCGCACCATCGACGTGCAGTACGCTTTAGTACATGGCGTCATCGTGCCCCCATGCGGACAGTCGAGGTTAAGTGCCTTGCCCAAGGAGACAACGCGGGAGTCCGTATCGATTGCTCAGACGGTTTGTGAGAATGAATTGCATTCAGTTGTATTTTGTTTTACAGACCTGAGCTCTCTAAAACATGAAATAATTGATTGAACTGCCAGTCATTAGGGGAAATCATATCATTGAAGTGAGTTGTAGTAATATTACTCTCCGAGAGTGCAAGTAGTTGAACAGATGAGGGTCAAAAATTGAAAATTTTTACTTTTACTTCCTCATTCTACCGATGGCTCTTGGATTTTTTAAATTACCCTTCTAAATCTTTGAATTTCAACCTCAAATGGTCCACGAACATCCTTCAGTCAGTTCCTGAAATTATGTGGCACCTTGTAAAATGTAAATATTCTTTCACTCTTATGCTAGCTTTCGATTTTTCTGTATTTTTGATGTGTTTCTTCTCATACTTTGCGTCCCATCTTTAGAACAACATAGAACTCACGATGCGACCTTTGGAATTAAATTAAAATTAACAAAGCTTTTGCTGCTTAAAAAAAATGCCAGGGTAAAAGATTCTTTTGAGCACCCTGACACTTCTTTGTTCATGTAAATGACTGGAAGTGGATCAGTATTTTTTTTACAGTTTTAGCTGTTTGAGGGCTAGATTATTTTTGTTTTTCTAAATTTGTTCATCAATATTTGTTTTATTACAAATTATTGGAGAGCACCTGTTGGCACTCACCAATGATATGTAATAAAACAATTTTTATTTGCATTTGCCTGAAAAGGGAATATGAATGAGGAAAATGTTGGCTTTTGCAATGGTACGCTCATTTTTTGAAAGCCCTGATAGTTGCTTCTTGCACTCAAACAAGTTCTCTTCCACTTGTAAAATGCGCTCACAGAGCCAATGCCTTGCCTGTAAATTCTCTACAGCGGGCAGCATAGGTATAAACAATTGTATAAACATGAGTTATACTTGTTTTGGATACCTGTGGGTCCCCAAGGAACTGAAGCAGTGCCTGTTTACTTTGGCGAACATGCTCTGTTGTACTGGTAAAATGGGACCTGGTAGCCAATTGTTAGGGTGGAAGTCCTCTAAAATGGGCAACATGGGTATAAACGATTGGCTGGACTTGATGTTGCGGTGAGAATTAGCCATTGGGCAGACGTATGTGACCTTAAACACCAATAAAGAAATATACGTGTTTTGGAGTCATGATATAGCCAAAGATGCTGAAAGTAACCTTGAACACAACTAAATATATAAATATTGATCATGTTTCATCTTTTAACTGGTAGAGTGCTCAATTAAGAATTGAATGCAGTTTTTATAATCTTTATTATTTAATCCAAATGGAGTCTCTCAAATTTAGATAAAATATAAGCCCTGACTGCAGCCAAATAGGCCTATAAACATTGGGAATTTTGTGGTTGCCAATGTTACTCTTTGATATATTACAATATTACAGGTCAAATTTGTACTGAGGGTATGGACAATGGGTTCGTGATTGGAAATTATATAAAATGAAAAGGGTTATTCAATTAAGAGATATACAATTACATGCAGAGACCGACCTAGTACATGTAAGTAGCCAGTGGGAATTTGACACCTAAAATTCGGATTTGGCTCCTGAATCTTAAATATGAGCTTGTAAGTTGGCTTTTAACTGTCCCACATGAACACAGCCCAAAAGCTTCTAACAAGAAGATCGTTTTAAGAATTGAATGCAATTTTTAGAAACTTTATTGGAGTATGAACGTGTGGGAATGGGTACAAATTATGTATGAATCCCAAATTATGTATGAATCCCAAAGGGATTCATACAATTTGTACCCATTCCCACATGTTCATACTCCAATAAAGATTATAAAAATTGCATTCAATTCTTATAATTACATTCTGTAACTGTTTAAACTACTTTTTACCAAACAACAAAGCAGAAAGACGAAATAAAACATGTACGAACGAACGAGGCGAAAAACCACCCTCACACAAAAGACAAAGCGCACAACTCTTGAGTCGCCAAAGAAACAGCAGCGGAGTTGATCACTGCGAGAGGCGCTAAAAGTTAAAAACCCACCCAAAACCGCCCAATTACATTCTGTCAACTGCGCTCTACCATAAATGCGGGTCAAAGTTCGACCAAATGTATTCATTGGAAAATGAATTACATTTGGTCATGACGTTTTCATCCAGCTGACCAATGGGAATTGAGTATTTGGGCCCAAAACGTATAACTACATTAACAATGTAATTATTTATTTTTGGTCAGCAATATTTGTTCTCATGTCTTTGCCTTGTTTCAATTTCTGGGAGAGTGCCAATAGGCCATGTGAGCCATGCCCATTGGCACTCTCCCATAAATTGCAACACGACAAGTCCTTAAAAACTAAATAATTTCACTTCAAAGATTGTCTGGAACACATCCACAGAATAAGAAGTCTTTAACTTGTGGTACCCACTCTTCTGAATAAAGCCCAAATTTGGTCTTCCAGAACTCAACCAGTTAAAAACACAACAGTGCTCACAAAATTCTCAAAAAGGGAACCATCTAATCATTACATCCCTCTGTTGGGAGATTTAATGACAGATGGTACCTGTTGGAACCTTAGGAGGTGGAGCCGTGCTTGTTTACTGTCATGAAGAAGTTCTACTGCTTCAGTCAAGCCTGGAAGCAATCTGTCATTTGCAGAATGAGGTCCCCCAGAGGGTGAATTTGCTGATGCTATCCCATACAGTTTGCCACTTTACCCTCTGGGTACCTATTTCTGTTTAGGCTGGAGACCTTGATTCAAATTGAGGTTCACAGAGGGTAAATTTAGTGATGACCTCATTTTGTAGATGAAAGTCTGCTTATTTCCTGGCTTGGGCCCAGTATTGCTCATACTATAAAGTGAGCAACTTAAATGACAACAATTGACTAAACTTGATTTGACACTTGTGTTGCAGTAACAGTGTGGTAAGAGATGCTGAAACAGGGTTCCTGTGGGGCTATGGATTCAAGGAGCAGTCTCGAATTTAACCAAGGCTCATTCAAGGCCTAAAAATTCTGGAAAATGTGTCAAGAGGCCTTGAAAAGCCTTGAATATTCATGAAATAATGCTGACTAAGCATGTAGTCATAATTATATAGTTTTATGTCAAGAGTTCATGAATAGATAGTCCTAAATAGGCCCTCCGGTCATTACCCCCTCCTCCCACTTCACTTATAGGGAAGTGGGGTAGGAGAAGTAATGACTGGAGTTTCGTGTTAGGATTAGTGAAGACAGGTTCTTGAGAAATCATTTTCTATTGTAGGTCCTTGAAAAATGCTGAAGTATATCGAGAAACAGCCTTGAATAGATTTTAATTTATCAGTCCTTGCTAGCAAGAACCCTGTGAAAGTGACTAATGAACAAGTCTGGAAATAAACAGACCGTCATCTGAAAAATGAGGTTCTCGGAGGGTGGAAAAAAAATGAAATTCATAAATAACTAAAACAATTTATTTTTGCCCTCGCCTTGCACATTCCAATGAGGTGTCCTAAGTTTTATTTTTTGGGGAAGCACAAAATGGAAAGAATGACACAATATGAATGGCAATGTTTGTGAATAGTGCTAGCCACATTTGACTGTCCACGCAAGATGAAGGGTAACAAGCCTGAAAATAAGCAATCTGTTATTTGCAGAATGAGGTCCCTAGAGGGTGAATTTGCTGATGTTATCCCATACAGTGGGCCAATTTATCCTCTGGGTACCTCTTTCTGTTTAGGTTTTAGACCTTGATTCAGATTTGGGGTTCACAGAGTGCAAATTTAGTGATTCTACCCTGCTATACAGGGTAGCATCACCAAATTCACCCTCAGGGGACCTCATTTTGCAGATGATCGTCTGCTTATTTCCAGGCTTGAAGGGTAACCTTATTTTGTTATTTCTCACAGGTTGGAGGTCTTTCTCCAAGTTGATCCAAACTGAATAAAATTGCAGTGGTGGAAAATGCATAAAGAGTCCATGTGTAATCTTTTCAATCATGACAATCTAATAGCTTGGTATTTAATATTATTTTGAAAAGTTTTGTGAGTGATATAATGTATTGATAAATAAAATATGTTTTATTGTTGTGGTAATGTTGATTTTTGTTTATTTTTTTTTTCCTTTCCTTGTTTTATATGGAAGTAAAACTTGTATACTTGTAGAAATTTTGAATAAGAATAAATTAAATTTTATCTCAGTACTGAAGTCTTCTTTCCTGTTGCATTATAACGAAGCCCACTTGACTTGTACTCTATGGGAGCCCACGGAGTGGAGCAGTGCTTGTACACTGTGGTATACAAGTTCTGCTTCATTGGTAAAATAGTAAGGTCCTGCGAATATTTGAGATTCGATTCGATATCGATACCATACGTCTGCTTCGAGATAGATCCCGAATCAGTCTCAAGATTCGATTTTTTTTAATCTCTCGTACTAACATCAATTTGTTTGCTCACCTGACTGAAAGTCAGGGTGAGCTTTTCTGATCACTTTTCGTACGTCGTGAAGGTGGTGTTTGAGCCTCTTTCTCCTAAATCACTGGCCACATTTTAATTAAATTTCATGCCAGTAGTGGTTATATAGGGGCATTTTGGTTTTTATCCAAAATAGGTTTCGGCTCATATTGAGCAGAGGTGTGGGGAAAAAATGGCCAAATTTTTTGAAAATCTTCTTCTAATGAACCACCAGTAGCAGAGACTTGATATGTGGTATACTGAGTCCTTTTGAGGTTTAGAATCAAGTTTGTTCAAGAGAAGTTTGTCGGGCATTATTTGCCTTCGTTATGGGAGGGGCAAAAATTTTGGCCACGCCTAAAATTTCTATTTTCAGAACCGTCAGGTCGATTTGAACCAAATTTGATATGAGATAATAATGGGTCATAAGTAGTTGATTGATGCAAAAAAAATTTTCTCATTGCCCCATGGAAACCTCAGGAGCTAAAAATAGGAAAAACCTTAAAACTGCCATATCTCCAAAACTACACGGCACAGAGAATTCTTATTTTGTATAAAGCTTACTTTTATCCAGTAGAATAGAATGGTTAAAAAAATCCCTGTCAGTTTGATCACAAGGGACTTTTTTCAGGACTTTGAAAAAGTGCTGAGTCAGCACTTTTTAACACTGTAGGCAATGGGAAAAAGATTTAAAAAATCTTCTTCTCCAGATCCAGCAGGCAGAATCTTTTGATATTTGGTATGCAACATTGTAGGGTGGATCTGATTCAAGTTTGTTCAAATCGGCCCCCTGGGTTCATATTTGGGCTCAGTATAGGAGCCTGATTTTGAACTTAGTGCATTTCAGGCAAATTTCTTAAAAAATCTTCTCCAGATCCAGCAGGCAGAATCTTTTGATATTTGGTATGCAACATTGTGGGGTGGATCTGATTGAAGTCTGTTCAAATCGGCTCCCTGGATTCATATTTGGGCTCACTGTAGAAGCCCGAATTCGAACTTAGTGCATTTCAGGCAAATTTCTTAAAAAATCTTCTTCTCCAGATCGAGCCGGCAGAATCTTTTGATATTTGGCATGCAACATTGTGGGGTGGATCTGATTAAAGTTTGTTCAAATCGGCCCCCTGGGTTTATATTTGGGCTCAGTATAGAAGCTCGAATTCAAACTTAGTGCATTTCAGGCAAATTTCTTAGAAAATCTTCTCCAGATCCAGCAGGCAGAATCTTTTGATATTTGGTATGCAACACTGTGGGGTGGATCTGATTCAAGTTTGTTCAAATCGGCCCCCTGGGTGTATATTTGGGCTCAGTATAGAAGCTTGAATTCGAACTTAGTGCATTTCAGGCAAATTTCTTAGAAAATCTTCTTCTCCAGATCCAGCAGGCAGAATCTTTTGATATTTGGTATGCAACATTGAGTGGTGGATCTGATTCAAGTTTGTTCAAATCCGCCCCCTGGATTCATATTTGGGCTCACTATAGAAGCTTGAATTCGACCTTAGTGCATTTCAGGCAAATTTCTGTGAAAATCTTCTCAAGATCCAGCAGGCAGAATCTTTTAATATTGGGTATGCACCATGCTTAGGGGGGTGAGATTCAAGTTTGTTCAAGCTAAGTCCCTGGGTTCATATTTGGGCTCACTGTGGTAGCTCGAATTATAACTTAGTTCAAAATAAGGAATTTTCTTTAAAAATCTTCTTCAGATCCAGCAGTTGGAATGTTTTGATATTTGATATGCAGCATCCTTAGGGGGGTGAGATTCACGTTTGTTCAAGCCATGTCCCTAGGTCCATATTTGGACTCACTGTGGGAGCTTGAATTCTAACTTAGTTCAAAGTGAGGAATTTTATTTAAAAATAATCTTCTTCAGATCCAGCAGTCGGAATGTTTTGATATTTGGTGTGCAACATCCTTAGGGGGGTGAGATTCAAGTTTGTTAAAGCCAAGTCCCTGAGTTCATATATGGGCTCCCTGTGGGAGCCTGAATTATAACCTAGTTCAATATGAGGAATATTCTTTAAAAATCTTCTTTTTTTTTTAGATCCGCTGGTCAGAATCTTTGGATATTTGGTTTTAGCTTTTCTTAGGAGAAGCAGATGTAACCTGTTGAAAGCAGTTCTCTGGGTTGATATTTAGGCTACCATGTCAGGTGAGCGCCCTCAGGCCCCTTGGGGCCTCTTGTTATATTTCCAACAAAATGTAGCGGTCGAAGTATAAAGGCCATTTACCAACCAGCCTGGTTGGTCCGAATCTCTTAGTCTCATGGTAAATCGGTCGCTTTGTGTGCTAGAGGTCGACAGTTCGAACCCCGGCTCCTGCACTTATCTCTCCTGTTACATTTGGTGGCTTGTCCGATCCTCAGCAGTAGGTGGCACTGCGGGTGTTTCGGCCGGTCTGAGGGAGGAACCTGAGTGAGATTCACACGTGGTGAAACTCAAAAGAAGGTGAGAGTAGTGTAGCGGTCGAGATATTAAGACCATTTACCAACCAACCTAGTTGGTCCAGATCTCTTAGTCTCGTGGTAAACCGGTCGCTTTGTGTGCTGGAGGTCGACGGTTCGAGCCCCGGCTCCCACACTTATCTCTCCTCCTGTTATAAAAAATTTCTAAAATTGACATTGGACAATTCATTCATGTATGCTCAATTCATATTTAATTGAGTAATTTGACAATGGTTAATTGTTAAGTAAGTAGTGAATTTTGCCCAGAACATGGTCATAGTTTTAGTTTTTGAAGGCTTAACTTGTTACTATTCACGTTTTTTAGAACGTGAATGGTAACAAGTAAAGCCTTCAAAAATTAAAACTATGGATAATAGGCCGAGCTGTTTCAGCGATGGTGCAACAGAGAATATTTATTTATTGGTGTTCAAGGTGTCAGTCTGTCTTGTAAGGGTCATCACTGTGTACCGTAACTTCAGTTTGGTGCGATGTGAAATAACTTGTCTATTAAGATTCGATTCGATACCGATATCAAAGACACGATTCGGAAAAGAAAATATGTGATTCGCAGATACCTATAAAATAGGACCCAGAACCATTGTCTGGCATTGATATAACCGATTGCCTAATCTTTACTTCATACCATTATTGCAGTCATTATAGAGCCACCAAATGGGATCGGGACGTTTCGGCCCTGGGACGGGTTTACTGACGTTTCGGCCTGGACGTTTCGGCCTCCAATCGGGCCGAAACATCCTGGGTATAGGGCCGAAACGTCCAGGGTTTTTTACTGAAGTTTTTTTATGATAATTAATTTTTTTGTATCTTAATTTCTTAACTTACCTTTATCGAAAGTTAATTTATCCGTATTAATCCGTAACAATCCTTGAATCTGTAAAAATCCTTGAATAAAGCGGGATTTAATTTAATGTTCACTCGTGTTGAAGGCTAGTTGAAATGAATCAAATACAACAAGATTTTTTCCAGCAATCGGTGTTTTGACAAAAAAAAAAATGCACAGCAGTTGATACCAGTCTTTTGATGCATTGTTTGACACTTCTGATTAAAAGTTACTGATGAACTTTTTGAGTTTGTTCATACAAGCTTTTCGGAATAATAATAATAATAATAATAATAACACTTTGGCCAGCCGCTGATTTGTCGCGGTTCTCGGACGAGAAGGCCATGGTTACCCCTGTGCTCCCAACTGCCTCCCTATTCCCACGCTTCTCCTCTCCTCCCAACACGGAGACGAACTGCTTGATGATATCCCTTGTCCCATTCTTCCCAATCTCTCCGATTAGCATATTAACCCTCTCCTTTGAGTCTCCCCCTAACCACATGTCCTTCATTCTCCCATCCCACTTCCCCATTATACTCCCAGTGAATCTCATTCTTTTAGGCTGGTACTTTGGGCATTCAAGAAGAAAGTGTTCCAGGGTCTCCACCATGTCCAAGTTACACATCTGGCACTCCCTTTCACCGTCTTTCCCAATTTTTCCCCTCAGCTCCAGGGATCGCGACCTCAGCTTGAACAACAGTGACCCCCCAAAGGTGCCATCAAGGTACTCTTCAAAACATGGCTTCTCTTTATCACGCAGGCCACCCAAAGACCTCTTTGATTTGACCCCCTCTCGCCAATTACGGTTACAATCTTCCATGACCCTTTCTCTGACGATTTTTTTACCCTGGTTTGCCCCAACGTCCAGGTCCGAGATCTCCAATGAGTAGTTCTCTACTAGCTCCCTCATTTGGACCATCCACCCCGTTTTGATATTTGAGTTGAAAATTCTCAGGAACATTACTTTACACCATCGGCTGTCGGGGAGATTTACCAAATAATTAAGATAACCGAGCTTCAACAGGTCTATCCTGTCCTTGATCCTTAAGAGAGACTGATGAGTTGTTTGTATGTGTTGGTACAGCACTCTCGATCTGCTATGTTTGGTGACGTGCGTCGTTTCCTTTTCTGTCGCAATTTCAAGAGCTTAACTGTAACATGGAACCTTTTTTATCTTCCCAGACATATCATACAGAGATTATCTGGCTGCCAAAAGGGGAAATATTGAACTGGCTTTTATATGTGACCTCTGCAAAAGGCTGCAAATCATAGAAGAAGCTTCTAATCAGACTACCGACAGTAATGTTCCCCTGCTTGCAAGTATGATGGACAACGAAAGGTAATTTAATTTCGTTTCTCGAATCGTTTTCTTCGTTGCGCGTAAAATAATTGTCTACTCCCCATTGTAATTGTATTTACTTCATTCTGTAATTTGGAAATTCAATTTTTCTATTGCAGTCGAGACATTGAACCGATGAGTGCTGAGCAACCTCCTAATATAAGTACTGAAGTAGATAATCAAAATGTTGAAAATCTTGCAGATTTAATGAACAATGACAGGTGATTACGCATTTTATTAACCCTTAGTTATGTTCACTCATTTTTAATTTCCGTTTTATGCGTTGTAAATAATGTCATTGTTCATTTCTTTGTCATTTTAATAAATGGTTGAGTTGTAGTTATACTTATTGCTGACGAAGTAAGAAATAAAGTATTTCTATTCTAATTGAACTGCGTGTTGTTAGTCATTTATTCCCTAATCCATATTTAACAGTTTGTGAATAGAAACTTACCTTTCTGGACAGAATAGATAATAAAGGATTTTATTAGAGGTGTCAATTGAACATTTTCCAATTAACACCCTAGTAACCTCTATTATCTATCCTGTCGAGATAATTCCTTTCACTATTGGCTGTTAATATAGGAGGCCGAAACGTCCAGGGCCGAAAGTCTCGAGGCCGAAACGTCTCGAGGCCGAAACGTCCTAAGGCCGAAACGTCCCAATACCCTGGGACGTTGCACTTTTTCAGTGAATAATTCCAAAGTAATTTCGATATTTCAGCCTACAATATAAACGCGTCGGCAACTTACTTTTGTTAACTTATTATATATTGCGACCAGGTTAACCTTATTTTATTTCACTTGGATCACACAGGCCTACTTTTTCCTATTGCATCAAATGGAGTCTGAGGGGGTATGCATGCGGTTAGAATTCCCGGCAGTTTACGTTGGAGTGATAGATTGTCAATACTCAATCCCTCAACGCCATTAAAACTGTTAGAGAGTGGGCTCTATTCGGTTCCAGCTCGGCGATGGTAGAAGTTTGAGTCCCACCAGAATTTAATACTGTGCGATGGCAAATTTAACGGAAGAAGAGAAAAGAAAACCAAACAGCAACGCCGGTTTGGTAGCGGCCCGGTATATGACCATTTCGAACAAACAACTACTCGAAATAAGCACCCTTCCAACTACAATATTTTGTCTAGAGTAGGTGGAGTACCACTGCCAGCTAACATTACATACAACCCCCTGATAGCCTAGGTGAGGCACCCTCACCAGCTAACGAAACGTTCCTGATAGCCTAGGTGAGGCACCCTCACCAGCTAATGAAACGTTCCTGATAGACTAGGTGAAGCACCTTCATCAGTCACACTTTCTAACACTGAGCATGATAATTAACCCGCTCACAATCCTGCTGATGGCAATCTGGCTTGCTGGCAATCCAGAACACCAGCACCAAGCAAAGACACAACCAGTGGTGAATTGTATGCACATGAAGGCCCATACAAACAGCCTCGTATCAATACGCATAACCATGAAAAGCCTACCAATATCGAGGAACAGGGACAAGCGTACCAAAAACCAGAACAAACAACTAGCAGCTATCATGATATTGCTGCTCCTTGGAGGAGATATTGAGACCAACCCAGGCCCAAGAAACGCATCAATTTTCCCTTGTGGCTACTGTGAGAGACCGGTAAACTGGTCACAAAAAGCAATTTGTTGCGACGACTGCGATGTCTGGTACCACAACTCGTGTCTTGAATATTGCTCATCCCACCTACGCAGCCTTGAAAAAAGTGATGTATCTTGGATTTGTGCGAAATGTGACATGCCTAACATTGCATCTTTTACATTCCATAACTACGAAATCCGGACTGAAAATAGGTACAGTACACTGAGCTCTTCCTCAAATGCCGATACGTCGGTAGCTTCAATTGACTCTGATTTTACACCAAAAGTGTTCAGCTCGCCACGGCCTCAACGAAAGAACTCACATCATAATGAAACGAGATCGAACTCAACACACAAACTAGGCAGGGACACAACAAAACAGAACATCAATAAACATGAGTACAACTGGCGAACGATGATTGTCAACTGCGAAGGAATAAAAAGCAAAGCTGCCCAATTCGCATCTGCGGTTAATTATATCAAGCCAGACGTCATCCTAGGATGCGAATCTAAATTAGACAGCACAATACATACAGCAGAGAAATTCCCACCCGATTACAAAGTATGTAGAAAGGACAGAACAATACACGGAGGAGGTGTATTTATAGCCATAAAAAAACTGCTATATCAGTGAAGAACTGTCAGATGCCAACACACCAGCTGAAATTATTTGGGTCAAAGTCCACCTCCATGGATCAAAATCGCTAATAACTGGAAGCTTCTACAGACCACCAGATGGAAACGCTGAAAAATTAGAGAGCCTACAACAGTCAATTGAAAAACTTCCCATCAGAGCTCACGACAAGACAATTCACCTAGGCGGGGACTTCAACGCGGCAGACATCGACTGGAAAACAAACTCAGTTCAGCCAAAAGCACGCAAAGCAGGGGTATGTCAAAAACTCCTGGACATACAAAACCAATTTTCCCTGACACAAATGCAATTAGAACCAACTAGAGGAGTAAACAACTTGGACCTCTTTTTTACAACCAATGCATCCCTTGTGAAAAAAGTACAAACCGCACCATGGGTAGGGGATCATCATATGGTCATTGTTGATTGTGATATAAAACCCTCACAAACGAAATCCAAACCACGGCAAATGCCACAGTTTAAAAAAGCAGACTTGCAAAAGCTGAGAGAAGAAGCAACGATACTAAAAAACAACCTGCTCATAAAAGAAGACTTCCAGAATCGATCCGTTAATGAAAACTGGAACAGCCTGAAGGAAGGTCTGTTGCACATAACTCGCACGCTTAACCCACACAAAACATGGAAGGGGACGTCAAACTTACCCTGGGTGAACGACGTCGTAAAAAAAGCCATTAACAAAAAACACCGCTTGTTTTACAAAATGAAGCAGAATGGATCTGAAGAACGCATATCGAAATACAAAACACAAAAAGCACTTGTTAGGAAAATGATCAACAAAGCTCACAAGAATTATGTCAAACAAGTGATAACATCTAGTCTGGAAGATAACAACCCAAAAGTGTTCTGGCGTTACGTCAAATCGAAAAAAAAGGGACAACACAGGCGTTTCTCCAATCAGACAACAAGGTCAACTACACTCTGAACCAAAAACAAAAGCACAGTTACTAAACCAGCAATTTAAATAGGTGTTTACACAAGAAAACCAAGAGGAAGCCCTACCAGTTCCACCAGGTAACCCAATGCCTTCGATAAATAACCTCCACATCAAAGTAGATGGAGTAAAGGCCCTCCTAGCCAAATTAAACCCAAAGAAAGCTTGTGGTCCTGATGGCATTCCAAATCGTATCCTGAAAGAACTGGCACACGAGATTGCTCCGGTCTTGACAAGCATTTTCCAACAGTCACTGGACTCCGGAGAAATCCCGGACGACCGGACTAAAGCCTTCATCACACCAGTCTTTAAAAAGGGGGACAGACACGCCAGCGAGAATTGTAGACCCGTATCGCTGACCTGTGTCTGTTGCAAACTTATGGAACATGTTATATGCCGCCACATACTCAACCACCTAGAAGAGCATAAAATCTTGACAAATTCTCAACACGGCTTCAGAAAGGGTTACTCGTGTGAGTCACAGCTCCTAACAGCCACCCACGACCTCCTACAACTTCATGACAATAAAAAGCAGATTGATATTGCCATCCTGGACTTTAGTAAAGCCTTCGACACAGTACCCCACCAAAGACTGCTGAGAAAATTACACCACTATGGCATAAGAGATAACATCCACACTTGGACAAAACAATTCCTCTGCCATCGAACCCAAGAAGTAGTCGTCGAGGGAGAACACTCTGATTGTGTTCCAGTAGATTCAGGAGTCCCACAAGGAACCGTACTAGGTCCTCTACTATTCCTTATTCACATAAACGACTTACCCAATAAAGTCAAATCCAAAGTTCGTCTATTTGCTGACGACTGTCTCCTCTACAGACCAATCACCTCTATCAAGGAACAACATATCCTACAACAGGACCTCAGTAATCTCCAGAGCTGGGCAGAAAAGTGGGGAATGAAATTCAACGCTAAAAAATGCTACATATTAAGATCTTATAAAAGTAGTACACCATTCACACACTTTTATGAAATTAATAACCACATTTTGGAGGAAGTAGAAACTAATCCATACCTCGGGCTGACGTTCTCCAATAAACTAAAATGGGACATTCATATAAACAAAATGAATCCAAAAGCAAACTCTACGCTAGGTTTTAGCCCAAGAACATTAGGTTTCACTAGGGAAAAAAATCGGAGAAAGCTGATTTTTTTCAGGGAATGTCGAGTACATGTCACTGAACGATTAGACAAAAGTCCCCTAAAATCCCAGTTGAGCTTTTTTTTCTACAGCCTTTTTTCGAAAACGCGTTTGAAAAAAAAAAAAAAAAATCGCACGAACTTTGTAACCTCGAATTGATCCAACTGTATTTTTTGTTTACGCGTATTTCGAGCTACATAATGTCTAATATACATTGTGCATTCTGTGACAATTTCTGCGAAAAATTATTGAAAATTCACAAAAAAGTATCGGATTTGCGCAAAAAATGACGATTTTCCTAACGGATTTGCCCAAAGGGTCGTAGTACAGAACGGGATGTTAGTTGGACAGACGATAAAAAATCCACCACCATTTGAAGACTTTTATCATTGCTTACAAAATAGACATTATGGAAGACCCCCTCTGCTTCTGGCCGAGTTCCCCTTTTGGCGTAACATTCGTCAGCATGAGAACTCAACTATTTTCGGGCTTGGGACCGAACAGACACGTCTGTGTCTGGCAGCATTAGATCAATAAATAATATTTACAGAATGTACAAAAATCAATAAATAATATTTACAGAATGTTAAAATCAATCAACATGGATTAAGTTACATTGACTATTATCAACGCTATATACAGAAATGACATGACCTATATACATATTATTCATCGAACTCAGAAATTTCCGACAGGACAGTGTTTCTGTGGTTGTTACAAGAATCCGAACTGCAATTACACAAACCTGAGCAAGAGAGTCCTGCCTTCTTACACCCACACCTTTTTGTACAAGCACTCTTGCAACCACAACTGATCAGATTCAGTAGGTTATCGGGGGCACATGGCTTTGTGGCTGCAGTCGGTACAAGAAGTCCATTGTCTAGCGACCACCCCCAATCCGTCGGAGGAAGCGAAGTGCCCAGCCATTGTTGGACCTGGAGATAACATCTGTAGACATGTTGTTGTGCAGCATCGCTGCTTGGTGGGAGTGAGGCTAGGTCGATGAGTTTATTCAGTTTAGATTTTTCTACATAACGCTTGTAAGTGACATATCTATATTGGTCGAGAGAGGAAACAGTTTTACTCCCGTATAAGATCAGAAGTTGTTCCCCGGCAGCGGCTACTGCACTTGGTGTACTGTCATCCGCCAAAATTGTGTTGACATACTGTTGTGAGTCGCTAGTAACATCGGAGACAATTGTACTGAATACTTTCTTCTTACCAACTCGAAAGAGTACAGAAGTAGTGTCACAACCACTTATAGAATGTGCTACAAGGATGTTGCTTCTATGGTCACCCATTTTGGTTGCTATTTCACTAACTGAAACTAGTAAGTTTGGGGTAATGGAATACATCATGTGAATATTACATCCCGGTTGAACTCGAGAGGTAAGAATGACTAACAAGTCTGTGTCTGTTCCCACAACGACAACATTGTTGTCATCTTGAGCGATGTCAAGTGCAGTTTCGGCTATCAGTACATCAGCATCAGCCTCGGCCTGCTTGGACTGAATATTGATAGCAGATAGCTCCTGCATTAGAAGATCGATCAGTTGGGTTTTGTTCTTGGCATTTGCAAGGAAATCGGATTGGGGTGTGGTGGCTGGTAACTCGGGTGAGATATTGATATCAATGGAATACCTGTCTTTAGATCTACGGGCTTGTTCCATGCCCTTTGTCGACATTGTACAAGCATAACCATCAAAAACAACCACGACGTTCGCCCCAAAATGTCTCACTAGATAATTGGAATATGATGTACATATGTCCTTATATGACGACTGTTTAGGCCATACAACTGCCCTCAATAAAAATCCACCATCTACAATAAACAGAGAATGTTCTGGGATTTTAGCTTGCTCTGAACCGTATGTTTTGAGGATCTTACCGAGCGTGCTTTTCTGTGTCTTCCTCATTCCAGCAGAATCAAACAATGCTGGTGGTTTCGGGGCGAGTTCATATTTGAGATACTCTTCCATCTCTGCTTGTGACTGAATAACACATGTGATGCGGTTGAACAGAATTGTGGGGTCAATCACTACCTTACTTCCACGGACTTTGATGCTATTTGCCATCGATGCGAAAGACTTCACAGTGTCAACACGTCGTAGTTTGATGCTGTTGAACGTTTTGCTTACAACATTCGATACGCAACATTCACCAATTTTGCGAACTTGGTCACAGTTCACAGTTTCGTCGGCCACAAGCCCGGTCGCTATAGAGACTAATTGTAGTGGATCTCAATTCTGAAAGGGGGAATGCACTCTGAGCCAGTTCAATAATTTGGTGATATCATTGGCATCAGTCAATTGTGAACTTTGACGGAGATCCCGATGTTGTTCGCCATGACCAGTGTGAACATGAACAAAATTTTCGAGAGCATTACATATCGGAAGGCAAAGAGGTAGTCCATGTACCCATTTCGCAACAGTACTATCGGTTATTCCCCTGCCATGTGTGAGACCACCAGGGAGCTTGAACATTCTCATTAAACACTGCTCTATGGTCTGATCAGAATATATCCCGTCCCAGAATTTATCTGAGCGCCTTATGGTAAAGTAACCTTTCTCAGTGAACAACTTCAAATCATCCTGTTGCATTATTTCTGTTAGCTCATTCATCTGCTGCAAATAGAGATGAGAACTTTTGGCGTATGCAAAATGACCACCTGCGTGAAATACTGGAATCATATTGCGAACACAATATGTGTGGAGTTCCCAGTCGCCTGTGCGCTCTGCTCTCAAGAACAACTGGAGAAGACCTATTTGCTCGTAGTATTGTACCCAAAGCTTTCCTGTGCGTCCTACGGACGCATTCTGGAGCAGTTCGTGTAATTTTGACAGTAGATGGTTGACACTTTCTTGATTGACAGCGTCAGCTGTTGTACAGTCACCTCTGGCAAGTCCACAGAATATTTCATTGACTTCTGTGCAGTCTATGTTATCTAGTGTTCGGCTTTCTTCAAACACAAGTTTTGTAATGGCAATTTGTGTTAGCAAATGGGCACGAACTGCTCTTGAATATGCATGACCACTGATCAAATGCCGCTACCAGCCAGGATCGAACCAATTGCCCCTAAATATGACATAATCATATGGAAGCCGCCGAGTCTAACGAAAACTTTTGTCAACTTATCTGACGAAGACACAATCTCCACTGCTTTGATATAAAGTGGTTGGTCAAACGTCACTATAACCTCTTCAACGTCACACACAGGCGAACACCACATTATGTGATTTAATCGAACATGGAAATTGAAACAATGATGCTATAATACGGTATCTGAATGAGAAAAGTCGATGCCGTTTGAATTTGAGTTTTGGGGGTATGGTTAATATTTCACACGTTTCACCAGTTCATTATGGAATAAATGACTATTGTTATATATCATTATAAAGCCACTGCTTTTCTGCAATTTTTGATATATAATTTAACTCCCAAAGTAGTCGTAGATTTGATTTAATGGACGTTGTGTACCGTTGTGTGTATGAAAACAATAAATTTTTTTTCGTAATTTTGTACATTTTCGTGAATATTTCACCATTGAGTGTGAGGATTGGTACAAAGTTGGCATTTTCTGTTGGGAATATGTATTCTCAATATAATTCAGCACGATATTTATGATTCTCACCCTACTAAGGCGAATAAGAATGAGAAATATGGAGCTGGGTCGAATTTTTTTTAATTTTTTTTTTTTCATCAAAAAAACGCTTTAACTAAAAAAGCTCAACTCGGATTCGCGGGGACTTTTCACACTTTATCCGCAATGTGTGTCCCGGAAACATATAAAAAAATCAGCTTTCTCCGATTTTTTCCTTACTTTCTCATTTTTATGTCTAATGTGCCTGGACTATAAATTGGCCATCGCTACAGGAACGCCGTAAAAACAAACGCATCCAAACACTACACAATATCATCTCTGGATGCGATGCGATCCCTAAAGGACAGTACATCCAAATGGGCCAGACACGCACAAGAAGCAATAACAACACCAAGCTGGCAGTTTACAGAACAACAACAACAGAATTTAAAAATTCCTTTTTCCCACGTACTATTGTGGATTGGAATGACAGTAGTCAGGCCGCCATCGATGCAGTTTGCGGCAACTCCGCCTTGCGCATATAAAAACATCAACAGCTCCCCCGTGTTAAAATACGCGAAAACGCGGTTTACACAGTATCCAAATTCAGATTCAGATTCAGAACCATTAATTCACGAATTACACCCAAACCGTCCTCTGGCCAAACCGTCCTCTGCAATTTGACCCAAACCGTCCGCTACGTTTTGACCCAAACCGTCCGCTAATACACCCAAACCGTCCTCCAGTGAAAATAAGTAGAAAATGAAAAAAATTGAATGTTTCTATAATTTTTTAACATGTTGAATAAACTTTGAAACTATTATTGTGAGAACATGTTTTTTTAGTTTACATTTGATTATATTTTAGTAGAAGTTCTTTGATTTTTTATTGTGAAAACACAAGTTGAGTTCAGTGAAACAATGGTCACTCACTGTTCGTTATTTTAATTATTACTAAATCCCATTTCCCTGAAAATGACCCTCAGGTTCCCTGAAAAATTATTCTGGAGGTAAACATGTCTGTCCAAAACTAAAAACATCAACAAAGCTTTAGAAGTGATATGGAAAGAATATGAACTCAAAGAAAAGACATCGAGACAAACTCTGTCTGCTGTAGCAATTTTAATTAGCAAATCATAAGAAAAACATTGATAATGTGTTATACAACTCCTCGGCTAATGGCTATTGTCTCTGCTAATTGTAATATTAAACATGACATGCAGACTGTGCTAAATGTTTTTGGGTTTCGGGCTTGGGCAGCCATCACGGTTGACAGATCATGCCCAAAAGGGGACGTTCTCATCTAGGCATTATACAGAGGCATCCTACCAAGTTACAATGAAATCCCTTCATAAATACGACCTGTAGACTGTGCTTATGGTTTTCGGGTTTTGGGCTCGGGCAGCCATACCGGTTGACCGATCGCGACCAAAAGGGGACGTTCTCATCTAGACATGACCCCAAACCTGCATACAAAATTTCGTGACGATCAGACAAGAACTGCGGGGTATAGCCAGTGCTAAAGGAAAATGTGAACAGACTCACAGACTAACAGACTTCCGCATGCGTGATGGCAATAGCTTATCTTGACTTTGTCAAGTTAAGCTAATTATATTTGTAAACAGAATCCCCCCCCCCCCCCCTCTCCCCCTCATGTAAAGAAACAATGCCTGTTTAAAATATTATTTTCTGTTTTCATGCATTGAAAATCACTGCCGGTAATTTGCAATGCATGATAACAAAAAATTATATTTGTAAACAGAATCCCCCGCCCCCCCCCCCCCCCCTCCTGTAAAGAAACAATGCCTGTTTAAAAATATTATTTTCTGTTATCATGCATTGAAAATCACTGCCGGTAATTTTCAATGCATGATAACAAAAAAATTATATTTGTAAACAGAACCCCCACCCCCTCCCTCCCGTAAAGAAACAATGCCTTTTAGAAATATTATTTTCTGTTATCATGCATTGAAAATCATTGCCGGTAATTTTCAATGCATGATAACAAAAAGTAATAATTGTGAACAGAATCCCCCCCCCCCCCCCCCTCCGTAAAAAAACAATGCCTGTTTAAAAATCTTATTTATATTATTATCACAAATATTGTTTTGTTATCGTGTATTCATGTCATATAATCATTATTGTGTTTTGTAAAAAAAAAACCTTTGACACGTAGTTGAAAATGAAAAAATAAATAAAATCAATAAATAAACAACCAGTTTTATGTTATTATTCTACCACTCTTCTCTCTCATTCGCTCTTTCCCTGGAGGACGGTTTGGGTCAAATTGCTCGGAGGACGGTTCGGTCGCTGTGGAGGACGGTTCGGGTTTGATTGGAGGATGGTTTGGGTCAAATTGCTAGAGGACGGTTCGGCCAGAGGACGGTTTGGGTGTATCCGTTAATTCACTATCTTGGAGTCTGTTGAGGGTATTGTTTTGATGTTGGTGGGTGGATATTGTAAAATATATAGCCAAACATATAAAAACAAGCCCCCTAGGTTTGAAAGGCAGCAGTCGGTCCTATTATGCCCATACAGACATATCAAAGAGACACACCGGTGTTTACAACAATTACACATTTGTTACAGAACAAGATAAGTTTTTAAATTAGGGAAGCTAGGTGCTTTCACGTCAATCTCGGATGGGACGAAACGACCAAAGTGAAAAATCTACATGGGACGAAACGACCATAGTGGAAAATCTGCATGGGATGAAACGACCAAAGTGAAAAATCTACATGGGACGAAACGACCAAAATAAATGGGACGAAACGCCCAAAATGGGACGAAACGTCCTGGGGCGAAACGACCATGGGACGAAACGACCTGATCCCTCTACGCCTCATACAACAAAGTGACGCCAGAAGAGTAATTGCAATTGTGAGATAATATCTGATGGTGAAAATAACCTAGTGCTCCATATTTCCCTTGGCTTATGCCATTTAATTTAGTTACTAATTCTTAGCACCACTGATTACAGTGAAAACAAGTCGTAGCTCCCGCATTATACTCAGTTCATCAATTATTCCATTAATTTATTTATTTATCGTAAGTAACAAACATTGTTACATGACAAGAGACATCCGTTTCAGAACAAATAGATACTACTACAAATAAGTAGCATACACACAACAGATTAAAATTTAAAAAGCAAGAATATAATAATTGAAAATTTACTCGCGACACACACATACATACACTGCGATTTGAGTTAGTCGCACACCTCACTCGTACAATTACAAAGCAATGTTTGTATAAGGAATATTGATATACTCTCTAAGGTAGTAAATTAGTAAAACAAATATCTGGTTATGATGGCCCTCGGGTGTAAATTAAAATCACAGACCAAATTTTGTAATGATATTGGCAGCCCGCAGCTAACCGTTAATCTTTCTATCCACATGTTTTTGATAAACACGGTTCGCGTATGCCATAGCTCTATGAGTTATGTCATAATCGAAAGTGGTCATCAAATAATGGAAACAGTCTTTATCAGTTAGCTGAATAACACCAGGGGCAATCTTTTGAATTTCAGCCAGGAAATCTGCTCTTTCGGTGTTGTGCAGTGGGCATGCCATGAGTAGGTGGAACTCATCTTCAATCTTGTCAACACAGTTAATACACCAACGTTCATCCCTGGGAATTGGAGGTTTTTTATGCCTGCCAGTTTCTATATTGAGCCAATGTGCGCTTATTCTAAGTTTGGAAAATGTTTTACGCGCTTCTGTCTAAATCCTAACCTGTAAATAGTTTTCCAAATAAAACTCATTTTTGATAACGCTGTACATTGAAAACTTCGGGGAGGCAGAGATCTTGTCACCCCACCAAATGCGGTATGACTCTTTGAGCTTTTTAGCTCACTTGACTTTCAGTCAGGAGGGCTTTTGTGATCACTCACCGTCTTTCGTCCGTGAACATGGTGTTTGCGTCTTCTCCTCCCAAACCGCTGAACCAATGTAATTGATATTTGAGATAATAGTTTGTTATGACATCGCAATTTGATTTTGTTCAAATCAAGTTGCCTCGCCCCTTGGTAAGGCCACGCCCAAAAAGTGTGCCTAAATCTTAAATCTTCTACTCATGAACCAGCAGTAGCAGAGGCTTGATATTAGATGTGCAGCTTCCTTTTGAGGTGTAGACTCAGATTTGTTCAAGAGAAGTTTGTGGGGCTATATTTGCCGTTGTTATGGGAAGGACAAGAATTTTTGCCACTCCCAAAATTTCTATTTTCCAAACCGAGAGGAAGATTTGAACCAAATTTGATATGAGGGCTTATTGGGTCATAAGTACTTAATTTATGCCCATTTTTCCCCGTCGCTCCATGGGAACCGCAGGAGCAAAACATAGAAAAAAATTAAAACGTCTCCAAAACTACACGGCACTGAGAATTATTATTTGGTGTGAAGCTTCCTTAGGCCCAACAGAAAGGAATGGTAAATAAAAATTGCTATCGGTTTTACCATGGGGTACTTTTTGGGGACTTTTGAAAAAGTGCTGAGTCAGCATTTCTTAACACTGTGGGTAATGGGAAAAACAGGTAAGACTGCTTTTCTCCCAAACCACTGCTCCAAAAGCTTTCAACTTTCAAATATAACATCCTTGGAAGATTGTTTCACATGTTTATTGAAATCAGTTCCCTGAGTCCATATTTGGGCTCTCTATGGGAGCCCAAATGTTTAAATTAGTGCAGTATGAGGAATATTCTTTCAAAATCTTCTTCTTCAGATCTACCAATAAGAATCTTTTGATATTTGGTATGCAGCATCCTTAGGGGGTGAGATTCAAGTTTGTTCAAGCCAAGTCCCTGGGTTCATATTTAGGCTGAAAATTTGGGGTCCCGTTCCGGACTTAGAAATTTTGGACCAAAATCCGGAAATTTTTTTTGTGTTTTTTATGCGTTTCGGTCAATTTTAAGACAAAAAAAAATTATTTTTTTTACACTGAAAAAAATTATCAGTTGTAAGACAAAAACTTTTACATTGAAAATTTGAGGGCCGGGTGGGACTTAGAAAATTTTGGACCAAAATGCGAAAAAACTTTTTTTGATTTTTATTAGTTTCGGTCAATTTTAAGACAAAATTTTTTTATTTTTTTTACACTGAAAATTTGGGGTCCGGGTGGGACTTAGACAATTTTGGACCAAAATTCGGAAATTAGTTTTGGGGTTTTTATGCGTTTTGGTCAATTTTAAGAAGAAAACAAAATTTTAGGCTGAAATTATTTTGTTTGGGACTTCGAAAATTTCCGAACAAAAATTTTAAAAAATCTGTTTTTTATGCGTTTATCACAATTTTGGGACGTAAAAGTGCAGGAACTGAAAATAGAAGGGAAATCCTGTGTATTGTGTGGGCATAATCGCTTCATCTAGTTGGTATATGCTTTTCTTGGGAGGGGCGTATGCAGCTTATTCAAGTCAAGTCCCTGGCTTGATATTTAGACTACCATGTCAGGTGAGCGCCCTCAGGCCCCCTGGGGCCTCTTGTTTAAAAATGCCGATAGAAAGGTATTATTATTAAATGTAGTCCTGGTATTCCAAATATTGTCGAAATTAAAGTGATGTAGTATATTTTTTACTCCTGTGCCCCACACGGAATTCTCGGCATCTGATGTTTCCTAGAAGCCTTTGTATGCCAACGAATTCGTGTCCAAAATTTGGAGGTGTTGCCAATATTTTGTAATGCGAGAGGTGTTTGTGGTGCTCAGTGGATACATGCCAAGTTCGCCTCTTGCAGCAAGAGTACTTGAGTATTTTGTGACGCCTAAAATTTGTTTACAGAATCTTGACTCTACTTAGTCATGTTTCTGCTTGTCGAACTTCTCACATAGTTGGTTGGTATACTGAAGTCCGGCGAGTTGTAGGGCATCGACTCCCCAAACTTCACAACCATATGTGAGAATAGGTGTTATCAAGGATTTAAAGAGCTTTATGCAGGTACTGGCGTTAAGCTCGTCCAGAAGGCAAGCAAGAAAATAAGCAGACTGTCATCTGCAAAATGAGGTCTCCAGAGGGTGAATTTAGTAATGCTACCCTGCACAGCAGGGTAGCATCACTAAATTTACCCTCTGTGAACCTCAATCTGAATCAGCGTCTCAAAACTAAACAGAAAGAGGTACCCAGAGAATAAATTGGCCTACTGTATGGGATAGCATCATCAAATTCATCCTCTGGGGACCTCATTCTGCAAATGTCAGACTGGTTATTTTCAGGCCGGTAGCCATCATGGACTTCTACTTCTAATTTGTACCCACAATCAACATACTGATTATTCTGCTACTTCGATTGAGATGCGCATGGCTTTTTTGTTTTTTAATTTTTCTATTTTTGGTTTGGTTTTTTTGGGGGTTTTTTAATTTTTTTTTAAACTTTTACCTTGCAGTAAGGCTTTAAATCAGTCAAGACTCCCGGCAGAAACTATGTTGTTCGGTAGTCTGTTCCAGTCCTTTATCGTTCTGCGAGAAAAGGACTCTTTTCTTATTTCTGTTCTGCATGAGGGTACTTGGAATCCTTTTTGATATTTCTGGATAGACGGCCAGGTTTTATTAAAATTCTATCCGTATTCAATTCTACCAAGCCGTTGGTCATTTTGGACATCATTGCCAGTCTGGCTTTTTTCCTTCGATCTTCAAGGGATCTCATTGAGAGATCGTCAATCATGGATTGGACAGACGAGGTGTTATGGTATCGGTAACTACCAGCTGACACAATAATAATATAATAACACTTTGGTCGGCCGTTGATTTGTCGCGGTTCTCGGATGAGAAGGCCTTGGTTACCCCTGTTCTCCCAGCTACCTCCCTATTCCCACGCTTCTTCTCTCCTCCCAACACTCGGAGACGAACTGCTAGATGACATCCCTTGCCCCATTCTTCCCAATCTCTCTGATTAGCATATTAACCTCTCCTTTGAGTCTCCCACTAACCACATGTCCTTCATTCCCTCATCCTACTTCCCCATTATACCCCCAGTGAATCTTATTCTTTAAGACTGGTATTTTGGGCATTCAAGAAGAAAGTGTTCCAAGGTCTCCACCACGCCCAAATTACACATCTGGCACTCCTTTTCACTGTTTTTCCCAATTTTCCCCTTAGCTCCAGGGTATCGCGACCTCAGCTTGAACAACAGTGACTCCCATAGGTGCCATCAAGGTACTCTCCAAAAACCAGGCTTCTCTTTAACACGCAGGCCATCCAAAGACCTTTTTGATTTGACCCTCCTCTCGCCAATTACGGTTACAATCCTCCATGACTCTTTCTCTGAAGGTTTTTTTACCCGGTTTGCCCCAACGTCTAGGTCCGAGATCTCCAATGAGTAGTTCTCTACTAGCTCCCTCACTTGGACCATCCACCCTGTCTTGATATTTGAGTTGAAAATTCTCAGGAACATCATTTTACACCACCGGCTGTCGGGGAGATTTACTGAACAATTAAAAAACCGAGTTTCAGTAGGTCTATCCTGTCCTTGATCCTCATCCACCCAAACTCACCCCTGATTGCTTCTAGCGCTGCGGCATTACTTGACCCCGTTACCCATCGGCCTGCATCGTTCTGCAGGATTTCCAAGCTCTTTACAGCCGTCTGGTTTAGGCTCGCAACTATGGCGTCGGCCATCTTCTGGAAACTGCCCCCCCCCCCCCCCCTTGTGTACGGTTGTTTCAGTTTTTCTTCGAATTTCACCCAGTCAGCATCCTTTTTGAGTTCCTAAATCTCCTTGATGCTTCCTTTGCTTTTTACTGGGTTTTGGCCCTGATCGTCACTGTAATCAAATTGTGATCTATAATGTACATGCCTACCCCCCCCCCCCTCCCCCCCCCCTTTTTTTCTGGCCTTCCGCTCGCCCTACACCTATCCACAAGAACCCCCTTTCTTGGTCTACCCGTTCCTCGTGTCTTACCTTACCCACGTCTCGCTTAAGCCCATGACATCCAACTCCTCTGTCTCGATCAATGTAGCAATTTCACTTACTTTTCGGTGGAAACCCTGGATGTTGCTATAACCCACTTTCAGGATACCGAGATTCATTGGCTTCCGCCTATGGTCCCATTGTTTTCTAGCACTAGCCTTGGTAAACTTATTCTGCATTCTGTCCTCCTCACTCTTGTTCACCCCATCTGTGTCCACTCTAGTTATACTTGCCTCTGGCCTCCCACCCCGCTCCTCTTCAAAAAAGGCTCCGCTATCCGTAGCAAAATACCATTTCAGCTCTGGGCGTCTCTTGTCCCATCACCTGGACAATCCAGGAGACAGGCAAATGCGTCCACCTGACCTTGTAGTTTGAAGTTGACGGCACCACAACATCTCCCCCCTCCGGTGAATATCGCTTTTCAATGAACCCGAAATCACGGTTCGAGTTTGCAATGAATACGGCAGTGTATATTTGGAGTAAAAATCACTTTTTCGAATTTTTTTTGTAAATAATTTCTGAAATATCTATTCGTCTGAGACTCGCTGGCGTTGCGGTAGTGGTTCTCGTCCGATCACCGAAGTTAAGCAACGTCGAGCCCGGTTTGTTCTTGATTGGGTGTCCGTCTGAGCGATCGATGCGGACTCCCGCGTTGTGTCCTTGGGCAAGGTACTTAACCCCGTTTGTCCACATGGGGGCACAATGACGCCGTGTACTAAGGCGCACTGCACGTCGATAGTGCGCATGTCTACAGCCAATTTAACCCTGCCTGTGCTGCAGTGCGGAGTTACGATGTTGGGGAGATGGCAGTTGCTCGTCGTTGAATGGGGAAGTGGATTTTTACCTATTATAAGGTTGTGGCTGAAAAAAAAAAATTAATTTCCCAAACCAACTGCTGAAGATGATCACTCCTCGCGAAATACAGATAAATTAATGGAAATTATACTTTTACAGTCGGCAAATATGTTTGAAAAGGCTTGAGTTGAGTGGCCATCGGTGACCATCGTTTTCTCGCACGGGATGCGGAGATAGACTTTGAACTATTATAATGCTTTTTCTGAAAAAAACCCAATTAACTCACAAAACCAGTGGTTGGAAACAGTCACCCCACATTAAATAAAGATTATTCAGGTGGAATTATGTTTTTAAACTTGATAATTGAAATTAAAACGGGTAGCCATCGGTGGCCACCGGTAGCCATCAGTGGCCATCGGTAGCCATCGGTGACCATGGGAGTTTAGGAGGACCGTCTTCAGAGGCAAATCACCTCGCCTTCTCATTTGACTGAGGCTCAGGGCAGCGTCCAACAACGGATCGGTTTACGGTGCCGCAAGGAGGGAGAAAATCTTCTTGCGCATTTATTAAGGGCCTATATAAGTAATGGAATTTTGTTTATTTTGAAATTCTCACCTCTCATATTCCTTAAATTCAGATTAAATATACACAAATTATACATCAAAATGAAGGCTGGGATGTATAGAACACGAAACACATATATAATCAACTCGAGTCGGCTGTAGGCACCACTGGTTCCTGGAAGTCTGCTACCGTATTCGCACCAGAACTGATAATAAAATAATATTTCATCTGAACAACTTGTGGCCAAATGTGCTTCATAAATCCAAAAACAAAGCTAGGCATTCAAAACACTTTCGAATACAGCGATAGGACTGCATTTTGTAAAAGGACAACGCTGTCTGCATTTTTTATTGAAGATGGTTTCCATGCTCGACAGACATGCGCAAATCACTCGTTACCACGAATTTCCATCGAAAAACAAAATCGTAATTCTAAGAAATTTCCACAAGTATCGTGATACCTTGCACTGAATATGACAACCTTGCAATCTCTATCTAATAACAGTATACTGTATGAAGGCGATCTTTTTCATTATTTGATTTTAGACGGCGTTGTTTTTACATGCTTTTTCTGTCCGATGACGTCGACCGGAAATCGAAAGTAGACTCATACGTAAACAAAAGCAAAGGCTTTGGAATTTTCCCCAATGCAGCTCTGTCGCCGTGTTTTGAAGAATTTTTATCCCCTAGTTTGTTCTTGGATATGTAAAGCACGTTTGGCCACATGCTGTTTTCGTGAAATATTATTAAATTATCAGTTCTGGTGCGAATACGGCAGCAGACTTCCAGGAACCAGTGGTGCCTGCAGTCGACTCTATGAGTTGATTGCACATGTGTTTCGTGTTCGATACATCCCAACCTTCATTTTGATGTACATTTTGTGTGTATTTAATTTGAATTGAAGGAATATCAGAGGTGAGAATTTTCAAAATAAACAAAATTTCATTACGAATATAGGCCCTAAAAGAGCCTCGATCCACGCTGATATCGACTGACGGACATTTGACTATTCCAAAAAACTGCATAGAAAAAGCGAGTGAAGAACTCGAAAACGAGTTGTGTCATTAGCACTAAACACCAACGTCTGGCATAAGTAACGGTCTGATAAGGTCTAGGGCCGCGGGAAGTGGAGCACTACCAGGGCAAATATGCATGCCGCTCCACCAAAAAAAAAAAAAAAAAAAAAACAACAAAAAGGGACAAAAAACTTAGAAAAAAAGAATTCAGAATAGGGGACGCAGGTTTGTTTCCAATTATCTGAAAGATTCCAATTATGGGATAATCTAAGGCAGGGACAGCTGGCACCATTAACTGAACACGAAACCGTGTTCACTTTCACAAAGAAGTGAGTATAGGTGACGCAGGTCTGTTTCCGATGACGGTAAGATTCCAATTATGGGACAATCTAAGATAGGAACAGCTGGTACCATTAATTGAAGACTTTTCACTGTCCACTTAGAAAAAGAAGTGCGCACAGGTATAGGTGACAAAAGAACACACAACTCTAAAACAGCCAAGTCTATGACTTGCAGGTCCAAGGCCCTAGTAAATGGTCATGGGAGGAAAGACAAAAATAAAAATTTAGACCAGTCAAAGTCTATGGTGATGGGAATTATTTATTAATCTCGTATCACACCGAGAAGAGACCACTAACCCAGAACAACAAAAGTGAGTTATTACATGAAATTACATGCAGTCCGTGCAAATTGACAGTCACAATCTTGTTCTCGGTGAGTAGTCTCTTCTCGGTTCGGAAGTGAATATGAGATTGATAAATAAATTCCATCACCACAGACTTGGCTGGTCTAAATTTGATTTTTCTTATTTTTTACACAATACAGAGCACCTGTATGCTAACAATTAATATTTATTTTCGTCTTTATGTATTATTTAGTTTTGTTCTCGGTTGTTCTTGGTAAGTAGACTTACCCATCTATAGAGAAGTCATGGAAGGGAAGCGCACTTTAAACTTTCTTTGCTTCGTGTGCAGAAAAATGGACGATGACAGAGACCAAATAAAAAAAATGGACAACTTGTGTCGATAAATGCATCTATACAGCGTGATGACAGCAAACACAGTTCCCCTGTGTGTTCGCTCTCATGTCGAGGGGACGAAGTGATTGTATGCATGTTTTGGCGGCCGTGCTACAGAAAATTAAGAGCACCCAAGGGACCTTAATCGCTCACCTGACAAAATGGTTCAAAGAAGTGTGTCACATTCAGTTAAACATGGTTCATCAACACTACAAAGGAATGAAGTGATAAAAGGCAAATCTTATGGAAAAACTCTAAAGAATGGATTTGACCAACTTGAACCTAACCTGCTCACCCCACCCCTCCCCAAAGAGAGAGCAAATATTAAGGCGGGGAGTCAAATTGAGAAACTTGAATCTGATCCCCATTGAGTTGTTATATACCAAATATGAAAGAATTCTGACTGATGAATCTGAAGAAGAAGGTTTTTTAAAGAATGTCCTCACATTACTCAAAGTTAAAATTTGGGCCCCCCATAGAAACCTAAATGAAGGTGTCAATATGACTGTAGCTTAGCTTGACTGTATGTAGAGTTTGATGAAAAGGGTAATGTTCAATATTTATGAAAGGATTATGAAAAAGACAAGAACTGTGATAATTGAGAATAAGTTAATTCCTGTTCCATGACAAATTCCCCACACATATATGAGACTTGATAATTATCTATAATTAGCTAATCTAACACATGGCTCCTTGATGGTGGGAAGAAATAATATGTCATCTGACACTTGGCCACTTGATGCAGACCAGATGTGGAAAGCAGGCTTGAGATTTAATGTTGACAGTATTATTCTCTCACCTAAATTAAATGAATTCAGTGATGTTTGTTTATTATTTTCATGAAATGATCAACCAATGCCAACAGTATCCACTGAGTATGAAGATAATTTTTCAGACATAATCTGGTTTGATTACCTCTGCTGGTGATGGCCGGTTGTTTCAATTCTCCCCGAAGTTTGATGGCATCAGTAACAACTTGGCCCGAGCTGTGACAATGAGGTGTTGATGACCTGTCATGACATGACAAACCAGGTCTGTAGTCACTGTTCCTTTACAAGATTCGCTAAAACCTAAGTGAAGAATGAACAGCCCCGCCGCCCCCCCCCCCCCCCCCCCCCCCCGAGGCTGTATGCCAAATAGAAGAAGATTCTGATATGTGGTTCTGGAAAATAACAGTTTTTAAATATTTGCAAATATGCTGACTACGAATTTCTTTCTTCGATGCCTTCTGCAGAACACCCTAACACAACCAATGACAATTCTTTTATTAATCGATTCTACTGGTCCTAAGGATGATTCGTACCAAACAAACGTTCTCTGGGGTACTCCGGCTTCCTCCACCCGTAAAACTGTCACGGTCACGATTAGCCATTGTGCATAAGTATGTGACCTTAAACACCAATAAATAAATAAATAACGTTCTCTGTTTCGTGTGGTTTGGGAAATATGGGCGGTTGTAAATATTTTCTATTTTTAGTTCCTGGGGTTCCCATGGGGAACAAGGGAAATTTGTTTTAGCATGAATCGAGTACTTATGAGTCAATAATACTACATACCGAATTTCGTTCAAATCGGACAATCGGTTCAGAAAATAGAAATAGAAATTTTGGGTGGGGCGAAAAATCTTTCCCCTCCCATTGCGAAGGCAAATATTGCGCCACGAACTTCGTTTGAACAAACTTGATACTGCACCTCAGAGGGAAACTCTATACCAAAGATCAAGTCATTGTACCCACTGGTTCATGCGAAGAAGATTTTTCTGTAATTTTAGAGCATTTGTAGCGGTCGAGGTATAAAGGCCATTTACCAACCAGCCTGGTTGGTCCGGATCTCTTAGTCTCGTGGTAAATCGGTCGCTTTGTGTGCTAGAGGTCGACGATTCGAACCCCGGCTCCCGCACTTATCTCTCCTCCTGTTATATTTGGGGGCTCGTCCGATCCTCGGCAGTTGGTGGCACTGCGGGTGTTTCGACCGCTCTGAGGGGGGAACCTGGGTGAGATTCACATGTGGTTCACATGTGGTGAATCTCAAAAGAAGGGGAGAGTAGTGTAGCGGTCGAGATATAAAGGCCATTTACCAACCAGCCTGGTTGGTCGGATCTCTTAGTCTCGTGGTAAAGGTCGACGGTTCGAACCCCGGCTCCCGCACTTATCTCTCCTCCTGTTACACATTTCCCCCACCATCTCCCTGTGGAGCGTAGCAACTTTATTTGAACAAACTTGAATGAACATATGATAAGGACCATGCATATCAAATTTGATTCAATTTGTCCCCGGGGTCGCTAATGTAAAGTTCACGACTGACGGACGACGGACAGAAAGCGATCACTTGAGCTCTCCTTGACTTTCAGTCAGGTGAGCTAAAAAAATGAGAAATTTAGGCCCAGCCGCTACTTGCAGACGAAACAAGGCAATCCATTCGTATGTAAGACTTTTGATGGCTCTACCTTTTTTACCTGCTGGTCGCATTCCTGACACATTCACTAACTTGAAAGCTAAAGCAGATTCAAGCGATAATTTCTGGTGTGATCCCCTTTACAGTTTGGGCATGAGGGAGAGTCTGATCTGCACGCTTTTGTGAGGTGATTACCTCCGCATCTCATGCAGGTCAGATTCACCCTGCATTTAGTGGCGACGCGCCCAAATTTCTGACACTTGTGGCACTGGGTTCATGTTTCCTACCATCGATAATTACTCCGTTCGAGATTAATTTTAGTTTAACTTCTCGATTAGGGCAGTTCACCTTCAGTCTCCACGTGTAGTTGCCCGTGGCTCTTGAGGTGAACCTCTGCCATTTGCATTCTGGTAACCCCTTGGAGATGGCTTCCTTGGGGGCTTCAGGGTAAACCCGGGTTACTACAATGATGAGTGGTATTGTATTTTTATCTGAAAGGGGGGGGGGGGGGGGAAGAGGGTCATTTTCCCTTGTTCCCTTGTTTTTGGGGTTTTGTCAGTGGTAGATCTGCTGTCCTTTTGACAGCAGCAGAAAAGTCTGAACTCATTAGCGGCGTCAGAAATGGTGTGTGTGCGGGATTCGACTGGGTTGGCTGGCTTGGTGCCCTATCTGCGGTGTTTGGATAGTTGCAGGGACTATCCTTTCTTAAGGTGCTATTGATATTTATTTGGCCAGGAACCGGAGCTGAGCCAGAAGGACACGGGCGAGGAATGAGACTCCTACACCTCTTGACTTTTCGCTCAGTCATGGTGGCGAAGCCCTCCTCGTTCGTGCTCTCCTGCAGCTCTATGTCTGAGCCTGATTCGTTCCTTTTTTGCTTCCTTTTTTGGGGAGTTTTACTATGGATATAATTTTTATTTTCAGTGTCTTTTTTGGAGGGGGATCTCCTATTTGGTAGACTATTCTGATTCTGATTCTCCAGGGTGTTGCCAGAGCAGAAGAGCTGCGACAGTGGCTTGTCAGGATTGAAGCTCTTGGTATTAAGAGGGTCCTTCGGATCCTTTGGAGAGAGGTTTCTATTTATTGTGTTCTTCCCAGTAGCCCTAGCGACCTCTGCATAGGATCTTGGGCTTCTGTCCTACTCAGATGCGGAGATTGCTGGGGTTGCCGAGTTGGTGGACTCTTTAGCTGTACTTGCGGACTCTTTGTCCCCAATTGCGGAAAAGTGAGACCGCAAGTCAGATAGAGCACTATACATTAAAAGTGGAATTTTATGGGTTAACGTTAAAAAATCGGTCCCAGATTTATATATGTATTGAATATACCACAACTTACCAGATAGCGCTTATTTGGTGTTTTTATGATTAGTAGTTTACCTGCGGTCTCTTTGTCCCTGGTTGTGAAAATTGAGACAGCAAATCAGAAGTCGCGCTATACGTTTAAAGTGAAATTTTAGGGGTTAAGATTAAAATATCGATATAAAAGTTCGGATATGTATTGACTATACCCAAATTAACCAGACAGTGCTTATTTGGTGTTTTTACAATTAGTAGTTTACTTGCGGTCTCTTTGTCCCTGATTGTGAAAATCGAGACCGCAAATCAGAAGTCGAGCTATACATTATAAGTGAAATTTTAAGGGTTAAAATTAAAATATCGATATGAAAGTTCGGATATGTATTGAATATACCCAAATCCACCAGAAAGCGTTTATTTGGTGTTTTTAAGATTAGGAGTTTACTTGCGATCTCTTTGTCCCTAGTTGCGGAAAAGTGAGACCGCAAGTCAGACAGAGCGCTATACATTAAAATTGGAATTTTATGGGTAACGTTAAAATATTGGTACCAAACTTCGAATACATATTGTGTACACCGTATATGATCAGATAGCGTTTATTTTGAGGCTCTACCCTCTATACTTTGCCTGCGGTCTCTTGCGGTCTCACTTTCTACCTGCGGTCTCATTTTAGTACTACCGGTAAAAATTACATTTTAAAAAATATCTAATTTTTCGGAACCACTGTTTCCCATAATTAATCTGGTAATTTACCCCTATGTATCAGACTCCAACTTTGGGACCAAAACTTCAAATTCTCTTGCCCAACAAAAAGCCTAATGTAATCATATATCTGATACTAAAAATATATCTCTATTTTACATGGCCTTAGTTTCAACATATTCCCTATGTTTAGAATTTCACCCCTGTACAATAGTGCGAAACTTCAGAGCGGAACCCAAAGCACCAGAAGCCGAAAAGCGACGGGCCGAAAAGAGACAGGTCGAGAAGCGAAAGGCCGGAAAGCAAGGACCCCGGCCTCGGCATACACTTTTTAGTGACCAACACAGGTTGTGCACATTGTGGCCTTTTTGTATCTCACCCTTTGTGAAATATACGATAAATTTTCTCTAGACGTAACCCGAAGGGACCACTAAAATGTGTACCCCTGCCCCGGCTCCGGAAAAGGTGTGCCTGGGAAATATAAAGTTGAATCCCTTTCTTATTCGTATGTATAATGTGGTCATGTTTTGGTACATAACATCCTTTAGGGGTATTTTAAAGGTTTTTGGAGAAATATTTAGAATTATTTTATTTTTGAGAGTTTTATCGAAGTTTTCCCTTCAGAAACACACTAAAAAGTGTACCGCGGTCGGGTCGTTAATTAATTGGCCACAGTTTATCTGACGATTATATACTACTAGCGGATGATACCCAGCGTTGCATGGGAGAAGATGGTTACACCAATATACCCTCAGACATGATCGGCTCAGCCGTTTTCGAAATAGAATGCCAAGGTCACCAATTTCAAGATCACCCCGCACAGGCACCCCGACAAAGTCAAAATGATCGATGGGTCAATACACCCGGACATATGAAATTTTAGACCGATCGGCCCAGCCGTTTTCGAAATAAAGGGTCAAGGTCACCACTTTCAAGGTCAAGGTCACCCCGCATGGGCACCCAGATAAAGTCAAAATGATCGATGGGTCATTATACCCACACATATGAAATTTTAGCCCGACCGGCCCAGCCGTTTTCGAAATAAAAGGTCAAGGTCATCAATTTCAAGGTCAAGGTCACCCCATACGGGCACGGCATCCATCCCATGTTACTCGCAGGGACGAATTACCCCGTGTAGAAAATTTGAGATCGATCGGTCGAGAAACGGAGGAGTTTTCCCGGAACAAAGAGAGAGAGAGAGAGAGAGAGAGAGAGAGAGAGAGACATTCGCATTTATATATTAGATAATCTGATCACACCTTCGTGGAAACAATGGAAGTGTTGTAGGAGTGCATTGTTGAAGAGTATTTCTAAACTATTATTCTTTCAGTTTATTGCCTTAAAAATGTTTATATGTGTGCCGCAAAGAAACCAAAATTCGATTATTAGGTAATTTTTCGACTGTTATTCCTTCAGTGTATTGCCTTAAAACATAGTTCATGCTCCCTCATTGAAACGAACTCAATTGATATGTGCGCGGCAAAGATAAATTGTTTGTTAAAGGATAATTTTTGGACTATTATATTCTCAGTGTATTGCCTTAAAACATAGCTCATGCTCCCTCACTGGAACGAACTCAATTGATGTCGTTGCAATGATGAATCATGAGCTATGTTTAGTGGCAATAAAACCACAAATCGATTAAATTCGGTAATATTTTTATATGTGCGCGGCAAAGGCTAAATTGTTTGTTAAAGAGTAATTTTTGGACTATTATATTCTCAGTGTATTGCCTCAAACATAGCTCATGCTCCCTCATTGAAACGAACTCAACTGATGTCGTTGCAATGATGAATCATGAGCTATGTATAGCGGCAAAAGAAACCAAAATTCGATTATTCGGTAATTTTTTTTATATGTGCACGGGCCAGCGCGGCAAAGGCTAAATTGATAAAGGGTAATTTTTGGACTATTATATCTTCAGTGTATTGCCTGGGGGGGGGGGGGGGGGTGGATAGGATAGGGGATGGGTGTTCCTTTTCTTTCTCATTTTATTTTTCCTTAATCATATATTGTGTGTGCAATGTAATGAACTGTTGAACTTAAACAAAACGTGTTTTTTTTCATTTGATAATGTAAGATATTGTACAAGTAATACACTGAATCCACTTTATTGTCTGATTTCTTTGACTGAAAATGGTTAAAATAAAAAATATTATAAATATTCATATTCTTTGTCTTTCACCATCCCCGTTTTCTTTCCGCCGAAACGTCCCCGATTTTATTTCGCCGAAACATCTTGATAGTTTCGTGAGAATTTTGTTTCTTGTTGAAACGCCCTTGAGCCAGGCACGTCATCAATGATTTTCAAGTAACCTTCCAAATAATATTTATTGGAAAATCATTACTGGACCCCCCCCCCCCCCCCCCCACACACACACACACACACCATCATATTATAATAATAACACGTGTTATTATTATACCATGATTTGGTGTCCCAGTTATGATTTTTCTAATAAATATTATTTGGTACTTAAAAATCGTTTGTAACGTGCCACCGTTATCCAGGTGAATCGTCCAAATGACGAATGTCGCTTTTATTTGTCTGCCCGGAAACCATCCTCATTTTAGTCCAACCAAGAATGTCCTCCTAATAACTGAATAAGATGAATGAGAATTATAACACACTTAGCGAACTGGTAGGGCAATTCAATGGTTACTGGTCGATTCGTCGTGATTGCACATTCGTCGTAGAATCTGGACGATTCGTCGTGAACGGAAATTGCCGACGATTCGTCGGTAATTTACTTTGTTCTTTGGTCGATTCGTCGAAGATTACGATTATGAGTCTAATTTGTGGTGCCTCGGGTTTCATTGTCATTGTCTACTGGTGTTGTTTGTTGAGGGTGGTGAAGCGTTGCAGTAATACCTTTGGGGTTATAATTTTCTGTTTGTAATGCTCCCATATATTAAAAAATTCCATCTGAATGGGTTTTTTTTATACCTTTGGAGTTTTTCTTCAGACACCAAGTGGCACTATTTTTTGATACAAGAAACGTACTTAAAACCTATATGTTTCCACCGTTCGTCGCACAGGTCTAGCTGTTATAAGATGCCCCCAAATATCTTGTTTCTGATCTGAAAAATATAACTTATCACTCCTCAAGGAGGGGTCATAAATTATATTTCTGAGACAAGGAACGTACTTAAAACCTATATATCCACCCTTCGTCGCACAGCTCTGTTATAAGACGCCCCAATATCTTGTTTCTGATTTGAAAAATATAACTTATCACGCCTCAAAAAAATATATTTTTGAAACGAGAAATGTCAAGAAAAAAGAAGGGATTTGCTATAAAACACATAGCCATTATTGGCGCGTTGTCGTTTCATAATTGTTTCTACCATCTATATCTTGGCCTATATAAATGACCTCCCTCAAAACATTCACTCAAAAGCCCGCCTCTTTGCTGATGACACTGCTATTTACCTATCCATGGCCTCTGCAAATGATTCAAAAATACTTCAAAATGACCTCAACACACTTGAAAAATGGGAAACAGACTGGGACATGCAATTTAACCCCTCAAAATGTCAAGTCATTAACATCACAAGAAAGAAAAAACACTTGGACACCAAATAGTACCTACATAACACATTACTAGAAACAACCCCATCCGCCAAATACCTTGGAGTAGATATCTCACACGATCTCTCCTGGAATACACACATAAATAGAATCACAAAAAAAGGCAAATCAAGCACTAGGATTCTTACGCAGAAACATAAAAGTAAAAAACCCGCAACTTAGATCCCTTGCCTACCAGACTCTAGTCCGCCCCAATTGGAATACGCCTCTGAAGTCTGGTCCCCCTACACCCAATCCCAAATTGATCAAATCGAAACCGTCCAAAGAAGATCAGCCCGATGGGTAAAGTCTGACTATGGACGCACTTCCAGTGTTACAGATATGCTACAGTCCCTAAACTGGCGCCGCTTAGACCTTCGGCGCATAGACTCCAGGCTCTCCCTCATGTATAAGATTACTCATAAATTAGTTGTCATTCCCACTGAAGACCACCTAACCCCACAATCCAGAATACCCCGTCACAGTCACCCGTGGTGTTATAGACAGATTTCGGCCATCACTGACTATTATAAGCATTCATTCTTCCCCAGAACAGTGTATCATTGGAATAAACACCCCCTGCATACCCCATCACTCCCCACCATTGAGCAATTCAATACGGCCATTAGTCGTATTGAATTGGACTCACCATAACTTGTATCCACCTACTTTTACTTTTTAACATGTACACTCTATTTTATTTTTGTTCTCCACTTTGACATACTTCATTTTTACTTTTTACTAACAATCTTTGTGGCTGGCCTGCCGATTTGTTCATGTCTTAGTCCCCGCGAGGGGTTCGACATTAATGGAAGATAGATAGATAGTAAGAAATAACTGAAATGACATTCACAAATCTTGTTTTTATAAACACTTTTGATGTTACATCAAAGAGGTATTAAAAACTCATCAGCATAGGTCTGCATGTCTTATTCTAATCAAAACAATAAGCATGAACTTTTTTTAACACTTTTTGATCATAGTGTTACTTCAAAAGATCCCACATGGAAGTAGGCCTACCTGAAACTTCAATGAAATCAACCGGCCAAAAATTTAAAAATAATTCCGTGTTACAGATCCATGCCTTGGACGTTTCGTCGAAAACCTGAAAGACGATTCGTCGTGATCGTAATTTGGACGATTCGTCGTTACGACGAATCTTCAATCACGACGAATCGTCCAGCTACCAATTCAATCAAGTTTTTATACACTCAACTTGTTCAACACCTCCATTGTCATCGGATTAAAGTGCGAGCTAATTAATTAACGACCGGCAGGTGTTTCTGAAGCGAAAACTTCGATAAAACTCACAAAAATAAAATAATTCTAAATATTTCTCCATGAACCTTTAGAGTACCCCCTAAAGGATGCAACATACCAAAAATGATCACATTATACATACGAATAAGAAAGAAATGCAACTTTATATTTTCCAGGCACACCTTTTCTGGAGCCGGGGCCATGGTACACATTTTCGTGTGTCCGTAACCCGAACAGGTCGGCGTTTCTGTGTAGTGAAGGAGAATCCGTGTCCGTAGATGGTTACGAACGCTATTAGTGTATACTCTTTTAACAATCTAACAAATGCCAACCCATGACATTTTTACAGACTTGTCAGATGTGATGTGTGCGTTGTGATAAATGTATTTTTGGCGATAAAAGGTAATGCAGGGACGGTTCTAAAAGAAAACAGAACCATAATCAGTGTAATATTGTGATTTTTCTTTTCAAATCTAGGGGCTCGCGACGTTGTGTGTTGTTATTGGAAAATACATTGACGTTGTCCTGACTCCATAGGCAACGCAGACGGCGATTTACCACAAAGAACATTCATATATACACCATAGGCATAGAATTCAGTCCCAACGAGGGCCTTCCACTCATTAACCACCCTCCCACTTCCCTCCATGTCCCACAAGCTCCCCATTCAAACAGTGTACTCGGTTGTTTGGGAAATTCAGTTTTGAAGTTCGATCACATTTTCGACTCCTTGACCTTGTGTTGTCTGTTGACACGCCCCATCTCCAGATCTCATCAACATTCGATAGAAATAGTCTAAGTCTTTTAAAACACTTTTTAAAAGCATTGTTATTTCATCTCAAAGAATTACACCCAAACCAGCCTCTGCAATTTTGCCCATACCGACCTCCACAATTTTACCCAAGGCCGGCAAGGGCCAAACCGGCCTCCGTGCATTTTTAACAACACTCGCCTATTTGTAGCTTTTCATGACATTGTTGCAAAATATAAATAATAAAAATTGTGAGAGCAAATGTTGGCCTACCTCCTTTTCCGAAAATTTTATCCACAAACCGGTACTAGTACAGAAAATCTAATAATTATCCATTTGAAAATACCCAAAATGGAATAAACACAACTTGTCGTTTCCAAATCCCTAAAATTCCCGAAAAGGTTACTGACACATTGAAAATATGGTACTGTCAAAACTATCTGCTGATTGGTTATTAGAGCTGTGCGGTATTGAAATTTCAAGTTCGGTATTGGTATTTTTCGGGTAAATATCTCGGTTTCGGTACGGTATTCGGTATATGCATAGAATACTGAAAATAGTTGCAAACTGACCCAATTTCCCAACCTTCAACCATATACAGTACATGGATAGTGGAGTGTAACGAAATCACCCGTGGAGTGGAGTTATCACCCAAGCTATAACTTTCAAATTTTGTACATATCGACGAAAACACAAGCACTGTTTCAGCCAGTGGACCTCCGGGTTAAACCCGGAGGTCCATTGGCTGAAACTTTGCTGGTACTGGTTATGTTTGCAACAAATTTGAAATTATTGCACGGGTGGAATCTCCACTCTGCGGGTGATTTAGTGATAATACACTCTCCACGTACTGTAGTAACTTAACAGGTTCAGTGCTGACATCTCATGAACTTGACAAGTTGCTGTGATAACAGATTAGTCTAGCAAGTTATTTAATGAACCACTCGATTCATTTTGAATCATCACACTGCATTGAATGATTCATTAAATAACTTGCCAAGCTAATCAGTTGGCCTCTCTGTCCTTCGTACATGTACTATGCCCCTCCCCCATTGAATCGGGTAGAAGAAACTTATATGTTCTTCAACTTCAGGGCTTTTCAGTAAGTTTTCATTAGTAGTAACACTTTTGGTCAGGCCCTACACCCCTCCCCCCCCCCCCCTTATCTTTCAAAGTTACAAGAAGATTAATGTCCACTGTCCACTGAATTCAGTGTCCAATATCCACACAAATATGCAAGTAAATTGAAGTAATTCAACTGTAATTAGTCTATGATATTCACAGCTGTGAAAACATTGTGCAATCATTGCCAATCATGCAATGTGTCAATGACATGGTGTCATCCACCTTTCATTGTTCGGGTTCATCTTTGATAAACATATAAAATAACATGTTTTATGACATTCATGGTTCACCTAATTGCAACTAGAGATGGTCTGTCGCCTGCTATACCCCCCACTGTGGCATACTGCCTAGTGCGGGTGACTGAAAAAGGGCATTCAATTTTTCTAAGTAAAAAAGAAAATCCATTATGGCCGCCAGTCGGCCATCTTGAAACCGAGCAGGAAAGAAATTATGTCATGCACTTCCCCTCATCATGTTGATAGTTTTTGTGAAGTTTCATAAAAATGCAGCAAAAACTGTGGAAGTAGTTCGCTCCATAAGTTTACATAAAAAAAAAATCAAATATGGCCGACAGTCGGCCATTTTGAATCTGATTGGGAAAAATTATGTCACACACTGCTCCTAATCATGTTGATCATTTTTGTGAAGTTTCATGAAAATGCGGCTAAAACCATGGAAGTAGTTCACTCCACAAGTTTACATAAAAAAATCCAATATGGCCGACAGTCGGCCATCTTGAATCCGATCGGGAAAAAAATTATGTCACACACTGCTCCTCATTATGTTGATCCTTTTTGTTGAGTTTCATGAAAATGCGGCTAAAACCATGGAAGTGGTTCGCTCCACAAGTTTACAAGTGCAACGGACCGACGACGATGACAACTGACCGACCGACAGACAAGTTGACTCCTATATACCCCCGCCCCCTAAAACTTCGTTTTGTGGGGGTATAATTATAGGGGATTTTGAGTGGAATCACTCTATCAGTGTTCACTAACTTCACTTCTGGTTCTTGGCCTCATACAGTTAAAACTAGAAATCCTGTCACGAATAGTGTGCTTATCTAGGCTTAATTGTGCATTGGAATTGCGCACAATTGCCATATCGAATGGCATCCAAAGCACGGCAGGTTCTCTTGGTTACTCATAGCAAACACATGCAATGTTTCTGCCAAGGACCTCCGGTTTACCCGGAGGTCCATTGGCTGAAACATTGCTTGTGCACAGGCCATATGTACAGAATTTGATAGCTTCACTTGAGCCATAACGCGTACATTAACGCGCACATCAACGTGCTATTTGTGCGCATTTCATGACAGGACTTCTAGTTTTAACTGTAGACGTTTCTTAAAATTCCAGAGAAATGCCGATTTTCCATGACAAATTTGGGTAAATTTTCATTTTCCATTAGAAAAACATGTGCAAATCGATTTACTAATAAAAGCAAATCATTTTCAAAGCCTTTGCAGTGCCTCGACCGACAAAATGAACTTTGATAATGCTAACTCTGATGTCGCCTGTTGGCTTCCGTACATTGTTTTTTAAAGTGTCTTAAAATGAAGGTCAATCACTTCTTTCCCATGTGCGCTGGTGTGCGGTATAAATTATTTATTTGAAAGAATATAAAGCGTATAATCGGGTGTTAAAGTTGGGGGGCTTGTATTTTAATAAAATGATCAGTTGTTAAAAGTATCTGTAATTTAAAATAGTAATGCTGAATTCAAAGAAATGCTATAAAAAAATCGCCGAGATGTGATAACCACTGCCAGTTTTAACGTTTGCAAATTGTATGTCATGTTGTCAACATATTGAATTTTCAAAACCAGTGGATTATCTCCAACCAAATGTCAACCACCCACCCACCCAACCTTGTATGCCCCCTGTGAATAAATCGCACAGTAATTTCTAGAAAATATATTGAATCAGCCAGGATGCTGGAAACTCTGGAACCGGCCCGTATTTCTTCAGAAACGGAAGTACGAAGTTAACAATTTGCCATTTTTCATTTTTCTGCTGTCACTTTTTTATTAGCTCAACTTTGGCGAAGCCAAATTTGAGCTTTTGTCATGGCCTGTCGTCCGTCTGGCCGTCTGTCCGTACGTCAACAATTGGATACGGCTCGGGCTAGAGGCCGTATTTATGAACCGATCTTTACGAAACTTCTTGGGTACCTTTGTTATGACCGTGGGACGAGAACAAGTGTTTTTGGGTCCGGCCTGAAATTCAAGATGGCTGCCAGCCACCATTTTGTACCGACGATGCAGAAATCTGTTTTTTGCACAGAACTTCCATATGAAAGCGCTGATTTGAATAATTTTTTGTATGAATGTTTAGTACCATGGGATACGTCACATATAATACAGGCTTTTTCTCGTACGTAAATTATGCAAATTAGACTAACTTTGATGTATTTTGTGTTAGTTTCAGCATAGTCAGTGCAAATGCCAATACGGCTCGGGCTAGAGGCCGCATTTATGAACCGATCTTTATGAAACTTCTTGGGTACCTTTGGTATCACCGTGGGACAAGAACGAGTGTTTTTGGGTCCGGTTTGAAATTCAAGATGGCCGATGGCAGCCATTTTGTACAAAATTTGGTGCAATCAGATTTTTGCACAGAACTTCCATATGAAAGTGCTGATTTGAATAATTTTTTGTGTGAATGTTTAGTACCATGGGATACATCACATATAATATGGGTTTATTTCTCGTGCAGAAATTATGCAAATTAGATGAACTTTGATTTTTTCAGTGCTACTTACACACAGTAAGTACACATGTCAATACGGCTCGGGCTAGAGTCTGAATTTATGAACCGATCTTCACGAAACGTCTTGGGTACCTTTGTTATCACCTTGGGACGAGAACGAGTGTTTCTGGGTGCGGTCCAAAATTCAAGATGGCTGCCAGTGGCCATTTTGTACCAAAATTAGGTCTAATCAGTTTTTTGTACACAACTTCTATACGGCTCAGGCTAGAGGCCGTATTTATGAACCGATCTTTACGAAACTTCTTGGGTACCTTTGTTATCACCGTGGGATGAGAACGAGTGTTTTTGGGTGTGGTACGAAATTCAAGATGGCCACCAGCAGCCATTTTGTACCAAAATTAGTGTCTTTTGTACAGAACTTCTGTATGAAAGTTCTGATTTGAATAAATTTTTGTATGAATGTTTAGTAACATGGAATACATCACATATAGTACAGGTTTTTTTCTCATGCAGAAATTATGCAAATTAGATGAACTTTGATTTATTCAGTGCCACTTATGCACTGTAAGTGCACATGTCAATACGGCTCGGGCTAGAGGCTGTATTTATGAACCGATCTTCACAAAACTTCTTGGGTACTTTTGTTATCACCTTGGGACAAGAACGAGTGTTTCTGGGTGCGGTCCAAAATTCAAGATGGCTGCCAGCGGCCATTTTGTACCGAAATTAGGTTCAATCAGTTTTTTGTCACAACTTCTACACAGCTCATATTTGTGAACTGATCTTCACGAAACTTCTTGGGTACCTTTGTTTTCACCTTGGGACAGAAATGAGTGTGTTTTGGGGTGCCTTTGTTATCACTGTGCAATGAGAACAAATATTTTGGGGTTCAGTCAGACCCACTCTGGGACTCAAAGATTTTTTTCTAGTTTAGCATCTGACTGTCACCCACCTTTACAATACTTTACCTATACATTTGTTGCAGGCAACGGTCAGTATTTATATACAGACTGTTACAATACTTTATATGTACCTTTGTTATCAGGTCATTACCTAGATGTTTGTCATTGCTGTGTCACATACTACACATGTACATGTCTTTGTCCTTACAAGTTGAGCTACAGTGTCATTGACACTTTCATTTCTTTCCCCGACGTATTCACAGCGTCTGTTGCCTACCTGTCGCTTACAAAGTTTGTATTTGTGCGTTTTCTTATCAATTCGATCAAAATATGCGGCACACAGGCTTTTAGATTTACGATCTACCTTGATGAGTTGACTTTCTGTCAATTTCGCAGAAAAATATAAATACCGAAATAAGCAGTATTTTGATTTGGTTTTGGTATGGTTTTCGGTATCAATATAATACCGAAACCGTACCGAAAATTCAGTATACCGCACAGCACTATTGGTTATGCTTTTTGAAACAAGCCTCCCAAAACAAACATGATAAAAAAATCGGTAACCTTAATTGGCGAGAAGGGGTCAAATCAAAAAGGGCTTTGGGTGGCTTGCGTGAGAAAGAGAAGCCTGGTTTTGAAGAGTACCTTGATGGCACCTTTTGGGGGGGGGGGTCACTGTTTTTCAAACTGAGGTTGCAGTCCGTGAAGCTGAGAGGAAACATTGGGAAAAACAGTGAAAAAGGAGTGCCAGAGAATTACACCCATTGTAAGAACTGGTAAAATTGCTAGCGGACGAATTGGCAAAATTGCTAGCTGATGATTCAGCATGCTGGCGGACGAAATGGGTAAAATTGCAAGTGGATGATTCAAGTTGTGGACGAAACGTCCATATACCCTGGTTTTTATGATATTCAAACCCCTGGCGGACGAATTGGGCACAATTGCTAGCGGATGATTTGGCGCGATGGTGGTCGAAATGGGTAAATTTCCAAGCAGACACTTCAGCTTGCAGACGAAACATCCGCATACCATGCCGGATATGTAATTTTAATTAGCGGTTTTTAAAAGTGTTCTCTGTGATTAACCTTAACAGGACTTCAAAGGTTGCTTTGCAGAAAACCCCTGAAATCATATCTTCTGCCACAAACAATAGTTCAAAATATTGTTTGTTTTTGTTCTTGCAGCTTTTTACGATACTATAATGAAAGAACTCCAAGACAAACTCTGTCGTCTGTCAATGTTTTAATTCGCAAAAAATTAGATTGATCATTAAATTATTGTGTTAATAAATGTATGTCCATAATTTAAAAAGTCTGTTGTTTTCTTTTTCCCATCAGTCAAATTCTGGTTTGGATAAAACTGTGGCGGACGTTTAGGGTAAAATTTTGGAGGCCGGTTTGGGTAAAATGTAGAGGCCGGTTTTGGTTCATTGGAGGCCGGTTTGGATAAAAATGTTGGATGCCGGTTTGGTTGGAGGCCGGTTTGGGTGTATTCGCTCTCAAACTTGCGTAGAGAATGAAAATGTTCAGCCAATATTCTCATATAATTGTAATTTCACTTCAAATCGAAAATAAAATACAGCGACAGACATGCAGAGGTTTGACTTGTAGGTCTGCATATTAGTGTTGTGCTGTTTTATCAGTTGATGTTACGGATTTAGTTTTCAGTTGTTGACAATACAGACTGAACAGAATAAACATAAGTTTCTGACATTTTGTAGAGAAATCTGAAACCGTACTGATTAAGGGTTTTGGTTTTAGAGCCAAATCAAAACTGATACATAAAACCAATTTACTGCACAACACTACTGCCTAATCCCGATGGTCCGAATCATCGACGTGAGTTAAAGCTATGATCGTAATTCAAAATAAAACACTCTGTAGACAACAAAAGGAGTAGAAAATTAAAACAAAAATACTCTGAATAGAGGTGGGTCGGTGGTGAATTTTCAAGTCGTGTCGGTGTTTTTTAAGAAGTAAAACCGTGGTTGTGGTGCAATTATCGGTGGTGGAACAGGCCAAGTTTATTCATTGAATTTAGGTTGATTTTGCAAACTTGCTTAACCATTGCAGTGTGTGAACTTCAATAATGTTGACAGTCCTTGACAAAGATAAATTAATAGACCTGAAAGGAATGTTTGGCTTATTGATGTTTACTGTAAAGTTCAAATTACACACAAATTTGTAGAGTTCATGTTGGGTTTTAACTTTCCGTTTGTCGAAAATGCGGACTTTCCTTTGTGTGTCTTTCCGTTCCAGGAATATGGAAGAAGTTATAAAACACTGGCAAATTTAATATTATTCAAAGTGAATTTGGAAAGTGACGGTTATGGGAAAAAGTATTCTGCTGTGTATGGAATAAATTTCCTTAACAATCTGGGTTTTTTCTCCTGAGTAAATATATTTTTAAATTTATGCTCAAAATACCCGCAATGCACTGTCCTATTAAAATATTAGGTGGGAGAAAATAAAAAAAGTTCCTAAAATAATGCTTCGCTGATGTTTCGGCCTCTGTTTAAACCCAAACGTCTCAGAGTCAGAAATCCGGTGAAATTGTTTTCATGGAGTTATTGGAAACAATGCCAAAACAAATTAAAAAATAAACATATTTTACCTGCCATCGAAAATGTCTGTGTTTTCAAATTATTGCGATGCGGTTTTTCGGTGATGCTCCAAAACCGAAACTGCACTGAAAATACCTATCCAGCTCTACCTCTGAACAAAAAAGTATAATACCCTAAGCATTGATTTGAATGGGTATTCATGAACAGCTCACAAGTCAACACAGGTTCAAGATTATGTGGCTAAATCCCCCTCCTCGCTCCCCCCCACCCACCCACCTCACCAACAAGAAATGAAATATATCAAGTTAACAGTCTCAACTCTATCCATTCATTTACTGAAAAATTGTATGCTCTGTTTATTTTATGTCCTTTGTAATTGATTTACAATTAGGGAACAGTTTGGTCCCCCCCCCCCCCCCCCCCCTCCCCCACTTCTAAAGTACTCCCAATTTGTTTGTTTTGGCCATAGTTTTAGTTGAAAGTAAAATGAAATCATGGTAGATTCTACAGAAAGATATGGCCTGTGGGAAATTTGCTTTCAATAAGTTTCATTCACACTATTTGGCCTACATCTGCCACAAAAGTAACTGTAGACAGGGCTTAAAATCCAATATATTTTCAATTTTTCGATCATAGGGTGCACATGCCGAAGTCACATGGCGCGAGTTCTCAAGGCACCAGCAATGTTAGGGGCATGTGTGCACGGGCGGTCTTCCCCCAGAAAAAATGTTAGAATGTGGTGTCAAATGAAGTATTTTGGTGGCATTTGGGGTAAACATCCAACTGATTTTTGGGGTCAATAGGGAACTGATTTTTTTGGTAGTGGAAAATATGGGGGGGGGGGGGGGGTGGAGTGGGGGGGGGGGGGGGACCCTGAATCCGCCACTGCATAAACAGACTTACCCATTCATAGGGTGTTGTAGTCAGTGAAAGAAATGCATTTCTAAATGTAATAAATTTCTTGCAACAAAAAATTTGATATATTAATAAGTGTAACTCTTAATGTGAGATCATCAGATGACTATTCATTCTTTCCTACATCCTTGATCCATCATTAGTGATGTGGTTGCACGATATCTATAATCTATGTACTGCACTTTTAAATCTGAACGGGAATGCCTGCATGTCATAGAAGATTACAATTTGACACAATGTGTCAATATGTTGAGATATCAAACTTTTTGATAGTATGAAGTTTAACATACCGCATTGTTCTCAGTAAGAGTACTAGGGCTGCACGATATTCAAAACAGAATACCGGTAGCGGTATTCAAAAAAGTACTGCGGTATACCAGTATATCGAAAACTGTTCAGATATCTGAACATAAGTACTACAATCGAGACTTGAGGCATCACAGTCGGAACGAATCAGCTTGCCTTGATGATGCTGTTCGAAAAACCTTTACACAACACAGACGATATCAAAATTTATTACTTAAATCAAATTTTTCAAAAAATTTTTACAAAACAATATCATGTGACCCCTCATTGGAACGAGCTCATTGAGCTCGTTCCAATGAGGGGTCACATGATATAATTTTGTTGAAATTATTTAAAATTATTTTTTCAACTGCTGAATTTGTATATGACATGGGCACATGCAGACGATTCCTTGGGTAAAGCGATAATATTATTCATTCTGAGCTACAGTTAAAAAACTCAAGACATCTTGAAAATTAAATTGTGGGTAAATAAATAATGACGATAAACCAATATTTTTTTAATTACACCGGTATTGAATCGATATTGGTTTGAATACCAGTATGTATCGGTTTATCAAAATACCGTGCAGCCCTAAAGAGTACTATCAGAAAGTATGACATTTCAGCATATCGACATGTTAGCACTCTAGAGGTTATGCAAATTATGTACAAGATGGTAACCTGATCTGATTTCCTAAAATTCCATGTCCATTATACCTTTCAGATTGCATTGTGTTATCATTACAGAGAGTATTCACTGAATTCTGAGAATTCCCATTACTTCGAAAAAAATAAAACACAGCCAAGCACGTAAATGCCATGTGTATGTGTATTTTGAATTTTTAGTTTTCATTCCTTTAAAATTTTTGATTGACACTTTGTATGACAGGTATGTGCAACAAACCTTTTTTTTAATATTAATTTAACCCTTTCCCTGCTGTCCCATTCTCAACATTAACAGAGCATTAAGCGAATTGCTACTTTTCTATTACCTTGACACCAAGTCACTTTGCAGGTGTCACGGTCCTTTCTTTTTCAAGAAGAGATTTATACTCTTCAGCGTGATGATTTTGTATGTGGCGACATAGATAGGAGGTATTTGAACTGTTAGGTAGTTACAGTACAGCCTATAACAAAGTATACCGTTAGGCGATATTCTTTTGTTAATGACGCCATATTAGCGCCTTATTTTGGCTATATTCCTATAGCATTAATGCGATTTTTTTCAACATGTGCTGAGTATCGCAAGACAAACGTGCCTGTGGCACGATATTTTCATAACAGTCGTTAGTAATGTTTTGGATGAAAAGAAGAGGAGCTCATACTTATAATAAAATGGACGATTTGAGTCATGCAAAGCTTTTTAGCTCAACTTTGGCGCTGCCAAATTTGAGCTTATGCCATGGCCAGTCGTCCGTCTGTCCGTCAACAATTCAATACGGCTCAGACTAGAGGCCGTATTTTTGAACCGATCTTTACGAAACTTCTTGGGTACCTTTGTTATGACCATTGGACGAGAACGAGTGTTTTTGGGTCCGATCCGAAATTCAAGTTGGCCGCTGGCAACCATTTTGTACAAAATTAGGTGCAATCAGATTTTTGCGCAGAACTTCTCTATGAAAGCGCTGATTTGAATAATTTTTTGTATGAATGTTTAGTACCATGGGATACATGACATATAATACTGGTTTTTTTCTCGTGCGTAAATTATGCAAATTAGACTAACTTTGATGTATTTAGTGTTACTTTCAGAATTGTAAGTGCAAATGCCAATATGGCTCGGGCTAGAGGCCATATTTATGAACCGATCTTTACGAAACTTCTTGGGTACCTTTGGTATCACCGTGGGACAAGAACGATTTTTGGGGGGTCTGGTCCGAAATTCAAGATGGCCGATGGCAGCCATTTTGTACAAAATTAGGTGCAATCAGATTTTTGCACAGAACTTCCATATGAAAGCGCCGATTTGAATTATTTTTTGTGTGAATGTTTAGTACCATGGGATACATCACATATAATACAGGTTTTTTTCTCATGCAGAAATTATGCAAATTAGATGAACTTTGATTTCTTCAGTGCTACTTCCACACAGTAAGTACCCATGTCAATATGGCTCGGGCTAGATCTGTATTTATGAACCGATCTTCACGAAATGTCTGGGGTACCTTTGTTATCACCTTGGGACGAGAACGAGTGTTTCTGGGTGCGGTCCAGAATTCAAGATGCCTGCCAGTGGCCATTTTGTACCGAAATTGGGTCTAATCAGTTTTTTGTACACAACTTCTATATGGCTCAGGCTAGAGGCCGTATTTATGAACCGATCTTTACGAAACTTCTTGGGTACCTTTGTTATCATCTTGGGAAGAGAACGAGTGTTTTTGGGTGCGGTCCAAAATTCAAGATGGCTGCCGAAATTAGGTACAATCAGTTTTTTGTACAGAACTTCTATATGAAGGCTCGGATTTGAATAAAGTTTTGAATGAATGTTTAGTAACATGGAATACATCACATATAATACAGATTTTTTTCTTGTGCCGAAATTATGCAAATTAGATGAACTTTGATGTATTCAGTGCTACTTATACACAGTAAGTGCACATGTCAATACGTCTTGGGCTAGAGGCTGTATTTATGAACCGATCTTCACGAAATTTCTTGGGTACCTTTGTTATCACATTGGGACAGGAACGCATGTTTTGGGGTGCCTTTGTTATCACTGTGCTATGAGAACCAATATTTTGAGGTTCAGTCAGACCCACTTTGGGACTCAAAGATTTCATTTCTAGTTTAGTATCTAACTGTCGCCCACCTTTACAATACTTTACCTATACATTTGTTACAGGCTATGATCAGCATTTATGTACAGACCATTACAATACTTTATATGCACCTTTGTTATCAGGTCATTACCTAGATGTGTGTCATTACTGTGTCACATACTATACATGTACATGTCTTACACAAGTTGAGCTACAGTGTCATTGACACTTTCATTAGCTTAACTTGACATAGTCAAGATAAGCTATTGCCATCACGCGTGCGGACGTCTGTTAGTCTGTGAGTCTGTGACGTCTGTTCACATTTTCCTTTAGCACGGGCTACACCCTGCAGTTCTTGTCTGATCGTCACGAAATTTCATATGCAGGTTTGGGGTCATGTCTAGATGAGAACGTCCCCTTTTGGTCGCGATCGGGCAACCGGTATGGCTGCCCGAGCCCAAAACCCCAAAACCATTAGCACAGTCTACAGGTCGTATTTATGAAGGGATTTCATTGTAACTTGGTAGGATGCCTCTGTATAATGCCTAGATGAGAACATCCCCTTTTGGACATGATCTATCAACCGTGATGGCTGCCCAAGCCCGAAACCCAAAAACTTTTAGCACACTCTGCAGGTCATGTTTAATGAGGAGGGATTTCATTGTAACTTGGTAGGATGACTCCTTTTGATGTCTAGATGAGAATTTCCCCATTTGGGCATGATCTGCCAACTGTGACGACTGCCCGAGCCCAAAACCTGAAAACCTTTAGCACAGTCTACAGGTCAAATTTATTGAGGAATTTCATTGTAACTTGGTGGGTTGACTTCATACAATGTCTAGATGAGAAAGTCCCCTTTTGGACGTGATTGGGCAACTGTGACGGCTACAGGAGCCTGAAGCCTGAAAACCTTTAGCACAGTCTAGAGGTCATATTTATGAAGGGATTTCATTGTAACTTGGCAGGATGACTCCAAATAATGTCTAGATGAGAACGTCCCATTTTGATCGCGATCATGCAGCCTTGATGGGTGCCCGAGCCCCAAAACCTTTAGCATAGGCAAAAGGTCATATTTATGGAAGGATTTCGTTGTAACCTGTTAGGTTGACTCCATATACAGTTAAAACTAGAAGTCCTGTCATGAAATGCGCAGAAATAGCACGTTGAAATGCGCGTTAATGTGTGCGTTAGGGCCCAAGTAAAGCCATCAAATTCTGAACATATGGCCTGTGCACAAGCAATGTTTCAGCCAGAAACATTGCATGTGTTTGCTATAAGTAACCAGGAGAACCTGTCCTGCTTTGAATGCCATTCAATATGGCAATTGCGCGCTATTCCAAAGTGCAATTAAGCCTATATAAGCGCACTATTCGTGACAGGACTTCTAGTTTTAACTGTAATGCCTAGATGATGACATCCCCTTTCGGTCGTGATTGGTCAGTTGTGATGGCTACAAGTGCCCGAAGCCCAAAAACCGTGAGTACAGTCTACAGGTCATATTTATGAAGGGATTTCATTGCAACTTCTTAGGATCACTCCAGATGATGCTCAGATGAGATTGTCCCCTATGGTTGCGATCATTCACCCATGATGGCTGCCCGAAGCCCGAAAACCTTTAGCACCGTCTACAGGTCATATTTATGAAGGGATTTCATTGTAACTTGGTAGGTTAACTTCATATAATGTCTAGATGAGAACGTCCCCTTTTGGACATGATTGGGCAACTGTGACGGCTAAAGGTGCCCGAAGCCTGAAAACCTTTAGCACAGTCTACAGGTCATATTTATGAGGGGATTTCATTGTAACTTGGTAGGATGACTCCAAATAATGTCTAGATGAGAACGTCCCCTTTTGATGGCGATCATTCAGCCTTTATGGGTGCCCGAGCCCAAAAACCTTTAGCATAGGTAAAAGGTCATATTTATGGAAGGATTTCATTGTAGCCTATTAGGTTGACTCCATATAATGCCTAGATGATGACATCCCGTTTTGGTCGTGATTGGTCAGCTGTGATGGCTACAAGTGCCCGAAGCCCAAAAACCTTGCGCACAGTCTACAGGTCATATTTATGAAGGGATTTTATTGTAACTTCATAGGATCACTCCAGATGATGCCCAGATGAGATTGTCCCCTTTGGTTGCGATCATTCAACCATAATGGCTGCCCGAGCTCGAAGCCTGAAAACCTTAAGCACAGTCTACAGGTCATATTTATGAAGGGATTTCATTGTAACTTGGTAGGCTGACTTCATATAATGTCTAGATGAGAACGGCCCCTTTGGGACATGATTGGGCAACTTTGACGGCTAAAGGTGCCCGAAGCCCGAAAACCTTTAGCACTGTCTACAGGTCATATTTATGAAGGGATTTCATTGTAACTTGGTAGGTTGACTCCAAATAATGTCTAGATGAGAACGTCCCATTTTGGCTGTGATCATTCAGCCTTGATGGGTGCCCGAGCCCCAAAACCTTTAGCATAGGCAAAAGGTTATATTTATAGAAGGATTTCATTGTAACATTGTTAGGTTGACTCCATATAATGCCTAAATGATGACATCCCCTTTTGGTCGTGATTGGTCAACTGTGATGGCTACAGGTGCCCGAAGCCCGAAAACCTTGAGCACAGTCTACAGGTCATATTTATGAAGGGATTTCATTGTGACTTCGCAGGATCACTCCAGATGAGATTGTCCCCTTTGGTTGCGATCATTCAACCATGATGGCTGCCCGAGCCTGAAGCCCGAAAACCTTTAGCACAGTCTACAGGTCATATTTATGAAGGGATTTCATTGTAACTTGGTAGGTTGACTTCATATAATGTCTAGATGAGAATGTCCCCTTTTGGACACGATTGGACCACTCTGACGGCTTCAGGGGCCCAAAGCCCGAAAACCTTTAGAACAGTCTACAGGTCATAATTATGAAGGGATTTTATTGTAGCTTGGTAGGATGACTCCAAATAGTGTCCAGATGAGAACGTCCCCTTTTGGTCACGATCATTCGGCCTTGATGGCTGCCCGAGCCCAAAAAACCTTTAGCATGTCTGTAGGTCGTATTTTTGGAAGGATTTCATTGTACCTTGTTATGTTGACTCCATATAATGCCTAGATGATGACATCCCCTTTTGGTCGTGGTTGGTCAACTGTGATGGCTACAGGTGCCTGAAGCCCGAAAATCTTGAGCACAGTCTACAGGTCATATTTATGAAGGGATTTCATTGTAACTTCATAGGATCACTCCAGATGATGTCCAGATGAGAATGTTCCCTTTTGGTTGCGATCATTCAACTATGATGGCTGCCCAAGCCTAAAGCCCGAAAATCTTTAGCACAGCCTTCAGATCATATTTATGAAGGGATTTCATTGTAACTTGGCAGGTTGACTTCATATAATGTCTAGATGAGAACAGCCCCTTTTGTACACCATTAGGCAACTGTGTTGGCTACAGGGGCCCAAAGCCCGAAAATCTTTAGCACAGTCTACAGGTGATATTTATGAAGGGATTTCATTGTACCTTGGTAGGATGACTCTAAATAATGTCTAGATGAGAACGTCCCCTTTTGGTCGCGATCATTCAGCCTTGATGGCTGCCCGAACCCAAAACCCCAAAACCTTTAGCATAGTCTATTGGTCATATTTATGGAAGGACTTCATTGTAACCCGTAAGTTTGACTCCATATAATGCCTAGATGATGACATCCCCTTTTGGTTGTGATTGTTCAACTGTGATGGCTTCAGGGGCCCAAAGCCCAAAAACCTTGAGCACAGTCTACAGGTCATATTTATGAAGGGATTTCATTGTAACTTTGGAGGATCACTCCAGATGATGCCCAGATGAGAATGCCCCCTTTTGGTTGCGATCATTCAACCATGATGGCTGCCAGAGCCCAAAGCCCCAAAACCTTTAGCACAGTCTACAGGTCATATTTATTAAGGGATTTCATTGTAACTTGGTAGGATGACTTCATATAATGTCTAAATGAGAACGTCCCCTTTGGACGCAATTGGGAAACTGACGGCTACAGGGGCCCGAAGCCCGAAAACCTTTAGCACGAAAACCTTTAGCACAGTCTACAGGCCATATTTATGAAGGGATTTTAATGTAACTTGATAGGATGACTCATTTTGGAATAATTTCACTGTAACTTGGTAACTTTTGTTGATATACGTTAACTGTGAGGGCCACATATATTAACTGTGAGGTCATATTAACCCACCTCTCAGATCTTTAGTACAGTGTACACCTCATATTATTTTTATCATAAACATAGCATACAGGGAACAGAAATGAACATATTCCCAATTATCACAATTCTTGTCTTATTTCATAATCCTTTCATAAACATTGAACATTATCCTTTTCATCAAACACAACACACAAGTCAAGCTACAGTGTCAGTGACACTTTCATTTTAATTTAGGAATTGATTAATGGTTGCAAATAATCGATAATAATCGATTAATCATACCTAGATGACCCCCACCCCCACCTCACCCGCCTCCCCCCCCCCCCCCTCTAATTGAAGTCATTAAAAATGAAGTTCCAGTCAGATGACCTATCCCAAGTAAACAACAAAGACAATCATCTTTTAGATACATTTAAAGCTTTGATGTTCTGAACTTTTGAACTGTAAGTGTAATCATCAAGACTGGTCGTCAGTTGCGAACTTCACAAGTTCGCATCTGCTGATCCATCTTATTTATTACACTGATGGTTCAAAAGTTCAGAACATCAAAGCTTTGAATGTACCAAAAAGACAAATACTTCTAACAGCTTCTTGAGGTTTAACATCGACGTTCTTGACCTTTTACCTTTAGAAACAATAGTTTTTTCATCAATTTCTTTTTAATTATTAAACATCTAAAATGGGGTAAAATTTACTGATTCTTCGACAACAACGAAAAATACTCATTGATTTTCGCGTGACCAATCCATAATCGATTGATCGTGACAACCCTACTAGGTGCGATTTCCACTGACTTTATTTGAGGGATAGAATAAATGAATGATAGAAGATTACTACATGTATTTTTATAAACTTTTCATTGTTTTCTTCTTGAATTTCGGAGATCGGCCAGAGCTATACCTGAAAGATGTATTTTTCAGACCGACTGGTCCATTTTAAGGTCATTGCTGGTTGGTAATTGAGTCCAAGGCGATTATTATGCTCTTGGAAAAAATTTTTGAGGAGCATATACATGTAGTCACCACCCTGTCTGACTGTCCGAAACAAATGGTTTCTGGATGATAGCTTTAGTTTGACTGAACAAAATGGAAAAAAAATGTATACATAGGCTTTCCACGTGGGAACCCCAGGAAGTGAAGCAGTGCCTGTTCACTGCGGTAGACGGGCTCTGTTTTACTGGTAAAATAGGACCCAGTCACCAATGCTTGGGAGGTGCAAACGCTCTCTAAAATTGGCAACATGGCTTATTAACGCTCATCCCTGGTCTTGAGTTGATACTCATGTTGTGGTCATGATTAGCCATTGTGCAAAAATATGTGACCTTAAACACCAATAAATAAATATAAATATGCATAGGCTTATAACCACATAATGCAGGTTTGGATTGATAGTGGGCTTGGTCTGGTATTTTTTGGCAGAGTTATGGCACTTTTTCAACTTAGATATGTTGATATTGGTTTGCGAACGATAACTTTAATTTGAGTGAATGAAATGAAACAAAATTTTATACATTCATGTAGGTTTATAACCACAAAATGCAGGTTGGGATTGATAGTGGGCTTAATCCGATATTTTTAATAGAGTTGTGGCCCTTTTCCGACTTACAGTTAAAACTAGAAGTCCTGTCACGAATAGTGCGCTTATCTAGGCTTAATTGCACGTTGGAATTGTGCGCAATTGCCATATCGAATGTCATCCAAAGCACGGCAGATTCTCTTGGTTACTCATAGCAAACACATGCAATGTTTCTGCCAATGGACCTCCGGGTTACCTGGAGGTCCATTGGCTGAAACATTGCTTGTGCACAGGCCATATGTACAGAATTTGATAGCTTTACTTGGGCCTTAACGCGTACATTAATGTGCATATCAGCGTGTTATTTGTGCGCATTTCTTGACAGGACTTCTAGTTATAACTGTAGAAAACATGTTGATATTGGTTTCAAGACGATAACTTTATTTTGACTGAATGAAATAAAAGAAAATTTTATACATAGGTTTATAACGACAAAATACAGGTTGGGATTGATAGTGGGCGTGGTCCGATATTGTTTGAAAGAGTTGTGGCCCTTTTCCAACTTGGAAGACATATTGATATTGGTTTTCAGATGATAACTTTACTTTGACTGAATGAAATAAAAGAAAATTTTATAAATGGGCTTATAACCACAAAATACATATTGGGATTGATAGTGGGCTTGGTCCTGTATTTTTTGGCAGAGTTATGGCCTTTTCTGACTTAGAAGACAGTTGATATTGGGTTCTGGATGATAAATTCAGTTATAGGTGTACAATTTCAATGAAACTTAGAGTATAACTTACTGTAGATAGTATACCAAACATGTTTGATTTGGAGTGTGGTACTATAATTTTCGTGTGAGTTATGGCCCTTTTTGGACTTTGTTAACCACTAAAATATAGTTTTTCATAAAGCGGGTGTATTAGTGTTCCATGATGTGTGAAGACAAATACTCGTGCCATTATCTCTTTGCAAGAATGCAGCCGAAAAGCAACTTTGAATTTGATATGCATGGTCAGAGGCCTCATTAAAAAATGTTTTTGAAAATGTAAACAGATATGGCAGCTTTACGAAGTTGAGTGCAGTTACTCTGTGTCAAACTCTCAATATGCCATAAATAGATCCCAATTCACGTTAACCTAAGCTGCACACATGTAAATACATTGTAAATATACAGTTGAAACTGGAAGTCCTGTGATTGTACATGTATTGTGCACTATTTTGAAGTAATAGTATGCTGTGCAATTGCTTTTTTGTCCCTGTCAAACTGCACCATTAGTGTTACTCAATTCCTGTAGAAAAACAGCATGCCCAACTCTGTACAATTTTATACTAGTAAATAGAGATCATTGGCATCTTTACCAACCTCTACTCACTATGTGCATGTAATGATGTAAATAGATATTAAATTTCAACTGCGTACACAGTACGAAGAGACTGGATTTCTACTTAATCGCACAGTTATCACAGCGTCATATCTTCTTCACTGGAAAAGTGTTCATAATTGTTCATAACAGCACACAAAACGCTTGCAACAAGTTTTTTATGCCCCCCGACTTAAGTCGGGTGGCATATAGTGATTGAAGGATGTGTGTGTCCATCTGTCTGTGTGTGTGTGTGTCCGAGCCAATAACAGTTAGGGCCACAGTCATCAAACTTCACACAATTATAAAGGACCATGGGAGAATGTGTCACATACCATAGCCGGGTTCGTACCTTCAAGGTAAAGGTCACATTTCAAGGTCACACTGAAAATTGGTCAATGTTCGTGTCTCAGCCATAACTCAGAAACGAATCATAGTACAGTTGTTAAACCTTTTACAAATGTTCAGGACAGTCAGGTGTGTCGCGTATAATAATTTCCGCCGAATCTGCAAGGTGGAGGTCACAATTGACTTTCATATGTTCAGGGTCACAAATCATGTCTCAAGCATAACTTCAAAACTATTAGGGCTACAATCATCTAACATCTCTCAATTATAAAGGACAATGGGTGGATGTGTCACACACTACAGCCAGGTCTGTAAGGTCAAGGTCACACTGAACAAGGTTAGGGCCACAGTCATCAAACTTCACACAATTATAAAGGACCATGGGTGGATGTGTCACACACCATAGCCAGGTTCGTACCTTCAAGGTCAAGGTCACATTTCAAGGTCACACTAAAAATCGGTCAATATTCGTGTCTCAGCCATAACTCAGAAACGAATCATAGTACAATTGTTAAACTATTTACAAATGTTAAGGACAGTCAGAAGGTGTGTCGTGTATAATAGTTTCCGCTGCAAGGTGAAGGTCACAAGGGGAGGGTGGGGAGCATGTGTTACCTTAGTAACATTTTTCATTTTCTGTACTAATTGTGACAGGACTTGTAGTTTCAACTGTATCTACTTTAGATGATAGTCGGTAATAGGGACATACAATTGACATATATTTCCAATTTTTGCTGCCAAAGTTCCAGCTGATTCTGAAAAGGGAAATTGCTGATAATTTGAATGGATGGAATCTGAACATACTGGGGTAGCTGTTGCATTTAGATTGCTGAACAAGTGTTTGGTTTTTCGATAAATACTTTTATCATATGACTTGTCTGTTTTGTTCACTTTAAAACATTTGATATTTTGTTTGCATTCTTGCAAAGAGATAATGGCACGAGTATTTGTCTTCACACATTCCAGTTCATTTTTTCATCACTTGATTCACAGGCGTCTGGGGACCTGATCTAGAGTGATAAATAGCACCTAGAAGGTCTAAAATCACCCAACATCAAAATACCCCTCCTGTATTGTAAATATACACAAGGCTGGAAACTTCCAACGCTCGAAATTTTATACCACGAAATTAGAAACCACTCGTTTCAAATCAACGAAACGCGTTGACAGCTCGCATAGCACGTTTATCGATGCATAAATGAATACACTTCAAGTCTGCAGTGCACCCCTTAGCATTTTCTTGCAGAGAATGCCTTTATTTTCACTCCAACTCGACAAAACACACACACAATTCAGCTGGACGAACTTCCATTCCACGGGAATCTCCGCACTGAATTTTCTCTCTAGCGGGGATATCGGCTCAGGACGTTCAAAATTCGCACGCTACACAGGAAAGGACCATACAGAATAACTACCAAAGTCACTCACGACCGTCATACTAAAACAGCTTGTAATTTGTTGATTGGTACACATTAAAAACAACCAGTGCAGCGCTAAAAAATTGTTGTTAGTGGAACATGTAATCTTCTTCTATACATTAGAGTTTATTTGTGTATGTGGTGAACTGTGTGCTTATCTAGGCTTAATTGCGCGTAGGAATTGCATGCAATTGCCACATCGAATGGTATCCAAAGCACGGTGGTTTCTCCTGGGTACTCATAGCAAACACTGGCAATGTTTCCGCCAATGGACCTCCGGGTTACCCAGAGGTCCATTGGCTGAAACATTGCTTGTGCACAGGCCATATGTACATAATTTGATAGCCTTACTATTGTCATAACACGTAGATTAACACGCAGATAGACATGCTATTTGTACACATTTCATGACAGGACTTTTAGTTTTAACTGTACCTTGGTAAGAAAATGACTGCACCATACAAAATGCATATAACCAATTAGTTTGATGTATTGGATTGCTACCTATTATAATTCATTGTATATTGGTCAGATTTCCATGCACACATTGTACTATTTGACCCATTTTCCACAAACAGACTTTAATCTCTCTCCAGCTAGAGCCAAGATGCACTGTTGTTTACTCGCCAACAATTAAAAACTCCTTGAAATACCCATGATACAGCAGTCTGTTGTGACCAGATCAACAAAAAGAATCTGAAGGAAAGTTACAGTGCAAGAGGCAGATCATGCCATTCAAACTGTATGTTAATTGGATTTGCTCATTCATTTGGGCTGTCCAATCAATATTCATTCATACAGTTAAAACTAGAAGTCCTGTCCTGAAATGCGCACAAATAGCACGTCGATTTGCGCGTTAATCTACGCGTTATGACAATGGTAAGGCTATCAAATTCTGCACATACGGCCTGTACACAAGCAAAGTTTCAGCCAATGGACCTCCGGGTAACCCGGAGGTCCATTGGCAGGAATATTGCTTGTGTTTGCTATGGGTAACAAGGAGAACCTGCCATGCTTTGGGTGCCATTCGATATGGCAGTTGCGCACAATTTCTACGCACAATTAAGTCTAGATAAGTGCACAGTTCGTGACAGGACTTCTAGTTTTAACTGTAAGTGGGAAATGCTTTTTGGTCAGACACATTTACAAAACAACAGATCATGCAAATTTCAAATCAACCTTGTACAGTCATTGTTTTTACAGCATTTAACACAATATCAGTTGGCTTCCAAGGGGTATTGCCTTGGGGTCCAGACTCGTTCTGGGGAAGTACATGTATACAATGTGCATGTAGCTACTCGTCGTGCAAATGTGGCTCGTGGCTATTCGTCCCCCAAAATGGGTCTTGTGATACAAGATTTTGTGCAAGCACAATGTCCACATAACACTTATCTATTATTAGTGGTTTCCTGACATGGTTTACCTTTACGTAACAGTCTTGAAATTCACCATGAAGTCCAATCTATTTGTCATGTTCCAGGGATTCTTTTCATTGCCTACAGGGGCTGAATATGGGGCCCAATCCCAGTGGCATTTCGGAATGCTTTTTCCCACATGATTTTCCCAATTTTAACCCAAAATTTCCCCATCTCTATCCTCATTCAAATAAAAATGTAATCCTTCTTTAACTCTTGAAGGCCCAATTTTGCTTTCATCACTTTTTACTGCAACAAAACAGGTACCTCAACAGACATTTGTTAGATACATTTGCAAGTTACATCCCAAGAACCTTGTCAGTTGTTTTCGGCAAGTCTTGGCTGCCTATATACAGTTAAAACTAGAAGTCCTGTCTCGAATAGTGCGCTTATCTAGGCTTAATTGCGCATTGGAATTGCGCGCAATTGCCATATCGAATGGCATCCTAAGCACGGCAGGTTCTCCTGGTTACTCATAGTAAACACATGCAATGTTTCTGCCAATGGACCTCCGGGTTACCCGGAGGTCCATTGGCTGAAACATTGCTTGTGCACAGGCCATATGTACAGAATTTGAGAGCTTTACTTGGGCCATAACGTGCACATTAACGCGCATATCAACGTACTACTTGTGCGCATTTTATGACAGGACTTCTAGTTTTAACTGTAGGCAGCCAAGACTTGCCTAGACACACACAACTGCAAAGCCATGGAATGTTGACTTTCAAAGGGTAGCAAAATGCATCAAAAAATTTATTATTTAATAATGTAAGAGCAATTCTTTTAATAGATATTACAGAGACTGGTCATTATTTTAATGCAACTGTTTGTTATAAAACTTACTACGTGTACTATACATATAGTAGCTTCTGTATTAATGTTCTCAGTTCAATATTAAGGTAACATTTCTTATTCTTTATGTGTGTTTCTTCTCCCAAATAACTTCCCAATTGGAGCCTTCATGATGCAGATTTTCCCAATTGTATGGGCCCTGGACCCTTTCCCAAAGAGGGCATAAGAATCCCTGTGTTCAGTACATCACACTCTTTTTGTTTTTGTATGTCATATATTGGCACGATATAGCCAGGGACCGACCTGGGCATGCGCCAGTGCGTATTTGGTTCTGAAACATCAGGACCTGGCTCTTAAATCTCAGAAATAGGTTTCTCAGTTGGCGCGTAACTTCTCAGATCATATTTTGATATTCTTTCGATGGATAAATCGAGAGAGACACTCTTACATGTATTATAGATATGATTATCATTTATCATTATTGTAGAGTGCTTAAGTTAATACTTCAAGTCTTAATTACCAAGCATTAATCTTCACTGTGGTTTCTGATCAAGTCTTGGCTGCCTAAATAGGCAGCCAAGACTTGATCAGAAACCACAGTGAAGATTAATGTTTGCTATAGTGTACTAAATGAAAATGATGAGAGCTATTACATACTTGCAGTGTATGTTACAAACAGCAGTGTGACTCCGTAAATTGAAATCTGGCGCATGAATTGAAAAAATAGGCTCCGAGACTAGAGCGTATTTTAAATAGTCCTGATCGGTCCCTGTATAGCCTAAGATGTTAGTGTGGCATTAAGCACAAATAAATAAAGTATATAAGAACAAAAAGGCTGCTTCCGGTGGAATTTGTGGAGGCCGACTTGGGTTGGGGGAGACCGATTCAGGCAAAAGTTTGGAGGCTTGTTTGCCTGGAGGCCAGAGGCCAGTTTTGACATATTCAGGAAGAAGGAGTAATGACTTGACGGTCCTAGTTAGGACTACATAGAACTTGACTCCAGGGCTATCCTCATGTGGCAGACTCTTAAATCATTAAAGAAACAAAGGATGTACATGTACCACACCAATAGATAGTTTGTACTAGGGTTCCATGGGAAAGTTGATATTGGTTAAATTCCTAGTTGCATTATTGAAAAACTTCGTAATTTGAAATTTTGACATTTCGCCATCATGGTACAGAGGGTTAAAATTTGGGTATCTTGAAATCAGTCCGGAGAGGGTTGTCATGGGTGTTGAAGGATTTTGAGTGATTTTATGAAAGCAAAAATTCTCTACCAGTTGACTCAAGTCGGGTATGAGTCCATTGGTGAATTCTGTCAGGAGGAGGGGGTCTTTAAGATGGGTTTTGTAGGTTTTCAAGTGATTGAACATAAAAACCAAATTCACCCAACTGACCTGTGGGAGAGGGAATCCATTGACTAATCTGTTTCTTGCCCACAAATTTTGAAGGATTTCAAGTGATTACCGGTATATGGGAACAAGAAAGTTCACTGAAATGACGTGAATGGGAAGTGTGTGTGTGGAGGGGGGGGGGGGGGGGGGGGGATCCATTGGGTAATTTTTTTCTTGTTTATAATGGATTTTGAAAGTTCAGGTTATTCTATGCAAAAATGAAATTTCCTTTTCATCCAGTTGAACCAGGTGTGTTGGAGGGGGGGGGGGGGGTTAGATGATTTTTTTTCTCATTTTTGTTACAGTGTGCCTTCTTAAGATTTCAATTAAATGGTGAAAACTTATGAACACAAAATATGGGCTGCTATGTTTGGTAAGATTGATAGGGGGTGGTCATATTTGACAACCAGGACTGGAGCGTGGAGGCTAAGCTACATGTATCCTTCTTATTATTCTAGTTTCAATTTTTGCTTTAAAAACATATATCTTATGACCACCACATCTGTTTTTTAAGTCAAAAATTAAACTTTCAATTCAGGGTTTGTATGGGTCCTTGATGCTTGAAAGTGCTTGAATTAAAATATCGAAATTCCAGGGTCTGGAAAGTGCTTGAAAATTGTATCTCCAGTAGTAAAGTTCTGGAAAGTGATTGAAAAATATGTTGTGTCAGTAATGTACATGTAGCATGTTTATGACAAAAATTGCTGTAATAACTTGTAATTGCGTAGATTGACAGTGCATAAAGTTGGTGTTTTTTCATGAAAAAACAGCGTGCCTTCTTTAGATAGTCATGGCTAACTTTTGTATTCCAGGATTCTAATAGACACACATGTAGCTAAATATTATGTTATAAACAGGTACATACGTATATGAAATAGGGTCAGCATTATGTTATCAGAAGGTCCTGGAAGATGCTTGGAAAAAGTCCTTGAAAGTCCTTGAATTTTTTTTTCTCAAGTGTGTACGAACCCAGCTGTTATTCAAGAATATCTTTTGTGAGTGTTCTTTTTTTTATTATTTGTGTTACATGTGGGTATTTGTAAAGGATTAAATTAGAGAAATTGTTTATAGATTATAGATAAATATTTTTAAATCCATGTAGATGTTTTAACCCTTTACCTAACATGAGAAAAGCAGACGACACTTGCAAAAAAAATTCTTGAATAACTAATTTTTTTTCAAAAACATAGGTTATGGAGCCTCATTGGAATGAGCTTGATGAGCTTGTTCCAATGAGGGGTCATAACCTATGTTTTTGTGACAAAAATTGAAAAAAATAATGAAAATTAATTTGCGATTTTTGAGAATAGTGCTGGCTGGTTTTGGCCGTTACGTTGCGTAAAAGGTTAACATGTGAATGTACTAGTACATGTATGTCTAAGGTCATTCATGAAAATATTGAATATCTTTATTAGGAACACAGCTGAATGATTTGGCATTGGATTTATTGCATAAATGACATGCACAGATGTTATACATGTATGTGTGTGCACATGTTGGTGTTGAATTGCATTAACTCGAAAAGGAAGTAGTTGGAGTCACAATGAGATTATCATTCAGAATCCTGTTAAAACTTAAAATATTTAGTTCAGTTATGTTTTGGGTGAGGTAATTTATTTTATATTGATTCAAAATCTTCTGTGTGCTTGAAATTGTGTTGGTACATGTTATTAGTTTGCATTTTATAACTTTTGAACACCGAACGTTTCCCCAGTGGACATTAACCCAGACAGTCAATTCCTCCGCAGACAATTCCTCAATATGGGTGGACATTACACCAGACATTTCTTCAAAGATGGATAGACATGAAATAGTAACAACACTCTTAGAGTTATATTTATTATTCTATATTTTGTCTGTTTTGATAAAACCAGGTCCTGGTATCATTCCTTGTAACTCTCCCTTTGAGAGCATTCCGAGAAAGGATAGTAGGGTCTGGTTTTATCAACATAAAAAATAAAGTAAATTAAGTTTATTTTTCAACTAATTTCAGCTGGAACTGTATGGAAATACAACAGAAAAAATTGCCGTGAAAATGTCTGCTTTTTATCCCCTGGGGGGATATAGCCATGGCGCTGTCCGTCTGTCTGTAGACTGAGTTGGTTTCCGCTCTCTTACTAAAATTCTGCTTGGCTGACTGAAGCTAAACTTGGTATGTGGGTTAGGCATAATGCGAGGAAGAACCCTATTTATTTGGGATCGTTGTGCTAAAGGTCAAGGTTACACTGATTTCCACTCTGTAATTAAAATTCCACTTGGCCGACTGAAGCCAAACTTGGCATGTGGGTTATGTGGGTTAGGTATGATGAGAGATAGAACCCTATTCATTTTGGGATCATTGTGCCAAGGTCTGTGTTGGTTTCCACTCTGCAATTAAAATTTTACTTGGCCAACTGGAACCCAACTTGGCATGTGGGTTAGGCATGATGAGAGGAAGAACCATGTTCATTTTGAGGTCATTGTACCAAAGGTCAAGGTCACAGTGACCTTGAACTTAAACATTTGCCTGAGCTGGCTTCTCAAATTGAAATTTTGCTTTCTCGATTGATACTTAACTTAGCTTATGAGTTGAGCATGATGAAAAGAAGAACCCTATTTATTTTGGGGTTATTGTGTCAAAGGAAAAGGTCACTGTGACCTTGAATTTTAACTTTTCTCGGTCAGAGTTGGCTTCTGTTCTCTAATTAAAATGTTGTTTGCCTGATCGAAACCAAACTTGGCATGTGGATCAGGCATAATGAGAGGAAGAACCCTATGTATTTTTTAGGTCATTATACCAGAGGTCAAGGTCACAGTGACCTTGAAAGTAAAAATTTTATCAGTCGGAGCTGGTTTTGACTCTCTTAATTATTAAAAATATGCATTCGCGATCGAAACCCTATTTGGCATAAATAATACCAACAGTTGCTGTGTTAATTTAATGTAATATATTACCAAGGTTACAGTATCAGCCTATCAGGTTGATTTTTCAGGGGGATTTGCCACCTCTAGTCTTAAAAACTGTCTGGGAAAACACAGGGAGCAACTCCAAAAAATGGGGCTAAACATTTGAAATTGTTATAGAAACAAAACAAACACAAAAAAATAACCTAGAACAAATTAAAATATAACAGAAATAAATGCTGGGGAAATGTAAGCTTTTCTTAAAAAACAGTCTGGGGAAAATGTCCGCCTACTATGTATGAGGTAATGTCTGCCTGCAGAAATGTCAGCTGGGGAAATGTCCAAGCACCTAACTTCTATTCGTTAGTTATGAACACATTTTTGTAAATCTACATGTAGTTTGGCCTAAAAAAGTTAAAAATCTGTTTCACAGGCCCTTGCACATTGCCCTTTTGGCTGCCGCATGGTCTCTTTTTATAACCAATGCAGACTTAAAAAAATAAAAATTAAATGCTTAAAATGTGATATTTTACTCAAGTTAGTAAAATTGATAAATTTGGCCTTGAGTGCAATAAGGCTTTGCAATGCTTTAGCATTGCAAAGCTTTCATGCACTCAAAGGAAATACTCCACCACCCATGCTGTTCTGTAGATTATGAGGCCTAGAACATAAAACAAACAAAGAACTTGAATTTTTGATGGCAAAGAAATAATTACAAAAATAAAAAAGCGCCTGCTCACATGCACTTTTACAAAAATAGCCTGAGAAACAGATCTACTTTGTGGCGCTTGGCACACAAATTATTACACCAGCTCCAAGTTTGCATTCATGTACATGTACGATACTGTGACCACAAAAGTGGACAGATAATTTTGACCTGACCTCAACCCAGTTGTGATCTGGTCAAAAATATCTTTTCACTTTCCTTCCTACACCAATGAAAAATTTTGCCCGTCGGAGTGAAAATGCGAGAACAATGCAGTTAAGATGCTATTTTCAGTTGCTGTTCTCGATTCGATCTTGATTTCAAAAATATTTTATTTATGAAATCTGCCCCTCTGGTGTAGTGGTGTGTCGTGACTCGATCACAATCTGATTGCGAAAATTATAAGTTTTGTGATCACAGTTCCATATAGTACTTGGGGGATGGAAACCATAAATCACCCATGGAGTGTACAGTTAAAACAACAAGTCCTGTCCTGAAATGCACACAAATAGCACATCGATTTGCGCGTTAATCTGCGCATTATGATGATGGTAAGGCTATCAAATTCTGCACATAGGGCCTGTACACAAGCAAAGTTTCAGACAATGGACCTCCGGGTAACCCGGAGGTCCATTGGCAGGAACATTGCTTGTGTTTGCTATGGGTAACAAGGAGAACCTGCCATGCTTTGAGTCCCATTCGATATGGCAATTGCGTGCAATTCCTACGTGCAATTAAGCCTAGATAAGCGCACAGTTCGTGACAGGACTTCTAGTTTCAACTGTAGAATCCACCCAGATAATAACTTATAAGTTACATTTATGCAAGAACCATTCCCAATGGGAAAGAGTAGAGTTGAAACTAGAATTCCTGTCACAATTAGCACAGAAAATGCTCATTCAGATACATACCATAATCTTATTTGTTGTACAAGGATTAGCGAACAAGTTATGCAACTTATATTAATGCCTCTCCTTGGCCCAATGGCGTAGCTGTGTGGGATGACCTTCATAGAGGCAACTTTAATCTTCTCGAATACTATGAAGGGATCTTTAGTCAGCACGGAGTGTGTCTCTCTCCGCACAGAGGGCAGCCATTTTACGTCCCCACCCGATAGAATGGTACGCCGTGACAGCATCAACCCCACAATTGATGCTGACTGAGAGTGTTCGGACACCTCGAGAACTTTTCCTGACCGGGGATCGATCCCGGGACCTCTGGAATTTAGAGACCAGCGCACATATCCACTCGGCCACCACTGTCTTGTTAGTTAATGTTAAAACTAAAAGTCCTGTCCTGAAATGCGCACAAATAGCATGTCGATATGCGTGTTAATCTACGCGATATGACTATAGTAAGGCTATCAAATACTGTAAATATGGCCTGTGCACAAGCAATGTTTTAGCAAATGGACCTCGTGGTAACCCGGAGGTCCATTGGCAGAAACATTGTCCGTGTTTGCTATGAGTAATCAGGAGAACCTGCCGTGCTTTGGATGCCATTCGATATGACAATTGTGCGCAATTCCTACGCACAATTAAGCCTAGATAAGCGCGCATTTCATGACAGGACTTCTAGTTTTAACTGTACGCTGTGACAGCATCAACCCCACAATTGATGCTGACAGAGGGTGTTCGGACATCTCGAGAACTTTCCCCGACCGGGGATCGACCCCGTGACCTCTGGCATGAGAGACCAGCGCACTTATCCACTCTGCTACCTCTCTCTTGTTAGTTAATGCGTGCCTAACTGCAGAAGAATAACTAAGTGTGAAATACACAATAGCGGTTGTGTTGTGTAATGCAAAATATAATGCTTGTTAGTGAAATCTCGAACTGAACTGATCAAACAGAGAGAAAATATTGAGACTACAGTATGTGGAGGGTGGATAACTACAGTTAAAACTAGAAGTCCTGTCCTGAAATGCGCACAAATAGCACGTCGATTTGCGCTTTAATCTACACGTTATGACGATGGTAAGGCTATCAAATTCTGCACATACGGCCTGTACACAAGCAAAGTTTCAGCCAATGGACCTCCGGATAACCCAGAGGTCCACTGGCAGGAACATTGTTTGTGTTTGCTATGGGTAACAAGGAGAACCTGCCATGCTTTGGGTGCCATTCGATATGGCAATTGCGCTCAATTCCTACATGTACGCACAATTAAGCCGAGATAAGCGCACAGTTCGTGACAGGACTTCTAGTTTTAACTGTACTAAATTGCTGTGGGAAAGATTTTCTCTTTGTAATTATTTACAGTGTCTGAGGACAACACACATGAAGCACTTGCAAACTTCCAGTTACATCATGTGGTCCATGTGGTGAATGTTTGCAAATGTTTCTTATGCTGTTATGAACAATTATAAATACTTTTCGACAGGAAAATATATGGCGTTGCGATTAGGTAGTAATTCACTCTTCATTCTGTATATGTAGTCAAATTTTAATATCTATTTATGACATTACATGTACATGTATCCCAGTAGAGGTTAGGAATCGTGTTAATGATGATCTCCATTTACAAGTATAGAATTTTACAGAGTTGGGTACACTACTTTTTTACAGGAATTATGTTAGCATGTATCCCAGAAGAGGTTAGGAATGGTGATCATGATCTCTATTTACATGTACTAATACAGATTTGTTGGGCATGCTGTTAGGGCTGCACGGTATTCAAAATTGAATACTAGTATCGGTGTTCCAAAAAATACTGCGGTATTTCGAAAGACTGTTCAGATACAGTACAGTCGCCGTGGACTGGTCACTTTCCACGCATGGGCAATATTTCCACAGACGCAATAATATTAGATTCCAAACACTAATTACAGGAATAATCATCAAAAATTTAATTAATGAAGCAACGGGTTCAACCCAGTGCTTCATTAATTAAAATTTTGCTGATGATGATTTTTACTACCTGGTAAACACATGCTTAGTCATACATGTAACTGCCGACGTTTGGATTATGACCTATCCATGGTGACTGTACTGTACATACCATAATCGGGACCTGAGCCATCACAATCCGAACAAATCTGCATGCCTTGATGATACTGTTCGAAAAACCTTTTACCCAACACAGACGATATCAAAATTTATTTTTTTTAAATATTAGTTTATCAAATTTTTCAAAAAGATTCAACAAAACCATATCATGTGACCCCTCATTGGAATGAGCTCATCGAGCTCGTTCCAACGAGGTGTCACATGATATGGTTTTGTTGAAATGTTTTAAAAAATAATATTTTTCACCTGCACAATTTGTGTATTACCCGGGCGAATGTGGCTAATTCGTTAGATACAGGGATAATATCATTCGTTTGGGATTACAGTTAAAAAACTGAAGACATCTTCAAAATTAAATTCTGGATAAATAAATATTGACAATAAACTGATATTTTTGCAATTACACCGGTATTCAATCAATTCTGGTTTGAATACTGGTATGTATCGGTTTATCGATATACCGTGCAGCCCTACATGCTGTTTTTTTGCAGGATTTGAGTTACGCTAAAGAGGCAGTTTGAGTTCGAGAGGAACAGAACCATAGTGCTGGATTATTCTGGTAAAATTTTCTGTTTTCCTGGTACACATATTAGGATCCTGGGACCAATGCATGGGATGAGATCAGTCCTTTAAAGTGAGCAGCTATGGTATAAACGATAGGTTACACTTGGTGGTCATGATAGTGAGGCCCAGTGAAGATTCAGTTTGATATCGTCCAATGATTTGATTGAGCCAGTTTGATTCACACTGATTCAGACATTTTCTAAAGGTCAGGTTGTTCTGAAAATATTACCAAGTGTCTCCTCAAAGAGCTCTTGTCAAACATGATTCAAAGGATTAAGTGTCTCAAGTGGATTCACAAAAGCCAAATAGGTCTTCAGTTGAAACTAGAAGTTCTGTCACTGTATTGTGCATTATTTTGAAGTAATACAGAGTGTGCACATCCTTGAAAAGTCCTTGAATTTCAATCTTACTCCTTGAATTTTGGAAATTCAGAAAATGTACTTGACAAGTACTTGAAAATCCATCAGACTCCTTGAAAGTCCTTGAATTTTGTCCTATATCATTTTTAGCTCAACTTTGATGAAGTCAAATTTGAGCTATTGTCATGGCCCGTCGTCCGTCTGTCCGTCCGTCCATCTGTCCGTCCGTCTGTCCGTCTGTCCGTACGTCAACAATTGGCTATGGCTCGGGCTAGAGGTCGTATTTATGAACCGATCTTTACGAAACTTCTTGGGTACCTTTGTTATGACCGTGGGACGAGAACGAGTGTTTTTGGGTGCGGTCCGAAATTCAAGATGGCTGCCAGCCGCCATTTTGTACCGATGATGCAGAAATCTGTTTTTTGTACAGAACTTCCATATGAAAGCTCTGATTTGAATAATTTTTTGTATGAATGTTTAGTACCATGGGGTACATCACATATAATACGGGTTTTTTTCTCGTGCGTAAATTGTGCAAATTAGACTAATTTTGATGTTTTTTGGTGTTAATTTCAGCACTGTAAGTGCAAATGCCAATACGGCTCGGGCTAGAGGCCGTATTTATGAACCGATCTTTACGAAACTTCTTGGGTACCTTTGGTATCACCGTGGGACGAGAACGAGTGTTTTTGGGTCCGGTCCGAAATTCAAGATGGCCGATGGCAGCCATTTTGTACAAATTTAGGCGCAATCAGATTTTTGCACAGAACTTCCATATGAAAGCGCTGATTTGAATAATTTTTTGTGTGAATGTTTAGTACCATGGGATACATCACATATAATACGGGTTTTTTTCTCGTGCAGAAATTATGCAAATTAGATGAACTTTGATATTTCAGTGCGACTTACACACATTAAGTACACATGTCAATACGGCTCAGACTTGAGTCTGTATTTATGAACTGATCTTCACGAAATGTCTTGGGTACCTTTGTTATCACCTTGGGACGAGAACGAGTGTTTCTGGGTGTGGTCTAAAATTCAAGATGGCTGCCAGTGGCCATTTTGTACCGAAATTAGGTCTAATCAGTTTTTTGTACACAACTTCTATACAGCTCAGACTAGAGGCCATATTTATGAACCAATCTTTGTGAACCTTGTTGGGTACCTTTGTTATCACCGTGGGATGAGAGCGAGTGTTTTTGGGTGTGGTCCGAAATTCAAGATGGCCACCAGCAGCCATTTTGTACCAAAATTAGTGCAATCAGTCTTTTGTACAGAACTTCTGTATGAAAGTTCTGATTTGAATAAATTTTTGTATGAATGTTTAGTAACATGGAATACATCACATATTCTAAGGGGTTTTTTTTCGTGCAGAAATTATGCAAATTAGATAAACTTTTACTTATTCAGTGCTACTTGCACAATGTGAGCACACATGTCAATACGGCTCAGGGTAGAGGCTGTATTTATGAACCGATCTTCACAAAACTTCTTGGGTACCTTTGTTATCACCTTGGGACGAGAATGAGTGTTTCTGGGTACGGTCCAAAATTCAAGATGGCTGCCAGTGGCCATTTTGTACCAAAATTAGGTCCAATCAGTTTTTTGTCACAAGTTCTATACAGCTCGTATTTATGAATTGATCTTCACAAAACTTCTTGGGTACCTTTGTTTTCACCTTGGGACAGGAACGAGTGTGTTTTGGGGTGCCTTTGTTATCACTGTGCTATGAGAACAAATATTTTGGGGTTCAGTCAGACCCACTCTGGGACTCAAAGTTTTCTTTTCTAGTTTAGCATCTGACTGTCACCCACCTTTACAATACTTTACCTATACATTTGTTACAGGCAACGGTCAGTATTTATGTACAGACCATTACAATACTTTATATGTACCTTTGTTATCAGGTCATTACCTAGATGTTTGTCATTGCTGTGTCACATTCTATACATGTGCATGTCTTTGTCTTGACAAGTTGAGCTACAGTGTCATTGACACTTTCATTATATGTGTAATAGCAGGCAATTGAAACATCTCTTTTGCACTTTTTTTGTTGAAAAAGGAAAAAAAACGAACATAAATAATGGGCAATTGATAAATGAAGAATTAAAGTTCAGGCATTATTTAACTGGGTGTCATTCTGTGAGCACCATAATTTGTTGCAGTGCATTTTAGAAGCACTGTTTACCTGGAATTTAGAAGGATGAGGTAGAAGACATTTTTAACCCGTTACCCATGTAACGGCCAAAACCGGCCAGCGCTATTCTAAAAAATGGCCAATTAATTTCAGTTATTTTTTTCATTGTTGTCTCAAAAACATAGGTTATGACCCCTCATTGGAATGAGCTCATCACGCTCATTCCAATGAGGTGTCATAACCTATGTTTTTGAGACAAAAAATTAGTTATTTAAGAATTTTTTTGTAAGTGTCTTCTGCTTTTCATGTTTGGTAAAGGGTTAAAGTAGGTAAGGTTTTTGAAAATGGTTATATTCCAAATGTACATGTTAAAAACATCTTTGAAAATGCTGATATATCCTTGAAAAGTCCTTGAAATGCCCTTGAATTTTCTTTGGTCCATGACTGTAAGAACTCTGTAATAGTGCACTGAGTAAGTGCAGTTTTTGTCCCTATCAAAAACTCAAAACTGCATCATTAACGTAATTTTATTCCTGTGGAAAAACAGCATGCCCAAGAGCACGTCTGATGTTTAATGTGTGCATTTTAATTTCAGTTGACACCCAATGGGAGAAGGAGAACAACAGACATGGAATGCTCTCCGTTGTTAAGAAGACAAATTATTGTATTTATTATAGGATGGCTGGGTTATGCATCAACATATCTCCTTCGTAAGCCTCTTGGTGTGGTACGTATATGCTTCATGAAAAGTTGAGTTTTAATATTATTTCACATAAGTTTTAAGAATACAGACCTGTATAAATTCTACATTCAGTTCACCCAAAAAAAGAAGTCTTTAGGCCTAAAAAAATTAAAAATCTCTTTCTTATCAACCCACCTTAAATTGTTTACAACAGGCTTGCATTACAATGGAAGTCCCTAACTTGGAAAAATACTCTCTATTCTCTTCTTTCCCAAATCATTTTGGGAAAAGAACAAGTGTGCAGACGTATAACCAACGTGTCATTCTTTTTTCTTCCACCATCTTGTCAAGATGCAGATGATTTTGCTCATCAACAGTGATACCTTTTGACTTGATGTTGACAATGTTCCTGTTCTAAATTGTGGATTCATAGCTATTTCTTCACTATCCAGACATATAGGGCTGTGTTTTTATATATTCTCTCGATTATTCACTGTATTTTTCGGGATAAATCTGTAGACCGATTTCGTGCGCGATTTTCTCGAACTGTGCTGTTTCGGTCTTTTGTTCATTAATGCTAACCCTTTGGGTTCTGCTTTTATCTTGAGTTAGGTGTCAGCTGGGGGCTGTTGTGGCAGCTTTCTCCCCCCCCCCCACCCCCCCCCCCCCCCTAGATCTGTTGAGGGTAGAATTTCTGCCTGTTCCCTTTTTGGCTGTTGGGGTACTTTTCCATTTTCTGCCTGCCACCTTACTCTTGTAGCTGGGGGTGTCCTGATTTATGTTTTCTTTGGGTTCACCTTCCCATCTACATTGCTCTCACCAAATATGCTTAGGACGATACCTTGTGGTTAATTTTTTGTTGTCTTATCATTTTGAAGTCCCATTATTCATGCTCCACTTTATATGGATGTTCGGTTGAAAGACCCTGTGGGTGGTGTGGTCTTCTACCTCATCCTTCTGTCTATTGTGTAGTTGGGGCATGTGCCGTTTCCTCCCGTGTTCATAGGAAGGGGAATGCATTCGTTCGGGATAGGGCTGAAACAGTTGGCTCATTTTCGTAACTGACTAACCGAGAGCTATAACCGGATAATATCCGGTTATCCGTAGCCATTATTTCACCTAATATGCGTTCAAAACTATGGGAACTGGAAAGCAGTATTCTGAAACTATTCCGTAGTATGTATAAAAACGAACGTTGTCGAGTACTCGACAACATTCGTTTGTATACACACTATGGAGTAGTTTCAATGATTACTCATTACTCACAGAAACTGCCGATCATTAACAAAGTCTTGAACGCCAAAGTCCTGTATTTCTCAAAATATACGCACGGCTTCGATGCGTAATCTATCACAAAAGAGAAGTGGCAGAATCACTACATTGTAAACGAGGAATGACGATTACTATCGATATTTCAGATAAACGGTTGACGGTTTTTCTAATCGGTTAAGTAGCTAACTGGTTTCAAACCGATTATCCGGTTAACCATTTCAGTACTAGTTTGGGACCCCCTGAACCGACTGCCTGGAGAGAGTTCTACCCCCCTTGATGGGGGTTTTGCAGTCTTTTTGTGGTGTGGATACTGTTGTAGCTGCTGACTTTCTGGCGAAGAAATGCCTGGTTCCTGGACTACTGTCCCCCTCCAGTCAACATCTGTGGTTGTCACTAGGGTTGTGACTCCTCATATGGAGCCAAGCTCAGTTGCTCTCTCTGGTTTTTTGCCTTTGTCAACAGCAACTGAAGTATCCGCTCCTGTTGCTCCTATGTCGGTAACATACTCGGCCTCTGTTTCAGCCGGCCTCAGCTTAAACCTGAAGGGGTCTCCAGGGATTGGTGCTTCTTTGGACCTGGGATATCGACCTCAACCTTCCCTGGCTTCAACTCATCGAAGTCGGAGGTGGTTGCCGGCTGATCACTCTGCTGTGGTCGATTAGCCGTTGAGCACAGCAGGTTTTGATTTGGATTCAGATGCCTGTGGTGGGGTCACCATGGACTCTGTTGCACTTCTGTCCACACACTCTGGTCCTTCGGACAGTTTTGCTTGCCCCTGCACATTTTGTGCAGCCTGGACTTTCTGTCCCTCAGAGGTCCACTGCGACTCTCCTGAGTTCCCGCACTTCAGATCCTTGGGTATTTCATACCCCTATAAGCATCTGTATTCAGCTATTTCAGCTGCCACCCTTCGCCCAGTGTCGAGTGTTCTAGAGGATTATGACCCTTCATTGGTTTAGAGGGTCAGATGCAAAGCCACTTTGCAGGCCATTCCCGTGTCAAACCGGCAGATACGGGTTGTGAGCTTAGTAAGTCCCCTCCTTGCTCATGCAGGTTCTTGCCAAGAGCTTTCCCTTTGCCTCCAGCGAGGCTTCTAGTGGCTTCCAGGCACCCTCCGTGGCGCCATCTCCCAGGATTGGAAGCAGACCGGTGCTTTCTGATCCCCCTGGTGTTCCTACACCATGGGAGGCATCGGCTGGTATGCCCGACATGGGCTATGTGTCTTCCAACTCCTTCAGAAACTCAAACCGACAGACCAGCCAAAGGTTTCAACCAGGCCGCGATCATTGGTCGTGCGCCTACAGCCTGTGGAGCAACCTGCTTCTGGGCTCCTTCGACCATACCAGTCGGTACAAGTGGTCGAAACTTTTGCAGCATTGGACTCCATGCGGAGTTCCAAAGCTATGAAGACTTCGTTCTTAAATAGGCTGATACCTTTTTTGGCCCATGTGCATTATCGTTCCTACGATTCCACACATCCTTCGGTCTGCCAGACTTTGATGGTCTTGGATCAGGTCTCCAAGCCCAAGTCAGCCATTATTCCATGTTAGGCTTATCCAGAGAGGTGCTAGGTATGCTTTCTCTCTTGGATCACATCATCTCTGCCCTGGTTGCTTATCTGCCTCTGCTTCTTTCTGTTTCTTATTCCTGGGCGACAGAAGATCTCCCCTCAATCCATTTCTCGATGGATTTGTCTTGCTTTTCGCGCGGCCTATCCTTGTCTAGCAACTGATGATTGTATTACCAATCATATTTCTGCCCACGAGGTGCGTGCCTTGTCTACCTCCTGGGCTTGTGCTAAATCTATCAAGTTGTCGGATGTTATGCAGGCAGTCTACTGGAGAAATGCTTCTACTTTCTCCACCTTCTGTCTGCGTCAGTTGCAGGAGCAGTCTGAGGACCTTTTTTCTTTGGGCCTTCTTTCTTCTGCTCAGGCTGATGTCTACCCTAGCCATTTGGCTTCTTCAAGGTCAGTTCCAGCCCTGTGCTGTTTTACTGTCCTTTCTGTCTGTGCATCACACAGAGCCACACGCCTCATCTTTCATTGTCTTTTACTAATGTTTGTGATGCTATGGTTTGATAGGCCTAGTGAACTCTTCTTCTGTCCTCAGTTCCAGTGCAGTCATGTTATGTGGGGGTTGGTTATGTGATTCCCTCGTCCTATTGTCTATTCAGCCTATAGTAAACAGTTGTAGAGTAGGTTGATAAAAAATTTAAATTTTCTAGTAAATTTCCTTTCTTATTATACCTACCACAATTGTTTACATGGAGGCCCTCCCATCTTCTTATTTGGGTAAGAGTCCTTCCTCCCCGCTGATCACATAACTCCAATGTTGGCAGATTCAAAAGAATGAGTCATTGGTTACTACATGTCTGCACCCTGGTACTAGAAGCCGTGGATCTGTACTAGGAGAAGAGTGTCCCCTACTGGGTATGCGCTGGTAGCACTCCACCCAGTTTTGGCTTATTTTTCTTGGTGCTTTTGCACCACTTTTCTTTATATCTTTCTTTATTCTGCAGTATACTAGTACATTAACAATAACATAACATTAAAAACTACAACAACATAACCTAGTATACAGCAATTGGCATAGCCTAAAAGGCTGTCTTCCTGCCATTCCCATAAAAAATATATCAACTTGGTTTGGCATCAGTGTTATGAAAATTCTTTTCAAAGTAAGGAATATTTGATAGTTTGTCTATGAATCATGTGCCTAGATGGGATCAATAGGTCAAATGCTGGGAGGAGGATGAGATACCAGAGGGTTTTGATGGCTGATACAATTGGGACAGACTGGGTTGTCGCACTTTAAGTTTGGTCTGGAATAAGTACTTAAAACTTTATGCGTTTATGATTTTTTGAACTTAGGTCTACTATATTGCTGAGTTAGAGGGTCAAAACTATTCCAAATTCTTGGGAAGGTATGGAACAGCAATTCTGCAGAAAATTGAGTTCTTGGTTTGTGTGTTTCTATTTTACCAGTCTGCCTTGTAGTCATCCCCGAAGAGCTTCTGTAGACCTGAAAGGTGTTATCGAATGACATAGGAAGTTTTTTGTTCATCCAGTCATGCATAAAGAGGGAGACATGAAGGCTGTAGAGATCTTTAAATTTCAGAATGCCACAATCTCTGAAAAGAGGGTCTGTGTGCAAGTTATATGCTTTCCTAGTTATGATTCGGACGGCTCTTTTTTGCAACTTGAAAATTCTGTTGGTGGAGGTCGAATGACCCCAAACCTGAATACCATACACAAGATGACAGTGGATCAATGATAAGTACAAAGTTTTCATTGCCTTTATGGGGAGAAATTTCTTTGCCCTATTTAGGGCAAAAATTGCACTTGCCATTCTTGAACATACTGCAGAAACATGGTGTTTAAATTTCATATTTTCGTCTATATACACACCGAGGAACTTTAGAGCAGCTCGATCTTGTTCTTTCCCAACGACCTCAATATTTAAATTATTCAGAGATAATTTAACGTTGTTTACCCTATACAAATCATTTTGTGGGTGAAGAAGCATATATTTAGTTTTATTGAGGTTGAGGGCTAATTTGTTGGCAGAACACCAGTGATTTATTTTGTCTAATTCGGAATTTACACTATCTGTAAGTGTGTCAAGGTTGTTGTTGCCTGATCTATATGCCATTGTATCATCGGCAAAGGAAAGTAGATTGAGCACAGTAGAGTTGCTAATATCGTTAATGTACAACAAGAATAGAATAGGACCAAGAATAGACCCTTGAGGTACACCGCTGTTGATGGTTAAGGTTTCTGAAACAATATTCGAGAACGAGATAAATTGGGTGCGGTCGGTTAAATAAGTTTGAAACCACTGGTGGGTTATACCTCTAATACCATAGTATTCAAGTTTCTGGAGTAAGATTGAGTGGTCAATGCTGTTGAATGCTTTCGAGAAGTCTAAGAATATAGAAAGGATGCAGTTCTTTGTTCGTTTATCATTTTCAGTTACCTCGCTATTCAGTAAGTGCAATATGGGGTGGACAGTCGAATGCTTTGTTCTAAAGCCAAACTGGTACTTGTATAAGATGTTACTTTTATCACTAAACTTCACTAGTCTTTTATACATTAATTTCTCAAGTACTTTTGAGAACGTGGGTAGGATACTGATAGGGCGATAGTTGTTAAAACTTTGAGGATCACCAGACTTGAATATTGGTATGACTTTGGCTATTTTCATTTTGATTGGCACGTGACCAGATGAGAATGAAGTATTAATGATGTGTGTTAATGGACTGGCAACTTCATAAGCGACTGCTTTCAGGAGTTTCGTGGACAGTTCGCCCTGATCCCTTGTTGGGTTCAAGGACAACTGAGAAATGTTATGAATAACTTCCTGGGTGTGCGTTGGAGTCCGAAATAATGAGTTTCCGTTACTTTGTTTCATGAAGGTGTGAGAAATGGATGTTCTATCGGGCATTTGTTCACCTACTGATTTTCCAATGTTTGCGAAGAACAAATTGAATTTATCGACAATGATTTTGGGATCCATTACAGGGGTATTACCATCAAAAAAAGTATCGGGTGATTCAATTTTTCGGTCTGATTTATTAATTGCTTTACGTAGGATTTCCCATGACTTTTTAACCCTTCACCTAACATGAAAAGCAGACGACACTTGCAAAAAAAATTCTTGAATAACTAATTTTTTTAATTTTTTGTCTCAAAAACATAGGTTATGACCCCTCGTTGGAACGAGCTCGACGAGCTCGTTCCAACGAGGGGTCATAACCTATGTTTTTGAGACAAAAAATGAAAAAATAATGAAAATTAATTGACGATTTTTGAGAATAGCGCTGGCCGGTTTTGGCCGTTACGTTGGGTAAAGGGTTAAGGTTATTTTTATTTTCCAGTAAAATATTATGATAATAATCTGATTTGCTTGTCTGTTTGATCCGATTGAAAATTTGACAGTACTGCTTTTGGGCTGTAGTATTTTGAGCTGTTGTAGATTTTAGCTTTTTGGAGTACAATTTTTTTTTATGTAGAAAAGACTTTAATAGTCCAGCTGTCATCCAGGGCGAGCGTTTAATATATTTCGAGGGAACTGATGTTGCTTTTAATGGGAAAGCTTCATTGAATGCTTTATAGAAGGTGTCCAAAAATAGGCCATATGCCAGGGTGGTATCTGAAGCGTCGAAGACGCTAGAAAAATCACTGCCTAATAAGAGTCTTTTAAAGCGTTCGATGTTCTCTTTCTTGAACGAGCGTTTATGAATTTTGGTAGGGCGTGCAAGTTGTTCTTCCATGTGTCCGATGCAAAACATTGCAAAGTGATCGCTGATGTCAGAAATAACAATTCCAGAAACATGCTCAGAGGAATCGTTACTAAAGATATGGTCTATAAGAGTTGCTGAAGTATCGGTAACTGTCGTTGGTTTAGTGACACGGGGCATGAAACCTGAGCTGAACATAGAGTCGATAAAAAGTCAAGTTTTATTATGATTAGTGAAGTTGAGCAGGTCATGGTTGAAGTCACCTATAAGGTGGGCTCTTTTGTTTTTGATGTTGATTTATTCAATAGATCAGACATTGTGGACAAAAAGAGGTCAAGACAAGCTTTTGGTGCAGTGTTAGGCCAGTAGATAATCCTGATTATGCATTTCTTTTTAGAGGTAGTTTCAATGAAATGAGATTCAAATACGTGTGGTATAAAGATTGACAGATCACTTTGATGTTTAAAGCTGATGTTGTCCTTGATGAATAATCCTACACCTCCCCCTGCCATCATCATTTGCAGGTCGTGTGTGGTGGATTAGAGCAGGGACCGATCAGGACTATTTAAAATACGCTCTAGCCTCGGAGCCTATTCTTTCAATTCATGCGCCAGATTTCAATGTACGGAGTCACACTGCTGCTTGTAACACACACTGCAAGTATGTAATAGGTCTCATCATTTTCATTTAGTACACTATAGCAAACATTAATCTTCACTGTGGTTTCTGATCAAGTCTTGGCTGCCATTTCAGGCAGCCAAGACTTGATCAGAAACCACAGTGAAGATTAATGCTTGGTAATTAAGACTTGAAGTATTAACTTAAGCACTCTACAACAATGATAAATGATAATCATATATATAATACATGTAAGAGTGTCTCTCTCGATTATCCATCGAAAGAATATCAAAATATGATCTGAGAAGTTACGCGCCAACTGAGAAGCCTATTTCTGAGATTTAAGAGCCAAGTCCTAATGTTTCAGAACCAAATACGCACTGGCGCATGCCCAGGTCGGTCCCTGTTAGAGGGTGATAACCGTCGAGTTCAAAACAGATATTCTGTTTGACATTGAATATTTCAGTAAGTCCCACGACATCAAATAGATTTTTCCCCAGGATGCATGTCGTGTAAGAGGTTTTGGATATTCTCAAAGTTAACATTCAGACTTCGGTAGTTCATGTTGAAAAGAGAAAACTACTTATTTTTTGCTGGGATTTTCCTACTAAAGTGTAGAGTATTTACAGCTGGGGTTTTCAATGGCGTAGGGAGGGTCTGTGTCACTATCGTCAATTCTCAGTGATGTGTTAAACTTAGATATGAAGTCATAAGCATCAGGCAGCTGGATCTCATCAAAATGGATAGTATTAGCCAAAGTCAAAAATAGTTTGAACTGAAGCCCTGCCAGTGAGACATGACATATTTTTACTTAAAATGGGATATTTACAAAAGAATTTAGGCATTTGCGGGATTACACTGATGCCAAAGATGTATGAGCGGAAGCATGGTGTCATTGAAATGATGGGAGTACCCTTTAGGAGTTATAAAATTGTTTAAGGCAAAGAGGCGTAAATTGAGAAACCAGATGTTTGAAAACACTCGACTATATAAAATGTACGAACACAAACATACAGGTGCATACACATATACATATACATATGTATATGGCCTCCAACACACATGATCCTTCCACGAACCAGCCAATGTATTAGCATGCAGGCTAATTCGTAAAAGGACCATGTGTGCATGAAGGTACAAACCTCACCATATAAATTTTATCGACCTTGTACGTACTCTTGTGCTGCGGAAGTGAGTAAGATAATTGCAGTGCGAGTGAAACGCGTCACTCGTATAGCATTTTCAGAAGTGTAACTATAAATGACCGAATTCTTAGAATTGTCACTATGTTATCAACCGATAATTAATTGGATGGTATTTGATACTTTTTGTTTGAAGTTGCACGGATGCAGGGAAATTCTCGGGGATTCGTGCATCACCACTGGTCCAAATTGTGTCAGTAAACGGTTTGTTACCACATACTGGACACTGATGGGTAGAGGAAGATAATTAATTGAATTATTGTGTTTAGGAAGAAGCACTTGACTGAACACAGAAGTGTAACTGAGTTGCAGTTGTATCGCATCCCACGTGCCACAAGTTGTAATGATCTTTAGAGATATGGGTCAAGGGCACAGTCCTATTAAACGATAAGTAGGACTATCGGTGGGACAGTAAGTTGGTATTCCATGTGTAAAAAGGGCTTTGGGTAAAGAGTGTGGAATAAATCCGGAATATATGGGTTAATTGGTAGAAGGAGCAACAGTCGACCTGATTATGAGTGTTTGATCGGAAATGGGAAGCATATTCACTTTTAATGTTTCGACATAGCACTTTGGTTTCTGTCACCAGTTACGTTTGGAATTGACTGGGTTTATCTGATTTGACAATGTGATAAATTGAGATACGAGATAATTAATTGGATATTAGAAAACAAGTGAATAGTGTTCCAAACTCAGGCGAGTATTGAATTGTTTATGAGTGTCCATTGAGTTTGTGGGTGAGGAAACCAATCGAGTGTTAGAACGGGGTGGGGGCTTGTCGGCTAGCTTGATAAATCTACTTGATAAATGCTCACGTTGAATACATATGGAGGATAATTTCGAGGTCCATTTCAAAGGGTTTGCTATTCAAGACAATCGTAGTGAAGAACGAACTCGGCATGGTAGGGGGGGGGGGAGCACAAAAACGTGACATACAATCAATAGGACGCTAAGCCGGTTGTTTGGGGAGCACACTTTGTAATTTTTATCTAATTTACAAATGCTCAGGGGGAATACCATAAATATATTTTACATATTATACATTCGAAGGGAGTGTACAATACGAATACGTAATGATATGGATACGTTCAATTAAAAACTGGTTGACAATAATTAATCCCAAAATAACATTGCTACGAAGTCACAAACAAGAACATACAAACATATTCACACATATGGGCATAAGTGCACATATTCTCATTGTGAACAGACCCACAAGGATATGTGCTTAACTGTACCAATATATATGATCCAAACGAGTGGCATGTTGCTCGTCGCTGCTCGGTGGTTCTCTCCGGGTACTCCGGCTTCCTCCACCCGTAAAACTGTCATGGTCACGATTAGCCATTGTGCATAAGTATGTGACCTTAAACACCAATAAATAAATAAATAAATATAGTGGCATGTTATGTGCGTACAGGCATGTTCCGGGGTGGTCGGAAATTAGGATGGGGCAGATACCGATTCCTTTTTGAGTAAAATAGCTAGACTGTCCGATGTTTGTGTGTTGTGCTATATGTTCGCCTTTAGCATGATTGGGAATGTATGTGAATCACTGAAAGCGGGAGTACAAAGGAGTGGGGGAGGGGTGGTGGGTGGTGGTACTTGAATGGATTCACACACCTGCAAACTCACTCGTGAAGTGCTTTCATGAAAATACATAATTGTAGCCGTGTGGTAATAATAATAATCGTTTGCTTAAACATGCCCGAGGTTGTTTAAGAAGATAGGCTTGGTGATGCTTACAAATCACTGTTGCCTAATGGTGCATGTATGAGAATATACACACGTGCCTGCACGTCCTGGAACACGCTCACACGTAAATGCATTCACATAGAGGCAAGCTTATGCTGTATAAATACTGTGTTGCCGCAAATGTATGTGCCTCTGTATTAAGGGTTAGTGTTGGGATTGGAGTGGGGTGGCTATAGTTTTGTTAGCGTGCAATAATGTTTACACGTAAGCTTTCAAACATGTCCACGAAAAATCAGCCAAGGGTGTCGGATAAATTCAAGTGTATCTGTCAAATTGATAAAAGGATCATCATTTGACCCCATTAAGATTTTTGTAGTGAACCTGGAGTCGATCGTATATGGTTATATCGTCTTGATACTGATTCACATTTAAAGGAAATACATTCTCTCCAAATTATGTGCATCTAATATGCACGCACTGCAAGCGACTCACAGTGTGATCGTATAAACACTGTCACACTGTGAATCAATTGCAGTGCATGTAAGACTCTCTCTATATTTATAAGTGGTTGATAGTGGGAAATCTGGATCAGGTGATAAACAGAAGCAAAGATTTTCGCGTCTGGCTAGAGCAGGCTGCATATGTGCAGACCCCAACCCATGAACAAAAGGTGTTATTATTGGGGATGCTTCCTGAAATGAGAGGGATATGATCTGAATATGTTTTAACCCTTTACCCAATGCAGACAATTTCAAAATTTATTATTTTAAATATCTTTTTTAAAATTTTTTCAAAAAATTTCAACAAAACCATATCATGTAACCCCTCTTTGGAACGAGCTCGACAAGCTCGTTCCAAAGAGGGATCACGTGATATGGTTTTGTTGAAAATTTTCGAAAAATAATATTTTTTCAGCTGCTGAATTTGCATATTACGCGGGCAGATGCGGGCGATTTGTTGGGTAAAGAGTTAAAATGATGCACTCTATATTTATAAGCAGCTGATAGTGGGAAATCTAGATCAGGTGAGAAACGGAAGCAGGCAAAGATTTTTGCGTCTGGTCAGAACGAGCTGCATATACACAGACTCATACACAAATATATGTACATAATCATACCAATACCCGACCCTAACTGGTGACATGCAATGTATGTTCTAAATCCTCTCTAGGCATGCAAATATGTTCATGTCCTGATAGAAGTATATATAGGCCAGATATTTACACACCACAATACAATATCTGACGTAACCATGCCACTACATGATCCTAGTTGGTGACGTGAAGTTTATACTAAACAACCTCTAGGGAGTTTGAATTGGTTGGGGGTGGGGTGGAGGTGGGGGTGGAGTCAGATACCGATTCACATTTAAAGGAAATACATTCTTTCCAAATTATGTGCATCTAGTATGCACGCACTCCAAGCGACTCGCAGTGTGACCGTATAACACTGTCCCACTGCGAATCGCTTGCAGTGCATGCAACATGTAGATATGTGGTATGTGGGTCAATGCAGGATCATGATAAACAAAAAGTGGAGGTATTGGTGGGGCGGTAAGTTGGTATTCCACGTAGAAAACGATTTAATGGTCGTCTTGATTATAAGTGTTGAATCGGAACTGGAGTTCGTTATATTCACTCTACTGTTTCGACAAAGCACCTTGCTTGCTGTCATTTACTACATTTGGAATTTACTGGATTTACCTGTGAACTAGCAATGTGATAACTGGCTTGGATGCGATACAGGAGAATTAATTGGTTTTGAGAAAACCATTGAAGAGGGTGCTATAATGATAAGTCATCAGACAAGTAATAAATTGTTTGTGACTGCCCAGAGAGTTTGTGGATGAGGATACTAATCGAGTATGAGGGAAACGGGATGGGGCTTGTTGGTAATCTTGATAAAAATACTTGATACCTGTTCACATAGAATTCATATTAAGGATAAGCTCTATAGCCCGTTGCAATGGGATCTCCATTCAAGACAAAGTAGTGAAAAACAAACTCGGGGGAGGGTGGGGGCCGGCACAAGGTCAAGATTTACAATCAATAGGATGCTGAGTTTCCAAATCGTGTGGGAAAGATCAAAATAGAGAGTATATTTTCCGGGTTAGGGACTTCCACTGTAGTGCAAGCCTGTAGTAAACAATTGTGGTTGGTATAATAAGAAAGGAAATGCACTATAAAATTTAAATATTTGTGGATGTCGATGCAATTAAAGCTTGGATTTCCCTTGGCCTACTCGGCTTAACGAGAGTCCTCGAGAGTTTGTTTACTTAATTGCAGTTTAAACTTTTATAAATATAAAGCTCTCAATCTTTAAAGTCAAAGGGAGAGGGTAGAGGTGTACGGTGGAACCAAAAAACGGTTCGGGTCTGGATTATTTTGTGACAAGCCTCATCCTGTTTCCCTCAGGTGTACGGTTAAACCGAAAAAACGGTTCGGGTCTGGATTATTTTATGACAACCGACAACCGAACCGTGGCATATTGAAAATACTGACGCAACGTTTTTTTTTGTACATTTACTGAAAATGTATACATTTAGTTTTTCACACACATCTCCATTAATATACATGTTCCGCTGCCCATAATAGCTGCAATTTATAAAGTAAAAGTGTAAAAAGAAACACAATGGCAAGACGATGGGGGTATTGCATTTTTTGTATGACCTTCAGCACTGCATAGACCCACTGAAATTTTGTGAAATGAAAGAAGAATGAAATACACGTGTGTGGATGCAGGACAATTCAGACCTTGAACAAGTCGGATCTTGGATCAGGTAATACAAATCATAAAAATGTCGGCCGCGACAGCCACAAAAGATTCTTCGGCTATTTGGAAATATTTTTTAAAACAAGACAACACCAAATCCATATGCAATGTATGCAAAAAGGAATACACGGCAGAGCATGGAAACACCTCAAATTTAAGGTGCCATTTGAAATCCAAACATAAACTCAAGTTCTTTGAACTGGAGGATGTGGAATCAAAACAACCCACGAAAGGTAAGTACTGAGAGAATAACGTTTACACTGCATTGAACGTGTCAAATCGGCCCTGGGTCAACAGACAACGTATCAAAACAGCCCTGAGTTGTATCGGAATGCAATCTATTTGGCCTAAATTCTTTCTCACAACTTGACAATTTAATAATCTAATAAAAAATATTATTAGAAATATTTTCTGTCAACTTGACAAAAATTCACAGAATATATTTCTATTAGATTATTTAATTATCACGAATATCTGATACAAAGTTACAAACTTTACCTAATAGACTGATAGTCATAGAATATGAAGACCAAAGTGTGTAACTAATCATTATACTTTTCAGTCAGCTCACTGAGTTCAGTATCATATTTTCAACATTCAACTCATCCTCCTTTTGTCCCTTAGAACCCTTACAGAGAATGATCCTAATATTATTAAAATCTGTTGTCCAGGGCATAAAAAACATAATTTGGGTATAATTATGACACAGGAATGAGAAAAACGATACCGAAACCCAACTCATTTCCCTTAAAAAAATATGAAACCGAAATGAAGTTTTCATAACCGTACACCTCTAGGAGGGGGTGGAGAATCTTCCTTTCAAGTTCGATAATGACAATATCAAGCACAAATTGGGGCGATGTAAAATGAAATAGAAATATTCGTGAAAGCAGCGGAATAGCCTACTTAAATGTGTAAAATGAGCCGATTAAAATGTATTTTAAAAAAAAGGAAACAGAAATTCCTGAGCCCCGCTATTAAAATGCATCTGATCAGACTGATAGCTCAGTTTGATGTGCAAAAGATGATATTTCCAAATCACAGATTAAACGAACCCCGCCAAAGGTCAAGCCCATCTTGAGAGAATTTCTCTTGTCTTTATGAGGCGTAGGTATTTTCATCAATTCACCCCAAACTGTCCAATTTTTATGCACTAGTCCCAAGACATTATCACCCCTATCAACTCATAAAAGCGATTTGCCGTATCAAAATTATCAAGGACTTGTGCGATTGTAGAAGTTTTCTTTCTTTTTTTTTGGAATGCAGCATTGAATGAAGAGTGTAGTACAACACAACAATTTTTACTCGTTTGTGAAAAAGCGCTACTATGCATGTTTACCTTTCAACACAACTGTGTATGTGTGTTTGTGGAGGGGGAGGCTTTTTCACAACACAGACATGTACATGTGGGACATGCTGTTGATAGAAAGTATATAGTGTTTATATAGGCTTATTGCTGAAAAAATATTGCAATATTCACATACGAATGTGATGCAAATATCGCTCAAATGGCGTGTTATTAGTGTGTCCAGGTTTACACTTTATTGTAGGCGCTGTACTATACAGGTCGTAGTCTAATCAGATTTCAGGACAATTTCCCAGGCCCTTAATGATTAACAAAACTGAAAAGAAAATAATGCAAATGAACCCTTCAGCTGCTACCAAGTCGCAGCAAGGCCTTATAAGTAGCGAATGTAGGAAAATATGAAAATTCAGCCAGTTTTGGCATTAGTGTTCAATCGATGATCAGAACTGGCCACCACAATCAGCTGATTGTGGGTAATCGGATGAAAACGACAATGGTTCCTGGAACATCGGTTCAACCGATTGTGGCCAAGCATTTTCTGATGATTCATAAACCACATTTTATTATCTTCTGTAATTGTTCAAGTGTTAATGTAAAATGATATTAATGATACCATTCAATATAAAATTGAGAAACAAAAACAATGTGTATTCCTAATCTCTCTAGATACCCCCTTCCGGGATATACAAGTTAAATGTCATGTAAAGCTTACAATTGAGCATACTTGCATTCATACCGTAAATGTGAAGATTGCACTTCATCAAGTTGCAGTAAAATTACATGCACTTGAGCAGTTCACGTGACGCTAAGTGAGAGTCATGTGTACCACCCATGTGTGCATGACTGACAATCATGACTGGTACGCGATTTCCATAAGTACGCTCAATTGTAAGCATTGGTCTATAAACACTGCAAAATATTTTCAATTTAATGTAGTTCTTTCAAGCCTCGACTTGTCAAGTAATCTGTGGTATTACAATCGTAATTGACATCGGAATTGGGCGATTGTGAGCTCAAATAACCGGTGATCGGTCTGTGGCCATTTCCGTAATCAACTAAACACTTCAGCATTCAATGATGGGTTCATTTGGGTTTTTCGGTATCTCGGTTCTGTTTTTCGATATATTGCCCATCTTGCCCAGGAACAACATCCTACAGTACTTGGAGAGTGTATTATCACTAAATCACCCACAGAGTGGAGATTCCACCCAAGCAATATTTGCAATTTGTTGCAAAGCATGAAGAGCACAAGGTAAGTTTCAGCCAATTGATCTCCGTGTTAAACCCGGAGGCCCATTGGCTGAAATGTTGCTTGTGTTTTTTGTTGAAATGTACAAAATTTGAAAGTTATAGCTTGCGTGATAACTCCACTCTGTGGGTGATTTAGTTATAATCCACTCTCCACGTACTGAAGATTCTTGAAATATGAGTTTTGAGTTTACCTGATGACTGAATGTTCCTACATTGCAGTAGTAAATACTCAAAGTCAGAAATTGGCCCTTAACGCTTTGAACCCGTAAGGCTGATTTTTCGGGTTAAGGCATAATTGCGTCCCATTTTTGTCTTGTTATGAGAGGTATGTACACAGAGCATTGAAAATAAAATAATAACTGCAGTATGCAGCCAGAAGGCTGCAGACTGCAGTTATTATTTCATCCTCTCTGTATTTTGATATTGGACTGACCCATTTCACTGTAAGTATACACAAAGGTGATACCATTCCAGGAAACTAGGGTTCAAAGGGCTGAGAGTAAAGATACAGTTGAATCATATCACAGTTTATGATCACAGACTTTTAGAGTGTCTTCTTCATCAGGAATTCAAATCTACAGTTGAAACTAGAAGTCCTGTCACAATTAGCACACAAAATGCCCATGATTTAATGTATTCCTTACTGCAGAAGAGTGAAGCAGTCTGAAATACACAATAGCATTTGTGCAGTCCAGTACAAAATATAATGAGCGGTCGGTAGTGAAATCATGAACTGAACCGATCAAACAGCAAGAAAATAATGAGACTACATTGTGTAGTAGGTGGATTACAACTAAATCGCCTTGGGGTAGATGTTCACATCATAATTGTTTACAATTTCTGAGGACAAAACTCAAGAAGCAAATCAAACTTCCATCACATGGACCACTGGCAACCCGGTGATTTATGTGATGAAAGTTTGCAAGTGTTTCTTATGCAGTTATGAACATTATAAATACTTTTCGAGTGGCAAATATATGTCGCTGCGATTTCAGCTCTGTTTTCTGTATATGCAGTCAAATTTTAGTACCTCTTTACTTCTATTCATATAGGTTAGGAACAATGTTAATGATCTCTATTTACTAGTATAGAATTGTACAGAGTTGGTAACGCTATTTTTCTACAGGAGTTGAGTTACGCTAATGGTGCAGTTTGACAGGGACAAAAAGCACTTACTTGTGTGCTATTACTTAAAAATAGTGCACAGTACAGTTACAGGACTTCTAGTTTCAATTGTAGATACTCATCACAGTAAACTCTGGATGTTCAAAAACACAATGTTTTTACTTGCTGCATTTTCTTGTTCATTTATCAAAAAATGAAGTAACAAAATATACCTGTAATATATTTGTAGATTAAAGCTGATCTGGAGAGTGATATGAAAATTGAAAAGTCACAGCTCGGATGGCTTGATACAGCACTTTTTCTACCATATGCTCTCATTCAGGTAGGCTTTCCAGGATGTTTTTCATGCACTTGGTTGAAGAGTGCCAGAAGGCACTCTTTAATGAATTGTAACAAAATAATTATAAACAAAATCTTGCTAAACTAAAGCTCTCCTTTCTGGTATCTTTGAAAATATGCATGTTACAAATCTTCTTTGAAAAATAAATTGGCGTCAGTCCTCGGTAACTTCATTGCAGCCTTTGACCTTCGGTCTCAGGCTGATATGAAGTTACCTTCAGTCTCAGTCTGATATGAAATTACTTCAGTCTGATATCTTGTCCGATATGAAACTAACCAAGTAGTAACCTCTAAATATTAGTAGGACTTTGTTTTTACAGCCATATAATGTCCAAGCTCTCCCACTGGAATGCACTGTTCCTTCTTTACCAGACTTGATTTTTGGGATGCAGGATGCAGCATAGATCTGTTGTTTGGTTTTTGCAGACCTGTTCTGCCAAAGTTCTGACAATGGAAGCTGCATTGCATTGCCATCCCTACCTGACACTGGCCCCTTTCTATAATCTTACAGTCCATAAGTGGAATTATGTGATCAAACACGAGGTCACGTTTTCACAAATGACAGCGTAAAATCCAGATAAGGAGTTAGTGCAGGGACCCAGGGAATAGCATGCATTGCTTTGCTTATCAAGTCCATCAAGTCCTGCGTGGACTGCAGTGTTCTCCCTACCCGACAGTGGCCTTTCTCTATAACCATACAACAGAAAACATCAATCACACATCAGGCAACTGTTTTTCTTTTTGAAAGCTTTTTATACCCCCACTTCACTGAAGTGGGGCTATATTGTCGAAGCCCTGTACAACTCTGTCCGTCCATCCATACGTCTGTCCATCCATCAGAACATTCTTGTGCATACAACTACTACTACATTTTTAGCTCAACTTTGGGCTTATGTCATGGCCAATTGTCCATCGTCTGTCTGTCCGTCTGGCCATCTGTCCGTCTGGCTGTATGTCCGTCTGTCCGTCAACAATTCAATATAGCTCGGGCTAGAGGCCGTATTTATGAACCGATCTTTACGAAACTTCTTGGGTACCTTTGTTATGACCGTGGGATGAGAACAAGTGTTTTGGGGTCCGATCCGAAATTCAAGTTGGCCGCTGGCAGCCATTTTGTACAAAATTAGGTGCAATCAGATTTTTGCGCAGAACTTCCATATGAAAGCGCTGATTTGAATAATTTTTTGTATGAATGTTTAGTACCATGGGATACATCACATATAATACAGGTTTTTTTCTCGTGCGTAAATTGTGCAAATTAGACTAACTTTGATGTTTTTTGGTGATACTTTCAGCACTGTAAGTGCAAATGCCAATACGGCTCGGGCTAGAGGCCGTATTTATGAACCGATCTTTACGAAACTTCTTGGGTACCTTTGGTATCATCGTGGGACGAGAACGAGTGTTTTGGGGTCCGGTCCGAAATTCAAGATGGCCGATGGCAGCCATTTTGTACAAAATTAGGTGCAATCAGATTTTTGCAGAGAACTTCCATATGAAAGCGCTGATTTGAATAATTTTTTGTGTGAATGTTTAGTACCATGGGATACATCACATATAATACAGGTTTTTTTCTCGTGCAGAAATTATGCAAATTAGATGAACTTTGATTTTTTCAGTGCTACTTATACACAGTAAGTGCACATGTCAATACGGCTCGGGCTAGAGTCTGTATTTATGAACCGATCTTCATGAAACGTCTTGGGTACCTTTGTTATCACCTTGGGATGAGAACGAGTGTTTCTGGGTGCGGTCTAAAATTCAAGATGGCTGCCAGTGGCCATTTTGTACCGAAATTAGGTCTAATCAATTTTTTGTACACAACTTCTATACGGCTCAGGCTAGAGGCCGTGTTTATGAACCGATCTTTATGAAACTTCCTGGGTTCCTTTGTTATCACCGTGGGATGAGAACGAGTGTTTTTGGGTGTGGTCCGAAATTCAAGATGGCCACCAGCAGCCTTTTTGTACCAAAATTAGTGCAATCAGTCTTTTGTACAGAACTTCTGTATGAAAGTTCTGATCTGAATAAATTTTTGTATGAATGTTTAGTAACATGGAATACATCACATATAGTACGGGTTTTTTTCTCATGCAGAAATTATGCAAATTAGATGAACTTTGATTTATTCAGTGCTACTTATACACTGTAAGTGCACATGTCAATACGGCTCGGGCTAGAGGCTGTATTTATGAACTGATCTTCACAAATCTTCTTGGGTACCTTTGTTATCACTTTGGGACGAGATCGAGTGTTTCTGGGTACGGTCCAAAATTCAAGATGGCTGCCAGTGGCCATTTTGTACCGATATTAGGTCCAATCAGGTTTTTGTCACAACTTCTATACAGCTCGTATTTATGAACTGATCTTCACAAAACTTCTTGGGTACCTTTGTTTTCACCTTGGGAGCGGAACGAGTGTGTTTTGGGGTGCCTTTGTTATCACTGTGCTATGAGAACAAATATTTTGGGGTTCAGTCAGACCCACTTTGGGACTCAAAAGATTTCTTTTCTAGTTTAGCATCTGACTGTCACCCACCTTTACAATACTTTACCTATACATTTGTTACAGGCTACGGTCAGTATTTCTGTACAGACCGTTACAATACTTTATATGTACCTTTGTTATCAGGTCATTACCTAGATGTTTGTCATTGCTGTGTCACATACTATACATGTACATGTCTTAACAAGTTCAGCTACAGTGTCATTGACACTTTCATTTATTCTGGTTTGATCCAACATCTCAAATATTATGACTAGCAAGTGAACATGCGCATAGTCTGAAAATTTTTATCTCCAACAATTTTAACCATGTTTTCTCCCCTGAACTTAGATTTGTTATGGATTTTCAAATGAGATTCTTGTTTGCGCAACTCTTCTACATTATTTAACCGATTTCGTTGAAACTTCTTAAACATGGCAATTAATGAGTGAACATGTGCATATTTCCAAATTTTCCATCTGTGATGATTTTTACCAGGTTATCTCCCTTTCAACTTAGAAGATTTAATATAGTTTTATATATGAGATTTTTATGTATGTAACTACAATTTTGATCAGACATCTCAAATGTTATGATTAGCAAGTGATCATGGTCATATTCTAAAAAAAATTGATCTGCAACAATTTTAACCAGGTTATCTCCCCAGAACTTAGATTTATTATGGACCTTCACATAAGATTCTTGTTATTGATTTTTCAAGCTCAATATTCAGAGGTGCATTCTAGTAAGCCAGAAGTGGGGTATTAATCACCTTCAGTGATAGTTCAAGTTTTTACCAAATTTATTCCATAGTAATCATTGATGAACCTTCTTTTTCAATTTTCTTGTAAGCCTAAAAAATGTGAGAGATGTTCTTATGATGTGTGAACTTTAATCTTTTAAATTGTCTACTTGATTTGTATTTTTACTTACATTTTGTTCCATCACCATGGATTTAACAAAAATCAGTGCTACCACCCAACCAGCTTGGGACTTTCAGTTTGTCCATTGGGTGGTTGGGGGGGGGGGGGGGGGGGGCGTTTGGTTTGTTGATAAACAGCAGAGTGACTATGCCTTATTGGACTCAAATAACACTTTGAATGATGGCTTGAGGCAGATTTTTCTTGCTTTCAGTGGCCCAACCAGTGAATCGATGATGAATAAGTGTTACTTGCCTGAAGATATGAATTCCACCAACCCAACACTGCCATACCAGGGCTTATATTTCATCTAAATATGGGAGAATCTATTTGGATTCTTGCGAATAATGGTTGTGAGAATCCATACCTGCTATGAGTGTCCCAGGGTCCCATAAGGCCACCATGGTTGAACCCCTGTTGTTTTCTGATAACACGTGTTAACACTTTAACGAACTCAGCATTTTAATTTTAATTTTGAAAAGAACTGAATTTGGTAATTTTTTTTAAAAATAAGCAATATTTACAAATCAAACAATACAAATATGGGAGTCACTGGAACCGGCTCGCTGATTCGGTTGCAGTGGTAGCCATATTTGTACAATTTTATTGACAAAGTGTCAGGTTTCAGGTCACATTAGCCTTGTATTGGTTAATTTGCTGCTGCTATGTTAGTTGAAGGGTTAAATTGACTTTCATGTGAATCCTACAGTTAAAACTAGAAGTCCTGTCATGAAATGCACACAAATAGCATGTCGATCTGCATGTTAATCTATGCGTTATAACCGCAGTAAGGCTATCAGATTCTGTACATATGGCCTGTGCACAAACAGTGTTTCAGCCAATGGACCTCCGGTTACCCGGAGGTCCTTTGGCAGAAACATTGCCTTGTTTGCTATGAGTAACCAGGAGAACCTGCCATGCTTTGGAAGCCATTCGATATGGCAATAGCACGCAATTCCTATGCGCAATTAAGCCTAGATAAGCACACAGTTCGTAACAGGACTTCTAGTTTTAACTGTAGCAGAGGTGCAGCAGGATCTACAAGGCTTCTTGCTGGTTTTGTTGCATGAATCTTTGTGTGAATTGATTCTCAGATTATCGTCAAAATATAAGCCCTGCATAATTTCTAATGACAGCCTTCAAACTCTACCCAAGCTGTCAATTCTAATTGCCTGAAGACATTGAAAAGCTACCTTGCGCAGTACCAAAATATAGCCAAGAGGATCAAAAGAGATTGGAAAAATCCTGCTATGCCGCTCTGTCCCTTTGACATTAAAAAACCATGGTACTTTCAGGATTTTAGTAGGATTTGTTTGGGACAGTGGATTAGTAATAAATGCTTGTGGAGTCAGTTGTCACCCATTTTTTAAGTGCACTCAATACTGTGTCAGCATTCCTCAGCAAGCAGTTGTTTTGAAACTGAAACTAATGAAATTGCTCTGATGACCTTTGTTTTCTTTCTATGACATCAATCTGCAGTTGTTAATTGGCATTAATCCATTGCCCAATTATCATTGGGTGAACGGTTCTTTGAGACTTCGGTGATAATTCCTTTCATTTTAGATGCCTTCTCCGATTTTAATCAATGCAGTTACAAGTCCAGCCTGCATCAGACACATTTAATACTTTCCTCTTTGACCTGAGTGGTTCATGTAATTGTTGCTTGTGGAATAGTGGTAGAACCGACTTTTAAGCTGGGACAAATCAAGTCACTGGAGAAAAATTTAGTGGTAGCACAACACTCATCTCCCCCCCATCAAATTCTCTTGAATCGGGACAAAGTTTTAAGGCAAGTGGTTTGAATACTTGAAGACCGTGTGTGGGTTGCATTCTTAACTACAGGTACCTCAACTCAGATGCTTCATATTCTGTGGCTGTGGTTCACATTATCTTTGAAGTGCATTTATTTCATCTGTATGGAATTTGGCTTGCTACAATTTATGAGGGAGTGCCTACAGGCAATCCCCCATAACTGTAACAAGACAAAGACATGTGAACAAATTTTGACAACCCAAAACATTTAGCACTCTACCAGTTAATAAATAATAAATACATTTCTGTTCAGTTTCTATTCTGCTATATATGAAAAGCCTTTGACATACATTTTAGGTTTATACACCACTAGGGCTTGACAATTGGGGCAACCTATAGGACAGGTTGCCGATAGGTTACGCAAAAAGATTTTCGGGAGACCTGTTTATAGGTTAACCAAAAAATAGCTTCAAAATAGGAGATTTGATTGAAAGATAATGACAGGGGGCGTGGTGGCTCAGTTGGTAGAGGTGCAGACTGCAAGCTGAGAGGTCCTCGGTTCGAATCACGCCTGCGGCAACCGCGTTTTGTCCTTGGGCAAGACACTTCACCCCCATTGTCCCCGTGGGGGCATGGTGACGTTGTGTACTAAGGTGTACTGCACGTCGATGGTGCACCTGTCTTCAACCAATGCTGACCCCGCTTGTGTGGAGTTAGTATGTTGGGGAGCTGACAGTTGCTCGGTGGTTCTCTGCGGGTACTCCAGCTTCCTCCACCCGTAAAATTGTCATGGTCATGATTAGTCATTGTGCAGAAATAGGTGACCTTAAACACCAATAAATAAATAAATAAAGAAAGGTAATGACATAAGAAGACATGTAACAATGATAAAAGATAAATTATTAAAAATCATAATGAATTTTATATTTTTATACTGTACCAATGACCCAGACTTAGCTGGTGCTAACTCTAACAAAACCAGGGCCAAACACAAATTTTGCCCCCAATCCCCAAAATTTGCATCCAAAACAAAAAGAAATCATGTCCTAAAGGACCTCCATACTACGCCTCTACTGCGCATGCGCAGTGACGCAGATGTCCCGAAATTGGCGCCAATTATCATTCTCTGTTTGGCCCTTCATCAGTCAACATCTCACTGATCTTTGTGCTTGTAAATCTCAGTTTAAAGGATGCCAGACATGTAATTTTTGGAGAAAATGTGATTCTAAGGAGGATAGAAGGAGGAGAGGAAAAAGAAGTGACAAAAAATAATCAGGGCTGTACTTAAAATTTTTTGATGAAATTATGTTAAGTTGCCTATTTTCGAGGCATGGGCCTCTTGTTGTCATTCTTGCTAATTGTTGCACTGCTTATTCAGTGTTTCCTCTCCCCTAGCCTTCTAAAGTCCCCCCTTGCAATTCTCCCATGCTTTTGGCATATTTTTGAGAAATTTCATTTCTAAAATTTCCTGGGAGAGTTGCTTGGTTACAGAATGTTTTCTGTTATTTTCCCCATAGTTACGTTTTCACCCATGGGTGTATAACGTTTGTGTTCTGCATCTTCCATCTGATGTTCTACAGATTCTCCCCTGGGAGTCTCTGTTTTGCATCAGATAGAGTGTAATTGATGACTGATTCCGGGCCAGTTTTTTCAGTGCCTGGAGTCATGTTTTCTGGTGTTTTTACACTGTTTGTTTTCATTGGCAACAGCCTTTTTTGAGGGGGGATGTTTGCCTTTGCTGTAGTTTATCTCACTATAAGATACATTTATATTATCTGTAAGTGTCTCATTAATTATTTAATATAAATTTAAAATTTTTGACCACACTTTGCCATCGGATCCATCGGGGGCTCAACGTTACTTTTCAGCAACTTGGGCTTCGCTGAAAAAATATTTTTTCAAAATTATTTTGTTTTGCAATTGTTTTTTCATTTATTAATGGATCATGTTATTATGTATCTTTGTGTCAGGGGTTTTTGCGAGTAACTAGGACTTATTGTTGTTCTTTCACAATGAAGGGACGTTGTTCAAATTGTAATAGGAAGAAATCTTCCTCTGACTTTCATGATCATTGTATTAATTGTAGTCAGTGTTCTCGCATTAATCCCTGTCCTATATGTGAACATTGGGATGAGAAACATTGGAAACGTGTGTCACGATATGTTGTTTCTGGAGAAAGAGCGATGCTGGCTCTTTCTCCGCAAGTTCACTCTACTCTCTCAGTTTCTATTTCAGAGGAACCAGAACAGGGTGATGTTTCCATGTTATCTTCTTCAAGTGTGCGTCCGTCGTCACAAATGAATTCAGAGCTAGCGGCAAAAGTGCTCATGGAGATTAGACAAATGTCGTCCGCTAGCTCGCCCGGTGTAGCGTCCATTCCAGGTCCAGCCGGGCCGCGAGCGAGAGAGGCCCCTCTCTCGTACAACAACATCTGGGACCAGATGTTGTGGTACAAAATGTGTCTTTAGCGGAGCATACGTCCGTCGCTCGGGACGCTCCGTTGTATAAGCAGTCCGCAGAGACTGTTAAGGCTTCCTCTTCTCGTCAGCGCACACGACCGCACCTTGGCTGCGTGACCGCCGATATATTACCAGCTTCGCCGATCAAGGATTCTTCGGCGACCAGGTCACACCATCCGGCAGCCAGGGATTCGAGACCGATGGACTCCGGACGTTCGCATAGGAAAAGTATGCGGGAGCCATCTGATGCGGAGCTGCCCTCGGCGAAGCAGCGAAAGACTGCGCCTCCGCAGGTCTCTACGCCGGACATTCTTGTGCAGATAGCACAGCTTATCGCAGCATCCCAGCAGCCGACAGAAACGGTGTCGGATCGAGAATTATCTGACGGCGCTGGGTCGGTACGCTCCGCCGAAGCATCGGGGGCGGACGACCGGGAACATCATGAGGTCCGACCGGATGGTGAAAGGGATACGGATGACTTGGAGCTATCCCTTTCGGAACAACATAAAGCTGCCGTGGACTTCATCCGGCACTTTCTCCCTCAAGTTGTTCCGTCGGGCCAGACTGCTGCGCTTCCGGACAAGAGAATTATAGCGTCATTGGACTCTGAATTTTTTGAGCGGTTCAGGGACATCGCTCCCGAGTTTCCGTCGCAGTCCAATAATGTTGCAAGAACATTTGAATTATTGAACGACGCTATATTTAAACTTGCTTCCAGGACGGGGAAAGCAGGTTTCTTGTCCGCTAATACTCTCAACCTGCCTTTCATTAATGCAAGGAATAAATTCGATACGGCAGGACAGGGTATACCGAGAGTTCCTCTGCGTATGGACGACGAGGCGGAAGACTTAGAGCTATCATTACCGTCGTCAGCTTCTATTCCAACCGCGGTGTTGGAAACAGCTATTGCGTCTAACAGAGCCAATTTAGATGCCTTATCTTACGCAGATCACCTTACTAAGGCGTTATCACTGCGCCTTCAGGGGAAGAGTTTCAGGATATACAATCCTCTTTAAGACTTCTTTCAAGGGCAGTAGCTTATTCCACGTGTAACTCCGCCCTTCCAGTGGCAAATCTGGAGTTGGTTAGACGTGACGCAGCCCTAGCTACATCCACACTAGTGGATTCTAAGGTGAAGAACTCTCTTAGAGTCGCTTCGGTCTCAGGAGAACTTCTCTTTGACGGCAAGCTTTCCGCTATTTATGATAAAATTACAAAGAAAGCTAAGGATTCTCTGTTGTTCAAATCTGCTCCTAAGAAGTCGGATACAGAAGACACGAATAAGACAGGCACTTCTGGGTCTAATGCGCCCAAGAGAGGTTCTTATAGAGGTTCCGGTGCGTCCTCTTGGTCTTATTCGAGAGACCGTCAGGATAGCGACTCTCGTTCGGGACGTCCTTCAGGCCGGGACAATCGGTCGGACGCCCCGAGGCCGACGGGGCGAGGTGCGGGTCGTGGAAGACGTGGTTTCTCCTACCGCAGGCCTCGCAGGTCCAGGAGGTGATGGCTTAAACCTCTATCGCGTTCCGGTTGGCGGAAGGTTGTTGAGCTTTTCACAAGAATGGGCGTCGATTACGGACGACCCTTGGGTGAGAGGAGTGACTTCGGAAGGTCTAAAGATATCCTTCAAACGAAAGCCTCCATTAACTCGAAGTCCAAAGTGGACTCATCTTCCGTCAAATCCGCAGAAAAGAGACGCTCTGTTATCAGAGGTGCAGTCTCTTTTAATGAAGAACGCGGTAGAGGTCGTAGAAAACCAGGAATCTCCGGGATTCTACAGCCATCTGTTTCTGGTTCCGAAACCAGACGGCTCGTTCCGTCCAGTCATAGATTTGAGCTGGATAAACAAGCTAATCGTCGCTCCGAAGTTTTATATGGAGACGATTCGATCGGTCAGAGCGAGTATTCGGGTGAACGATTATGCAACGAGCATAGATCTCAAAGATGCGTACTTTCACGTCATGGTACATCCGACATTCCGAAAGTATCTACGCTTCGCAGTCCTAGGAGTAGTGTATCAATTCCGGGCGATGTGCTTCGGATTGAATCTAGCACCCTGGGCTTTCACTCGGGTAATGAACTCGGTAATGGTCTACTTCCGAGCTCATTTGTCTGCGGTAACGTCGGCCTACCTGGACGACATTCTTCAGAGGTACGGCAACGAGTTAACGCTTCAGAACGATGTTCAGAATCTTCTTCTATTGCTCCGACGTCTCGGTTTTATAGTAAACGAGGAGAAGTCGGATCTGGTGCCGTCCAAGTCATTCACTCATCTGGGAATGAGCTTCGAGACGCACAACAATCTCGTTCATCTGCCGTTAACCAGAGCGAAATTAGTCAGTTGTTACGCTCGCTATTGTCTGCACGCAGACAAAGTCACAGCGAGAGAATTTATGAGACTGATAGGTCTGTGCGGAGCCGCCGCGGAACTCATTCCGATGGGGCGGTTACGCACACGTCCTCTTCAAATTTTCCTGACTCAGAATTGGAGTGTGAAAATTCATTCGCTCGATGTAGACGTTCTCTTGTCAGATCAAGTGAAACAAGAGATTCAGACTTGGGCAAACATTCAGTGGTTAACTCAAGGAGTTCCGCTGCAGTTGCCGGATCCGAGTTTTACCGTTATGACGGATGCCAGTCAAACAGGTTGGGGTGCATCATTAATCCCAACGGATTCGAGATGCCAGGGTCTTTGGGATCCGCAATTCCTGTGCAAGCACATAAACATCAAGGAAATGATGTCAATTTGGCTTGTGTTACGTCACTGGATGGACATTATTCACGATGCTCATGTCCAAATCCTATCCGACAATACGACAGTAGTGGCGTATATACGGAATCAGGGAGGCACTCATTCAGTTCCGTTGTTCAATCTAACGGAAAGAATCCTTCTGTTTGCGCTAGAACATCACGTTCTTCTTTCGGTCCGTCACATACCGGGTCGTCTGAATGTGCTAGCAGACTCCCTTTCACGAAAGGGTCGCTTGTTGCCGTCGGAGTGGACTCTCAACAAACAAGTATTCAATCAGATTTGCTACCAATGGGAACGGCCAATGATAGACTTATTTGCGACACATCTCAACAATCAGTTGCAGACGTATGTGTCTCCGTGTCCGGATCCAAGAGCATTTGCAGTAGACGCTCTGTCGATCCCTTGGGACGGAATGATAGGATATGCGTATCCTCCAGAGCCGTTAATTTAACAAGTATTGCTAAAGATAAAACAATCTCAATACAAGATTCTGTTGGTAGCATCTCTGTCGCCACAGAGACCGTGGATAAATATACTCAGGTGTCTGTTGTGGGACCTACCGCGGAAGCTTCCTCCACGGGAGGATCTTCTTTCGCAGGGGAAATCACGCCAACTCCATCACAACCCGCAAGGTCTCAACCTTCACGTTTTTCCGTTGTGCGGTCCTTCTTGCATGGCAAGCACTTTACAGGACGAGCAGTGGACGCGATTTCTAACTGTAGGAGGACCTCCTTGTCGCTAAACTATGCGGCTAAGTGGAAGGTTTTTCGTCGTTGGTGTAGGGATCATTCTGTAGATATATTCGATCCCTCTATACCAGACATTGCAAACTTTCTAGTATACTTGTTTGACGAAATCAAACTGCAGCCTGTTACTATAAAGGGTTATAGATCTATGTTATCTGATACCTATGCACATCATGATAGTTTACAAATTGGATCTAATGTCTCTTTATCGAAGTTGGTTAGAAACTTTTCGATAAATAGACCCAGAACTCTTAGATTAATTCCTAAGTGGAATTTAGCTTGGGTTCTTCTTAAATTGAAGGAAAAGCCATTTGAACCTCTTGGGACAGTAGATTTCAAATTCTTATCTTATAAGACAGCTTTTCTCTTAGCTTTCTCTTCTGCTAGAAGAGTCAGTGAGCTTCATGCACTATCGGTGGATGATTCTCATTATCGTAGTGTTGGGAACACTATCACCTTCACTACTAATGTCGGTTTTTTAGCTAAGAATCAGGCTCCTAATAAATATCCGGAACCTATTGTTATTAAGGCTCTTCCGTCTTCAGACGGGCGTAGGCCTTTACTCTGTCCTGTTAGAGCATTACGTATCTATAAACAGAGATCTCAGTTTATCAGAAAGGGAAGGAAACGTTTCTTTCTGTCTTTGATGCCTAATAGAAAGGACATTTCAGTCCATTCTATTGCTAGATGGATTCAGTTAACTATCCGTACTGCGTATGAAGATTTATCTTCTTCTCAGCAGTCTGTGCTTAAGATTTCTGCTCATGAAGTAAGAGCTCTTTCTACTTCCTGGGCTTATGCTAATAGTATTGCTATTACAGATTTAATGAAGGCTGCTTATTGGTCTCAACCATCCACATTTACGAATTTTTATCTCAGAAATATTGAGTCCATTTCTGGAGACCTGCATTGTTTAGGTCCGTTATCTGTTGCTCAGAATGTCGTCCACTAAACAGTTGCAACTATAGTTATGCAGGCTTTCTGTTCCGGCAGTGACTCCGTCCGGCTGCCCTCTTCGCTCTGGGCTATTTGACCCAGGGCAAGGGGAAGGGGGGGGGGGGGGGGGGGGCGGGTGTTCCCTTAGGTCACCTGCTTTATAGTGAAAAGCAAGGGAATGCCTCCTCCAAGTCAGTATTTCTGAGTCGCTTCCGGGATGGTTTTAAAGTGTAATGTTAATGTTAAAATTCATTCATGTCTTATTTTTAAAGTATAGCTCGGTGTGAAGCATTTGTATATGTCAAGTGTCAAACGGGCTTTAATATACAATACTCGGACACTTTTAAATGACTATAAAGAGTCTCAATTCTCTGGACTACTTTATTTATTGGCTTACTTTAAAAATAATTAGTATAAGGGTTATACTGGATGTTAATAGAGAACATGAATGTTATTGTGCTCAATTATTAAGGGTAGTGTATCTTTCTAATTTAATATTAAATAAGAAAGATACATGTAAAGCCTAATACTCCTTTTCTCCTTAAGGGGTTACCTCTTTACTATATAGTTGAGCTTATTGGATTTTCCTCTATGTCCTAGGCCCTCCAGCCTGTTTACTATTCAGCTAAGTCTGGGTCATTGGTACAGTATAAAAATGTTAAAAAATTTATAGTAATTTATATATTTTTTATACTTACCAATGACCCAGACGGGGATGGCCCTCCCTGGAGTTGGGAACTCTTGCCTCCCCGCTGAGTACATAGCGGTGTCCAGGCACTGCCAGTAAGAATGATAATTGGCACCAATTTCGGGACGTGTGCGTCACTGCGCATGCTCAGTAGAGGCGTAGTATGGAGGTCCTTTAGGACATGATTTCTTTTTGTTTTGGATGCAAATTTTGGGGATTGGGGGGCAAAATTTGTGTTTGGCCCTGGTTTTGTTAGAGTTAGCACCAGCTAAGTCTGGGTCATTGGTAAGTATAAAAAATATATAAATTACTATAAATTTTTTAACTTCTCAACAAAATTCACATCCCCAAATCTGCCAATTATAATGATTAACCAAGAGGTTACGCCTTTACCTAACAAAATGTCCAGAAAATTAACCTAAGTGTGGCTTACACAACCTCACACATCATGGCAATTTCTCAATAAATCCATACCAATATGAATATCATTGGAACCAGCTGAATCATCTGGTTCCATTGATATCCATATTTGTATGCATCTATTGAAAATTTGAGACAAAGTTTGATTTTAATCATGAAGTTCAGGATATTGGGGGGAAAGCTATGTGAGGTAAAGGGTTAACCCCCCAAAATTTGGGCAAAAGATCAAAAGGTTAATGAACATGTGATGGGGCAACCTTCAAATGGGTCCATCAAAATTCTGAATTGTCGAGCCCTGACCAACTGTGATGAACACGCCAGCAATGGGATTTCAGTAGTTAAAATTTACACCTACAGTGGAACTACAGCCTTGACCTTGGCTTTGGTGACATCGACCTGAATGCGAATTTGTCTAAATTTATTCACGTCCCCCCGTGTAGAGTGAAATGAAAGTAGCAATTATTTATTACGTTTTTAAATGAGTTTACCCCATAAAACACCAAAAATTAACAAACATGCATTGTCTCATGTTAATAAAACATCCATGAAATGAAAAAGCCCTGTTTCTTTTTCTATTTTGTTTTGGTGATAAAATTGACAGCGGAAGCACCGCCCACCGATGCTCATGTAAACAAAAGCAAATTTGCACGTACAGTTAAAACTAGAAGTCCTGTTATGAACTGTGCACTTATCTAGGCTTAATTGCGCGTAGGAATTGCGCGCAATTGCCATATCGAATGGCACCCAAAGCATGGCAGGTTCTCCTTGTTACCCATAGCAAATACAAGCAATGTTCCTGCCAATGGACCTCCGGGTTACCCGGAGGTCCATTGGCTGAAACTTTGCTTGTGTACAGACCGTATGTGCAGAATTTGATAGCCTTACCATCGTCATAACGCGTAGATTAACGTGCAAATCGACGTGCTATTTGTGTGCATTTCAGGACAGGACTTCTAGTTTTAACTGTTTGTACGGCTGCAGCTCAGTAAAATCTAGAAAAAATATAATAGCGACTCAATAATCTGACGATCATGGAATAAATAAAATATACCCAAAGTAGCTTGGTGTACCAAATGTTCACCACTCATGGCAAACATTTGGTACACCAAGCTACTATGGGTATATTCTATATTTAATCATGTTTTGTTAACCTTGTTGTGTCCTTGGGCAAGACACTTCACCCCCATTGCCCACGTGGCTGCACGGTAGCGTTGTGTACTAAAGCTCACCTGTCTTCAGTCAATGCTAACCCTGCTTGTGTGGAGTTAGTATGTTGAGGAGCTGACAGTTGCTCGGTGGTTCTCTCCGGGTACTCCGGCTTCCTCCACCCGTAAAACTGTTGTGGTCATGATTATCCATTGTGCAGAAATATTTTACCGTAAACACCAATAAATAAATAAATCATGTTTTGTTACAAATGCAAACAAATGAATATAAATTAATCACAAAAAGGTAAAATTTTCAAGTCTCATGATTTCATACTACCGGTAATGTTCGAAGACACTACAAACCAATAAAATCTATAAGGCCCTTAAAAGTTAAAAATCTGTTTCTCCAGCCCTCCTGCATGGTCATTTTGGATGCTCTCTTTTTATAACCAATGTAAACTTAAAAACAATAAAAATTAAATGGTAATAGGTCCGATATTTTACCCAAATTAATATAATTGATAAATTTGTCCCTTGAGTGTAACAAGGCTTTGCAGTGCTTCAGCATTGCAATGTTTTAGCATTGCAAAGCCTTCTTGCACTTAAGGGACAAATACACCACCACCCATGCTGTTCTGTAGATTATGTGACCTAAAACATAAAACAGACCAAGAACATGAACTTTTGATGGCAAAGAAATAATTACAAAAATAAAATAAAAAACGTCTGCCCACATGTAATTTTACAAAAATTATCTGAGAAACAGAAACTCTACTTTGTAGGGTCTAAATCATGTTTTGTTTCAAATGCGAGCAAGTGAATATACATCAATCAGAAAAAGGTAAAATTTTAATGTCTTTCCATTTCATCCTAATGTTGGAAGACACTGCAAGCCAATAAAAGCTATCAACGAGAATGTTTAATTTCAATGAGGGGTGGTTGCCTGAACCAAAAACCTTTTTTTTTTCTTCTTTTTTTTAATTTGTCCATGCTGTTCAATATTATTAAGATTTGTATGTGCAGTACAGTTGCTATGGACTGGTCGTAATCCATGCATGGGCTGTAATGTCCACACATGCGTTTACCAGGGAATAAAAAGTCATCATCATCTGGCGCTTCATAAATTAAATTTTTTATGATTTTTCCTATAATTGGTATTTGGAATATAATTTATTGCATCCGTGGAATTTATTGCCTGCTCATGGAAAGTGATCCTTCCACGTCGGCCATTCTGTATAGCCACAATAAATTTCATGAAGGGCCAAATTTTATAAGATGTTTTATACAGAGGTATTGGCTTCTATTGAGCTCATAGACATATCCCTATCTGTTCATTTTACAGGTGCTTTTAGGACCGTTAGGTGATAAATTTGGTCCAAGAAGAACATATGGATTATGCATGCTAATTGCAGGTTCAGCCATGGTAAGCATATAAATATCGGGGAATTTCTCCTCATTAACACTAAATACACTGGCATCAGATTTAACTGTTTCTCCCCTGTACCTGTTACCGTATGTGAATAAGGCTATTAAAAAAAAAATCTTGTTTCTCAGGCACCTCCCTCGTTATAGAAAATCTGCCTCATCACCAGGGACATAGCCAAGCCTGCCTTAAAAACAAATGGCATGTCACAGAACATAAACTTTCATGGCACAGTAGCGATGGGCAATATACCAAAAAACCGAGCCAATAACGATATCATGGGGATACCGAAAAACTGCCCAAACCAATCATTGAATACGGAAACCATCAATATTTTCAAATTGTCCTACATTCACTGTTAATAAGGCCTTGTTGAGGCTTAACCCTTTACCCAATGCAGACGATATCAAAATTTATTATTTTAAATATTTTTTTGTAATTTTTCAATAAATTTCAACAAAAACCATATTATGTGACCCCTCGTTGGAACGAGCTCATTCCAATGAGGGGTCACATGATATGGTTTTGTTGAAATTGTTTGAAAAATAATATTTTTTCAACTGCTGAATTTGCATATTACGCGGGCGGATGCAGGTGATTCGTTGGGTAAAGAGTTAACAGCATTTGAATGGTTCATTTTCATGAAAGAAGTGACTGATTTTTTGCTTCACTTCAGTTAATCCTTAAGGGCCTGGGCAATTTGCATAAAATCTGACTTAACTACAACCTGTTTAGTGATTTCTAATCAAGGCTTGGCAGCCTTAACAGGCAGCAAAGATTTGACTAGAAATCACTGCCCATGGGATTTGTCTATTATCAGCAGGTCCACCAAATGATGCAATGCTAAGGGCACATGCTCTGAGATTGGAAAAGCCTGAAATAGGCCTTTTAACTGGTAGAGTGCTGGAAGCCCTATTTTGGGCTTTTCTAAAAGTGATGGGCAATAACTGTCTGTAGCTACATTCTGCCTGAGGAAGCCTTTATTGTCCAGAGACCGACCTACACAAGCGCCAAAGTACCATTGGCGCTAAGAAGTTGAAAAAGACTACAATTTGGCACTAAAAAATGATAATGTGGCGCTAAATTTGACGCGCAGCTAAACACTAAGACTGATGGCTATATCTATAAAGTGAACCCTTTGCCCAATGTAACGGAAAGAGCCGCAAGACCAGCCAGCACTACACTCGAAAATCGCTATTCAATCTTTTTAAGATTTTCATATTTTTATACTGTACCAATGACCCAGACATAGCTGGTGCTAACTCTAAAAAATCCAGGGCCAAACACAAATTTTGCCCCCCAATCCCCAAAATTTGCATCTAAAACCAAAAGAAATCATGTCCTAAAGGACCTCCATACTTTGCCCTTACTGCGCATGCGCAGTGTCAAGGACGTTCCGAAATTGGCGCCAATTATCATTCTCTGTTTGGCCCTTCATCAGTCAACATCTCACTGATCTTTGTGCTTGTAAATCTCAGTTTAAAGGATGCCAGACATGGAATTATTGGAGAAATGGTGATTCTAAGGAGGATATAGAAGGAGGAGAGGAAAAAGGAGTGATAAAAAATAATCAGGGCTGTACTTAAAATTTTTTATGAAATTATGTTAAGTTGTCTATTTTCGAGGCATGGGCCTGTTGTTGTCATTCTTGCTATAAAGTTGCACTGCTTATTCAGTGTTTCCTCTCCCCTGGTCTTCTAAGTCCCCCCTTGCTATTCTCCCATGCTTTTGGCATATTTTTGAGAAAGATCATTTCTAAATTCTCTTGGGAGAGTTAGCTTGGTTACAGAATGTATTCTGTTATTTTCCCCATAGTTACGTTTTCACCCATGGGTGTATAAACGTTGTGTTCTGCATCTACCATCTGATGTTCTGCAGATTCTCCCCTGGGAGTCTCTGTCTTGCATCAGATAGAGTGTAATTTTGATGACTGATTTCGGGCTAGTATTGTCAGTGCCTGGAGTCATGTTTTCTGGTGTTTTTACACTGTTTGTTTACATTGGCAACAGTCTCTTTTGAGGGGGGCTGTTTGCCTTTGGAGTAGTTTATCTCACTATAAGATACATTATTATTATCCGTAAGTGTTGCATTAATTATTTAATATAATTTCAAAATTTTTGACCACACTTAGCCTTGGGATCCATTGGGGCTCAACGTTACTTTTCAGAAACTTGGGTTTCGCTGAAAAAATATTTTTCAAAAATTATTTTAATTTTCAATTGTTTTTTCAATATTAATGGATCATGTTATTATGTATCTTTGTGTTTAGGGGTTTGTGCGAGTACTAGGACTTGTTGTTGACTTTTCACAATGAAAGGATATTGTTCAAATTGTAATAGGAAGAAATCTTCCTCTGACTTTCATGATCATTGTATTAATTGTAGTCAGTGTACTCGCACTAATCCCTGTTCTATATGTCAATATTGGGATGACAAACATTGGAAACGTGTGTCACGATATGTTGTTAGTGGAGAAAGGGCTATGCCGGCTCTTTCTCCGCAGGGTCACTCTACTCTATCAGTTTCTATTTCAGAGGAACAAGAACAGGGTGATGTTTCCATGTTATCTTCCGCAAGTGCGCTTCCGTCGTCACAAATGAATACAGAGCTAGCGGCAAAAGTGCTCATGGAGATAAGACAAATGTCGTGCGCTAGCTCGCCCGGTGTAGCGTCCATTCACCGAATGGTTCGGCAGCCGGGTTCGTCCGATGCGGTCCAGGAGGAAATGTTGGGTGATGCGAGCACTATAAACATTCAACGTGCACACCCAGTGACGGCGGATAGTAGGAGAGATCGGAGGAAGCCTTCGAGTCCGGTTCCTAGCTCGTCCAGGTCCAGCCGGGCCGCGAGCGAGAGAGGCCCCTCTCGTACAACAACATCTGGGACCAGATGTTGTGGTACAAAATGTGTCGCAAGCGGAGCACACGTCCGTCGCACGGGACGCTCCGTTGTATAGGCAGTCCGCGGAGACTGCTCAGGCTTCTTCCTCTCACCAGCGCACACGCCCGCACCTTGGCTACGTGACCGCCGATATTTTACCAGCTTCGCCGATCAGGGATTCTTCGGCGACCAGGTCACGCCATCCGGTAGCCAGGGACACGAGGCTGGTAGACTCCGGACGTTCGCATAGGAAGAGTATGCGGGAGTCACCAGATGCGGAGCTGCCCTCGGCGAAGCAGCAAAAGACTGCGCCTCCGCAGGCCTCGATGTCGGACGTGCTTGTTCAAATAGCACAACTTATCGCAGCATCCCAGCTACCGACAGAAACGGTGTCGGATCGGGAATTATCCGACGGCGCTGGGTCGGTACGCTCTGCCGAAGCATCGGGTGCGGACGACCGGGAGCATCATGAGGTCCGACCGGATGGTGAAAGGGATACGGATGACTTGGAGCTATCCCTTTCGGAACAACATAAAGCTGCCGTGGACTTCATCCGGCACTTTCTTCCTCAAGTTGTTCCGTCGGGCCAGACTGCTGCGGTTCCGGACAAGAGAATTATAGCGTCATTGGACTCTGATTTCTTTGAGCGGTTCAGGGACATCGCTCCCGAGCTTCCGTCTCAGTCCAATAATGTTGCAAGAACATTTGAATTATTGAACGACGCTATATTCAAACTTGCTTCCAAAACAGGAAAAGCGGGTTTCTTGTCCACCAATACTCTCAACCTGCCTTTCATTAATGCAAGGAATAAATTCGATACGGCAGGACAGGGTATCCCGAGAGTTCCTCTGCGTATGGATGACGAGGCGGAAGACTTAGAATTATCATTACCGTCGTCTGCGTCTATTCCAACCGCGGTGTTGGAGACGACTATTTCGTCTAACAGAGCCAGTTTAGATGCTTTATCTTACGCAGACCACCTTACTAAGGCGTTATCACTGCGTCTTCAAGGGAAAGAATTCCAGGATATACAATCCTCCTTAAGACTTCTTTCAAGGGCAGGAGCTTATTCCACGTGTAACTCCGCCCTTTCAGTGGCAAATCTGGAGTTGGTTAGACGTGACACAGCCGTAGCTACATCCACACTCGTGGATAGTAAGGTGAAGAACTCTCTCAGAGTCGCTTCGGTCTCCGGAGAACTTCTCTTCGACGGCAAGCTTTCTGCAATTTATGATAAAATTACTAAGAAAGCTTCGGATTCTCTGCTGTTCAAATCTGCTTCTAAGAAGTCGGACACGGCAGATAAGAGTAAGACAGGCACTTCTGGGTCTAATGCGCCCAAGAGAGGTTCCTATAGAGGTTCCGGTGCGTCCTCTTGGTCTTATTCAAGAGACCGTCAAGGCAGCGACTCACGTGCGGCACGTACTTCGGGCCGGGACAACCGGTCAGATGCCCCGAGGTCGACGGGATTATGTGCGGGTCGTGGAGGACGTGGTTTCTCCTACCGCAGGCCTCGCAGGTCCAGGAGGTGATGGCTTCAACCTCTATCGCGTGCCGGTTGGCGGAAGGTTGTCAAGTTTTTCACAAGAGTGGGCGTCGATTACGGACGCCCCTTGGGTGAGAGGGGTGATTTCGGAAGGTCTAAAGATATCCTTCAAACGAAAGCCTCCATTAACTCGAAGTCCAAAATGGACTCAACTTCCGTCAAATCCGCAGAAAAGAGACGCTCTGTTATCAGAGGTGCAGTCTCTTTTAATGAAGAACGCGGTAGAGGTCGTAGAAAACCAGGAGACACCGGGATTCTACAGCCATCTGTTTTGGTTCCGAAACCAGACGGCTCGTTCCGTCCAGTCATAGATTTGAGCTGGATAAACAAGCTGATCGTCGCTCCGAAGTTTTATATGGAGACGATTCGATCGGTCAGAGCGAGTATTCGGGTGAACGATTATGCAACAAGCATAGATCTCAAAGATGCGTACTTTCACGTCATGGTACATCCGACATTCAGAAAGTATCTACGCTTCGCAGTCCTAGGGGTGGTGTATCAATTCCGGGCGATGTGCTTCGGATTGAATCTAGCTTTCACTCAGGTAATGAACTCGGTAATGATGTATTTCCAAGCTCATTCGTCTGCGGTAATGTCGGCCTACCTGGACGACATTCTTCAGAGGTACGGCAACCAGTTAACGCTTCAGAACGATGTGCAGAATCTGCTTCTATTGCTCCGACGTCTCGGTTTTATAATAAACAAGGAGAAGTCGGATCTGGTGCCGTCCAAGTCATTCACACATCTGGGAATGAGCTTCGAGACGCACAATAATCTCGTTCGTCTGCCGTTAACCAGAGCGAAATTAGTCAGTTGTTACGCTCGCTATTGTCTGCACGCAGACAAAGTCACAGCGAGGGAGTTCATGAGACTGATAGGTCTGTGCGGAGCCGCTGCGGATCTCATTCCGATGGGGCGGTTACGCACGCGTCCTCTCCAAATTTTCTTGACTCAGAATTGGAGTGTGAAAATTCATTCGCTCGACATAGACGTTCTCTTGTCAAATCAAGTGAAACGAGAGATTCAGACTTGGGCAAACATTCAGTGGTTAACTCAGGGAGTTCCGCTGCAGTTGCCGGATCCGAGTTTTACCATTATGACGGATGCCAGTCAAACAGGTTGGGGTGCATCATTGATCCCAACGGATTCGAGATGCCAGGGTCTTTGGGATCCGCAATTCCTGTGCAAGCACATAAACATCAAGGAAATGATGTCAATTTGGCTTGCGTTACGTCATTGGATGGACATTATTCACAATGCTCATGTCCAAATCCTATCCGACAATACGACAGTAGTGGCGTATATACGGAATCAGGGAGGCACTCATTCAATTCCGTTGTTCAGTCTAACGGAAAGAATCCTTCTGTTTGCCCTAGAACATCAAGTTCTTCTTTCGGTCCGTCATATACCGGGTCGTCTGAACATACTAGCAGACTCCCTTTCACGAAAGGGTCGCTTGTTGCCGTCGGAGTGGACTCTCAACAAACAAGTATTCAATCAGATTTGCTACCAGTGGGAACGGCCAATGATAGACTTATTTGCGACACATCTCAACAATCAGTTGCAGACGTATGTGTCTCCGTGTCCGGATCCAAGAGCATTTGCAGTAGACGCTCTGTCGATCCCTTGGGACGGAATGATAGGATATGCGTATCCTCCAGCGCTGTTAATTCAGCAAGTATTCCTAAAGATGAAACAATCTCAATGCAAGATTCTGTTGGTAGCATCTCTGTCTCCACAGAGACCATGGATAAATCTACTCAGGTGTCTGTTGTGGGACCTACCGCGAAAGCTTCCTCCACGGGAGGATCTTCTTTCGCAGGGGAGATCACGTCAACTCCATCACAACCTGCAAGGTCTCAACCTTCACGTTTTTCCGTTGTGCGGTCCTTCTTGCATGGCAAGCACTTTACAGGACGAGCAGTGGACATGATTTCTAACTGTAGGAGGACCTCCTCTTCGCTAAACTATGCGGCTAAGTGGAAGGTTTTTCGTCGTTGGTGTAGGGATCATTCTGTTGATATTTTTGATCCCTCCATACCAGACATTGCAAACTTTCTAGTATACTTGTTTGACGAGATCAAACTGCAGCCTGTTACTATTAAGGGTTATAGGTCTATGTTATCTGATACCTATGCACATCATGATAGTTTACAAATTGGATCTAATGTCTCTTTATCTAAGTTAGTTAGAAACTTCTCGATAAATAGACCCAGAACTCTTAGGTTAATTCCTAAGTGGAATTTAGCTTGGGTTCTTCTTAAACTAAAGGAAAAGCCATTTGAACCTCTTGGGACAGTAGATTTCAAATTCTTGTCTTATAAGACAGCTTTTCTCTTAGCTTTCTCTTCTGCTAGAAGAGTCAGTGAGCTTCATGCACTGTCGGTGGATGATTCTCACTATCGTAGTGTCGGGAACACTATCACCTTCACTACTAATGTGGGATTTTTAGCTAAGAATCAGGCTCCTAATAAATATCTGGAACCTATTGTTATTAAGGCCCTTCCGTCTTCAGACAGGCGTAGGCCTTTACTCTGTCCTGTTAGAGTGTTACGTATTTATAAACAGAGATCTCAGTTTATCAGAAAGGGACGAAAACGTTTCTTTCTGTCTCTGATGCCTAATAGAAAGGACATTTCGGTCCATTCTATTGCTAGATGGATTCAATTAACTATCCTTACTGCTTATGAAAATTTATCTTCTTCTCAGCAGTCTGTGCTTAAGATTTCGGCTCATGAAGTAAGAGCTCTTTCTACTTCTTGGGCTTACGCTAATAGTATTGCTATTACAGATTTAATGAAGGCTGCTTATTGGTCTCAGCCATCCACATTCACGAATTTTTATCTCAGAAATATTGAGTCCATTTCTGGAGACCTGCATTGTTTAGGTCCGTTATCTGTTGCTCAGAATGTTGTCCACTAAACAGTTGCAACTATAGTTATGCAGGCTTTCTGTTCCGGCAGTGACTCCGTCCGGCTGCCCTCTTCGCTCTGGGCTATTTGACCCAGGGCAAGGGGAAGGGGGGGGGGGGGGGGGAGGGTGTTCCCTTAGGTCACCTGCTTTATAGTGAAAAGCAAGGGAATGCCTCCTCCGAAGTCAGTATTTCTGAGTCGTTTCCGGAATGGTTTTAAAGTGTAATATTAATGTTAAAAATTCATTCGTGTCATATTTTTAAAGTGTAGCTCAGTGTGAAGCATTTGTATATGTCAAGTGTCAAATGGGCGTTAATATTCAATCCTCGGACACTTTTAAAGAATATAAAGAGTCTCAATTCTCTGGACTAACTTTATTTATTGGCTTACTTTAAAAATAATTAGTATAAAGGGTTATACTGGATGTTAATAGAGAACATGAATGTTTTTGTGCTCAATTATGAAGGGTATTGTATCTTTCTAATTTAACATAAAATAAGAAAGATACATGTAAAGCCTAATACTCCTTTTCTCCTTGAGGGGTTGACTCTATATTATATAGTTGAGCTTATTGGATTTTCCTCTATGTCCTAGGCCCTCCAGCCTTTTTACTATTCAGCTATGTCTGGGTCATTGGTACAGTATAAAAATGTTAAAAAATTTATATTAATTTATATATTTTTTATACTTACCAATGACCCAGACGGGGATGGCCCTCCCAGGAGTTGGGAACTCTTACCTCCCCGCTGAGTACATAGCGCTGACCAGGCACTGCCAGTAAGAATGATAATTGGCGCCAATTTCGGAACGTCCTTGACACTGCGCATGCGCAGTAAGGGCAAAGTATGGAGGTCCTTTAGGACATGATTTCTTTTGGTTTTAGATGCAAATTTTGGGGATTGGGGGGCAAAATTTGTGTTTGGCCCTGGATTTTTTAGAGTTAGCACCAGCTATGTCTGGGTCATTGGTAAGTATAAAAAATATATAAATTACTATAAATTTTTTAACTTTTTTGTTGTTACACAACAATTTTTTTCACAAGTGTAGTCTGTATCAAACATTGGGTATTGGGTTAAAACAATATAAAACCACAAGGGCGAGTCCAGGCATTGACCACTCAATGTGTGCCTACCTCCCCCTATTTTATTCTTGGTATGGATTTTGTTGTGGATATATGCATCTGCATCAGATGTTAGGTGTGGTACCCCCTCCTGAGTCACCCAATTTAGAGGACTTTCACCCAAGCATCGGTTACTGGGTCCTATTCTACCAGCAAAACTAGGCTTGTTTACTTCACTTCCCATGATCACCATGGAAATTTGACTCTTGACTTATGCCATTTGACTCCCAAATTTCTCATTTGGCTCCAAATCTGGCCCCATCATTTTCCCTCCCAGGTCAGTGTCTGATTGTCCCTGATATGAATCAGATTTTTTATACAATACCTTGCTCTCTGACATTTAATTGGATAGTGCCTATAAGGCACTATCCAATTAAATGTAATAGAGCAGTATATGATGAGCTTTGATTTGTTGTCAGAAAAAACTCAGCACTTTACCAGTTAATGGTTAAGGTGTGTTTGGATCAAGTCAAAAAATGACTGTAGATGGGATTTATGCTGGCAAAAGAATGTCAATGTTGAGCTCATTGGCAGTGGCATTTGTGGCACTGTGGTAGAATGATATAGGAACAATGTATTTTGCATTTTCCTGATGTGAATTCTCCTTTGATTCTGTCAACAAATCTCAGTCAAGTCAGATACCAAATACTGAACTGATACCATGGTACACTCCCATAAAAATACTGAAACCGATACCGAACTCAAAATTCCAATACCCCCATCTCTATGGCACAGCAAAACGTAAGGTAAAAATCTCCAGTCTTTTAAGGGTTAACCCATTACATAATATGTCGGCTGCATCTGCTCGTGTAATTTACAAGTTGAGCATTTGAAAGAAAATTATTTTTCAAACAATTTTAACAAAACCATATCACACGGCTCTTCATTGTATCTAGCTCACCAAGGTTGTTTCAGTGTGGGGTCACATGATATAACCTTTTGTTGAAATTTTGTGAGAAATTTGAAGAAAAATTTTTTTTATTACCGTTAGACAGTATTGAAATTTCAAGTTCGGTATTGGTATTCTTAGAATGATTAACTTTGGTATCGGTACAGTATTCGGTGTCAACATCATATATATATTCACATCGATACCAATATCAGATCGTATTTTTAGCTCACCTGACTTTCAGTCAGGGGAGTTATAGTGATCACTCACCGCCCTTCGTCTGTGAACATCGTATTTGCGTCTTCTCCTCCAAAACTGCTGAACCGATTTAAGTGAAATTTGAGTTGATAGTTTGTTATGATATCGCATTTGGATTTTGTTCAAATCAAGTTGCCTCGCCCCTCGGTAGGGCCACGCCCAAAAAGTGTGATTAAATTTTAAAACATTTTCTTCTCATGAACCAGCAGTAGCAGAGACTTGATATTTGGCGTGCAGCTTCCTTTTGAGGTGTAGGCTCAGATTTGTTCAAGAGAAGTTCGAGGAGCTATATTTGCCATTGTTATGGAAGGGCCAAGAATTTTCGCCCTGCCCGAAATTTCTATTTTCGAAACTGAGAGGCTGATTTGAATCAGATTTGATATGAGGGCTTTTTGGGTCATAAGTACTTAATTTATGCCAAAAAACATATTTTTATACTGTACCAATGACCCAGACATAGCTGGTGCTAACTCTTAAAATATAGGGCCAAACACAAATTTTGCCCCCAATCCCCAAAATTTGCATCTAAAACCAAAGAAAACATGTCCTGAAAGGCCCTCCACACTTCGCCCCTACTGCGCATGCGCAGTGTCAAGGACGTTCCGAAATTGGCGCCATTAATCATTCTAAGTTTGGCCCTTCATCAGTTAACATCTGACTGATCTTTGTGCTTATAAATCTCAGTTTAAATTATGCCAGACACATAAATATTAGTGAAATGGTGATTCTAAGGAGGATAGAGAAGGAGGAGAGGAAAAAAATGTGTGACAGAATATTATCAGGGCTGTAACTTAAAATTTTTTAATGAAATTATGTTAAGTTACCTATTTTCGAGGCAGCAGCCATTTTGTTGTCATTCTGATTATTTAGTTACACTGTTTTTTAAGTGTTTTCCTCTCTCCCTGTCCTTTAAGTCCCCCCTTGCTATTCTCCCATGCTTTTGGCATAGTTTTTGTAATTATTATTACTAAATTTTCTTGGGAGTTTTAGCTGAATAACAGAATGAATTCTGTTCTTTCCCCATGTTTACTTCTTCACCTACGGGTGGTTAGGCGTTGTGTTCTGCATCTACCATCTGATGTTCTGCAGTTTCTTCCCTGGAAGTCTCTGTTTTGCATCAGATAGTGTATTTTTGGTAACTGATTTCGGGCCTGGGTGCCTGGAGTCTTATTTTAGTGTTTTTACACTCATTGTTTACATTCACAACAGCCCTCTGTGTGAGGGGGGGATTTCTAAAAAATAATATCTTGATGTTATTTTAATCATAACTAGATACATTATTATTGTTCGTAAGTGTTGAATAAATTGTTTAAAATATTTTTAAAATTTTTGTCCACACTTAGGCTTGGGATCCATTGGGGCTCAACGTTACTTTTCAGAAACTTGGGCTGTTCTGAAAAAATATTTTGATTTCAATTATTTTTTCTATATTAATGGATCATATTATTATTATGTATTTTGATTGCCAGGGGTTAGTGCGAGTACCAGGACTTGTTTTCTTTTCACATTGAAAGGATATTGATCAATTGTTTTAAGAGGAAGTCTTCCTCTGACTTTATTATCATTCTATATGTGGTCAGTGTACTCGCATTAACTCCTGTTCTGTATCGTATGATTTCGATGACAATATGGGAAGCGTATGTCACGGTATGTTATTGGGGATTTGGACACTCCGGTCCTTTCCCCGCAGGGTCACTCTACTTTATCAATTTCTATTTCAGACGATCAAGATTAGGGTGATGTATCTGTGATGTCTTCCAACAGTGTGCCTCCGTCGTCACAATTAATGAAGGGCTAGCGGAAAAGTGCTCATGTAAATACGCCAATTGCCTAAGAGGACCCTAGTAGGTTCGACGTCCGCTAGCTCGCCCGGTGTAGCGTCCATTCACCAAATGGTTCGGCAGCCGGGTTCGTCCGTTGCGGTCTAGAAGGAATTTTGGGGTGATGCGAGCACTATAAATTAACCTAATGCACACCCAGTGACGGCGGATCGGAGGGAGAACGGAGGAAGCCTTTTAGTCCGGTTCATAGCTCGTTCCGGTCCATCCGGACGGCAAGCGAGAGAGGCCCCTCTCTCGTTCAACAACATCTGGCCCCAGATGTTGTGGTACAAAATGTGTCGTAAGCGGAGCATACGTCCGTCGCTCGGGACGCTCCGTTGTATAGGCAGTCCGCGGAGACTGCTAAGGCTTCCTCTTCTCGTCAGCGCACACGACTGCACCTTGGCTGCGTGACCGCCGATATATTACCAGCTTCGCCGATCAAGGATTCTTCAGCGACCAGGTCACACCATCCGGTAGCCAGGGACACGAGGCCTGCAGACTCCGGACGTTCGCATAGGAAGTGTGCGGGAGTCAACGTACACGGAGCTTCCGGCGGCAATGCATCGTAAGACCGCTACTGCACAGGCCTCGGGAACGGACGTGCTTTCCTTAATAGCACAGTTTATCGCAGCATCCCAACATCAACTGAATCTGTCGCATATATTTTATCCGACGATGCTGGGTCGGGACGCTCCGCGGAAGCGGGTACGGACGTCCGAAAGTTTCATCCGGTCCAACGGGATACCGAAAGGGATTCGGAGGATTTCGAGCTTTCCCTTTCGGAACAACATATGCTGTTGTGTATGTCATCTGACTTGGTCTTCTACAGCTTCTTTCGTCGGACCAGAATGCTGCGATGCCGGATAAGAAACTGATAGCGTCGGTGGACTTAGAAATTTTTGGTTCGGTTCAGGGACATCGTCCCTCAGTTCCGACATAGTCCAATAATGTCACACAAACTTTCGAATTATTGAACGACGCTATATATATTATTATTTTATGCTTGCTAACCAAGCATTTCTGGTTTCTTGTTCGAAGAGTTATGGAGATGTCTTTCAAAAGTGTGCCTCTGTCGTCATAGTTAATGAAGAGCTAGCGGCAATAAGTGCTCATGGAATATGTCTATCGCCTACGGAGTGACATTCGCTAGCTCACCCGGTGTAGCGTACATTCATCGAATGGTTCGGCTGCCGGGTTCGTCCGTTGCGGTCTAGGAAGGAGATTTGGGTGATGCGAGCACCTTAATTACTTTAGTACTCACCCAGTGACGGCAGATTGAGGACAGATCGGAGGAAGCCTGTTAGTCCGGTTCCTGGCTTGTCCAGGTCCGTCCGGGCTGTGAGCGAGAGAGGTCCCTCTCTCGTCCAACAACATAGGGGACCGCATGTTGTGGTTCAGATATTTTACATTCGGAGCATATGTCCGTCGGTCAGGACGCTCCGTTATATTGACAGTCCGAGAGACTGTCCTTAATGCTTCCTCATCCTCACAGCAGGGCACACGACCGCACATTGGCTACGTGACCTCGAGTATCCGATCAGTTTCGGCATTCAGTGATTCCAAGGCGAATAGGTCGCGCCATCCGGTAGCCAAGGGACACGAGGCCTATACACTCCGTTCGCTCGCATATTGGTAGTATGCACGGGGTAACGATCACGGAGCTTCCAGCGGCAATGCATCGTAAGACCGCTTCTCCTCAGGCCTCAGTGACGGACGTGCTATCCGAGTTAGCACAGTTGTTTCGCAGCATCCCAGCAATTGACAGTTTCTCGGTCGAATCAGGAATTATCCGACGGCGCTGGGTCGGTGCGGTCCGCGGTTGCATCAGGTACGGACGACCGAACGCTTTATAGGGTCCGACAGGATGGCGAAAGGGATTCGAAAGATTTCGAGTTTTCCCTTTAGTAGTATCGGAAGATGCCTTTCATATCTTCTGGCATTATCTTCCAGTGATTGTTATTTCGGACTTCATTGCTGCGATCTTGGATAAGAGACTTATAGCGTCATTGGACTCGGATTCTTCGATCGGTTCAGGGACATTGTCCCTGACTTACCGACGCAGTCCAATATTGTCATTACAACATGTGTTTTATTTTTCGACGCTATATATATATATATATACAAGCCTGCTACCAAGCATGATAGTTTAGTTTCTTGTCCGCGTTGCTCATTCCTGCCATTTTATCATTTATACGAATAGTTTATTTTGGCAGAGCAGGGCATACCGAGAGTTCATATGTGTCTAGACGGTGTGATTAAAGACTGCATATATTCTTTTTCGCTGTTTATGTCTTTTCCAATTTCAATGTTGGGAACGACATGATGTATAGTAGACTTAACTTAGACGCTTTATCATACGTAATCCGCCTTACTGAGGCGTTATCATTACGTCTTCAAGAAAAGATTTACAGGATATTATTCTCAATGTAATTTCTTTTGAGGGCAGTAGTTTGTTCACGTATAACTCCGCCCTTCAGTGGCTGATTGGAGTTGGTTAGATGTGACGCAGCCCTAGCTACATCCACACGCGTGGATAGTAAGGTTAAGAACTCTCTCAGAGTCGCTTCGTTCTCGGAGGAGCTTCTCTTCGACGGCAACTTATCGGCAATCCATGAATTGCTCGATTTACACGTTCTCTTGTCTATCTAGTGTTACAAGAGATTCAGACTGGGGCAAACATTCGGTGGTTGACTCAGAGAGTGCCACCGCAGTTGCCGGACCCGAGTGTGGCTGTTATGACGGTTGCCAGTCAAACAGATTGGGATATAATACTGATCCCTACGGATTCGAAGTGCCAGGGTCTTTGGGTTCCGCAGTCTCTTAGCAATCAGTTTTCTTCCGCGGAATAATGTTTTTTAGGCTTGCTTTATGTCATTGCATGAACATTATTCAGAAACGCATGCCCAAATTCCTGTCCTTTAATTCGACAGTAGTGGCATATCTCCGGAACCAGGGAGGCACTCTTTCTTTTCCGTTATTCAATTTAATGGAAAGAATCCGTCTGTTGGTTATAGTACACCAAGTTCAGTTTTGGTCCGTCATATTCCGGGTCGTCTGATTGTTTTATCGGACTCCCGTTCTCTTACGGGTCGCTTGTTGCTGTCAGAATGGACTCTCAACAAACAAGTATTCAATCAGATTTGCTATCTATGGGAGCGCCCAATGATGATTTATTTATGACACAGCTTGCTAATCAATTGCAGACGTATGTGTTGGCTTGTCCAGATCTCTGAGCTAATGTTGTTAACGCTCTATTGATCTATAGGACGGAATGATAGGATACGCGTATCCTCCGGCGCTGTTGTTTCAGCAGGTATTGCTAAGATAAACAACCACAATACATTTCTGTTGATAGCATCTCTATCTTCACAGAGATCATGGGTAATTTACTCTCTTGTCTACTGTGGGTCTTAACGTGAAATCTTCCTCTATGTGAGGATCTTTTTTCACTGGGTAAATCGTGTCATCTTTATCACAACCCGCAAGGTCGCAACCTTCATGTATTCCGTTGTGTGGTCCGTATTGCATTGTAAGCACTGTACTGGACGAGCTTTGGACGCGATTTCTTACTATAGGAGATTCTCTTCTTCGCTATTCTATGCGGCTAAAGTGGAGGCTCTTCCGTCGTGGTGTAGGGATCATTATGTTCATATTGTTGATCCCTCCATACTACTCATTGCTATTTTTTAGTATACTTGTTTCACAAGATCTACTGCAGCCTGTTATTATTTAGGTTATAGGTTTATGTTACCTCATACCTATGCACTCTACGATAGTTTACAATTGAGTCTTTTGTCTCTTTATCTAAGTCAGTTAGTAACTTTTTGATAAATAGACTTAGAATCTTTAGATTAAATTCCTATATGGTTTTTAACTTCGGCTCTTATTTAGCTAAGTAATCATTTGAGCCTCTGGAAACAGTAGTTTTCAAATTCTGACCTTTTAGACAGTAATTCTGTTGGTTTCTCTTTTACTGTAGAGTCAGTGAGTTTCATGCACTATCGATGGATGATTTTCACTTTCGTAGTTTCGGAATCACTACTTCCGTTACTATTTTGGTTGGATTGTTGCATAAGAGTTAGGCTCCTATTATCCGGAACCTATTATTTTAAGGTCCTTCCGTCTTCGTATGGGCATAGGCCTTTACTCTTTCCGGGTACAGTTTATGTATTTATAAACAGATATCTGTTTATTACTATGGGCGTAAGCTTCTTCTGTCTTTGATGTCTAGTAGAAGGACGTTACGCTCCATTTTATTGTTAATGGATTCTATTAACTATTGGTACTGCTTATGGTATATCATTGACTTAGCAGTTGTGCTTAAGATTTCGGCTCATGAAGTAAGAGTTCTTCTACTTCTTGGGCTTACATTAATACTGTCGCTATTATAGATTTTTGAAGGCCGCTCATTGTGCTCAGCCATCCACATTCATGAATTTTATCTCAGAAATATCGAGTCCATTTCTGGAGGCCTCTATTGTTAGGTCTATTATCTACTGCTCAGAATGTCATTCACTTAACAGTTGCTACTATAGCTAGGTAGGCTGTCTGTTTCGGCAGTGTCTCCGTTCGGCTGCCCTCTTCGCTCTGGGCTATTTGACCCAGGGCAAGAAAAAGGGGGGGGGGGGGGGGGGGGGGGGAGGGTGTTCCCTTGGGTCACCTGTTTTACTATGAAAACAAGGGGATACCTCCTCCGGAGTTAGTAATTCTGAGCTGTTATTGGGATGGTTGTTTAGTGAGAAGTTTAGGTTTTTAAAATTCATTCAAGTCTTAGTTTTTAAAGTATAGCTTTTGAATATTGCATATGTCAACGGACATGATTATGCAATCCTCAGACACTTTTAGGAGTATAAGAGTCTCTATTCTCTAGACTTACTTTATTTATTGGCTTACTTTAAAAATTATTAGTATAAGGATTATATTGGATATTAATAGAGTACATGGATGTATGAAGCTCAATTTTGGAAGGTGTTGTATCTTTCTAATTTATCATAAATAAGAAAGATACATATAAGGCCTATTACTTCTTTTTCCCTACAGAGGATGACTCTATTTTATTTTATTGAGTGTATTCCATTTTGCTCTATGTCCTTGGCCCTCCAGCCTTTTTACTATTCAGCTATGTCTGGGTCATTGGTACAGTATAAAAATGTTAAAAAATTTATAGTAATTTATATATTTTTAGCTCACCTGAGCGAAGCTCAAGGGGAGCTTTACTAATCACTTTCTGTCCGGCGTCCGTCGTCCGTCGTCGTCCGTCCGGCGTTAACTTTACATTATCGACTTCTCCTCCTAAACCACTAGCCCAATTTTATTCAAATGTTGGCTAAATGTTTATTACCTAATGCCAATTCAGATTTGTTCAAATGAAGTTGCCCCTCCACCTGGGTGGTGCCACGCCCCCAAGGGGCACCAAAATCTTCGTAAATCTTCTTCTCATGAACCAGCAGTAGCAGAGACTTGATATTTGGCGTGCAGCTTCCTTTTGAGGTGTAGACTCAGATTTGTTCAAGAGAAGTTTGTGGGGCTATACTTGGCGTCGTTATGGGGGGGGGCAAAATTTTTTGCCCCGCCCAAAATTTCTATTTTCCAAACCGAGAGGCTGATTTGAACCAAATTTTATGTGAGGGCTTATTGGGTCATGAGTACTTGATTTATGCAAAAAAAAAATTTTCCTGCAGCCCCGTGGGAACTGCAGGAGCTAAAAATAGAAAAAAATTAAAACGCCCATATCTCCAAAACTGCACGGCACTGAGAATTTTTATTTGGTGTGCAGCTTCCTTAGGACCAACAGAAAGGATTGGTAAAAAAAAATTGCCATCGGTTTTATCATAGGGTACAGTTTCGGGACTTTGAAAAAGTGCTGAGTCAGCACTTTTTAACACTGTAGGCAATGGGAAAAACATTAAAAAATCTTCTTCTCCAGATCCAGCAGGCAGAATCTTTTGATATTTGGTATGCAACATTGTAGGGTGGATCTGATTCAAGTTTGTTCAAATCGGCCCCCTGGGTTCATATTTGGGCTCAGTATAGGAGCCCGATTTCGAACTTAGTGCATTTCAGGCAAATTTCTTAAAAAATCTTCTTCTCCAGATCCAGCAGGCAGAATCTTTTGATATTTGGTATGCAACATTGTGGGGTGGATCTGATTCAAGTTTGTTCAAATCGGCCCTCTGGGTTTATATTTGGGCTCAGTATAGGAGCCCAAATTTGAACTTACTGCATTTCAGGCAAATTTCTTTGAAAATCTTCTTCTCCAGATCCAGCAGGCAGAATCTTTTGATATTTGGCATGCAACATTGTAGGGTGGATCTGATTCAAGTTTGTTCAAATCGGCTCCCTAGATTCATATTTGGGCTCACTATAGGAGCTTGAATTCGAACTTAGTGCATTTCAGGCAAATTTCTTAAAAAATCTTCTTCTCCAGATCCAGCAGGCAGAATCTTTTGATATTTGCTATGCAACGTTGCGGGGTAGATCTGATTCAAGTTTGTTCAAATCGGCCCCCTGGATTCATATTTGGGCTTACTATAGAAGCCCGAATTCGAACTTAGTGCATTTCAGGCAAATTTCTTAAAAAATCTTCTTCTCCAGATCCAGCAGGCAGAATCTTCTCATATTTGGTAAGCAACATTGTGGGGTGGATCTGATTCAAGTTTGTTCAAATCGGATCCCTGGGTTAATATTTGGGCTCAGTATAGGAGCCCAATTTCGAACTTAGTGCATTTCAGGCAAATTTCTTAAAAAATCTTCTTCTCCAGATCCAGCAGGCAGAATCTTTTGATATTTGGTATGCAACATTGTAGGGTGGATCTGATTCAAGTTTGTTCAAATCGGCCCCCTGGGTTCATATTTGGGCTCAGTATAGAAGCCCGATTTCGAACTTAGTGCATTTAGGCAAATTTCTTAAAAAATCTTCTTCTCCAGATCCAGCAGGCAGAATCTTTTGATATTTGGTATGCAACATTGTGGGGTGGATCTGATTCAAGTTTGTTCAAATCGGCTCCCTAGATTCATATTTGGGCTCACTATAGAAGCTCGAATTTGAACTTAGTGCATTTCATGCAAATTTCTTAAAAAATCTTCTTCTCCAGATCCAGCAGGCAGAATCTTTTGATATTTGGTATGCAACATTGTAGGGTGGATCTGATTCAAGTTTGTTCAAATCGGCCCCCTGGGTTCATATTTGGGCTCAGTATAGGAGCCCGATTTCGAACTTAGTGCATTTCAGGCAAATTTCTTAAAAAATCTTCTTCTCCAGATCCAGCAGGCAGAATCTTTTGATATTTGGTATGCAACATTGTGGGGTGGATCTGATTCAAGTTTGTTCAAATCGGCCCTCTGGGTTTATATTTGGGCTCAGTATAGGAGCCCAAATTTGAACTTACTGCATTTCAGGCAAATTTCTTTGAAAATCTTCTTCTCCAGATCCAGCAGGCAGAATCTTTTGATATTTGGCATGCAACATTGTAGGGTGGATCTGATTAAAGTTTGTTCAAATCGGCTCCCTAGATTCATATTTGGGCTCACTATAGGAGCTTGAATTCGAACTTAGTGCATTTCAGGCAAATTTCTTAAAAAATCTTCTTCTCCAGATCCAGCAGGCAGAATCTTTTGATATTTGGTATGCAACGTTGCGGGGTAGATCTGATTCAAGTTTGTTCAAATCGGCCCCCTGGATTCATATTTGGGCTTACTATAGAAGCCCGAATTCGAACTTAGTGCATTTAGGCAAATTTCTTAAAAAATCTTCTTCTCCAGATCCAGCAGGCAGAATCTTTTGATATTTGGTATGCAACATTGTGGGGTGGATCTGATTCAAGTTTGTTCAAATCGGCTTCCTAGATTCATATTTGGGCTCACTATAGAAGCTCGAATTTGAACTTAGTGCATTTCATGCAAATTTCTTAAAAAATCTTCTTCTCCAGATCCAGCAGGCAGAATCTTTTGATATTTGGTAAGCAACATTGTGGGGTGGATCTGATTCAAGTTTGTTCAAATCGGCCCCCTGGGTTTATATTTGGGCTCAGTATAGGAGCCCAAATTTGAACTTGGCGCATTTCAAGTAAATTTATTAAAAAATCTTCTTCTCCAGATCCAGCAGGCAGAATCGTTTGATATTTGGTATGCAACATTGTGGGATGGATCTGATTCAAGTTTGTTCAAATCGGCTTCCTAGATTCATATTTGGGCTCACTATAGAAGCTCAAATTCGAACTTAGTGCATTTCAGGCAAATTTCTTAAAAAATTTTCTTCTCCAGATCCAGCAGACAGAATCTTTTGATATTTGGTATGCAACATTGTGGGATGGATCTGATGCAAATTTGTTCAAATCGGCTCCCTAGATTCATATTTGGGCTTACTATAGAAGCTCGAATTCGAACTTAGTGCATTTCAGACAAATTTCTTAAAAAATCATCTTCTCCAGATCCAGCAGGCAGAATCTTTTGATATTTGGTATGCAACATTGCGGGGTGGATCTGATTCAAGTTTGTTCAAATCGGCCCCCTGGATTCATATTTGGGCTCACTATAGAAGCTCGAATTCAAACTTAGTGCATTTCGGGCAAATTTCTTCAAAAATCTTCTTCTCCAGATCCAGCAGGCAGAATCTTTTGATATTTGGTATGCAACATTGCGGGGTGGATCTGATTCAAGTTTGTTCAAATCGGCCCCCTGGATTCATATTTGGGCTTAATATAGAAGCCTGAATTCGCACTTAGTGCATTTCAGGCAAATTTATTAAAAAATCTTCTTCTCCAGATCCAGCAGGCAGAATCTTTTGATATTTGGTATGCAACATTGTGGGGGTGGATCTGATTCAAGTTTGTTCAAATCGGCTTCCTAGTTTCATATTTGGGCTCACTATAGAAGCTCGAATTCGAACTTAGTGCATTTCAGGCAAATTTCTTAAAAAATCTTCTTCTCCAGATCCAGCTTCAGAATCTTTTCATATTTGGTAAGCAACATTGTGGGGTGGATCTGATTCAAGTTTGTTCAAATCGGCCCCCTGGGTTTGTATTTGGGCTCCGTATAAGAGCCCAAATTTTAACTTAGTGCATTTCAGGCATATTTCTTAAAAAATCTTCTTCTCCAGATCCAGCAGGCAGAATCTTTTGATATTTGGTATGCAACATTGTGGGGTGGATCTGATTGTGATTCATGAACGTATTTATTTGTAAAGTTGATAGAATCTTAGACAACCTTTGCAGAAAAGATCTACTATAGAAGGGGTGGTATCCAGGGTGAACCGTTTACCCAAATCTAGCAGTACTAATGCATTATTCACACAAATCTCCGTTCAAATTTTATGACCCCTCATTGGAACAAACGCATTCAGCTCATTCCAACAAAAGTCATATGCCATGTTTTCGAGACAAAAGAATAAAAATTTTAGTTATTCATGAAATTTTTAGGCAACTGTTGTCTGTTATTCACATTGCTTCATGAAATTTCAGTACTTTTAGAAGTTACCTCAGTAATCAAGGGTTAATTCCCCTTAATTAAATGTCGCCTCTAAAAAACAACCACTTTGCATATCTTACCTTTTTACCAGCATAACTGCCAAAACTTGTCAGCATTCTTCGCAAAAATCGCTATTCAAATTTAAATTTTTGTCTCTTAAACATACATGTACTTATCGCTTGTAAATACCCCATTGGAATGAGCTTTTTGAGCTCATTCCAATGAGAGGTCGCACACCATGCTTTTTTCGTCAAAAAAGCAATTTTTTAGTTATTCCAGAATTTCGTACGTAAAACACAGCTTTATGACTTCACATTAAAATGAGCTCTCTAAGCTTGTTCCAATCAACATTCACGCACTATGTCTTTCACACAAAAAATAAAATTTTCCATTTATTCAGGAATTTTGTTTGCAAGAACACTCTTACCCCCCCCCCCCCCCCCCCCCCCCCCCCCCCCACACACACACACACACACACAGACACACACATCTAAAAGTTAGGCAGCAAAAAAACAGTTACTTCAATTTTTAAATGCATTATAGGAACAACTTGCCTAATCAAATTTAAATACTTTTGCATCATTCTGTATCTAGAACAAACCATTTACCATATCTTTACGCAAAATTCTCCAGCATCATTCACAAAAAAACACCATTATTTATATATTCACATTTCTGTCTCAAAAATATACCTGATCTTCCCATACCCCTATTGGAATAAGCTTTTTTGAGCTTGTTCCAATGATGATGAAAAAAACTAATATTTTGGAAAATTTGTGAAAATTTTTGTTTTCTTGCATGCAAATATGTACATGTAGCACATGGAAGATATCCACAGTTGGGGAGAGATGTCCAAGGCTATCTCTTCACATTCCTTGTTTGTGCTTCATGCTAAACCAGTTTGTCTGCAGAGATAAATTTGCTTTATTAAAAATCATTGGAGATTGGCCACACACCAATGATTTTAAATAAAACTAATTTTAGGTAACAAATGTTGAACTTCAAACAAAATCTATCACTCAACCAGTTAATGTTGATGAGGCATGACATGGTGAAGGTGACCTAAAATACTTCTTAGAGTCACTTTGTCAGGTGAGCGATTAAGGCCACGTGGGGCCTCTTGTTTATACTTACCAATGACCCAGACGGGGATGGCCCTCCCAGGAGTTGGGAACTCTTGCCTCCCCACTGAGTACATAGTGCTTACCAGGCACTGGTTATTAGAATGATTAATGGCGCCAATTTCGGAACGTCCTTGACACTGCGCATGCGCAGTAGAGGCGAAGTGTGGAGGGCCTTTCAGGACATGTTTTCTTTGGTTTTAGATGCAAATTTTGGGGATTGGGGGGCAAAATTTGTGTTTGGCCCTATATTTTAAGAGTTAGCACCAGCTATGTCTGGGTCATTGGTAAGTATAAAAAAATATATAAATTACTATAAATTTTTTAACTTTTCAGTCACCCCATGGGAACCACAGGAGCTAAAAATAGAAAAAAATTTAAAATGCCCATATCTCAAAAACTTCACGGCACTGAGAATTCTTATTTGGTATGAAGCTTTCTTAGGACCAACAGAATGGAATGGTCCCAAAAAATTGCTATCAGTTTTATCATAGAGTACTTTTTCGGGACTTTGAAAAATGCTGAGTCAGCATTTTCTTACACTGTGGGTAATGAGAAAAACATTTAAGACTACTCTTCTCCCAAATCACTGCTCCAAAAGCTTTCAGATTTCACATATAACATCTTTGGAAGGTTGTTTCACATGTTTATTGAAATCAAATCCCTAGGTCCATATTTGGACTCTATGGAAGCCAAAATGTTTAAATTAGTGCAGTATGAGGAATATTCTTTAAAAACCTTCTTCTTCAGATGCACCAATTAGAATCTTTTGATATTTGGTATGCAGCATCCTTAGGGGGGTGAGATTCAAATTTGTTCAAACCAAGTCCCTGGGTTCATATCTGGGCTCACTTTGGGAGCCCAAATTATAACTTAGTTCAAAATGAGGAATTTTCTTTAAAAATCTTCTTCTTCAGATCCAGCAGTCGGACTGTTTTGATATTTGGTATGCAGCATCTGTAGGGGGTTGAGATTCAAGTTTGTTCAAGCCATGTCCCTGGGTTGATATTTAGGCTCCCTGTGGGAGCCCAAATTATAAGTTTAGTTCAATATGAGGAATATTCTTCAAAAATCTTCTTCACATCCACCAGTTACAATCTTTTGATATTTGGTATACAGTATCCTTTTGGAGGTGAGATACAAGTTTGTTAATGCCAACTCCCTGGGTTCATATTTGGGCTTCCAGTGGGGGGCCCGAAATGTACCAATATTTTTATTTTCCGAACTGAGAAGCCGATTTGAACCAGATTTGATATGAGGGCTTATTGGGTTATAAGTACCTAATTTATGCCAAAAAAAATTTTCCTGTCACTCCATGGGAACCGCAGGACCTAAAAATAGAAAAAAATTAAAATGCCCACATCTTCAAAACTACACGGCACTGAAAATTTTTATTTTGTGTGAAGTTTCCTGAGGAACAGCAGAAAGAAATACTCAAAAAAAAATTGCCATTGGTTTTATCATAGGGTACTATTCCAGGACTTTGAAGAAGTTCTGAGTCAGCGTTTGTTAACACTGTGGGTAATGAGAAAAAACATTAAAGACTCCTCTTCTCCCAAACCACTGCTCCAAAATCTTTCAAATTTCACATATAACATCTTTGAAAGATTGTTTCATATGTTTATTGAAAGCAAAGCCCTGGGTCCATATTTGGGCTCTCTACGGGGGCCCAAATGTTTAAATTAGTGCAGTATGAGGAATATTCTTTAAAAATCTTCTTCTTCAGATCCAGCAGAATCAGAATCTTTTGATATTTGGTATGCAGCATCCTTAGAGGGGTGAGATTCAAGTTTGTTCAACCAAGTCCCTGCGTTCATATTTGGGTGCCCTGTGGGAGCCCGAATTATAACTTTAGTTCAGTATGAGAAATATTCTTCTAAAATCTTCTTCTTCACATCCACCAGTTAGAATCTTTTGATATACAATATCCTTAGGGAGGTGAGTATAAGTTTGTAAAAGCCAAGTCCCTGGGTTCATATTTGGGGTTCCTGTGGGAGCCTGAATTGTACCAAAATTTCTGTTTTCTGAACTGAGAGGCTGATTTGAACCAAATTTTATATGAGCGCTTATTGGGTCATAAGTACCTAATTTATGCCAAAAAAAAATATCCCATCGCTCCTGCAGGACCTAAAATGGTAAAAGCGTAAAACACCCATATCTCCAAAACTACATGGCACTGAGATTTTTATTTTGTGTGAAGCTTTCTTAGGAACAGCAGAAAGGAATGGTCAAAACAAAATTGCCATCAGTTTTATCATAGGGTACTTTTCCAGGACTTTGAAAAATTGCAGATCCAGCATTTTTTAACACTGTGAGTAATGGGAAAAACATTAAAGAATCTTCTTTCCCCATACCACTGCTCCAAATGCTTTTATTTTTCACATATAACATCTTTGGAAGATTCATTCACATGTTTGTTGAAATCAGATCCCACAGTCCATATTTGGGCTCTCTGTGGGAGCCCAAATGTTCAGATTAGTGCAATATGAGGAGTATTCTTTAAAAATCTTCTTCCAATCCACCAATCAGATTCTTTTGGTATTTGACATGCAGCATCCTGAGGGATGTGAGATTCAAGATTGTTCCAGCCAAGTCACTGGGTTCATATTTGAGTTTCCTATGGGAGCCCGAATTATAACTTAGTTCAATATGAGGAATATTCTTTTAAAATATTTTTCTTCAGATCCAGTAGTCACAATCTTTTGATATTTGGTATACAACATTCTTATGGAGGTGAGATTTAAGTTTGTTCAAGCCAAGTCTCTGGGTTCATATTTGGCCCCCTGTGGGAGCCCAAATTATTACTTAGTTCAATATGAGGAATATTCTTTAAAAATCTTCTTTTTTTTTAGATCCACTGGTCAGAATCTTTGGATATTTGGTATAAGCTTTTCTTAGGAGGGGCAGATACAACTTGTTCAAATCAATTCCCTGGGTTGATATTTAGGCTACCATGTCAGGGGAGCGACCTCAGGCCCCCTGGGGCCTCTTGTTGGTATACTGCTCAGCTATTGTACTCTATTTTAAAACTGCCAAAGTTTCAAAATGTTTGAAGCAACATGCACACTCACCTTCAGTTATTTGACGTAATGAAAAGGCTGAGAGAAAATATCCCTTGAGTATTTTATTCCAGCTTTTTACATAAAATGATTGGTGATGACTGCCTTCAGACATACACGGTCCATGCATGGCTCTTCTTGTCATAAATTATGCTTCATTTTCTGTTCTTGTCCTTTTAGTTTTCAACTTCTGTTGGAAATATTTTTCAATACTGAAATTTCAGTATTTTTATACAACAACCAATGGCCCAGACTAGCTGGTGCTAACTCAAATCAATCCAGTGCCAAACACAAATTTTGCCCCCCAATCCCCCAAATTTGCACTCAAGGCCGAAAAAATCAAGTCCTAGATGGTCCTTCATACTTTTTAGATCTGCTCACGTGCAATATCCAGGAAGGTACCGAAATTGGCGCAAACCTTCATTCTTTATTTGGCTCTAAAGTCAGCAACAATGAACTGACATCTGTGCTTTTAAATCTCCTTTTGTGAGGATGCCAGACAAAAATTAATGGTAAAATTGGATCCAAGGATATAAATGTATGATGGAAGTGAACAATGGTGCTTAGAAACGTTCAGGGCTGTAACTTTATAATAATTATAAAAATTATTTCATGTTTCCCAATTTCGGGACATACGTCTGATGTATTGCTAATGATTTATCCACTGTTTGTTAAGTGTAAATTTCCTATCCCTCCTTGAAGCCCTCCTGTTAAACTCCCAAGCTTTTTGGCTTATTTTTATCGAAATTTTTTATTAAATTTCTTGGGAGTTTAACGTGTGTAACAGAATGTTTATTCTGTTTTTCCCCATGGTTACGTCCTCACCCTAGGGGTGTTAGGTCATTTTGGGTCATGCATCATGTTTTTTCTTTGTTTGAAGATCTTGCTTTACATCTGGTAGCTTTAAAATCTGTTACTGACTTTGGGCCTTTTTAGCTCACCTGACTGAAAGTCAGGGTGAGCATTTCTTATCACTGTTCGTCCGTCGTCTGTCGTCCGTCGTCCTGCGTGAAGGTGGTGTTTGAGCCTCTTTCTCCTAAACCACTGGCCACATTTTAATTAAATTGCATGTAAGTGGTGGTTATATAGGGGCATTTTGATTTTTATCCAAATTAAGTTTCGGCTCATATTGAGCAGAGGTGTGGGGAAAAAATGGCCAAATTTTTTGAAAATCTTCTTCTAATGAACCACCAGTAGCAGAGACTTGATATGTGGTATACAGAGTCCTTTTGAGGTTTAGAATCAAGTTTGTTCAAGAGAAGTTTGTGGGGCCTTATTTGCCTTCGTTATGGGAGGGGCAAAAATTTTGGCCACGCCTAAAATTTCTATTTTCTGAACCTGGAGGTCGATTTGAACCAAATTTGATATGAGATGATAATGGGTCATAAGTAGTTGATTGATGCAAAAACAATTTTTCTCACTGCCCCGTGGGAACCTCGGGAGCTATCTCCAAAACTACACGGCACAGAGAATTCTTATTTGGTATAAAGCTTACTTTTATCCAGTAGAATAGAATGGTTAAAAAAAATCCCTATCGGTTTGATCACAAGGTACTTTTTTCAGGACTTTGAAAAAGTGCTGAGTCAGCACTCTTTAACACTGTAGGCAATGGGTAAAACATTAAAAAATCTTCTCCAGATCCAGCAGGCAGAATCTTTTGATATTTGGTATGCAACATTGTAGGGTGGATCTGATCCAAGTTTGTTCAAATCGGCCCCCTGGGTTCATATTTGGGCTCAGTATAGAAGCCCGATTTCGAACTTAGTGCATTTCAGGCAAATTTCTTCAAAAATCTTCTTCTCCAGATCCAGCAGGCAGAATCTTTTGATATTTGGTATGCAACATTGTGGGGTGGATCTGATTCAAGTTTGTTCAAATCGGCTCCCTAGATTCATATTTGGGGTCACTATAGAAGCTCGAATTCGAACTTAGTGCATTTCGGGCAAATTTCTTCAAAAATCTTGTTCTCCAGATCCAGCATTCAGAATCTTTTGATATTTGGTATGCAACATTGCGGGGTGGATCTGATTCAAGTTTGTTCAAATCGGCTTCCTAGATTCATATTTGGGCTCACTATAGAAGCTCGAATTCGAACTTAGTGCATTTCAGGCAAATTTCTTAAAAAATCTTCTTCTCCAGAGCCAGCAGGCAGAATCTTTTGATATTTGGTATGCAACATTGTGGGATGGATCTGATACAAATTTATTCAAATCGGCTCCCTAGATTCATATTTGGGCTCACTATAGAAGCTCGATTTCGAACTTACTGCATTTCAGGCAAATTTCTTAAAAAATCTTCTTCTCCAGAGCCAGCAGGCAGAATCTTTTGATATTTGGGATGCAACATTGTGGGGTGGATCTGATTCAAGTTTGTTCAAATTGTCTTCCTAGATTCATATTTGGGCTCACTATAGAAGCTCGAATTCGAACTTAGTGCACTTCAGGCAAATTTCTTAAAAAATCTTCTTCTCCAGAGCCAGCAGGCAGAATCTTTTCACATTTGGTATGCAACATTGCGGGGTGGATCTGATTCAAGTTTGTTCAAATCTGCCCCCTGGATTCATATTTGGGCTTACTATAGAAGCCCGAATTCAAATTTAGTGCATTTTAGGCAAATTTATTAAAAAATCTTCTTCTCCAGATCCAGCAGGCAGAATCTTTTGATATTTGGTATGCAACATTGTGGGATGGATCTGATTCAAGTTTGTTCAAATCGTCTTCCTAGATTCATATTTGGGCTCACTATAGAAGCTCGAATTCGAACTTAGTGCATTTCAGGCAAATTTCTTAAAAAATCTTCTTCTCCAGATCCAGCTGGCAGAATCTTTTCATATTTGGTAAGCAACATTGTGGGGTGGATCTGATTCAAGTTTGTTCAAATCGGCCCCCTGGGTTTATATTTGAGCTCAGTATAGGAGCCCAAATTTGAACTTAGTGCATTTCAGGCAAATTTCTTAAAAAATCTTCTCCTCCAGATCCAGCAGGCAGAATCTTTTGATATTTGGTATGCAACATTGTGGGATGGATCTGATACAAATTTGTTCAAATCGGCTCCCTAGATTCATATTTGGGTTCACTATAGAAGCTCAAATTTGAACTTCGTGCATTTCAGGCAAATTTCTTAAAAAATCTTCTTCTCCAGATCCAGCAGGCAGAATCTTTTGATATTTGGTATGCAACATTGTGGGGTGGATCTGATTCAAGTTTGTTCAAATCGACTTCCTAGATTCATATTTGTGCTCACAATAGAAGCTCGAATTCGAACTTAGTGCATTTCAGGCAAATTTCTTAAAAAATCTTCTCCTCCAGAACCAGCAGGCAGAATCTTTTCATATTTGGTACGCAACATTGCGGGGTGGATCTGATTCAAGTTTGTTCAAATCTGCCCCCTGGATTCATATTTGGGCTCACTATAGAAGCTTGAATTCGAACTTAGTGCATTTCGAGCAAATTTCTTCAAAAATCTTCTTCTTCAGATCCAGCAGGCAGAATCTTTTCATATTTGGTATGTAACATTGTGGGGTGGATCTGATTCAAGTTTGTTCAAATCTGCCCCCTGGATTCATATTTGGGCTTACTATAGAAGCCCAAATTCGAACTTAGTGCATTTCAGGCAAATTTTTAAAAAAATCTTCTTCTCCAGATCCAGCAGGCAGAATCTTTTGATATTTGGTATGCAACATTGTGGAGTGGATCTGATTCAAGTTTGTTCAAATCGGCTTCCTAGATTCAGATTTGCACTCACTATAGAAGCTCGAATTCGAACTTAGTGCATTTCAGGCAAAAATCTTCTCCAGATCCAGCAGGCAGAATCTTTTCATATTTGGTAAGCAACATTGTGGGGTGGATCTGATTCAAGTTTGTTCAAATTGGCCCCCTGGGTTTATATTTGGGCTCAGTAAAGGAGCCCAAATTTGAACTTAGTGCATTTCAGGCAAATTTCTTAAAAAATCTTCTTCTCCAGATCCAGCAGGCAGAATCTTTTGATATTTGGTATGCAACATTGTGGGATGGATCTGATTCAAATTTGTTCAAATCGGCTCCCTAGATTCATATTTGGGCTCACTATAGAAGCTCAAATTCGAACTTAGTGCATTTCAGGCAAATTTCTTAAAAAATCTTCTTCTCCAGATCCAGCATTCAGAATCTTTTGATATTTGGTATGCAACATTGTGGGGTGGATCTGATTCAAGTTTGTTCAAATCAGCTTCCTAGATTCATATTTGCACTCACTATAGAAGCTTGAATTCGAACTTAGTGCATTTCAGGCAAATTTCTTAAAAAATCTTCTTCTCCAGATCCAGCAGGCAGAATCTTTTCATATTTGGTAAGCAACATTGTGGGGTGGATCTGATTCAAGTTTGTTCAAATCAGCCCCCCTGGGTTTATATTTGGGCTCAGTATAGGAGCCCAAATTTGAACTTAGTGCATTTCAGGTAAATTTCTTAAAAAATATTCTTCTCCAGATCCAGCAGGCAGAATCTTTTGATATTTGGTATGCAACATTGTGGGGGTGGATCTGATTCAAATTTGTTCAAATCGGCTCCCTAGATTCATATTTGGGTTCTCTATAGAAGCTCGAATTCGAACTCTGTGCATTTCAGGCAAATTTCTTCAAAAATCTTCTTCTCCAGATCCAGCAGGCAGAATCTGTTCATATTTGGTATGCAACACTATGGGGTGGATCTGATTCAAGTTTGTTCAAATCGGCCCCCTGGATTCATATTTGGGCTCACTATAGAAGCCCGAATTTGAACTTAGTGCATTTCAGGCAAATTTCTTAAAAAATCTTCTTCTCCAGATCCAGCAGGCAGAATCTTTTGATATTTGGTATGCAACATTGTGGGGTGGATCTGATTCAAGTTTGTTCAAATCGGCCCCCTGGGTTTATATTTGGGCTCAGTATAGGAGCCCAAATTTGAACTTACTGCATTTCAGGCAAATTTCTTTGAAAATCTTGTTCTCAAGATCCAGCAGGCAGAATCTTCAGATATTGGGTATGCACCATGCTTGGGGGGGGGGGGGGTTCAAGTTTGTTCAAGCCAAGTCCCTGGGTTCATATTTGGGCTCACTGTGGTAGCCCGAATTATAACGTAGTTCAAAATGAGGAATTTTCTTTAAAAATCTTCTTCACATCCAGCAGTCGGAATGTTTTGATATTTGGTATGCACCATCCTTAGGGGGTGAGATTCAAGTTTGTTCAAGCCAAGTCCCTGGGTTCATATATGGGCTCCCTGTGGGAGCCTGAATTATAACTTAGTTCAATATGAGGAATATTCTTTAAAAATCTTTTTTTTTTAGATCCACCTATCAGAATCTTTGGATATTTGGTTTAAGCTTTTCTTAGGAGGAGCAGATGCAACTTGTTGAAATCAATTCTCTGGGTTGATATTTAGGCTCCATGTCAGGTGAGTGCCCTCAGGCCCCTTGGGGCCTCTTGTTTCTGTGCCTGATGTCTTGTTTCCGGTTTTTTCCTTTGACGTTGTTTTCATTGGCAACGTCTTTAAATATTTGTAGTATTTAGTTATTATTACTGTAGGATTGTTGTAAGATACAATAATTAATATTCCGGTAGAGTAGCAAAAAAGCAAAAAAATTTGGATTTTGTCCACACTTAGGCTCTATTGGGATGCCCTTGGGTTCTTCATGTTCCCTTTTGGAACTTAGGCTGTTCAATTTGGGAACTTAGGCTTTTTCAAAAAAAAATTCGAAAATTTTTTATTTAATTTTTCGATTTTGATTGCTGCTATTTATTATGTATCTTTATCATATATTTATTGTGGAGTTTGTGAGAGTATGATCGACTTAATTTTTTGATTAATCATTAAAGCTTACTGCTCAAAATGCAAGGCGAGGAAGTCTTCCTCAAATTTATATGCTTGTTGCCATACCTGTAGTCGTTGTTCTCCTGCAGATTCTTGTCCTACATGTGTCGATTGGGATGACAGACATTGGAAACTGGTGTCACAGTAGGTTCTTGGCGGTGAGATGCCTATGCCAGTGCTCTCACCACAAGATAATTCAAGTTTTTCAGTTTCTTTTTCAGAGGAACAAGAACATGGTGATGGTATTGTGACACCCGTCAAAAGTGTGCAACCGTCGTCACGCTCTGATGAGCAAATAGAGCTAGCTGCTCATGAATATTAGACAAGGGATAAGGCCACTAGGCAGTGTTCTTAATTCTTTGCAGGCAGCTAGCTCGACCGGTGAAGTGGTTACTCCATCCGTGGGAGCCGTAACACCGGGTATGTCCGCTGCGGTCGAAGGAAGTGTAGTGGGTAGAGCGAGCACCTTAAAAACAAAAGCTCACCCAGCGACAATGGAACTAGGGAGGAAGTCAGCAAGTTTCTTGTCGGGAGGCTCGGCGAGGTCTGAAAAGGCTGCGAGTGGGAGAGGTCCCTCTCTAACCCAGCAACATATGGGGCCAGATGTTGTTATGATAAACTTGCACAGGCCAGAGCATACGTCCACACCTGCCGCTCAGGACTCTCCGTCTAGACTGCAGCTGGCCTCGGCTACAGTCACAGCTTCCTCTGCTACAATCTGTGAGCACACATGACCGCATCCTAGCTACTACTTCGGATATCCGGCCAGCTGCACGAAGACGGAGCCAGTCTTTGCCCGTGAAGTTGGACCATCCGGTAGCTAGGGAACCGAGGCTTCGATCATCGGGATGTTCAGAGAAGAGATCCATCTCCGGAACGCCATCCCAGGAGCAGCAAGCAGCTAAAAAACAGAAAACCGCTGCTCTTCAAGCCTCGATGATGGACTTGCCGCCGCAGATTGTGCAACTGATCGCAGCATCCCAACAAGTGCGGGAGCAGACTCCGGAAGTGAGCTATTGGATGGTGCTGGGTCGGTCCAGTCGTCTGTTCATGCAGATGTAATGGACCAAGATTCACAGCTGATTCAGTCGGATGGTGAAAGGGATAAGGAAGAGAATTACCCTTCCCTTTCAGAACAACATATGGTTGCGATGGACTTTATCCATCAGTACTATCCTGAATTTATTCCGCCATATCAGCAAGATGCAACAACAAGGGAGAAACCGCTGGCATCTTTAGACGCAGACTTTATACGGAGGAAGGAAGAAGTTATTTCTTTCCCGGTTCAGTCTAGACAGGTGTTGCAGGCCTTCAGCCATGTAGGCAGCGCCATATTTAACCTCTCAAGTGTGAGGAAAAAAGATGGTTTCTTATCAACATCTTCCATAAATATGCCGTTCCTTGGGCTTTCACTCGAATAATGAACTCTGTAATGTCTTACTTCCGAGCTCATTCATCTGTGGTAATGTCGGCTTACTTGGACGACATTCTGCAGAGATACGGCAACAGCATTATTCTTCAGAACGATGTTCAGAGTCTGCCACTATTGCTCCAACATCTCGGTTTCATAGTAAACAAGAAAAAGTAAGATCTAGCTCCGTCCAAGTCATTTACTCACTTGGGAATGAGTTTCGAGACTCCCAACAATCTGGTTCATCTGCCGTTACCCAGAGCGAAATTAGTCAGTTGTTATGCTCTCTTTTGTCTAAACTCAGATGCAGTAACAGCGAGGGAGATCATGCGACTGATGGGGCCTTACGGAACAGCTGCAGATCTTATTCCAATGGGCCTTCTGCGCACGCGTCCCCTCCAGATATTCTTTACTCAGAATGGGAGTGTGAAGACGCATTCGCCCGACACCAATATTGTTTTAACGGACCTAGTAAAACAAAAGGTTCAGATTTGGGCAGATCTTCAGTAGTTAACCCTAGGAGTTCCGCTGCAACTGCCGGATCCGGCTTTCACGATTATGACGGATGCGAGTCAGACTGGCTGGGGTGCGACCGTAAGTCCCGCAGACTTGAAGTGCTAGGGTCTTTGGGACTCTAGGTTCCTAGAGAAGCACATAAACATCAAAGAAATGATGTCGATATGGCTAGCACTACAACGTTGGATTCGCCTAATAGCGAACGTCCACGTTCAAATTCTGTCGGACAATTCGACAGTAGTTGCTTACCATAGGAACCAAGGCGGCACTCACTCGATTCCATTCTAATTAACAGAGACAATTCTCCTATTCGTCATGAATCATCATGTTCATCTCTCTGTCTGTCATATACTGGGTCGTCTGAATGTATTAGCAGACTCGCTCTCACGGAAAGGTCGCCTGTTGCCATCGGTGTGGACTCTCAACAAGCGAATATTCAGGCAGATTTGCTACCAGTGGGATCGTCCCATGATAGATCTTTTTATGACACACCTGAACAATCAGTTATCAGCGTTCGTGTCACCATACCCAGATCATTGGGCGTACGCAGTAAGACGCCCTGTCAATTTCATGGGACGGGATGATAGGATATGCACATCCTCCAGCTTCCGTTGATTCAGCAGATTCTGTTAAAGATCATTGGAAAATTCTGCTGAAAGCACCTCTGTTGTCACAGAAACATTGGATCAGTCTTCTCAGGTGTCTGTTATGGGACATTCCCTGGAAGCTTCATCCACTAGAGGATCTTCTTTATCAGGGGAAGTCATGCGCACTTCATCACAACCCGGAAGGTCTCAACCTTCATGTATTTCCATTGTGCGGTCCTTCTTGCACGGAAAACATTTTACAGGTCGTGCAGTGGACACAATTTCTAACTGTAGGAGGTCCTTCTCTTTGTTGAATTACGCAGCAAAGTGGAGAGTTTTCTTACGTTGGTGTAGGGATCAGTTGATAGACATTTACGATCCGTCCATACCAAATATTGCTGATGTCCAGGTCTACTTGTTTGACGATCTCAAACTGCAGCCCGTCACTATTAAGGGCTATAGGTCTGTGTTATCATATACTTACGCTCATTATGATAACTTGGCTATTGGATCAAATACTTCATTATCCAAGCTAGTTAGAAATTTCTCTGTCAATAGACCTAGAACCCTAAGATTAATTCCTAAGTGGAATTTGGCTTGGGTTCTGTTGAAGCTTAAAGAAGCTCCTTTTAAGCTGTTGGACATCGTAGAGTTCAAATTCTTGACCTACAAAATGGCGTTTTTCTTAGCCTTTGCATCTGCTAGAAGAGTCAGGGTACTTCATGCATTATCTGTTAATGAAACTCACTACCATAGTGTGGGTAATACCAGTACCCTCACTACGGAAGTGGGATTTTTGGCTTAGAATCAGATTCCAGATAAGCGGCCGGAGCCTATTGTCATTAAGGCCTTACTGTCCTCGGATAACCATAGACCTTTGCTGTGTTCAGTCAGGGCTATGCACATTTATAAACGTCCATCAGATTTTGTTAGAAAGGGAAGAAAACATTTCTTTCTTTCGTTGATTCCTAACAGAAAAGATATTTCTGTTCGTGCTGTCGCTAGATGGATTCAGTTGGCAATACGCATTGCCTATGAAAATCTATCTTCGGATCAACGTTCTGTCAATAAGATCTCAGCGCACGAGGTTAGAGCACTGTCCACTTCTTGAGCTTATTCTAACAGTATAGCCATTACTGATCTCATGAAGGCTGCTTTCTGGACACAGCCCTCTTCATTTACCAAGTTTTACCTGAGAAATTTAGAGTCCATCTCCGATGACCTTAGATCTTTAGGTCCTCTTTCTGTTGCTCAGAATGTCATCCATTAATGTTACATCTATGAGGTCTTTAGGCAGTCCGTTCCAGCACTGATGCTGTTCCACTGCCCTCTTCATTCTGACCTGAACAAGCAGAGGGGGGAGGGGGGTGGGAGGACGTTTTTTCCCTTATGATCATCTGGCTTTATAGTGAAAAGCAAGGGAATACCTCCTCCGGTGTCAGTAGTCCTGCGTCGGTGCTGGGGTGGTTTTAATGTGTAGCTCAGTGTGAAGCATTAACTATATCTCATTTATGTACTGTTTTTAAAGTGTAGCTCACTGTGAAGCATTTGTATATGTCAGTGTCAAACGGACTTTAATATACAATCCTTGGACACTTTTAAATGAGTATAAAGAGTCTCATTCTCTGGACTATCTTTATATATTGGTTTTCCCTCACCGAATTAGCAAAATGGGTTATGCTGGCATTAATGGAGAATTATATATTATGTAATACTCAATTACATTGTTGATGTTATGCCTTTCTCTTTTCCCGTAAAGGAGAAAGACATATATAATTCCTATCTTCTCCTATTCTCCTGTGGGAGCTATTCTTTACTGAAGTAATTGATAGATTGGAGTTTCCTTCAAGTCCTAGGCACTCCAGGCTTTTTATGATTCAGCTAGTCTGGGCCATTGGTTGTCGTATAAAAATATGATAAATTTTAAGTAAGTTGAATATTTTTTTATACTTACCAATGGCCCAGACTGGTATGGCCCTCCCATGAGTGGGCACTCATACCTCCCCGTTGTTTATTAGCTCACCTGACTTTCAGTCAGGAGAGCTTTTGTGGTCACTCACCGTCCGTCGTTCGTTGTTCGTCGTCCGTGAACGTGGTGTTTGCGTCTTCTCCTCCCAAACCGCTGAACCAATTTAATTGATATTTGAGATAATAGTTTGTTATGACATCGCAATTTGATTTTGTTCAAATCGAGTTGCCTCGCCCGTGGGTAGGGCCACACCCAAAAAGTGTGCTGAAATCTTAAAAAATCTTCTTCTCATGAACCAGCAGTAGCAGAGACTTGATATTTGGTGTGCAGCTTCCTTTTGAGGTGTAGACTCAGATTTGTTCAAGAGAAGTTTGTGGGGCTATACTTGACGTCGTTATGGGAGGGGCAAAATTTTTTGCCCCGCCCAAAATTTCTATTTTCCAAACCGAGAGGCTGATTTGAACCAAATTTTATGTGAGGGCTTATTGGGTCATAAGTACCTAATTTATGCTGATTTTTTTCCCCCGTAGCCCCATGGGAACCGCCGGAGCTAAAAATAGAAAAAAATTAAAACGCCCATATCTCCAAAACTGCACGGCACCGAGAATTTTTATTTGGTGTGAAGCTTCCTTAGGACCAACAGAAAGAATTGGTAAAAAAAAATTGCCATCGGTTTTATCATAGGGTACAGTTTCGGGACTTTGAAAAAGTGCTGATTCAGCACTTTTTAACACTGTAGGCAATGGGAAAAACATTAAAAAATTTTCTTCTCCAGATCCAGCAGGCAGAATCTTTTGATATTTGGTATGCAACATTGTAGAGTGGATCTGATTCAAGTTTGTTCAAATCGGCCCCCTGGGTTCATATTTGGGCTCAGTATAGGAGCCCGATTTCGAACTTAGTGCATTTCAGACAAATTTCTTAAAAAATCTTCTTCTCCAGATCCAGCAGGCAGAATCTTTTGACATTTGGCATGCAACATTGTGGGGTGGATCTGATTCAAGTTTGTTCAAATCGGCCCCCTGGGTTTATATTTGGGCTCAGTATAGGAGCCCAAATTTGAACTTAAGTACTGCATTTCAGGCAAATTTCTTTGAAAATCTTCTTCTCCACATCCAGCAGGCAGAATCTTTTGATATTTGGTATGCAACATTGTGGGGTGGATCTGATTCAAGTTTGTTCAAATCGGCCCCTTGGGTTTATATTTGGGCTCAGTATAGGAGCCCAAATTTGAACTTAGTGCTTTTCAGGCAAATTTCTTAAAAAATCTTCTTCTCCAGATCTAGCAGGCAGAATCTTTTGATATTTGGTATGCAACATTGTGGGGTGGATCTGATTCTATTTTGTTCAAATCGACTCCCTAGATTCATATTTGGGCTCACTATAGAAGCTCGAATTCGAACTTAGTGCATTTCAGGCAAATTTCTTCAAAAATCTTCTTCTCCAGATCCTGCAGGCAGAATCTTTTGATATTTGGTATGCAACATTGTGGGGTGGATCTGATTCAAGTTTGTTCAAATCGGCCCCCTGGGTCTATATTTGGGCTCAGTATAGGAGCCCAAATTTGAACTTAGTGCATTTCAGGCAAATTTCTTTGAAAATCTTCTTCTCAAGATCCAGCAGGCAGAATCTTGTGATATTTGGTATGCAGCATCCTTAGGGAGGTGAGATGCAAATTTGTTCAAGCCATTTATTATAACGTAGTCAATATGAGGAATTTTTCTTTAAAAATCTTCTTCTTCAGATTCAGCAGTTGGAATGTTTTGATATTTGGCATGGAGCAACCTTAGGGGGCTGAGATTCAAGTTTGTTCAAGCCAAGTCCCTTGGTTCATATTTGGGCTCACTATGGGAGCCTGAATGACAACTTAGTTCAAAATGAGGAGTTTTCTTTAAAAATCTTCAGATCCACCAGATGAATGCTTTTGATATTTTTTATGCAGCATCCTTAGGGGGGTAAGATTCAAGTTTGTTCAAGCCATGTCCCTAGGTCCATATTTGGGCTGATTGTGGGAGCTCGAATTGTAACTTGGTTCAAAATGAGGAATTTTCTTTAAAAATCTTCTTCTTCAGCTCCAGCAGTCGGAATGTTTTGATAATTGGTGTGCAGAATCCTTAGGGGTGTGAGTTTCAGGTTTGTTGAAGCCAAGTCCCTGGGTTCATATATGGGCTCCCTTTGGGAGCCCGAATTATGACTTAGTTCAATATGAGGAATATTCTTTAAAAATCTTTTTTTAGATCCACTGGTCAGAATATTTGGATATTTGGTTTCAGCTTTTATTAGGAGGAGCAGATGCAACTTGTGGAAATCAATTCTCTGGGTTGATATTTAGGCTACCATGTCAGGTGAGCGCCCTCAGGCCCCCTGGGGCCTCTTGTAACATTTAACAGACAATCTGTAGAAAGAATGATGGTTGGCGCCAATTTCGGTACCTTCCTGGATACTATGCATGCGCAGATCTAAAAAGTATGGAGGACCATCTAGGACTTGATTTTTAGCTCAGCTTTGGCGAAGCCAAATTTGAGCTTATGCCATGGCCAGTCGTCCGTCTGTCCATCTGTCCATCAACAATTCAATACGGCTCAGGCTAGAGGCCATATTTATGAACCGATCTTTACGAAACTTCTTGGGTACCTTTGTTATGACCGTGGGACGAGAACGAGTGTTTTGGGGTCCAATCCGGAATTCAAGTTGGCTGCTGGCAGCCATTTTGTACAGACTTAGGTGAAATCAGATTTTTGCGCAGAACTTCCACATGAAAGCGCTGATTTGAATAATTTTTTGTATGAATGTTTAGTACCATGGGATACATCACATATAATACAGGTTTTTTTCTTGTACGTAAATTATGCAAATTAGACTAACTTTGATGTATTTAGTGTTACTTTCAGCACTGTAAGTGCAAATGCCAATACGGCCCGGGCTAGAGGCCGTATTTATAAACCGATCTGTACAAAACTTCTTGGGTACCTTTGATATCACCGTGGGACGAGAACGAGTGTTTTTGGGTGCGGTCCGAAATTCAAGATGGCCGATGGCAGCCATGTTGTACAAAATTAGGTGCAATCAGATTTTTGCACAGAACTTCCATATGAAAGCACTGATTTGAAAATTTTTTTGTGTGAATGTTTAGTACCATGGGATACATCACATATAATACGGGTTTTTTTCTCGTGCAGAAATTATGCAAATTAGATGAACTTTGATTTTTTCAGTGCAACTTACACACAGTAAGTACACATGTCACTTCGGCTCGGGCTAGAGGCTGTATTTATCAACCGATCTTCACAAAACTTCTTGGGTATCTCTGTTATCACCTTGGGACGAGAACGAGTGTTTCTGAGTGCGGTCCAAAATTCAAGATGGCTGCCAGTGGCCATTTTGTACCAAAATTAGGTCTGATCAGTTTTTTGTACACAACTTCTATACGGCTCAGGCTAGAGGCCTTATTTATGAACCGATCTTTACGAAACTTTTTGGGTAACTTTGTTATCGCCGTGGGATGAGAACGAGTGTTTTTTGGGGTGTGGTCCGAAATTCAAGATGGCCACCACAGCCATTCTGTACCAAAATTAGTGCAATCAGTCTTACAGAACTTCTGTATGAAAGTTATGATTTGAATAAATTTTTGTATGAATGTTTAGTAAAATGGAATACATCACATACAGCACGGGTTTTTTTCTCATGCAGAAATTATGCAAATTAGATGAATTTTGATTTATTTAGTGCTACTTATACAATGTAAGTGCTCATGTCAATACGGCTTGGACTAGAGGCTGTATTTATCAACCGATCTTCACGAAACTTCTTAGGTACCTTTGTTATCACCTTGGGACGAGAACGAGTGTTTCTGAGTGTGGTTCAAAATTCAAGATGGCTGCCAGTGGCCATTTTGTACCGAAATTAGGTCTAATCAGTTTTTTGTCACAACTTCTATACAGCTCGTATTTATGAACTGATCTTCACGAAACTTCTTGGGTATCTTTGTTTTCACCTTGGGACAGGAATGCGTGTGTTTTGGGATGCCTTTGTTATTGCTGTGCTATGAGAACAAATATTTTGGGGTTCAGTCAGACCCACTCTGGGACTCAAAGATTTCTTTTCTAGTTTAGCATCTGACTGTCACCCACCTTTACAATACTTTACCTATACATTTGTTACAGGCTATGGTCAGTATTTATGTACAGGCCGTTAGGCCTAAAAAAATAAAAAATCTGTTTCTCAGGCCCTCCCACATGGTCCTTTTGGCTACCGCATGCTCTCTTTTTATAACCAATTTAAACTTAAAAAAAATAAAAATTAAATGGTTTATGTCTGATATTTTACCCAAGTTAAAAAAATTGATGAATTTGTCCCTTGGGTGCAAGAAGGCTTTGCAATGCTTTAGCATTGCAAAGCCTTCTTGCACTCAAGGGATGAAATACACCATCACCCATGCTATTCTGTCGACTGAGGCCTAAAACTTGAACCAAGAACATGAACTTTTGATGGCAAAAAAGTAATTACTGAAATAAAAAATAAAATAAAAAAACGCTCGCCCGCATGCAATTTCACAAATAATGGCCCGGGAAACAGAAGATCTACTTTGTGTGGCCTTACAATACTTTATATGTACCTTTGTTATCAGGTCATTACCTAGATGTTTGTCATTGCTGTGTCACATACTATACATGTACATGTCTGGACAAGTTGAGCTACAGTGTCATTGACACTTTCATTTCGGTTTTGCATGCATATTATGGGGAATGGGGGACAAAATTTGTGTTTGGCCCTGGATTATATTTGAGTTAGCACCAGCTAGTCTGGGCCATTGGTAAGTATAAAAAAGATACAAATTACTTAAAATTTATTATTATTTTGAGATTCTCCAGGTACAGTATTATTATTATTTATTGGTGTTTAAGGTCACATATTTATGCACAATGGCTAATCGTGACCGTGACAGTTTTACGGGTGGAGGAAGCCGGAGTACCCGGAGAGAACCACCGAGCAACGACGAGCAGCTGTCAGCTCTCCAACATCGTAACTCTGAACTCTGCACCGCTGCACAGGCAGGGTTAGATTGGTTGTAGACATGCGCACCATCGACGTGCAGTACGCCTCAGTACACAGCGTCATCGTGCCCCCATGTAGGCAATCGGGGTGAAGTGTCTTGCCCAAGGACACAACGCGGTTGCCGCAGGTGGGATTCGAACCGAGGACCTCTCGGCTTGCAGCCTGCACCTCTACCAACTGAGCCACCGCGCCCCCTCCAGGTACAGTAGGTCGGTATTGTTTCAATACTGATACCAAATAACCCTTTTAAATTGACATAATTTCCAAACACCAAACCATTTACCATACTTTCAGTGCAAATTTGCCCTGTTAAATGCATATGGGTTTTAGAGTAAACTACTGTTAATTGAATAAAAAATGTTGCAATATGTTATGGAAATGACTAAATTCTCCTTGTTTATAGACATACTAGGCCTCGGTACATCCATTACAGGCATTTAATCTATTTTATCTTACAATCAACATGTATTTTGTCTGTATTAACTCCGCAACTGTCGTGTATCCGACCCCCTGATACAGATGTTTGTATCAATGGGTCGGATACAAGTACGTTCCTTTCGTGTGAGTTCCATTTTTTTTCTTTTTGTTCATCCGTACGAATAAATAGTTTGTTATATATTCGTCTACATTCTTGACTTATCCCCAATATATTGTAAGATAAAATGATTATTATCATTATGTGGATGTACAAAATATGTATCCGAGTCTCGCTCCGTGTTCTAAGGGTAGATCACGACTCGCCTATGACTCATTGTGATCTGCCCTTAGAACCCAGAGCTCGAGCCAGATACATATTTTGTACATCCACATAATGGTAATAATCTGTATATATCTTGTTTGACAAACATGATATAATAGAATAAATGCTCAGTTTATCTCTAGAATACAGCACGGTGACAAATCCCTCTTAATTGTATACTCCTGTTAATTGAATAATTTTCACTGACAAAGTGGCTATTCAATTAACAGGGTTCTACTGTATTTATGGTATACCGCCTATCTCTATACATTATAAATTTTGATATCGTATGCATTGAGAGTTAAGGGTTAACAGAGACAGTGTACATGTAATTCTATAACTGTCCAAAGGATTGAAACACCAACTGAGGATCTTTTATGTTATGAAACAGTTAACCATTAATTTTTCTTCTCTTCCAGATTTCATTTGGACAGTGGAGTAATTTTTTCGTATTTTTCATACTTCTGTTCATCAATGGAGCCGCTCAGGTAAGTTTTCAACTCCTTAGTTTAGGGAGTGTGGTGGCTCGATGGTTACGACATTGGACTTCAAATCGAAAGATGAATGGTTCAATCCTGCCAGGGCTAACTACATTGTGTCAGTTGGCAAGGCACTTATATTAATCCCAATAGCCCATGTGGGGTGCGGTACCACTGTACTAAGGCATACTGCACATCGATGTTGCACCTGTCTTCAAACAATGCTAACACTGGTTGTGCAGAGTTATTAGCACATTGGGGAGTCTTACAGTTGCTTGCTGCTGCTAGGTGGTTCTCTTCGGGTAATCGGGTTTCCTTCACACGCAAGACTGTCTGACACGAGTGGACACTAACTGGCAGAAGTGCCATTAAACCTCAACAAAAAAATCAAAATAACTACTCAGTATGTTCAGTGCTACAATTATTTTTTTTAGCTGTAACAGGTTTGTAAAGATAATTATTATACCACATTCTAAGATTCAGTGGAACCCTGTTAATTGAATAGCCACTTTGTCAATGAAAATTATTCCAATAACAGGAGTATACAATTAACAGGGATTGTGCCACTTCCTGTATTCTAGAGATAAACTTAGCATTTATTCTATTATATCCATGAGCTCTGTCTAACAAGATATAACAGATTAAATGCCTGTATTGGATGTACTGAGGTCAAATAGGCCTATAAACAAAGGAAAACTGGAGAGGGTCAGGGGGTAATTTCTTGACAGTTTACAAGATTTTTTATTCAATTAACAGGAGTTTACTCTATAACCTATATTAAATTAGCAGGTCAAATTTGTATTGGAGGTATGGTAAATGGTTTTGTGTTGGGCAAATCTATTCAATTAACAGGGTTATTCAGTTAAGAGATATCCGATTAAGTGGGCTCCCCTGTACTGTGTTAATTTCCCAAGACAGGGTTCATACAGCTCTTGAAAAACCCTTGAAAATGAGTTTTTTCTTGAAAAACCCTGGAATTTGAAATTAGCCCTTGAGAAACCCTTGAACTTTCAGAAATCTCTTGAAAAACCCTTGAATACCAAGCTATTTCCTGGGCATTGTAAATATATGTGTACTCGCCTTTTACTTGTTTGTTGCGCTAGTGTCGCTCAGTTAAAAAAAACCCATAAAAAAGTATGGAAAGTTTTACCAAGATTACTGTAACACAGATCACACTTTGGGTACCAGTACTTCCTGACTTCCAAAGTCACATCCGTGTCACATGAATCTTAGATTTTTAGAGCTCATACAACAAGCTGAATAATATATGTAGCCCTTGAAAAAAAAGAAGAAGCCCTTGAAAAACCCTTGAAAAACCCTTGAACTTCGAGAGCAAATTTTTGCATGAACCCTGCAAGAGTGTTTTTTTTTTTTTGGTTATCCCCTGCTCATGGAACATTGCCGGCCAACATTTTTTTGCATTGTTTACCACTCAGTCTGAGACATCCCAGAGATGGCTCATGGACACACCCGAGGTGAGGTAAATTACAGGGAAATGTTAACTTCATTCCAACTAAATTTCTGAAAGTGTCAAGTCACTATGAATGTAACCTGTACAAGTCTTATCAAAGTCAAAACAATGGGGTGATGTAGTTTAGATTAACATTGTTTCTGAAAGCAAAGTGAATATTGAATTTGTTGCTTTATCCAAGTGGAACAATTAAATTGTGTTACCATTATCAATACAACTCATTCGGTATATAGAGGTTATTATGACAGTAAAGTAATCTGATTTCTCGTATTCTGGTGGTTTAACCTTCTCAGTGAGATGGAGTGTAACAAACCAGCTGCAGATCACTTTACTGTCATAATGACCTGATATTATATGCCGTTATGGAAATTCACCTTTCACACAAGAAATCAATATAAAATTGGTTAAGAACAATATTAGAAATTCACATTATTCGATAGTGTTTATTAGTCCCCCACGGTTTTACCATTTTGGGGGACTATTGGATTGCACTCACTCTGTCTGTCTGTCCTCATTTATGTTACCACCTGTATCTCATATATGCTTCAACACTGTACTTTCATTTTTATACCATTGATGACACATAATTGGAGGATGATGCACGTCAAAAATTTTTGAAAAAAAATTCAAGATGGCCGACTGGCGGCCATATTTTTATACTGTACCAATGACCCAGACATAGTTGGTGCTAACTCTTAAAATATAGGGCCAAACACAAATTTTGCCCCCCAATCCCTAAAATTTGCATCTAAAACCAAAGAAAACATGTCCTGAATGGCCCTCCATACTTCACCTCTACTGCGCATGCGCAGTGTCAAGGACGTCCCGAAATTGGCGCCATTAATCATTCTTAGTTTGGCCCTTCATCAGTTAACATCTGACTGATCTTTGTGCTTGTAAATCTCAGTTTAAATGATGCCAGACACATAAATATTAGTGAAATGGTGATTCTAAGGAGGATATAGAAGGAGGAGAGGAAAAATGAGTGACAGAAAATAATCAGGGCTGTAACTTAAAATTTTTTAATGAAATTATGTTAAGTTACCTATTTTCGAGGCAACTGCCTGTTGTGGTCATTCTTGTTATCAAGATTACACTGCTTATTCAGTGTTTTCCTCTCTCCCTTTCCTTTAAGTCCCCTCTTGCTATTCTCCCATGCTTTTGGCATATTTTCTGTAATATTATTACTAAAATTTCTTGGGAGTTTTAGCTTGATAACAGAATGTATTCTGTTCTTTTCCCCATGTTTACGTCTTCACCTATGGGTGGTTAAGCGTAGTGTTCTGCATCTACCATCTGATGTTCTGCAGTTTCTTCCCTGGAAGTCTCTGTTTTGCATCAGATAGTGTATTATTGGTAACTGATTTCGGGCCAGGGTGCCTGGAGTCTTGATCTAGTGTTTTTACACTTATTGTTTACATTTCCAACAGCCCTCTGTGTGAGGGGGGATTTCTTGTAAATAATATATTGATGTTAATTTAATCATAACTAGACACATTATTATTGTTCGTAAGTGTTGCATAAATTGTTTAAAATATTTTTAGAATTTTTGTCCACACTTAGACTTGGGATCCATTGGGGCTCAACGTTACTTTTCAGAAACTTGGGCTGTTCTGAAAAAATATATTTTTATACTGTACCAATGACCCAGACATAGCTGGTGCTAACTCTTAAAATATAGGGCCAAACACAAATTTTGCCCCCCAATCCCCAAAATTTGCATCTAAAACCAAAGAAAACATGTCCTGAAAGGCCCTCCACACTTCGCCTCTACTGCGCATGCGCAGTGTCAAGGACGTTCCGAAATTGGCGCCATTAATCATTCTAAGTTTGGCCCTTCATCAGTTAACATCTGACTGATCTTTGTGCTTGTAAATCTCAGTTTAAATGATGCCAGACACATAAATATTAGTGAAATGGTGATTCTAAGGAGGATAGAGAAGGAGGAGAGGAAAAAATGTGTGACAGAATATTATCAGGGCTGTAACTTAAAATTTTTTAATGAAATTATGTTAAGTTACCTATTTTCGAGGCAGCAGCCATTTTGTTGTCATTCTGATTATTTAGTTACACTGTTTTTTAAGTGTTTTTCTCTCTCCCTGTCCTTTAAGTCCCCCCTTGCTATTCTCCCATGCTTTTGGCATAGTTTTTGTAATTATTATTACTAAATTTTCTTGGGAGTTTTAGCTGAATAACAGAATGAATTCTGTTCTTGTCCCCATGTTTACGTCTTCACCTACGGGTGGTTAGGCGTTGTGTTCTGCATCTACCATCTGATGTTCTGCAGTTTCTTCCCTGGAAGTCTCTGTTTTGCATCAGATAGTGTATTTTTGGTAACTGATTTCGGGCCTGGGTGCCTGGAGTCTTATTTTAGTGTTTTTACACTCATTGTTTACATTTACAACAGCCCTCTGTGTGAGGGGGGGATTTCTGGAAAATAATATCTTGATGTTATTTTAATCATAACTAGATACATTATTATTGTTCGTAAGTGTTGAATAAATTGTTTAAAATATTTTTAAAATTTTTGTCCACACTTAGGCTTGGGATCCATTGGGGCTCAACATTACTTTTCAGAAACTTGGGCTGTTCTGAAAAAATATTTTTTCAAAATATTTTGATTTCAATTATTTTTTCTATATTAATAGATCATATTATTATTATGTATTTTGATTGCCAGGGGTTAGTGCGAGTACCAGGACTTGTTTTCTTTTCACATTGAAAGGATATTGATCAATTGTATTAAGAGGAAGTCTTCCTCTGACTTTATAATCATTCTATATGTGGTCAGTGTACTCGCATTAACTCCTGTTCTGTATCGTATGAATTCGATGACAATATGGGAAGCGTATGTCACGGTATGTTATTGGGGAATTGGACACTCCGGTCCTTTCCCCGCAGGGTCACTCTACTTTATCAATTTCTATTTCAGACGATCAAGATTAGGGTGATGTATCTGTGATGTCTTCCAACAGTGTGCCTCTGTCGTCACAATTAATGAAGGGCTAGCGGAAAAGTGCTCATGTAAATACGCCAATTGCCTAAGAGGACCCTAGTAGGTTCGACGGCCTTTGACGTCCGCTAGCTCGCCCGGTGTAGCGTCCATTCACCGAATGGTTCGGCAGCCGGGTTCGTCCGTTGTGGTCTAGAAGGAATTTTGGGGTGATGCGAGCACTATAAATCAACCTAATGCACACCCAGTGACGGCGGATCGGAGGGAGAACGGAGGAAGCCTTTTAGTCCGGTTCATAGCTCGTTCCGGTCCATCCGGACGGCAAGCGAGAGAGGCCCCTCTCTCGTTCAACAACATCTGGCCCCAGATGTTGTGGTACAAAATGTGTCGCAAGCGGAGCATACGTCCGTCGCTCGGGACGCTCCGTTGTATAGGCAGTCCGCGGAGACTGCTAAGGCTTCCTCTTCTCGTCAGCGCACACCACCGCACCTTGGCTGCGTGACTGCCGATATATTACCAGCTTCGCCGATCAAGGATTCTTCGGCGACCAGGTCACACCATCCGGTAGCCAGGGACACGAGGCCTGCAGACTCCGGACGTTTGCATAGGAAGTGTGCGGGAGTCAACGTACACGGAGCTTCCGGCGGCAATGCATCGTAAGACCGCTACTGCACAGGCCTCGGGAACGGACGTGCTTTCCTAAATAGCACAGTTTATCGCAGCATCCCAGCATCAACTGAATCTGTCGCATATTTTTTATCCGACGATGCTGGGTCGGGATGCTCCGCGGAAGCGGGTACGGACGTCCGAAAGTTTCATCCGGTCCGACGGGATACCGAAAGGGATTCGGAGGATTTCGAGCCTTCCCTTTCGGAACAACATATGCTGTTGTGTATGTCATCTGACTTGGTCTTCTACAGCTTCTTTCGTCGGACCAGAATGCTGCGATGCCGGATAAGAAACTGATAGCGTCGGTGGACTTAGAAATTTTTGGTTCGGTTCAGGGACATCGTCCCTCAGTTCCAACATAGTCCAATAATGTCACTCAAACTTTCGAATTATTGAACGACGCTATATATATTATTATTTTATGCTTGCTATAACCAAGCATTTCTGGTTTCTTGTTCGCAAAGTTACGGAGATGTCTTTCAAAAGTGTGCCTCTGTCGTCATAGTTAATGAAGAGCTAGCGGCAATAAGTGCTCATGGAATATGTCTATCGCCTACGGAGTGACATTCGCTAGCTCACCCAGTGTAGCGTACATTCATCGAATGGTTCGGCTGCCGGGTTCGTCCGTTGCGGTCTAGGAAGGAGATTTGGGTGATGCGAGCACTTTAATTACTTTAGTACTCACCCAGTGACGGCAGATTGAGGACAGATCGGAGGAAGCCTGTTAGTCCGGTCCCTGGCTTGTCCAGGTCCGTCCGGGCTGTGAGTGAGAGAGGTCCCTCTCTCGTCCAACAACATAGGGGACCGCATGTTGTGGTTTAGATATTTTACATTCGGAGCATATGTCCGTCGGTCGGGACGCTCCGTTATATTGACAGTCCGAGAGACTGTCCTTAATGCTTCCTCATCCTCACAGCAGGGCACATGACCGCACATTGGCTACGTGACCTCGAGTATCCGATCAGTTTCGTCATTCAGTGATTCCATGGCGAATAGGTCGCGCCATCCGGTAGCCAAGGGACACGAGGCCTATACACTCCGTTCGCTCGCATATTGGTAGTATGCACGGGGTAACGATCACGGAGCTTCCAGCGGCAATGCATCGTAAGACCGCTTCTCCTCAGGCCTCAGTGACGGACGTGCTATCCGAGTTAGCACAGTTGTTTCGCAGCATCCCAGTCGGTCGAATCAGGAATTATCCGACGGCGCTGGGTCGGTGCGGTCCGCGGTTGCATCAGGTACGGACGACCGAACGCTTTATAGGGTCCGACAGGATGGCGAAAGGGATTCGAATGATTTCGAGTTTTCCCTTTAGTAGTATCGGAAGCTGCCTTTCATATCTTCTGGCATTATCTTCCAGTGATTGTTATTTCGGACTTCATTGCTGCGATCTTGGATAAGAGACTTATAGTGTCATTGGACTCAGATTTTTCGATCGGTTCAGGGACATTGTCCCTGACTTACCGACGCAGTCCAATATTGTCATTACAACATGTGTTTTATTTTCGACGCTATATATATATATATATATACAAGCCTGCTACCAAGCATGATAGTTTAGTTTCTTGTCCGCGTTGCTCATTTCTGCCATTTTATCATTTATACGAATAGTTTATTTTGGCAGAGCAGGGCATACCGAGAGTTCATATGCGTCTAGACGGTGTGGTTAAAGACTGGATATATTCTTTTTCGCCGTTTATGTCTTTTCCAACTTCAATGTTGGAAACGACATGATGTATAGTAGACTTAACTTAGACGCTTTATCATACGTAATCCGCCTTACTGAGGTGTTATCATTACGTCTTCAAGAAAGGATTTACGGGATATTATTCTCAATGTAATTTCTTTTGAGGGCAGTAGTTTGTTCACGTATAACTCCGCCCTTCAGTGGCTGATTGGAGTTGGTTAGACGTGACGCAGCCCTAGCTATATCCACACGCGTGGATAGTAAGATTAGGAACTCTCTCAGAGTCGCTTTGTTCTCAGAGGAGCTTCTCTTCGACGGCAACTTTTCGGCAATCCATGAATTGCTCGATTTACACGTTCTCTTGTCTATCTAGTGTTACAAGAGATTCAGACTGGGGCAAACATTCGGTGGTTGACTCAGAGAGTGCCACCACAGTTGCCGGACCCGAGTCTTGCTGTTATGATGGTTGCCAGTCAAACAGATTGGGATATAATACTGATCCCTACGGATTCGAAGTGCCAGGGTTTTTGGGTTCCGCAGTCTCTTAGCAACCAGTTTTCTTCCGCGGAATAATGTTTTAGGCTTGCTTTATGTCATTGCATGAACATTATTCAGAAACGCATGCCCAAATCCTGTCCTTTAATTCGACAGTAGTGGCGTATCTCCGGAACCAGGGAGGCACTCTTTCGTTTCCGTTATTCAATTTAATGGAAAGAATCCGTCTGTTGGTTATAGTACACCAAGTTCTGTTTTGGTCCGTCATATTCCGGGTCGTCTGATTGTTTTACCGGACTCCCGTTCTCTTACAGGTCGCTTGTTGCTGTCAGAATGGACTCTCAACAAACAAGTATTCAATCAGATTTGCTATCTATGGGAGCGCCCAATGATGATTTATTTACGACACAGCTTGCTAATCAATTGCAGACGTATGTGTTGGCTTGTCCAGATCTCTGAGCTAATGTTGTTAACGCTCTATTGATCTATAGGACGGAATGATAGGATACGCGTATCTTCCGGCGCTGTTGTTTCAGCAGGTATTGCTAAGATAAACAACCACAATACATTTCTGTTGATAGCATCTCTATCTTCACAGAGATCATGGGTAATTTACTCTCTTGTCTACTGTGGGTCTTAACGTGAAATCTTCCTCTATGTGAGGATCTTTTTTCACTGGGTAAATCGTGTCATCTTTATCACAACCCGCAAGGTCGCAACCTTCATGTATTCCATTGTGTGGTCCATATTGCATTGTAAGCACTGTACTGGACGAGCTTTGGACGCGATTTCTTACTATAGGAGATCCTCTTCTTCGCTATTCTATGCGGCTAAAGTGGAGGCTCTTCCGTCGTTGGTGTAGGGATCATTATGTTCATATTGTTGATCCCTCCATACTACTCATTGCAATTTTTTAGTATACTTGTTTCACAAGATCTACTGCAGCCTGTTATTATTAAGGTTATAGGTTTATGTTACCTCATTCCTATGCACTCTACGATAGTTTACAATTGAGTCTTATGTCTCTTTATCTAAGTCAGTAACTTTTTGATAAATAGACTTAGAATCTTTAGATTAAATTCCTATATGGATTTTAACTTCGGTTCTTATTTAGCTAAGTAATCATTTGAGCCTCTGGAAACAGTAGTTTTCAAATTCTGACCTTTTAGACAGTAATTCTGTTGGTTTCTCTTTTACTGTAGAGTCAGTGAGTTTCATGCACTATCGATGGATGATTTTCACTTTCGTAGTTTCGGAATCACTACTTCCGTTACTATTTAGGTTGGATTTTTGCATAAGAGTTAGGCTCCTATTATCCGGAACCTATTATTTTTAAGGTCCTTCCGTCTTCGTATGGGCATAGGCCTTTACTCTTTCCGGGTAGAGTTTATGTATTTATAAACAGATATCTGTTTATTACTATGGGCATAAGCTTCTTCTGTCTTTGATGCCTAGTAGAAGGACGTTACGCTCCATTTTATTGTTAATGGATTCTATTAACTATCGGTACTGCTTATGGTATATCATTGACTTAGCAGTTGTGCTTAACATTTCGGCTCATGAAGTAAGAGTTCTTCTACTTCTTGGGCTTACATTAATAGTGTCGCTATTATAGATTTTTGAAGGCCGCTCATTGCGCACAGCCATCCACATTCATGAATTTTTATCTCAGAAATATCAAGTCCATTTCTGGAGGCCTCTATTGTTAGGTCTATTATCTACTGCTCAGAATGTCATTCACTTAACAGTTGCTACTATAGCTAGGTAGGCTGTCTGTTTCGGCAGTGTCTCCGTTCGGCTGCCCTCTTCGCTCTGGGCTATTTGACCCAGGGCAAGAAAAAGGGGGGGGGGGGGGGAGGGTGTTCCCTTGGGTCACCTGTTTTACTATGAAAACAAGGGGATACCTCCTCCGGAGTTAGTAATTCTGAGCTGTTATTGGGATGGTTGTTTAGTGAGAAGTTTAGGTTTTTAAAATTCATTCAAGTCTTAGTTTTTAAAGTATAGCTTTTGAATATTGCATATGTCAACGGACATGATTATGCAATCCTCAGACACTTTTAGGAGTATAAGAGTCTCTATTCTCTAGACTTACTTTATTTATTGGCTTACTTTAAAAATTATTAGTATAAGGATTATATTGGATATTAATAGAGTACATGGATGTATGAAGCTCAATTTTGGAAGGTGTTGTATCTTTCTAATTTATCATAAATAAGAAAGATAAATGTAAGGCCTATTACTTCTTTTTCCCTATAGGGGATGACTCTATTTTATTTTATTGAGCGTATTCCATTTTGCTCTATGTCCTTGGCCCTCCAGCCTTTTTACTATTCAGCTATGTCTGGGTCATTGGTACAGTATAAAAATGTTAAAAAATTTATAGTAATTTCTATATTTTTTATACTTACCAATGACCCAGACGCGGATGGCCCTCCCAGGAGTTGGGAACTCTTGCCTCCCCGCTGAGTACATAGCGCTTACCAGGCACTGGTTATTAGAATGATTAATGGCGCCAATTTCGGAACGTCCTTGACACTGCGCATGCGCAGTAGAGGCGAAGTGTGGAGGGCCTTTCAGGACATGTTTTCTTTGGTTTTAGATGCAAATTTTGGGGATTGGGGGGCAAAATTTGTGTTTGGCCCTATATTTTAAGAGTTAGCACCAGCTATGTCTGGGTCATTGGTAAGTATAAAAAATATAGAAATTACTATAAATTTTTTAACTTTTTCAAAAGTTTTTGATTCAATTATTTTTTCTATGTTAATGGATCTTGTTATTATGTATTTTGATTGTCAGGGGTTGGTGCGAGTACTAGGACTTTGTTTTCTTTTCACATTGAAAGCATATTGTTCAATTGTAATAAGAGGAAATCTTCCTCTGACTTTCATAATCATTGTATAATGTAGTCCGTGTACTCACACTAACTCCTGTTCTGTATGTGTTGATTACGATGACAACATGGGAAGCGTGTGTCACGGTATGTTAGTGGGGAATTGGCCATTCCGGTCCTTTCCCCGCAGGGTCACTCTACTTTATCAACCTCTATTTCAGACGATCATGATCAGGGTGATGTATCCGTGATGTCTTCCAAAAAGTGTGCCTCCGTCGTCACAATTAATGAAGAGCTAGCGGAAAAGTGCTCAGGTAATACGTCAATTGCCTAAGAGGACCCTAGTAGGTTCGACGACCTTTGACGTCCGCTAGCTCGCCCGGTGTAGCGCCCATTCATCGAATGGTTTGGCAGCCGGGTTCGTCCGTTGCGGTCTAGAAGGAGTTTTGGGTGATGCGAGCACTATAAACATCCATGTGCACACCCAGTGACGGCGGATTAGAGGGGAGAACGGAGGAAGCCTTTTAGTCCGGTTCATAGCTCGTCCAGGCCCTCCGGGCTGCCAGCGAGAGAGGCCCCTCTCTCGTACATCAACATCTGGCCCCAGATGTTGTGGTACAAAATGTCTCGCATTCGGAGCATACGTCCGCCGCTCGGGACGCTCCGTTATATTGACAGTCCGGAGAGACTGTCAAGTACGGCTTCCTCATGCTCATGGCAGCGCACACGACCGCACCTTGGCTACGTGACCTCCGATATCAGTCAACTTCGCCAATCAGAGAATCCTCGGCGACCAGGTCACGCCATCAGATAGCCAGGGACACGAGGCCTGCAGACTCCGGACGTTCGCATAAGAAAGTATGCGGGAGTCAACGTACATGGAGCTTCCAGCGGCAAAGCATCGTAAGACCACTTTTGCACAGGCCTCGGTGACGGACGTGCTATCCCAAATAGCACAACTTATCGCAGCATCCCAGCAACGACAGAATCTGTCGCATAATATAATATCCGACGACGCTGGGTCGGGACGCTCTGCGGAAGCATCAGGTGCGGACGTCCGAAAATTTCATACGGTCCGACAGGATGCCGAAAGGGATTCGGAGGTTTTCGAGCTTTCCCTTTCGGAACAACATAAGCTGCTGTATATGTCATCCGACTTCATCTTCTAGAGGTTCTTCGTCGGACCAGAATGCTGCGATACCGGATAAGAAACTGATAGCGTCGGTGGACTTAGAAATTTTTGGTTCGGTTCGGGGACATCGTCCCTCAGTTCCGACACAGTCCAATAATGTCTCAGATACGTTCGATTTATTGAACGACGCTATATATATTTTTTATATGCTTGCTATGTACAAGCATATCTGGTTTCTTGTTCGCAAAATTAATGAGATGTCTTTCAAAAGTGTGCCTCTGTCGTCATAGTTAATGAAGAGCTAGCGGCAATTAGTGCTCATGGATTACGTCAATCTCCTAAGAGGTCCCTAGTAGGATCGACGGAGTTGACATTTGCTAGCTCACCCGGTGTAGCGTCCATTCATCGCATGGTTCGGCAGTCGGGTTCGTCCGTTGCGGTCTATGATGGAGATTTGGGTGATGCGAGCACTATAATAGACTTTAGTACACACCCAGTGACGACGGATTAGAGGAGAGATCGGAGGAAGCCTGTTAGTCCGGTTCCTAGCTCGTCCGGTCCGTCCGGGCGGCGAGCAAGAGAGGTCCCTCTCTTGTGCAACAACATATGGGACCGGATGTTGTGGTACAGACTTTTCACCTTCGGAGCGTATTTGTCCGCCACTCCGGACGCTCCGTTATATAGACAGTCCGAGTGACTGTCGATAATGCTTCCTCATTCTCACAGCAGCGCACACGACCGCACATTGGCTACGTGACCTTGAATATCCGGCCAGCTTCGGCATTCAGTGATTCCATGGCGAACATGTCACGCCATCCGGTAGCCAAGGGACACGAGGCCTGCACACTCCGGTCGCTCGCATAATGGAAGTATGCAAGGGGTAACGAACACGGAGCTTCCAGAGGCAGTGCATCGTAAGACCGCTTCTCCCAGGCCTCAGTGACGGACGTGCTATCCAAAATAGCACAGCTTATCGTAGCATCCCAGCAAACGACAGATTCTCGGTCGGATCAGGAATAATCCGACAGCGCTGGGTCGGTACGCTCCGCTGTTGCATCGGACGACCGAATATTTCATAGGGTCCGACAGGATGGCGAAAGGGATTCGGATGATTTCGAGCTTTCCCTTTCGAAACAACAGAAGCTGCCATACATTTCTTCCGGCATTATCTTCCAGAGGTTGTTCCGTCGGACTACATTGCTGCGATGCTGAATAAGAGACTAATAGCGTCATTGGACACGGAGTTTTGGATCGGTTCAGGGACATTGTCCCTGAGTTACCGACGCAGTCCAATAATGTCTTTAGAACATTCGAATTATTGAACGACGCTATATATATATATAAGCTTGCTATTAACATGCTAGTATAGTTTCTTGTCCGCAATGCTCTATTCTGCCTTTCGTGAATTTTAGGAAATAATTGTTTATTGGCAGAACTGGGCTTACCGAGAGTTCCTTTGCGTTTAAGACGGCGAGACTCAAGACTGCAATTGTCTTTTTTGCCGTCTATGTCAATTCCAACCACGATGTTGGAAACGACAATGATGTATAATAGACTTAACTTAGACGCTTTATCATACGTACACCACCTTACTGAGACGTTATCGTTAAGTCTTCAAGAGAAAGAATTCCAGGATATGATCCTCAATGGGATTTCTTTCAGGGGCAGTAGTTTTCCACGTATAACTCCGCCCTTCAGTGGCAACCTGGAGTTGGTTAGACGTGACGCAGCCCTAGCTACATCCACGCGCGTGGATAGTAAGGTGAAGAACTCTCTCAGAGTTGCTTCGGTCTCGGAGAAGCTTCTCTTCGACAGTAACCTTTCAGCAATCTTGAATTGCTCGATATACACGTTCTCTTGTCTATCAAGTGTAACAAGAGATTCAGACGTGGGCAAACATTCGGTGGTTGACTCAGAGAGTTCCACTGTAGTTGCCGGATCTGAGTTTTTCGATTATGACGGATGCCAGTCAAACAGGTTGGGACAAATTTTGATCCCAACGGATTCGAAGTGCCGGGGTCTTTGGGTTCCGTAGTTTTTAGGCAAGCTCTTTACTTCCAAGGAAGAATATTATGTTGGCTTGCACTACGTCATTGGATGAATTTTATTCAGAAACGCATGTTCAATCCTGTCCGATAATACGACAGTAGTTGCGTATATCCGGAACCAGGGAGGCACTCATTCGGTTCCGTTATTGATTTTAACGGAAAGAATCCTTCTGTTTGTTATAGAACACCAAGTTCTGTTTCGGTTTGTCATATTCTCGGTCGTCGGATCGTATTAGCAGACTCCCTTTCACGTAAGGGTCGTTGTTGCCATCGGAATGGACTATCAACTAACAAGTATTCAATCAGATTTGCTATCAATGGGAGCACCCAGTGATAAATTTATTTGCGACACAACTCTCCAATCAATTGTAGACGTATGTGTCACCGTGTCTGGATCTCTGAGCATATGTAGTTAACGCTCTATCGATCTAGTAGGACGCGATGATAGGATATACGTATCCTCCAGCGCTGTTGAGTCAGCAAGTATTGCTAGGATTATTCATCCACAATACAATTCTGTTGGTAGCATCTCTGTCCCACAGAGACGGTGGATAAATTTACTTAGATGTCTACTGTGGGACTTACCGCGGAAACTTTCTCCACGAGAGGATCTTTTTTCGCTGGGGAAATCGTGTCAACTCTTTCACAACCCGCAAGGTCTCAACCTTCACGTATTCCGTTGTGCGGTCCTTTTTGCATAGCAAGCACTGTATAGGACCAGCAGTGGACGCGATTCCTTACTGTAGAAGGACCTCCTCTTCGCTATACTATGCGGCTAAAGTGGAGGGTCTTCCGTCGTTGGTGTAGGGATCTTTATGTTGATATTTTTGATTCCTCCATACCAGACATTGCAAACTTTCTAGTATACTTGTTTATCGAAATCATCTGCAGCCAGTTACTTTTATAGGTTATAGGTCTATGTTATCTGATACCTATGTACACCATGATAGTTTACAATGGAGCCTAATGTCTCTTTATCTAAGTTAGTTTGAAACTTTTCGATAAGAGACCTAGAATCGTTAGATTAATTCCTATTCGGAATTTAGCTTGGGTTCTTATTAACTAAAGCAACCATTTGAATCCTTGGGACAGCAGTTTCATATTCTGGTCTTTTAACACAGCGATTCTCTTAGCCTTCTCTTCTGCTGAAGAGTCAGTGAGCTTCGTGCACTATCGGTGGACGATTCTCACTTTCGTAGTATCGGGAACTCTATTACCTTTACTACTAATGCTGTATTTTTGGTTAAGAATCAGGCTCCTAATGATATCCGGAACCTATTGTTTTTAAGGTCCTTCCGTCTTCGAGCGGGCATAGGCCTTTGCTCTGTCCAGATAGACCTTTATGTATTTATTAACAGATCTCAGTTTATCAGTAGGACGTAAAGCTTCTTCTTGCTCTGATGCCTAATAGAAAGGTCATTACGGTCCATTCTATTACTTAATGCTTTCAGTTAACTATCGGTACTGCTTAGGATAATCTATCCTTATCTCAGAAGTCTGTGCTTAAGATTTCGGCTCATGAAGTAAGAGCTCTTCTACATCTTGGGCTGACATATAGTTTTGCTACTATAGATTAAGTAGGCTGCATATTGGTCTCAACCATCCACATTCACGAATTTTTATCTCAGAAATATTGTATCCATTTCTGGAAACCTGCATTGTTTAGGTCCATTATCAGCTGCTCAGAAAGTTGATCACTGAACAAATTGCAACTATAGCTATGTAGGCTTTATGGTCCGGCAGTGACTCTGTCCTGCAGCCCTCTTCGCTCTGGGCTATTTGACCCAGGGCAAGAAAAAGGGGGGGGGGGGAGGGTGTTCCCTTGGGTCACCTGTTTTTATTATGAAAACAAGGGGATACCTCCTCCGGAGTTAGTAATTCTGAGCTGTTACTGGGATGGTTTCTTAAGTGAAGGTTATGTTTTTAATTCATTCATGTCATAGTTTTAAAGTATAGCATTTGAATATGTTATGTGTCAAATGGATGTTATTATATATCCTCGGACACTTTTAAAAGAGTATAAAGAGTCTCAATTCTTTGGACTAACTTTATTTATTGGCTTACTTTAAATATAATTAGTATACGAATTATACTGGATATTAATAGAGAACATGGATGTTATGATGCTCAATTATAGAAGGTATTGTGTCTTTCTAATTTGTCATAAATAAGAAAGATACACGTGAAGCCTATTTCTCCTTTTCTCCTACAGGAGATGACTCTATTTTATATAGTTGAGCTTATTGGATTTTCCTCTATGTCCTGGGCCCTCCAGCCTTTTTATTATTCAGCTATGTCTGGGTCATTGGTACAGTATAAAAATCTGAAAAAAAGTTTTGACGTGCATTGTCCTCCTATTTTTTATACTTACCAATGACCCAGACGGGGATGGCCCTCCCAGGAGTTGGGAACTCATACCTCCCCGCTGAGGACATATCGCTTACCAGGCACTGATGGTAAGAATGATTAATGGCGCCAATTTCGGGACGTCATTGACACTGCGCATGCGCAGTAGAGGTGAAGTATGGAGGGCCATTCAGGACATGTTTTCTTTGGTTTTAGATGCAAATTTTGGGGATTGGGGGCAAAATTTGTGTTTGGCCCTATATTTTAAGAGTTAGCACCAGCTACGTCTGGGTCATTGGTAAGTATAAAAAATATATAAATTACTATAAATTTTTTCAGTTTTGTCATTTTTTGCTTCATTTAATGTTACCACCTGTATCTTGACATGCCTCGATGCTGTACTTTCATTTTGATACCATTGGTGACACATAATAGGAGGATGATGCACGTCAAAAAAAGTTTTTTAAAAATTCAAGATGGCCGACTGGCGGCCATTTTTGTCATTTTTTGCTTCATTTGATGTTACCACCTGTATCTTAGACATGTTTTGATATATTTGCTTCAGGTTTCTAACATTGTTCATAGATGCTATGAGGATGATGCATGTCAAAATTGTTTGAAAAAAAAATTCAAGATGGCCGAATGACGTCCATTTCTGTTCATTTTTTGCATTCTCAAGTTACGTTATCACCCATACCTTAGAGATGTTTTAAGATATTAGTTTTAAATTATTAACATTTGTCAGACATCATAGGAGGATGATGCATGCCAAAATCTTTTGAAAAAAAAAATTCGAATGGCAGCCATTTTTGTTGTAATTTATTTGCTATATTTGACGTTACCACCTGTATCTTAGTTTATGTTACCACCTGTATCTCATAGATGCTTCGACGCTGTACTTTCATTTTTATGCCATTGGAGACACATAATAGGAGGACAATGCACGTCAAAACTTTTTGAAAAAAAATTCAAGATGGCCGACCGGCGGCCATTTTTGTCATCATATTTTGCTTCATTTGATATTACCACCTGTATCTTAGACGTGTTTTAATATATTTGTTCCAGGTTTCTGACATTGTTCATGGATGCTATGAGGATGATGCAAGTCAAAATTTTTTGAAAAAAAATAAAATTCAAGATACATTTTTTGCATTCTCAAGTTACGTTATCACCCATATCTTTGAGATGTTTTGAGATATTAGTTTTAAATTTTCAACATTTGTCAGAGACACCATAGGAGAATGATGCACGCCAAAATCTTTTGAAAAAAAAATTCAAGATGGCCGAATGGCAGCCATTTTTGTTGTTATTTTTTTGCCATATTTGACGTTACCACCTGTATCTTAAACATATTTTGAACTATTACTTTCAGATTTCTAACATTGGTCAGAGATGCTAGGAGGGTGATGCACATCAAAATTTTTGAAAAAATTCAAGATGGCTGAAATCTTTTGAAAAAAAATTCAAGATGGCTGAATGACTTTTTTGTTGTCATTTTTTTGCCATATTTGACGTTATCACCTGTATCTGAGACATGTTTCGAGCTATTACTTTCAGATTTCTAACATTGGTCAGAGATGCTAGGAGGATTTCTAACATTGGTCAGAGATGCTAGGAGGATTATGCACGTCACTAGGAGGATTTCTAACATTGGTCAGAGATGCTAGGAGGATGATACACGTCAACATTTTTTGGAAAACAAATTTAGAATATCCGAAGGACGACCATTTTTATTGATTTTTAGCTCAACTTGACAAAGTCAAGCTGAGCTATTGCCATCACTTCTCGTCCGTCGGCGTACGTACGATAGTACGTTAGTACGTACGTCCACAATTTCCTTTGGCACACCTAACAGGTCGCATTTATGATCAGATTACTTTGAAACTTGGTATGCTTGTTTGGGGTAACCTCTAGATGGGAGCTATCGATTTTCTTCAATTTCCGTCAAAAAGTGTTGCCGCGGCCAACATTCTTAGAACTTAGTTTAGTCAAACCACAATATTTCCCTTTGGCACACCCTACAGGGCACATTTATGATTTGATTGCTTTGAAACCTGGTATGCTTATTTAGGGTGACCTCTAGATGGGAGCTATCGATTTTCTTCTATTTCCGGCAAAAAATGTTGCCACGGCCAACGTTCGTAGAACTTAGTTTAGTCAGACCTCAATATTTCCCTTTGGCACACCTTACAGGGCACATTTATCATCAGATTGCTTGGAAACCTGGTATGCTTGCTTGGATAGACCTCTAGATGGGAGCTATCGATTTTTAGCTCAACTTGACAAAGTCAAGCTGAGCTATTGCCATCACTTCTCGTCCGTCGGCGTACGTACGTACGTACGTATGTACGTACGTACGTACGTTAGTACGTACGTCCACAATTTCCTTTGGCACACCTCACAGGTCACATTTATGATCAGATTACTTTGAAACTTGGTATGCTTGTTTGGGGTGACCTCTAGATGGGAGCTATCGATTTTCTTCAATTTCCGTCAAAAAATGTTGCCGCGGCCAACGTTCTTAGAACTTAGTTTATTCAAACCACAATATTTCCCTTTGGCACACCCTACAGGGCACATTTATGATTTGATTGCTTTGAAACCTGGTGTGCTTATTTAGGGTGACCTCTAGATGGGTGCTATCGATTTTCTTCAATTTCCGGCAAAAAATGTTGCCAAGGCCAACGTTCGTAGAACATAGTTTAGTCAGACCTCAATATTTCCCTTTGGCACACCCTACAGGGCACATTTATGATCAGATTGCTTTGAAACCTTGTATGCTTGTTTGGGTAGACCTCTAGATGGGAGCTATCGATTTTCTTCAATTTCTGTCAAAAAATGTTGCCGCGGCCAACGTTCTTAGAACTTAGTTTAGTCAGAAGACTCAATATTTCCCTTTGGCACACCCTACAGGGTACATTTATGATCGGATTGCTTTGAAACCTGGCATGCTTGTTTGGGGTGACCTCTAGATGGGAGCTATCGATTTTCTTCAATTTCCGTCAAAAAATGTTGCCGCGGCCAACGTTCTTAGAACTTAGTTTAGTCAAACCACAATATTTCCCTTTGGCACACCCTACAGGGCACATTTATTATTTGATTGCTTTGAAATGTGGTATGCTTATTTAGGGTGACCTCTAGATGGGAGCTATCGATTTCCTTCAATTTCCGGCAATAAATGTTGCCACGGCCAACGTTCGTAGAACTTAGTTTAGTCAGACCTCACTATTTCCCTTTGGCACACCCTACAGGGCCCATTTATGATCAGATTGCTTTGAAACCTGGTATGCTTGTTTGGGGATACCTCTAGATGGGAGCTATCGATTTTCTTCAATTTCCGTCCAAAAATGTTGCCGCGGCCAACATTCTTAGAACTTAGTTTAGTCAGAAGACTCAATATTTCCCATTGGCACACCCTACAGGGAACATTTATGATCGGATTGCTTTGAAACCTGGCATGCTTGTTTGGGGTGACCTCCAGATGGGAGCTATCGATTTTCTTCAATTTCTGTCAAAAAATGTTGCCGCGGCCAACGTTTTTAGAACTCAGTTTAGTCAGACCACAATATTTCCCTTTGGCACACCCTACAGGGCACATTTATGATTTGATTGCTTTGAAACCTGGTATGCTTGTTTGGGGAGACCTCTAGATGGGAGCTATCGATTTTCTTCAATTTCCGTCAAAAAATGTTGCCACGGCCAACGTTCTTAGAATTTAGTCGAGTCAGACCACAATATTTCCCTTTTGTACACCCTACAGGGCACATTTATGATCGGATTGCTTTGAAACCTGGCATGCTTGTTTGGGAAGGCCTCTAGATGGGAGCTATCGATTTTCTTCGGTTTCTGTCAAAAAATGTTGCCACTGGCAAAAAAAATGACACTGGTACCAATGATCTTCAATTTTGCCATTTCATTTATAACTTACCAAGTTCAAGTTTGTCAAGTTGAGCTACAGTGTCATTGACACTTTCATTTTCAATTTCTGTCAAAAAATGTTGCCGCGGCCAACGTTCTTAGAACTTAGTTTAGTCAGAAGACTCAATATTTCCCTTTGGCACACCCTACAGGGTATATTTATGATCGGATTGCTTTGAAACCTGGCATGCTTGTTTGGGCTGGCCTCTAGATGGGAGCTATCAATTTTCTTCAATTTCCGACAAAAAATGTTGCCACAGCCAACGTTCTTAGAACTTAGTTTAGTCAAACCACAATATTTCCCTTTGGCACACCCTACAGGGCACATTTATGATTTGATTGCTTTGAAACCTGGTATACTTATTTAGGGTGACCTCTAGATGGGTGCTATCGATATTTTTATACTGTACCAATGACCCAGACATAGCTGGTGCTAACTCTTAAAATATAGGGCCAAACACAAATTTTGCCCCCCAATCCCCAAAATATGCATCTAAAACCAAAGAAAACATGTCCTGAATGGCCCTCCACACTTCACCTCTACTGCGCATGTGCAGTGTCAAGGACGTTCCGAAATTGGCGCCATTAATCATTCTTAGTTTGGCCCTTCATCAGTTAGCATCTGACTGATCTTTGTGCTTGTAAATCTCAGTTTAAATGATGCCAGACACATAAATATTAGTGAAATGGTGATTCTAAGGAGGATATAGAAGGAGGAGAGGAAAAATGTGTGACAGAAAATTATCAGGGCTATAACTTAAAATTTTTTAATGAAATTATGTTAAGTTACCTATTTTCGAGGCAGCAGCCATTTTGTTGTCATTCTTGTTATCAAGTTACACTGATTTTTCAGTGTTTTCCTCTCTCCCTTTCCTTTAAGTCCCCTCTTGCTATTCTCCCATGCTTTTGGCATAATTTCTGTAATTATTATTACTAAAATTTCTTGGGAGTTTTAGCTGAATAACAGAATGAATTCTGTTCTTTTCCCCATGTTTACGTCTTCACCTATGGGTGGTTAGGCGTTGTGTTCTGCATCTACCATCTGATGTTCTGCAGTTTCTTCCCTGGAAGTTTTGCATCAGATAGTGTATTATTGGTAACTGATTTCGGGCCTGGGTGCCTGGAGTCTTATTTTAGTGTTTTTACACTTATTGTTTACATTTACAACAGCCCTCTGTGTGAGGTGGGATTTCTTGAATATAATATCTTGATGTTAATTTAATCATAACTAGATACATTATTATTGTTCGTAAGTGTTGCATAAATTGTTTAAAATATTTTTAAAATTTTTGTCCACACTTAGGCTTGGGATCCATTGGGGCTCAACGTTACTTTTCAGAAACTTGGGCTGTTCTGAAAAAATATTTTTTCAAAATATTTTGATTTCAATTATTTTTTCTATGTTAATGGTCATATTATTATGTATATTGATTGTCAGGGGTTGGTGCGAGTACCAGGACTTTTGTTTTCTTTTCACATTGAAAGGATTTTGATCAATTGTAATAAGAGGAAGTCTTCCTCTGACTTTTATAATCATTCTATATGTAGTCAGTGTACTCGCACTAACTCCTGTTCTGTATGTGATGATTTCGATGACAACATGGGAAGCGTATGTCACGGTATGTCAGTGGGGAATTGGACATTCCGGTCCTTTCCCCGCAGGGTCACTCTACTTTATCAATTTCTATTTCAGACGATCAAGATTAGGGTGATGTATCCGTGATGTCTTCCAACAGTGTGCCTCCGTCGTCACAATTAATGAAGGGCTAGCGGAAAAGTGCTCATATAAATACGCCAATTGCCTAAGAGGACCCTAGTAGGTTCGACGGCCTTTGACGTCCGCTAGCTCGCCCGGTGTAGCGTCCATTCATCGAATGGTTCGGCAGCCGGGTTCGTCCATTGCGGTCTAGAAGGAGTTTTGGGGTGATGCGAGCACTATAAATCAACCAAATGCACACCCAGTGACGGCGGATTAGAGGGAGAATGGAGGAAGCCTTTTAGTCTGGTTCCTAGCTCGTTCAGGTCCATCCGGACGGCGAGCGAGAGAGGCCCCTCTCTGTAAAACAACATCTGGCCCCAGATGTTGTGGTACAAAATGTTTCGCATTCGGAGCATACGTCCGCCGCTCGGGACGCTCCGACATATAGTCAGTCCGGAGAGACTGTCAATAAGGCTTCCTCATTCTCATGGTAGCGCACACGACCGCTCTTGGCTATGTGACCTCGGATATCCAGTCAGCTTCGCCAGTCAGAGAATCATCGGCGACCAGGTCACACCATCCGGTAGCCAGGGACACGAGGCCTGCAGACTCGGGACGTTCGCATAGGAGAGTGTGCGGGAGTCAACGTACACAGAGCTTCCGGCGGCAATGCATCATAAGACCGCTACTGCACAGGCCTCGGGGACGGACGTGCTATCCTAAATAGCACAGCTTATCGCAGCATCCCAGCAACAACTGAATCTGTCGCATAATGTATTATCCGACGATGCTGGGTCGGGATGCTCCGCGGAAGCGGGTACGGACGTCCGAAAATTTCATCCGGTCCGACGGGATACCGAAAGGGATTCGGAGGATTTTGAGCTTTCCCTTTCGGAACAACATATGCTGTTGTGTATGTCATCTGACTTGATCTTCTACAGGTTCTTTCGTCGGACCAGAATGCTGCGATGCCGGATAAGAAACTGATAGCGTCGGTGGACTTAGAAATTTTTGGTTCGGTTCAGGGACATCGTCCCTCAGTTCCGACATAGTCCAATAATGTCACACAAACTTTCGAATTATTGAACGACGCTATATATTTATTATTATATGCTTGCTATTACCAAGCATTTCTGGTTTCTTGTTCGCAAAAGTTACGGAGATTTCTTTCAAAAGTGTGCCTCTGTCGTCATAGTTAATGAAGAGCTAGCAGCAATAAGTGCTCATGGAATATGTCTATCGCCTAAGAGGTCCCTTGTAGGATCGACGGAGTGACATTCGCTAGCTCACCCGGTGTAGCGTACATTCATCGAATGGTTCGGCTGCCGGGTTCGTCCGTTGCGGTCTAGGAAGGAGATTTGGGTGATGCGAGCACTATAATAACTTTAGTACTCACCCAGTGATGGCGGATTGTGCACAGATCGGAGGAAGCCTGTTAGTCCGGTTCCTGGCTGGTCCAGGTCCGTCCGGGCTGTGAGCGAGAGAGGTCCCTCTCTCGTCCAACAACAAAGGGGACCGCATGTTGTGGTTCAGATATTTTACATTCGGAGCATATGTCCGCCGCTCGGGACGCTCCGTTATATTGACAGTCCGAGAGACTGTCGATAATGCTTCCTCATCCTCACAGCAGTGAACACGACCGCACATTGGCTACGTGACCTCGAGTATCCGACCAGTTTCGTCATTCAGTGATTCCACGGCAAACAGGTCACGCCATCCGGTAGCCAAGGGGCACGAGGCCTATACACTCCGTTCGCTCGCATAATAGTAGTATGCACGGGGTAACAATCACGGAGCTTCCAGCGGCAATGCATCGTAAGACCGCTTCTCCACAGGCCTCAGTGACGGACGTGCTTTCCAAGTTAGCACAGTTTTTCGCAGCATCCCAGCAATCGACAGTTTCTCGGTCGGATCAGGAATTTCCGACGGCGCTGGGTCGGTGCGCTCCGCGGTTGCATTAGGTTCGGACGACCGAACGCTTTATAGGGTACGACAGGATGGCGAAAGGGATTCGGACGATTTCAAGTTTTCCCTTTCGGAACATCGGAAGCTGCCATACATTTCTTCTGGCATTATCTTCCAGTGGTTGTTCCTTCGGACTACATTGCTGCGATGTTGGATAGGAGACTTATAGCGTCATTGGACACGGAATTTTGGATCGGTTCAGGGACATTGCCCCTGACTTACCGACACAGTCCAATAATGTCATTAGAACATGTGTATTATTTATCGGCGCTATATATATATATAAGCTTGCTACCAAGTATGATAGTTTAGTTTCTTGTCCGCAATGCTCATTTCTGCCTTTTATCATTTATAGGAATAATTTATTTTGGCAGAACAGGGCATACCGAGAGTTCATATGCGTCTAGACGGCGTCGTTAAAGACTGTAAATTATCTTTTTCGCCGTCTATGTCTTTTCCAACCACAATGTTGGAAACGACAATGATGTCTAATAGATTTAACTTAGACGCTTTATCATACGTAATCCACCTTACTGAGGCGTTATCATTATGTCTTCAAGAAAAGATTTACGGGATTTTATTCTCAATCTGATTTCTTTTGAGGGCAGTAGTTTGTTCACGTATAACTCCGCCCTTCAGTGGCTGATTGGAGTTGGTTAGACGTGACCCAGCCCTAGCTACATCCACGCGCGTGGATAGTAAGGTGAAGAACTTTCTCAGAGTCGCTTCGGTCTCGGAGAAGCTTCTCTTCGACGGCAACTTTTCAGCAATCCATGAATTGCTCAATTTACACGTTCTCTTGTCTATCTAGTGTAGCAAGAGATTCAGACTGGGGCAAACATTCGGTGGTTGACTCAGAGAGTGCCACTGCAGTTGCCGGATCCGAGTTTTATAATTATGACGGTTGCCAGTCAAACAGGTTGGGATGCAATATTGATCCCAACGGATTCGAAGTGCCAGGGTCTTTGGGTTCCCGCAGTCTCTAGGCAAGCACTTATCTTCCACGGAATAATGTTTTTTAGGCTTGCTTTATGTCATTGGATGAACATTATTCAGAAACGCATGTCCAAATCCTGTCCGATAATTCAACAGTAGTGGCGTATCTCCTGAACCAGGGAGGCACTCATTCGTTTCCGTTATTCAATTTAATGGAAAGAATCCTTCTGTTTGTTATAGTACACCAAGTTCTGCTTCGGTCCGTCATATTCCGGGTCGTCTGATTGTATTACCGGACTCCCTTTCACTTAGGGGTCGCTTGTTGCCGTCTGAATGGACTCTCAACAACAAGTATTCAATCAGATTTGCTATCAATGGGAGCGCCCAATGATAATTTATTTACGACACAACTTGCTAATCAATTGCAGACGTATGTGTTTACATGTCCGGATCTCTGAGCTTATGTTGTTAACGCTCTATTGATCTAATAGGACGGAATGATAGGATATGTGTATCCTCCTGCGCTGTTGTTTCAGCAAGTATTGCTAAGATAAACAACCACAATACATTTCTGTTGATAGCATCTCTGTCTTCACAGAGACCGTGGGTAAATTTACTCTGAGGTCTACTGTGGGACTTAACGCGAAAACTTCCTCCATGAGAAGATCTTTTTTCGCTGGGAAAAATCGTGTCATCTTCATCACAACCCGCAAGGTCTCAACCTTCACGTATTCCGTTGTGTGGTCCTTATTGCATTGTAAGCATTGTACTGGACGAGCTTTGGACGCGATTTCTTACTGTAGGAGAACCTCTTCTTCGCTATTCTATGCGGCTAAAGTGGAGGCTCTTCCGTCGTTGGTGTAGGGATCACTATGTTGATATTGTTGATCCCTCCATACTAGTCATTGCAACTTTCTAGTATACTTGTTTGACAAGATCTTCTGCAGCCTGTTACTATTAGGGTTATAGGTTTATGTTATCTCATACCTATGCACTCTATGATAGTTTACAATTGAGTCTTATGTCTCTTTATCTAAGTCAGTTAGTAACTTTTCGATAAATAGACTTAGAATCATAAGATTAAATTTCTGTACGGAATTTAACTTTGGTTCTTATTTATCTAAGTATTCATTTGAGCCTCTGGAAACAGTAGTTTTCAAATTCTGACCTTTTAGACAGTAATTCTGTTGGCTTCTCCTTTACTGAGGAGTCAGTGAGCTTCATGCACTATCGGTGGATGATTCTCACTTTCGTAGTTTCGGAATCACTACTTCCTTTACTATTTAGGTTGGATTTTTGCATAAGAGTCAGGCTCCTAATAAATATCCGGAACCTATTGTTATTAAGGTCCTTCCGTCTTCGTACGGGCATAGGCCTTTACTCTGTCCGGTTAGAGTTTACGTATTTTTAAACAGATATCTGTTTATTACTACGGGCGTATGCTTCTTCTGTCTTTGATGCCTAATAGAAGGACGTTACACTCCATTCTGTTGCTAATGGATTCAATTAACTATCGATACTGTTTATGGTATATCATTGACTCAGCAGTTGTGTTTGAGATTTCGGCTCATGAAGTAAGAGTTCTTCTACATCTTGGGCTTACATTAATAGTGTCGCTATTATAGATTTTTGAAGGCTGCTCATTGCGCTCAGCCATCCACATTCATGAATTTTTATCTCAGAAATATCGAGTCCATTTCTGGAGGCCTCTATTGTTAGGTCTGTTATCTACTGCTCAGAATGTCATTCACTTAACAGTTGCTACTATAGCTAGGTAGTCTGTCTGTTTCGGCAGTGACTCCGTTCTGCTGCCCTCTTCGCTCTGGGCTATTTGACCCAGGGCAAGAAAAGGGGTGGGGGGGGGGGGGTGGGGGAGGGTGTTCCCTTGGGTCACCTGTTTTACAAGGGGATACCTCCTCCGGAGTTAGTAATTCTGAGCTGTTATTGGGATGGTTTTTTAGTGAGAAGTTTATGTTCTAAAAATTCATTCAGGACTTAGTTTTTAAAGTATAGCTTTTGAATGTAGCATGTGTCAACGGTCGTTATTATACAATCCTCAGACACTTTTAAGAAGTATAAAGAGTCTCTATTCTCTAGACTTACTTTATTATTGGCTTACTTTAAAAATTATTAGTATAAGGATTATACTAGATATTAATAGAGTACATGGATGTAGGATGCTCAATTTTGGAAGGTGTTGTATCTTTCTGATTTATCATAAATATGAAAGATACATGTAAGGCCTAATACTTCTTTTTCCCTAGAGGGGATGACTCTATTTTATATATTGAGCGTATTCCAACTTGCTCTATGTCCTTGGCCCTCCAGCCTTTTTACTATTCAGCTATGTCTGGGTCATTGGTACAGTATAAAAATGTTAAAAAATTTATAGTAATTTATATATTTTTTATACTTACCAATGACCCAGACGGGGATGGCCCTCCCAGGAGTTGGGAACACATACCTCCCCGCTGAGTACATAGCGCTTACCAGGCACTGGTTATAAGAATGATTAATGGTGCCAATTTCAGAACGTCCTTGACACTGCACATGCGCAGTAGAGGTGAAGTGTGGAGGGCCATTCAGGACATGTTTTCTTTAGTTTTAGATGCAAATTTTGGGGATTGGGGGGCAAAATTTGTGTTTGGCCCTATATTTTAAGAAATAGCACCAGCTATGTCTGGGTCATTGGTAAGTATAAAAAATATATAAATTACTATAAATTTTTTAACTTTCTTCAATTTCTGGCAAAAAATGTTGCCACGGCCAACGTTCGTAGAACTTAGTTTAGTCAGACCTCAATATTTCCCTTTGGCACACCCTACAGGGCACATTTATGATCAGATTGCTTTGAAACCTGGTATGCTTGTTTGGGTAGACCTCTAGATGGGAGCTATCGATTTTCTTCAATTTCTGTCAAAAAATGTTGCCGTGGCCAAAGTTCTTAGAACTTAGTTTAGTCAGAAGACTCAATATTTCCCTTTGGCACACCCTACAGGGTACATTTATGATCGGATTTCTTTGAAACCTGGCCTGCTTGTTTGGGGTGACCTCTAGATGGGAGCTATCGATTTTCTCCAATTTCTGTCAAAAAATGTTGCCGCGGCCAACATTTTTAGAACTCAGTTTAGTCAGACCACAATATTTCCCTTTGGCACACCCTACAGGGCACATTTATGATTTGATTGCTTTGAAACCTGGTATGCTTGTTTGGGGAGACCTCTAGATGGGAGCTATCGATTTTCTTCAATTTCCGTCAAAAAATGTTGCCACGGCCAACGTTCTTAGAATTTAGTCGAGTCAGACCACAATATTTCCCTTTTGTACACCCTACAGGACACATTTATGATCGGATTGCTTTGAAACCTGGCATGCTTGTTTGGGAAGGCCTCTAGATGGGAGCTTCGATTTTCTTCGGTTTGTGTCAAAAAATGTTGCCACTGGCAAAAAAAAATTACATTGGTACCAATGATCTTCAATTTTGCCATTTCATTTATGACTTACCAAGTTCAAGTTTGTCAAGTTGAGCTACAGTGTCATTGACACTTTCATTTTGTGTTCCTATTTTACGGTTACCACCTGTATCTAATAGATAGATGCTTCGAGGCTGTACTTTCATATGTATACCATTGGTGACACATAATAGGAGGATGATGCACGTCAATAATTGTGTCGCCGCCCCATGAAGGGGGGAGCGACATATAGGGATTACTTTTGTCGTCTTGCGTCGTCCGCATCGTCGTCCGCATCGCACTTTCTCTTATCCGCCAGTCCTCTTTAACCTATGAATGGATTTTGATGAAACTTTCAGTGATTCTTTATTACATAATGGCATTGTGCACCTCCTATTCACCGCCCCACGAAGTGGGAAGCGACATATAGGGATTACTTTTGTTGTCTTGCGTCGTCCGCGTCACACTTTCTCTTATCCGCCACTCCTCTTTAACCTATGAATGGATTTTGATGAAACTTTCAGTGATTCTTTATCACATAATGGCATTGTGCACCTCCTATTTTATTTTTTGATCCGCTGTATTTTTTTCAGAGTTATGCCCCTTTTCCACTTAGAATTATGTCTGAAAGGCCAGGCGACACACGTCTTCCATGGAAGACTCACATCTAAGTTTTTTAATAAAAATGCAATACGGAATGATTACATTGTTGTTCCTGTTGTTAAACGATAGGTGCCTCAGAACAGATACATGATGGGAGAGAGAAGACTTCAATTCCCACTTGCTGTTGAAATTTTTTATCCATTTTATAACGTGCAACTTATTTTTTAAATGCCCAATAGGCCTAAAAAATATTTTGCATGTTTTATAGAACAGACCATCCACCCTGGGGGACTAGAGTCTGATCACCTACGATCGGCGTTGCACTTGTTTATACATGTGAAGCATACCTAGAAATGGTTGGTAACCTGGGCATACTCGATTGACGTTCTCCAGTGCCATCCTCTTTCTGAGACATTCCATCTGATACGGAATTGGAAAACCACTCAGTGTGATCCAGCAATCAGGATTTGATGGGTCAAAAACACGGCATATCATTGATAGGTATATATTAAAATAAAAATAATGTTGACCTCAGGAAAGAATGTGTTCGGGAAATCTCTGATGTCCACCTTGAACCAGGTCCTCATCTTTATATTTTCGTATTGTGATTGGAACCTACAGCATGTATTTGTGTATTACCTGTGAACATAAAAGCATGCAACATTCTGCATAGTTAGTGGAGATATACACTGCTTGAATTGAGTTGAGAAGAAATTTATGTCCAAAAAGAAAGTTACATAGTGCTTGAAATGTAAAGAAACAAGTAAATATGAAAAGATTTGCAACACATCCAGACTAAAATCAATGCTAGCTAACACAAGGAATACAACAAAAACAAAAACTTTTCAGGAATATTAAATTGACAAAAACACCATCTTCAATAGTTATTGAAAAGAGTTCGGTGACAAAGTCCTTACTTCTTTTCACGTGGAATCTTGATGCGAAGAAGGAAGATGGCCCGGAATATAAATTAAATGCACTTGGAACCCTTGCAGATATTGTTTGTTAACCCTTTACCCAACGAATCGTCCCCATCCGCCTGCGTAATATGCAAATTCAGCAGTTAAAAAAATATTATATTTTTATACTGTACCAATGACCCAGACATAGCTGGTGCTAACTCTTAAGAATCTAGGGCTAAACACAAATTTTGCCTCCCAATCCCTAAAATTTGCATCTAAAACCAAAGAAATCATGTCCTGAATGGCCCTCCATACTTCACCTCTGCTGCGCATGTGCAGTGTCAAGGACGTCCCGAAATTGGCGCCATTAATCATTCTTTGTTTGGCCCTTCATCAGTTAACATCTGACTGATCTTTGTGCTTGTAAATCTCAGTTTAAATGATGCCAGACACATAAATATTAGAGAAATGGTGGATCTAAGGAGGAAATAGAAGGAGGAGAGGAAAAATGAGTGACAGAAAATAATCAGGGCTGTAACTTAAAATTTTTTAATGAAATTATGTTAAGTTACCTATTTTCGAGGCATGGGCCTGTTGTGGTCATTCTTGCTATAAAGTTACACTGCTTGTTCAGTGTTTTCCTCTCTCCCTTTCCTTTAAGTCCCCCCTTGCTATTCTCCCATGCTTTTGGCATATTTTCTGTAATATTATTACTAAAATTTCTTGGGAGTTTTAGCTGGATTACAGAATGAATTCTGTTCTTTTCCCCATGTTTACGTCCTCACCCATGGGTGTTTAGGCATAGTGTTCTGCATCTACCATCTGATGTTCTGTAGTTTCTTCCCTGGAAGTCTCTGTTTTGCATCAGATAGTGTATTATTGGTAACTGATTTCGGGCCAGGGTTATCAGTGCTTGGAGTCATGTTTCTGGTGTTTTTACTCTTCTTGTTTACATTGACAACAGCCTCTGTGTGAGGGGGATTTCTTGTCTTGGTGTTAGTTTTATCATAACTAGATACATTATTATTATTCGTAAGTGTTGCATTAATTTTTTAAAATATTTTTAAAATTTTTGTCCACACTTAGGCTTGGGATCCATTGGGGCTCAATGTTACTTTTTAGAAACTTGGGCTTTTCTGAAAAAATATTTTTTCAAAAATTTTTTTGATTTCAATTATTTTTTCTATGTTAATGGATCATGTTATTATGTATTTTTGTTTTCAGGGGTTGGTGCGAGTACTAGGACTTTGTATTCTTTTCACAATGAAAGGATATTGTTCAATTGTAATAAGAAGAAATCTTCCTCTGACTTTCATAATCATTGTATAATGTAGTCAGTGTACTCGCACTAACTCCTGTTCAGTATGTGTTAATTTCGATGACAACATGGGAAGTGTGTGTCACGGTATGTTAGCAGGGAAATGGTCATGCCGGTCCTTTCCCCGCAGGGTCACTCTAGTTTATCAATCTCTATTTCAGACGATCAAGAACAGGGTGATGTATCCGTGATGTCTTCCAAAAGTGTGCCTCCGTCATCACAATTAATGAAGAGCTAGCGGCAAAGTGCTCATGGAAATACGTCAATTGCCTAAGAGGTCCCTAGTAGGATCGACGGCCTTTGGCGTCCGCTAGCTCGCCCGGTGTAGCGTCCATTCATCGGATGGTTCGGCAGCCGGTTTCGTCCGTTGCGGTCCAGAAAGGAGTTTTGGGTGATGCGAGCACTATAAATCAACCAAGTGCACACCCAGTGACGGCGGATCAGAGGGGAGAACGGAGGAAGCCTATTAGTCCAGTTCCTAGCTCGTCCAGGTCCATCCGGGCTGCGAGCGAGAGAGGCCCCTCTCTCGTACAACAACATCTGGCCCCAGATGTTGTGGTACAAATGTTTCGCATTCGGAGCATACGTCCGCCGCTTGGGACGCTCCGTTATATAGACAGTCCGGAGAGAATGTCAATAAGGCTTCCTCATCCTCATGGCAGCACACACGTCCGCACCTTGGCTACGTGACCTCGGATATCGAGTCAACTTCGCCAATCAGAGAATCCACGGCGACCAGGTCACGCCATCCGGTAGCCAGGGACACGAGGCCTGTAGACTCCGGACGTTCGCATAAGAAAAGTATGCAGGAGTCAACGTACACGGAGCTTCCAGCGGCAAAGCATCGTAAGACCGCTACTCCACAGGCCTCAGTGGCGGACGTGCTATCCCAAATAGCACAACTTATCGCAGCATCCCAGCAACGACAGAATCTCTCACTTCATGTAATATCCGACGATGCTGGGTCGGTACGCTCCGCTGAAGCATCAGGTACGGACGTCCGAAAACTTCATAGGGTCCGACAGGATGGCGAAAGGGATTCGGAGGATTTCGAACTTTCCCTTTCGGAACAACATAAGCTGCTGTACATGTCATCCGACTTTATCTTCTAGAGGTTGTTTCGTCGGACCAGAATGCTGCGATGCCGGATAAGAGACTGATAGCGTCGGTGGACACAAGAATGTTTTGATCGGTTCAGGGACATCGTCCCTCACATTCCAATAATGTCACAGGAACTTTCGAATTATTGAACGACGCTATATATATATATGCTTGCTATTAAACAGGCAAGTCTGGTTTCTTGTTCGCAAAAGTTACCGTGATGTCTTTCAATGTGTGCCTCTGTCTTCATAGTTAAATGAAGTGCTAGCGGCAATAAGTGCTCATGGAAATACGTCAATCGCCTAAGAGGTCCCTAGTAGGATCGACGGCGTTGACATTCGCTAGCTCACCTGGTGTAGCGTCCATTCATCGAATGGTTCGGCAGCCGGGTTCGTCCGTTGCGATCCAGGAAGGAGATTTGGGTGATGCGAGCACTATAATAGACAATAGTACACACCCAGTGACGACGGATCAGAGGAGAGATCGGAGGAAGCCTGTTAGTCCGGTTCCTAGCTCGTCCAGGTCCGTCCAGGCTGCGAGCGAGAGAGGTCCCTCTCTCGTACAACATCTGGGACCGGATATTGTGGTACAAATGTTTCGCATTCGGAGCATATGTCCGCCGCTCGGGACGCTCCGTTATATTGACAGTCCGAGAGACTGTCGAAAATGCTTCCTCATCCTGACGGCAGTGCACACGACCGCACCTTGGCTACTTGACCTCGAGTATCCTGCCAGCTTCGTCATTCAGGGATTCCACGGCGAACAGGTAGCCAAGGGACACGAGGCCTGTACACTCCGGTCGCTCACATAATAGAAGTATGCACGGGGTAACGTACACGGAGCTTCCAGCGGCGAAGCAACGTAAGACCGCTTCTCCACAGGCCTCAGTGACGGACGTGCTATCCAAAATAGCACAGCTTATCGCAGCATCCCAGCAAACGACAGAATCTCTGTCGGATCAGGAATAATCCGATGACGCTGGGTCGGTTCGCTCCGCTGAAGCATCAGGTACGGACGACCGAGCACTTCATAGGGTCCGACAGGATGGCGAAAGGGATTCGGACGATTTCAAGCTTTCCCTTTCGGAACAAAAGAAGTTGCCATACATTTCTTCCGGCATTATCTTCCAGACGTTGTTCCGTCGGACTAGAATGCTGCGATGCTGAATAAGAGACTAATAGCGTCATTGGACACAGAGTTTTTGATCGGTTCAGGGACATCGTCCCTGAGTTGCCGACACAGTCCAATAATGTCACTAGAACATTCGAATTATTGAACGACGCTATATATAAGCTTGCTACCAAAACAGGCTAGTCTAGTTTCTTGTCCGCAAATGCTCTAATCTGCCTTTCATCAATTCTAGGAATAAATTTGAAATGGCAGGACAGGGCATTCTGAGAGTTCCTCTGCGTCTAGACGACGAGGCTTAAGACTGGGAATTGTCTTTATCGCTGTCTGTGTCAATTCCAACCACGACGTTGGAAACAACAATCATGTCTAACAGACTTAACTTAGACGCTTTATCATACGTAACCACCTTACTGAGGCGTTATCATTACGTCTTCAAGAGAAAGAATTACGGGATGTGATCCTCAATGAGATTTCTTTCAATGGCAGTAGTTTTTCCACGTATAACTCCGCCCTTCAGTGGCAAACCTGGAGTTGGTTAGACGTGACGCAGCCCTAGCTATATCCATGCGCGTGGATAGTAAGGTGAAGAACTCTCTCAGAGTCGCTTCAGTCTCGGAGAAGCTTCTCTTCGACGGCAGCCTTTCAGCAATCTATGAATTGCTCGATGTACACATTCTCTTGTCAATCAAGTGTAACAAGAGATTCAGACTTGGGCAAACATTCGGTGGTTGACTCAGAGAGTTCCACTGCAGTTGCCGGACCCGAGTTTTACGATTATGACGGATGCCAGTCAAACAGGTTGGGATACAACATTGATTCCAACAGATTCGAAGTGCCTGGGTCTTTGGGTTCCACAGTTTTTTAGGCAAGCACTTAAACTTCCTAGAAATGAGGTTATTTTGGCTTGCATTACGTCATTGGTCGAACATTATTCAGAAACGCATGCCCAAATCCTGTCCGATAATACGACAGTAGTTGCGTATATCCGGAACCAGGGAGGCACTCATTCTGTTCCGTTATTCAATTTAACCCTTAAGCCCCCATATAGCCCCAAACCGCCACTTTTATATTGCATTGAAGCAGGTGCTCCCTTGTGTAATCTTTTTTATTACCCTTGTGTGTAGACGGAATTTTCCCTGGCAGTGGTTCTACATCACTGCTGGCTGCCTGTATAGGCAGCCAGCAGTGATGTAGAACCACTGCCAAGTCATCAATAACTATGTAAGCAGAAAAAGGCCATAAATACTTTAAAATTAATCTGAGGACTTAAGGGTTAACGGAAAGAATCCTTCTGTTTGTTCTAGAACACCAAGTTCTGTTTCGGTCCGTCATATTCCGGGTCGTCTGATTGTATTAGCAGACTCCCTTTCACGTAAGGGTCGCTTGTTGCCGTCAGAATGGACTCTCAACAAACAGGTATTCAATCAGATTTGCTACCAATGGGAGCGGCCAATGATAGACTTATTTGCGACACAACTCAACAATCAATTGCAGACGTATGTGTCACCATGTCCGGATCCCAGAGCATATGTAGTTAACGCTCTATCGATCTAGTAGGACGGAATGATAGGATATGCGTATCCTCTAGCGCTGTTGATTCAGAAAATATTGCTAAGATAAAACATTCACAATACAATTCTGTTGGTAGCATCGCTATCTCCACAGAGACCGTACATAAATTTACTCAGGTGTCTGCTGTGGGACTTACCGCGAAAACTTCCTCCACGAGAGGATCTTCTTTCGCTGGGGAAATCGTGTCAACTTAATCACAACCCGCAAGGTCTCAACCTTCACGTATTCCGTTGTGCCGTCCTTCTTGCACGGCAAGCATTATACAGGACGAGCAGTGGACACGATTTCTAACTGTAGGAGGACCTCCTCTTCTCTATACTATGCGGCTAAAGGGGAAGTCTTCCGTCGTTGGTGTAGGGATCATTATGTTGATATTTTTGATCCCTCCATACCAGACATTGCAAACTTTCTAGTATTCTTGTTTGACGAGATCAACTGCAGCCTGTTACTATTAAAGGTTATAGGTCTATGTTATCTGATACCTATGCACACCATGATAGTTTACAATTGAGTCTAATGTCTCTTTATCTAAGTTAGTTAGAAACTTTTCGATAAATAGACCTAGAATCCTTAGATTAATTCCTATACGGAATTTAGCTTGGGTTCTTATTAATCTAAAGTAACCATTTGAGCCTCTTGAGACAGTAGTTTTCAAATTCTGGCCTTTTAAGACAGCAGTTCTCTTAGTCTTCTCTTCTGCTGAAGAGTCAGTGAGCTTCTTGCACTATCGGTGGACAATTCTCACTTTCGTAGTATCGGGAACACTATTACCTTTACTACTAATGTTGGATTTTTGGTTAAGAATCAGGCTCCTAATAAATATCCGGAACCTATTGTTATTAAGGTCCTTCCGTCTTCGAACAGGCATAGGCCTTTACTCTGTCCGGTTAGAGCTTTATGTATTTATAAACAGATCTCAGTTTATCGGTAAGGACGTAAAGCTTCTGTCTCTGATGCCTAATAGAAAGGACATTACGGTCCATTCTATTGCTAAATGGATTCAATTAACTATCGGTACTGCTTAAGATAATCAATCTTTAACTCAGCAGTCTGTGCTTAAGATTTCGGCTCATGAAGTAAGAGCTCTTTCTACATCTTGGGCTTACGCAAATAGTGTTGCTATTACAGATTTAATGAAGGCTGCATATTGGTCTCAGCCATCCACATTCATGAATTTTTAACTCAGAAATATTGAGTCCATTTCTGAAGGCCTGCATTGTTTAGGTCCATTATCTGCTGCTCAGAATGTTGTTCACTTAACAGTTGCAACTATAGTTATGTAGGCTTTCTGTTCCGGCAGTGACTCCGTCCTGCTGCCCTCTTCGCTCTGGGCTATTTGACCCAGGGCAAGGGGAAGGGGGGGGGGGGGAGGGTGTTCCCTTGGGTCACCTGTTTTATAAATGAAAACAAGGGGATACCTCCTCTGGAGTCAGTAATTCTGAGCTGTTACTGGGATGGTTTAAAGTGAAAAGTTTATGTTTAAAAAATTCATTCATGTCATAGTTTAAAAGTATAGCATTTGAATATGTCACGTGTCAAACGGGCGTTAATATACAATCCTCGGACACTTTTAAAAGAGTATAAAGAGTCTCAATTCTCTGGACTAACTTTATTTATTGGCTTACTTTAAAAATAAGTAGTATAAGGATTATACTGGATGTTAATAGAGAACATGAATGTTATGATGCTCAATTATGGAAGGTGTTGTGTCTTTCTAATTTATCATAAATAAGAAAGATACATGTAAAGCCTAATACTCCTTTTCTCCTCGAGGGGATGACTCTATTTTATATAGTTGAGCTTATTGGATATTTTTATACTGTACCAATGACCCAGACATAGCTGGTGCTAACTCTTAAAATATAGGGCCAAACACAAATTTTGCCCCCCAATCCTCAAAATTTCCATCTAAAACTAAAGAAAACATGTCCTGAAAGGCCCTCCACACTTCGCCCCTACTGCGCATGCGCAGTGTCAAGGACGTTCCGAAATTGGCGCCATTAATCATTCTAAGTTTGGCCCTTCATCAGTTAACATCTGACTGATCTTTGTGCTTATAAATCTCAGTTTAAATGATGCCAGACACATAAATATTAGTGAAATGGTGATTCTAAGGAGGATAGAGAAGGAGGAGAGGAAAAGAATGTGTGACAGAATATTATCAGGGCTGTAACTTAAAATTTTTTAATGAAATTATGTTAAGTTACCTATTTTCAAGGCAGCAGCCATTTTGTTGTCATTCTGATTATTTAGTTACACTGTTTTTTAAGTGTTTTCCTCTCTCCCTGTCCTTTAAGTTCCCCCTTGCTATTCTCCCATGCTTTTGGCATAGTTTTTGTAATTATTATTACTAAATTTTCTTGGGAGTTTTAGCTGAATAACAGAATGAATTCTGTTCTTTCCCCATGTTTACGTCTTCACCTACGGGTGGTTAGGCATTGTGTTCTGCATCTACCATCTGATCTGCAGTTTCTTCCCTGGAAGTCTCTGTTTTGCATCAGATAGTGTATTTTTGGTAACTGATTTCGGGCCTGGGTGCCTGGAGTCTTATTTTAGTGTTTTTACACTCATTGTTTACATTTACAACAGCCCTCTGTGTGAGGGGGGATTTCTAAAAAATAATATCTTGATGTTATTTTAATCATAACTAGATACATTATTATTGTTCGTAAGTGTTGAATAAATTGTTTAAAATATTTTTAAAATTTTTGTCCACACTTAGGCTTGGGATCCATTGGGGCTCAACGTTACTTTTCAGAAACTTGGGCTGTTCTGAAAAAATATTTTTTCAAAATGTTTTGATTTCAATTATTTTTTCTATATTAATGGATCATATTATTATTATGTATTTTGATTGCCAGGGGTTAGTGCGAGTACCAGGACTTGTTTTCTTTTCACATTGAAAGGATATTGATCAATTGTTTTAAGAGGAAGTCTTCCTCTGACTTTATTATCATTCTATATGTGGTCAGTGTACTCGCATTAACTCCTGTTCTGTATCGTATGATTTCGATGACAATATGGGAAGCGTATGTCACGGTATGTTGTTGGGGATTTGGACACTCCGGTCCTTTCCCCGCAGGGTCACTCTACTTTATCAATTTCTATTTCAGACGATCAAGATTAGGGTGATGTATCTGTGATGTCTTCCAACAGTGTGCCTCCGTCGTCACAATTAATGAAGGGCTAGCGGAAAAGTGCTCATGTAAATACGCCAATTGCCTAAGAGGACCCTAGTAGGTTCGACGGCCTTTGACGTCCGCTAGCTCGCCCGGTGTAGCGTCCATTCACCGAATGGTTCGGCAGCCGGGTTCGTCCGTTGCGGTCTAGAAGGAATTTTGGGGTGATGCGAGCACTATAAATTAACCTAATCCACACCCAGTGACGGCGGATCGGAGGGAGAACGCAGGAAGCCTTTTAGTCCGGTTCATAGCTCGTTCCGGTCCATCCGGACGGCAAGCGAGAGAGGCCCCTCTCTCGTTCAACAACATCTGGCCCCAGATGTTGTGGTACAAAATGTGTCGCAAGCGGAGCATACGACCGTCGCTCGGGACGCTCCGTTGTATAGGCAGTCTGCTGAGACTGCTAAGGCTTCCTCTTCTCGTCAGCGCACACGACCGCACCTTGGCTGCGTGACCGCCGATATATTACCAGCTTCGCCGATCAAGGATTCTTTGGCGACCAGGTCACACCATCCGGTAGCCAGGGACACAAGGCCTGCAGACTCCGGACGTTCGCATAGGAAGTGTGCGGGAGTCAACGTACACGGAGCTTCCGGCGGCAATGCATCGTAAGACTGCTACTGCACAGGCCTCGGGAACGGACGTGCTTTCCTTAATAGCACAGTTTATCGCAGCATCCCAGCATCAACTGAATCTGTCGCATATATTTTATCCGACGATGCTGGGTCGGGATGCTCCGCGGAAGCGGGTACGGACGTCCGAAAGTTTCATCCGGTCCGACGGGATACCGAAAGGGATTCGGAGGATTTCGAGCTTTCCCTTTCGGATCAACATATGCTGTTGTGTATGTCATCTGACTTGGTCTTCTACAGCTTCTTTCGTCGGACCAGAATGCTGCGATGCCGGATAAGAAACTGATAGCGTCGGTGGACTTAGAAATTTTTGGTTCGGTTCAGGGACATCGTCCCTCAGTTCCGACATAGTCCAATAATGTCACACAAACTTTCGAATTATTGAACGACGCTATATATATTATTATTTTATGCTTGCTAACCAAGCATTTCTGGTTTCTTGTTCGAAGAGTTATGGAGATGTCTTTCAAAAGTGTGCCTCTGTCGTCATAGTTAATGAAGAGTTAGCGGCAATAAGTGCTCATGGAATATGTCTATCGCCTACGGAGTGACATTCGCTAGCTCACCCGGTGTAGCGTACATTCATCGAATGGTTCGGCTGCCGGGTTCGTCCGTTGCGGTCTAGGAAGGAGATTTGGGTGATGCGAGCACTTTAATTACTTTAGTACTCACCCAGTGACGGCAGATTGAGGACAGATCGGAGGAAGCCTGTTAGTCCGGTTCCTGGCTTGTCCAGGTCCGTCCGGGCTGTGAGCGAGAGAGGTCCCTCTCTCGCCCAACAACATAGGGGACCGCATGTTGTGGTTCAGATATTTTGCATTCAGAGCATATGTCCGTTGGTCGGGACGCTCCGTTATATTGACAGTCCGAGAGACTGTCTTTAATGCTTCCTCATCCTCACAGCAGGGCACACGACCGCACATTGGCTACGTGACCTCGAGTATCCGATCAGTTTCGGCATTCAGTGATTCCACGGCGAATAGGTCGCGCCATCCGGTAGCCAAGGGACACGAGGCCTATACACTCCGTTCGCTCGCATATTGGTAGTATGCACGGGGTAACGATCACAGAGCTTCCAGCGGCAATGCATCGTAAGACCGCTTCTCCTCAGGCCTCAGTGACGGACGTGCTATCCGAGTTAGCACAGTTGTTTCGCAGCATCCCAGCAATTGACAGTTTCTCGGTCGAATCAGGAATTATCCGACGGCGCTGGGTCGGTGCGGTCCGCGGTTGCATCAGGTACGGACGACCGAACGCTTTATAGGGTCCGACAGGATGGCGAAAGGGATTCGAAAGATTTCGAGTTTTCCCTTTAGTAGTATCGGAAGATGCCTTTCATATCTTCTGGCATTATCTTCCAGTGATTATTATTTCGGACTTCATTGCTGCGATCTTGGATAAGAGACTTATAGCGTCATTGGACTCGGATTTTTCGATCGGTTCAGGGACATTGTCCCTGACTTACCGACGCAGTCCAATACTGTCATTACAACATGTGTTTTATTTTTCGACGCTATATATATATATATACAAGCCTGCTACTAAGCATGATAGTTTAGTTTCTTGTCCGCGTTGCTCATTTCTGCCATTTTATCATTTATACAAATAGTTTATTTTGGCAGAGCAGGGCTTACCGAGAGTTCATATGCGTCTAGACGGTGTGATTAAAGACTGCATATATTCTTTTTTGCCGTTTATGTCTTTTCCAATTTCAATGTTGGGAATGACATTATGTATAGTAGACTTAACTTAGACGCTTTATTATACGTAATCCGCCTTACTGAGGCGTTATCATTACGTCTTCAAGAAAAGATTTACGGGATATTATTCTCAATGTAATTTCTTTTGAGGGCAGTAGTTTGTTCACGTATAACTCCGCCCTTCAGTGGCTGATTGGAGTTAGTTAGACGTGACGCAGCCCTAGCTACATCCACACGCGTGGATAGTAAGGTTAAGAACTCTCTCAGAGTCGCTTCGTTCTCGGAGGAGCTTCTCTTCGACGGCAACTTTTCGGCAATCCATGAATTGCTCGATTTACACGTTCTCTTGTCTATCTAGTGTTACAAGAGATTCAGACTGGGGCAAACATTCGGTGGTTGACTCAGAGAGTGCCGCCGCAGTTGCCGGACCCGAGTGTGGCTGTTATGACGGTTGCCAGTCAAACAGATTGGGATATAATACTGATCCCTACGGATTCGAAGTGCCAGGGTCTTTGGGTTCCGCAGTCTTTTAGCAATCAGTTTTCTTCCGCGGAATAATGTTTTTTAGGCTTGCTTTATGTCATTGCATGAACATTATTCAGAAACGCATGCCCAAATTCCTGTCCTTTAATTCGACAGTAGTGGCGTATCTCCGGAACCAGGGAGGCACTCTTTCGTTTCCGTTATTCAATTTAATGGAAAGAATCCGTCTGTTGGTTATAGTACACCAAGTTCAGTTTTGGTCCGTCATATTCCGGGTCGTCTGATTGTTTTATCGGACTCCCGTTCTCTTACGGGTCGCTTGTTGCTGTCAGAATGGACTCTCAACAAACAAGTATTCAATCAGATTTGCTATCTATGGGAGTGCCCAATGATGATTTATTTATGACACAGCTTGCTAATCAATTGCAGACGTATGTGTTGGCTTGTTCAGATCTCTGAGCTAATATTGTTAACGCTCTATTGATCTATAGGACGGAATGATAGGATACGCGTATCCTCCGGCGCTGTTGTTTTAGCAGGTATTGCTAAGATAAACAACCACAATACATTTCTGTTGATAGCATCTCTATCTTCACAGAGATCATGAGTAATTTACTCTCGTCTACTGTGGGTCTTAACGTGAAATCTTCCTCTATGTGAGGATCTTTTTCACTGGGTAAATCGTGTCATCTTTATCACAACCAACAAGGTCGCAACCTTCATGTATTCCGTTGTGTGGTCCGTATTGCATTGTTAGCACTGTACTGGACGAGCTTTGGACGCGATTTCTTACTATAGGAGATCCTCTTCTTCGCTATTCTATGCGGCTAAAGTGGAGGCTCTTCCGTCGTGGTGTAGGGATCATTATGTTCATATTGTTGATCCCTCCATACTACTCATTGCTATTTTTTAGTATACTTGTTTCACAAGATCTACTGCAGCCTGTTATTATTTAGGTTATAGGTTTATGTTACCTCATACCTATGCACTCTACGATAGTTTACAATTGAGTCTTTTGTCTCTTTATCTAAGTCAGTTAGTAACTTTTTGATAAATAGACTTAGAATCTTTAGATTAAATTCCTATACGGATTTTAACTTCGGTTCTTATTTAGCTAAGTAATCATTTGAGCCTCTGGAAACAGTAGTTTTCAAATTCTGACCTTTTAGACAGTAATTCTGTTGGTTTCTCTTTTACTGTAGAGTCAGTGAGTTTCATGCACTATCGATGGATGATTTTCACTTTCATAGTTTCGGAATCAATACTTCCGTTACTATTTAGGTTGGATTGTTGCATAAGAGTTAGGCTCCTATTATCCGGAACCTATTATTTTAAGGTCCTTCCGTCTTCGTATGGGCATAGGCCTTTACTCTTTCCGGGTACAGTTTATGTATTTATAAACAGATATCTGTTTATTACAAAGGGCGTAAGCTTCTTCTGTCTTTGATGTCTAGTAGAAGGACGTTACGCTCCATTTTATTGTTAATGGATTCTATTAACTATCGGTACTGCTTATGGTATATCATTGACTTAGCAGTTGTGCTTAAGATTTCGGCTCATGAAGTAAGAGTTCTTCTACTTCTTGGGCTTACATTAATAGTGTCGCTATTATAGATTTTTGAAGGCCGCTCATTGCGCTCAGCCATCCACATTCATGAATTTTATCTCAGAAATATCGAGTCCATTTCTGGAGGCCTCTATTGTTAGGTCTATTATCTACTGCTCAGAATGTCATTCACTTAACAGTTGCTACTATAGCTAGGTAGGCTGTCTGTTTCGGCAGTGTCTCCGTTCTGCTGCCCTCTTCGCTCTGGGGTATTTGACCCAGGGCAAGAAAAAGGGGGGGGGGGGGGTGGAGGGTGTTCCCTTGGGTCACCTGTTTTACTATGAAAACAAGGGGATACCTCCTCCGGAGTTAGTAATTCTGAGCTGTTTTTGGGATGGTTGTTTAGTGAGAAGTTTAGGTTTTTAAAATTCATTCAAGTCTTAGTTTTTAAAGTATAGCTTTTGAATATTGCATATGTCAACGGACATGATTATGCAATCCTCAGACACTTTTAGGAGTATAAGAGTCTCTATTCTCTAGACTTACTTTATTTATTGGCTTACTTTAAAAATTATTAGTATAAGGATTATATTGGATATTAATAGAGTACATGGATGTATGAAGCTCAATTTTGGAAGGTGTTGTATCTTTCTAATTTATCATAAATAAGAAAGATACATGTAAGGCCTATTACTTCTTTTTCCCTACAGGGGATGACTCTATTTTATTTTATTGAGCGTATTCCATTTTGCTCTATGTCCTTGGCCCTCCAGCCTTTTTACTATTCAGCTATGTCTGGGTCATTGGTACAGTATAAAAATGTTAAAAAATTCATAGTAATTTATATATTTTTTATACTTACCAATGACCCAGACGGGGATGGCCCTCCCAGGAGTTGGGAACTCTTGCCTCCCCGCTGAGTACATAGCGCTTACCAGGCACTGGTTATTAGAATGATTAATGGCGCCAATTTCGGAACGTCCTTGACACTGCGCATGCGCAGTAGGGGCGAAGTGTGGAGGGCCTTTCAGGACATGTTTTCTTTAGTTTTAGATGCAAATTTTGGGGATTGGGGGGCAAAATTTGTGTTTGGCCCTATATTTTAAGAGTTAGCACCAGCTATGTCTGGGTCATTGGTAAGTATAAAAAATATATAAATTACTATAAATTTTTTAACTTTCCTCTATGTCCTAGGCTCTCCAGCCTTTTTACTATTCAGCTATGTCTGGGTCATTGGTACAGTATAAAAATGTTAAAAAATTTATAGTAATTTATATATTTTTTATACTTACCAATGACCCAGACGGGGATGGCCCTCCCAGGAGTTGGGAACTCATACCTCCCCGCTGAGTACATAGTGCTTGCCAGGCACTGATTGTAAGAATGATTAATGGCGCCAATTTCGGGATGTCCTTGACACTGCACATGCACAGTAGAGGCGAAGTATGGAGGGCCATTCAGGACATGATTTCTTAGGTTTTAGATGCAAATTTTGGGGATTGGTGGGCAAAATTTGTGTTTGACCCTAGATTTTTAAGAGTTAGCACCAGCTATGTCTGGGTCATTGGTAAGTATAAAAAATATATAAATTACTATAAATTTTTTAACTTTTCAAAAAATTTCAACAAAACCACATCATGTGACCCCTCGTTGGAATGAGCTCGGCGAGCTCGTTCCAACGAGGGGTCACATGATATGGTTTTGTTGAAATTTTTTGAAAAATTGAAAAAATGATATTTAAAATAATAGATTTTGATATCATCTGCGTTGGGTAAAGGGTTAATGTTTAAATATGATTAAAATATTTTTCCAGCATGATATATTTATTATTCAGGTCCTTCGGAGGGTACACAATCCCACGTACATATGGAAGTTTATGTTTCCTTTACCTATGTCTCATCTAGGGCTTGGCAAGCTTTGAGATTCAATTCAAATCAAAATCTTTTCCCTGGTTTGATTCGATTTCAAATCTATTTGGAAAATTTGGGAAGAATAAATACCTCTGAAAATTTTGTAAACAAAATGTAAAAGGTGATGTATCTCCTCTGTATCGGATGCAATATTTAGTACAGTAGAATCCTCTTAATTGGATATCCATTTTGCCAGTGAAAATTATTCAATTAACAGGAGTATACAATTAACAGGGATTTGGTCAGTTTCCTGTGTTCTGGAGGTAAACTGAGCTTTTATTCTATTATATCTTGTTTGACAGAGCTCATAGAGCTCTGTCAAACAAGATATAATAGAATATATGCCTGTATTGGATGTGGTGAGGCCAAAAAGGTTGATAAATAAGGGGAATTTGGTGCATATCACAGTAATTTTTTCGACATACAGTAGAATGCTCTTAATTGAATATCCATTTTGCCAGTGAAAATTATTCAATTAACAGGAGTATACAATTAACAGGGATTTGGTCAGTTTCCTGTATTCTGGACGTAAACTGAGCATTTATTCTATTATATCTTGTTTGACAGAGCTCATAGAGCTCTGTCAAACAAGATATAATAGAATAAATGCCTATATTGGATGTAGTGAGGCCAAAAAGGTTGGTAAATAAGGGGAATTTGGTGCGTGTTACAGTAATTTTTTCGACATTTTACAAAAATTTATATACAATTAACAGGAGTTTACTCTACAACACATATGCAATTAACAGATCAAATTTATACTGAAGGTATGGTAAATGGTTTTGTGTTTGAAAATTTTATTCGATTAACAGGGATATACAAATAAGAGATATCCAATTAAGTGGGCTCCACTGTATTACAAAAATTCATATATAATTAACAGGAGTTTACTCTACAACCCATATGCAATTAACAGATTAAATTTGTACTGAGGGTATGGTAAATGGTTTTGTGTTTGAAAATTATATTCAATTAACAGGGATATACAATTAAGAGATATCCAATTAAGTGGGCTCCACTGTACAGGAATTGTGCATGATTCTGTAGAGCAAAGTCACACGACCATGTGAAGCTAATGTGTGATGGTGCAATTGAAACTAGAAGTCATGTCACATTTAGCACAGAACATGCTGGTTAGTTAATGTGCTGCTTACTGCAGAAGAAGGAAGTGGTCAAACTAAAATACCTCAGAACGTATGCACTATGCAATAAAAAATATAATTCGCTGTTAGCAAACAGGAAAAAAAAATGTTCAGAGTGCAGTACGTGGAGGGTGGATTACTACTAATAAAGGACAGAACACAAGAAACACTTGCACACTGTCATCACATGGACCACCAGGTTGCACCTGGTGGTTCATGTGATGAAAGTTTGCAAGTGTTTCTTGTGCTGTTATGAACAATTATAAATACTTTTTGAGTTTAGAATATATGGGCACCGCAATTAAGTAGTAATCCACTCTCTTCATTCTGTATATGCAGTTGAATTTTATTATCCTTTTACATCATTACATGTACATGTATCACAGACGATATTAGGAATGATGTTAACAATCTTTATTTACTAGTATAGAATTATACAGAGGTGGGCACAGATTTTTCTACAGGAATTGAGTTATGCTGATGGTGCAGTTTGAGTTTGATAGGGACACAAGTGCACATCCTCAGCACGCTATAACTTCAAAATAGTGCACAATTCAGTGACAGGATTACCAGTTTGAACTGTATATGCAATAGCCTGGTATCCTATTTTAAGTACAATTTGGTTTTAAGGGGGGTTAGTCATGATAGCCAGAACAACAGATGCAACCATTCAAAATGTGATTTCATTCTAGGCTTCAGGTCGATGTTAAATCATTTGTCCAATTCAGTTTGAGATTCAGTTGATGCACAAAATCATTGCTTCTTGAAAGGTCTTGAAATCTTCAACTCAAATTTCAGGTCCTTGAAAATTCTTGAAAATCAAAACATTTTGAGACAAACCCATGGAAAATCCTTGAAAACTAAATGCAGGTAACTGATTGCCCTGGGAACCCCGGGAAGTAAGCAGCACTTGTTTACTGTGGTCAACCAGTTCCGCTTTACTAGTAAAATAGAACCCAGTCACCAATGCTTGGGGTGAAAGTCCTCTAAAATGGGCAACATGTTGATCAACGATTGACTAAACTTGACTTCATCTCCATGTTGTGTCATGATTAGCCATGGTGCATAAATATGTGACGTTAACCACCAACAAACAAACAAACAAACAGCATATGGTCTTATAAGCATTGGTTCAGTGATTCTTTTGCTTGTCTACAGGGTCTGAATATGGGCCCCTTTCCCTATGGTATTTTGGCAAGATTTTTCCAAATTGAAACTAAAAATTTCCCAATCTCATTTCCCATTCAAACAAAAAAGGTATTTAACAACTGGTGTGGGGGCGCGGTGGCATCGCGGTAACCGGTTCTCGTCAGATCACCGAAGTTAAGCAACGTCAAAAGCGGTTAGTAGTTGGATGGGTGACCATTTCAGTGACTGATTCGTGCTCCCGCCTTGTTTCCTTGGGCAAGGCACTACTTAACCCTGATTGCCTACATGGGGGCACGATGATGCTGTGCACTAAGGTGTACTGCACATCAATGGTACGCGTGTCTTCAACCAATCTAACCCTGCCTGTGCCGCGGTGCAGAGTTCAGAGTTACTATGTTGGAGAGCTGGCAGCTGCTTGTCATTGCTCGGTGGTTCTCTCCGGTTACTCCATCTTCCTCCACCTGTAAAACTGTCACTGACATGATATGACCCTGGCTGTTAATGTGTCATTAACCCTTTACCTAACATGAAAAGCAGACGACACTTGCAAAAAAAATTCTTGAATAATTAATTTTTTTCATTTTTTGTCGCAAAAACATAGGTTATGACCCCTCGTTGGAACGAGCTCGACGAGCTCGTTCCAACGAGGGGTCATAACCTATGTTTTTGAGACAAAAAATGAAAATATTTTGAAAATTAATTGGCGATTTTTGAGAATAGTGCTGGCCGGTTTTGGCCATTACGTTGGGTAAAGGGTTAAACCCTAAAAAAACCCCAAAAAACACAAAAAGAACAACTGGTGTCCTGAACTGAGCAGTCATAAGTCCTCAGAAAACCAATATTTACCGACCTAACGAAGAAGAAAAGCATCTGAATTCATTGACAAGACAACAGTTGTGTCTTCTTTAACCCTTAACTGGTAGAGTGCTGGAAGCCCATATTTGGTTTTTATTCTGAAGTGCACATACCACAACTTAAAGGCTCCATATTCTGTCGATGTGATTCATAGACAGAACGGCATTCGCGTTTGAATTGTCATTTTTTACCACAAAAGATCGATTTTGATGATAATATTGAACAAGAAGCCGAAGGCTTTGAGGTCAATATTATTCCTCTGCCAAAATCGATCAAGTGTGGTAAGAAATGACAGTTCAACCGAGTATGCAGTTCTGTATTTATTGCATGCCTACAGTATATTAAAAAAGTATTAAAAACACAAATTATTGTCAAAAATAACAAAAACGTAAAAAAAAGAAATATTGTGTGGCAGTTAAAGAATCAATGTGTTAAATAGTCCGCACACATTATCCATATTGTTCAAGGACAATACAAAAATTTTTATTGTTCGCTTCGGTTTTTGCAGAAAAAGCAAGTATTTTATGAAAATAAAAGCATAGGTGTGCAATAAATAATATTTCTGAAGTGAAATTACTTAGTCTGTCAGGTTTTGCCCTGTTGTAAATAACCCTTTACCCAACGCAGACGATATCAGAAATTATTATTTTAAATATCATTTTTTTAAATTTTTGAAAATATTTCAACAAAACCATATCATGTGACCCCTCATTTGAACGAGCTCAATGAGCTTGTTCAAATGAGGGGGTCACATGATATGGTTTTGTTGAAATATTTTCAAAAATTTAATTTTTTCAACTAAATTTGCATATTAACTGGGCAGATGCGGGCGATTCTTTTGGTAAAAGGTTAATGGGAGAGTGCCCATACACACTCTCCCATAAATTGTTGCTAGACAGAGACATATGAACAAATTTTGATGACCAAAGATAATTTACCACTCTACCAGTTGAGGATCTAATTCTGATTTGATCACTTATTACTGCAGCAGTACAGGTGCCTCAGCAGGTTGGTTGTAGATACACTTGCAATTTACATTCAAAGAACCTTCTCAGTTGTTTCTAGGTAAGTCTTGGCTGCCTATAGAGGCAGCCTAGACACAACAGCAAAGACACTGAAAGTAGCCTGTGTATTGTTAGTTCAGTTTGAAGTAGAGCTGTAGGTTAACCGAAACCGAACCGAGGTTTTTAGTTTTTTTAAAAAACCGAAACCGTCGACATCCCGTAATCTTAGGTTTTTCGTTTTTTATTAAATACTCTCTTGCTGCAGAAATTCACAGAATGTAACCATCCCAGAGTAGTGAGAGTACCCATACACTGCCAATGGCAGTGTCTGGGTACTCTCACTACTCTGGGAAGGTTACATTCTGTGAATTTCCGACATTTCAGTTTAGTTGTGTTTGCAGCTTTCCTCAAGTTGCGTGTAGGTGTCAGACCTCGAAAAATTGGCCAAGCACAATAAAAGTTCTGTATATTTAGGTAATTATTATATTGGCCTTCCTGATTCTTCATGTATTATAGCTTATTTCGCGCATTCATTGAGTTTCACTCAATTTCACTACCATTCAGTTGTGACTCCGGACAAAAGAATGAGTTTTATTGAATTTTACTTGGCCTCATGAACAAACCGAAAACCGAACCGAACCGAGGTTTTTCCCCACCTGAAAAACTAAAACCGAAACCGAACAAGAAATTTAAAAACCTACAGCTCTAATCTTTGTGAATTTCACACCTCCAAAACAAAGTCCCATTTGAAGCATTCATGGTGCAAACTTCCCAGATGCATGGGCCCTGGACCCTTTCCCAAAGAGGTCAGAAGAATCCCTGTGCTTTGTGTGTGTTGTGAAGTGTAGATTGTATTTGTTATCCATTCAAATAATATCTATAGCTAAAGCCTAAAAAAGTTAAAAATCTGTTTCTCAGGCCCTCGTGCATGGTCCTTTTGGCTGCCGCATGCTCTCCTTTAAAACCAATGCAAACTTAAAAAAATAAAAATTAAATGGTTTGTGTCTGATATTTTACCCAAGTTAATAAAATCGATAAATTTGTGTCTTGAGTGCAAGAAGGCTTTGCAATACTTTAGCAATGCAAAGCCTTGTTGCACTCAAGGGATGAAATACACCACCACTACCCATCTTTGTCTGTAGATTATGAGGCCTAAAACATAAAACAAACCAAGAACATAAACTTTTTAATGGCAAAGAAATAATTACAAAATTAAAAAATAAAATAAAAAAACGCTCGCCCACAAGCAATTTTACAAAAAATGGCCTGAGAAACAGAAGATCTACTTTGTGGGACATAATACTGATTTTTAGTTCAACTTTGGCGAAGCCAAATTTGAGCTTATGCCATGGCCAGTTGTCTGTCTGTCCGTCAACAATTCAATACGGCTCAGGCTAGAGGCCGTATTTAGGAACCGATCTTTACGAAACTTCTTGGGTACCTTTGTTATGACTGTGGGATGAGAACGAGTGTTTTGGGGTCCGATCCGAAATTCAAGTTGGCCGCCATTTTGTACCGACGGTGCAGAAATCTGTTTTTTGTTCAGAACTTCCATATGAAAGCGCTGATTTGAATAATGTTCTGTAAGAATGTTTAGTACCATGGGATACATCACATATAATACGGGTTTTTATCTCCTACGTAAATTATTCAAATTAGACTAACTTTGATGTATTTAGTGTTACTTTCAGCACTGTAAGTGCAAATGCCAATACGGCTCGGGCTAGAGGCCGTATTTATAAACCGATCTTTACAAAACTTCTTGGGTACCTTTGGTATCAACGTGGGACGAGAATGAGTGTTTTTGGGTGCGGTCCAAAATTCAAGATGGTCGATGGCAGCCATTTTGTACAAAATTAGATGCAATCAGATTTTGGCACAGAACTTCCATATGAAAGTGCTGACTTGAATAATTTTTTGTGTGAATGTTTAGTACCATGGGATACATCACATATAATACGGGTTTTTTTCTTGCGCAGAAATTATGCAAATTAGATGAACTTTGATTTTTTCAGTGCTACTTACACACAGTAAGTGCACATGTCAATATGAATACGGCTCGGGCTAGAGGCTGTATTTATCAACTGATCTTCACGAAACTTCTTGGGTACCTTTGTTATCACCTTGGGACAAGAACGAGTGTTTCTGAGTGCGGTCCAAAATTCAAAATGGCTGCCAGTGGCCATTTTGTACCGAAATTAGGTCCAATCAATTTTTTGTCACAACTTCTATACAGCTCGTATTTATGAACTGATCTTCACGTAACTTCTTGGGTACCTTTGTTTTCACCTTGGGACAGGAATGAGTGTGTTTTGGGGTGCCTTTGTTATCACTGTGCTATGAGAACAAATAGTTTGGGGTTCAGTCAGACCCACTCTTGGACTCAAAGATTTCTTTTCTATTTAGCATCTGACTGTCACCCACCTTTACAATACTTTACCTATACATTTGTTACAGGCTACGGCCAGTATTTATGTACAGACCGTTACAATACTTTATATGTACATTTGTTATCAGGTCATTACCTAGATGTTTGTCATTGCTGTGTCACATACTATACATGTACATGTCTTGACAAGTTGAACTACAGTGTCATTGACACTTTCATTGATATTCATAATCATTGTAAGAAGTATCATAGCACCAGAAAGTTTTTTTGCTGCACTTTTTCCATTTTTTGACAAATCTGATACAGTCAGCCATTGTCATTAATGTCTGGAAAACTCCTTAACGCTTTTTAATTACACTGTTAGGAGATGGTACTTTTTGTAAAGGAGAATTCAGAATTTTTGTTGCTGCTTTTCTTTTAATACTTTGAGATGGGCAGTATACCGTAAATATCATTCGGTCTCAGTATTATGCCGATACCGAATTACCGTACTGCAGGAATCTTATAGTAGCTAAATTTTGGTATTAAAAACTATTCTTAACATTGGCTGAAAAATAAAGGGCAGACAGAAGAACATTTTCGAAAAGGGCTGACCGGAGGCACCCATGGTCTATGTCTTTCAAAGCTACTCGTCACAGGTAATTTTATGAAACAATAACAGCCTTATTGTCACAAGAAATGACCCGTGGTGAATGTCTGCGTTATTTTCACCACCATTCAGTCCTTACCTGCTTTTTCAACCTGTCCTGTCCACGTGAGTCTATAAGCTGAATATGAGGATTCTGAGTGTCTGACTACTGTTGAAAGGTGATCTGCAGCTGGTCAGTGTACCAGAAATACCAATCGATATTGGCATTGGTGTCAGTATGTTGCCCTCAGGGAATACCATATCAATCTTGAAGTAAATCATTGTAAAAATATTGATACTGAATTTCAAGTTTCAATACTTCCCGGCTGTGATGGTAATGTGAAGGACTAATATGCTTTTGTAATGAATTTTGCTACATTTTAACAGCAGCAATATCAAATGCAGCAAAGAAAGATGGCGTTGTCTTTTCCTAGCTGTAATGGACTATCCTGTGTTTGCTGTAATATGTGTGTGAAATTGTGAATTCAGTCTTGTAAATTGTTTTGTGTCATTTTGATTGTATTTCAGTCACAGTGCTGGCCAAACTCTTCCAAAATCTTGGGCATGTGGTTTTCTGATGAAGTTCGGAACAGTGTGTTTGGTGTATTTGGTACATGTGCCTTTATGGGTGGTGTCTTGGGCACAAGTTTGGCTGTAAGTATTTTTTTTTAGCTCACCTAAGCAAAGCTTATGGGGAGCTTTACTAATTAATTTCCGTCCGTTGGCGTCCGCCGTTCGTCCAGCGTAAACTTTACATTATCGACTTCTCCTCACAAACTTCTTGACCAAATTGAACCAAATTTGTTGTGCATGTTCCCTATCATATGTCAATTCAAGTTTGTTCAAATAAATTTGTCACACAGTGGGGGCAACACAAGGGGCATAACTCTGATAGCACCCATAAAATAAAAAAAAAACCTTCTTCTTCAGATCCAGTGGTCAGAATCTTTTCATATTTGGTATACAACATCTCTGGGAGGGGGGGGGGGGGCGGGAGGGGGGGATCAGATTCAAGTTTGTTCAAATCGAGTCCCTGGGTTAAAATTTGGGCTCTCTACTGGAGCCCGAATTTTAACTTAGTGCAATATGAGGAAATTTCTTTAAAAATCTTCTTCAGATCCACCAGTCAGAATCCTTTAACATTTGGTATGCATCATCTCTAGGGGGTCAGATTCAAGTTTGTTCAAATTGGGTCCCTGGGTTGAAAATTTTGGGTCTGGTTTGGCATTAGAAATTTTGGACCCAAAAAAATTTCCGATTTTTTATGCGTTTTAAATTTTGAGACGAAAAAAACAAAACATTTTAGCCTGAAAATTTTTGGTTCGGTTCAGACTGAAATTTTGGACCAAAATTTGGAAAAGAGTTTTCGTTTTTTTATGCGTTTTGTTAAATTTTAAGACGAAAAAATTTTTTTTTAGCCTGAGTGGTTTTATGTGAAAATGTCCTCCCCTCCCTTCCTTGTCGGGGGGGGGGGGGGGGGGGGGGGGGGGGGGGGGGTTATATGAGAGAATTTCTTTTAAAATCTTCTTCAGATCCACCAATCAGAATGCTTTTGTATTTGGTATACAACATCCCTGAAGAGATGAGATTCAAGTTTGTTCAAATCGGGTTCCTGGGTTAATATTTGGGCCCCCTATTGTAACCCGAATTTCAACTTAGTGCAATATGAGGAAATTTCCTTAATAGTCTTCTTCAGATCCACCAGTCAGACTGCTTCCACATTTGGTATACAGAATCCTGGTGGTGGGAGGAAAGAGCTCAGACTCAAACTTGTTATACAACATCTCTAGGTGGGTCAGATTCAAGTTTGTTCAAATCGGGTCCTTGGATTAATATTTGGACTCCCTATTTGAGCCCAAATCTCCCTATTTGGGCCCAAAATTTAACTTCGTTCAATGTGAGGGCATTTCTTTAAAAACCTTCTTCTTCAGATATACCAGTCAGAATTCTTTCATATTTGGTATATAACATCTCAAGGGGGATCAGATTCAAGTTTGTTCAATTTGAATCCCTGGCTTAATATTTGGGCTCTCTGTGGGTGTGGTGGGAGTGGCAGGGGGTGGGCATGTTAGGTTCAGGTTTGTTCAAATCCATTCCTTATTGTTTTTCTATGAAGTCAGACTCTTTTGATATTTGATATACCGCATCCTTATTTGGGGTGTGGGGGGGGGGGGGGTGGGCACCCATTAAAATTTGATCAAATGATAAAAAAATTTCCTTTGTTCATATTTTGGCTCCTTATGGGAGCCCAAATTTTGACTTAGTGCAATATGAGGAATATTCTTTAAAAATCATCTTCAGATCCACCAGTCAGAATCTTCACATATTTTGTATACATAATCCTTATGATGATCAGGTTAGAGTTTGTTCAGTTAAGTTGTACATGGGTTCCCTGTGGCGGACCAAATTGTTGCTTGGTGAATTATTACGAATATTCTTTAAAAGTATTCTTCTTCAGATCTACTGGTCAGAATCTTATCAGATATGGTATACAGCATTCTCAATAGGCTCAAATTTTAGTTTGTTCAAGTCAGGTCCATAAGACCATATTTGGGTTCCTCTGTCGAGCCTTAACTTTGTGCAATATGAAGAATATCATTTAAAAATCTTCTTTAGATCAACCACTCAGAATCCTTTAATGCTTAGTGTACTTCATCCTTATAGGGGTTTAATTCAAATTTGTTAAATCAAGTCAGATCCACTAGTCAGAATCTTTTCTTATTTGGTATACAGCATCCTTAGAGTTGTCTAGTGTTCAACCGATTGCCAGAAATGCTCACTGACTGATTACTAGTTATTTGAGCACACAATCAGCCTATTCTGATGCCGATTCCAAGTATAACACCATGTACTACGAGAAAAGTTGAGGCTCAAAAGAACTACATTAAACTGAACATATTTCACAGTGTTAAATTTCATTAACCCTTAAGCCCCCATATAGCCCCAAACCGCCACTTTTATATTGCATTGAAGCAGGTGCTCCCTTGTGTAATCTTTTTAGCTCACCTGACTTTCAGTCAGGAGAGCTATAGTGATCACTCACCGTCCGTCGTCCGTCGTCCGTCGTCCTGCGTCCGTCGTCCGTCGTCCGTCGTCCGTGAACATGGTGTTTGCGTCTTCTCCTCCCAAACCGCTGAACCAATTTAATTGATATTTGAGATAATAGTTTGTTATGACATCGCAATTTGATTTTGTTCAAATCAAGTTGCCCCGCCCGTGGGTAGGGCCACACCCAAAAAGTGTGCTGAAATCTTAAAAAATCTTCTTCTCATGAACCAGCAGTAGCAGAGACTTGATATTTGGTGTGCAGCTTCCTTTTGAGGTGTAGACTCAGATTTGTTCAAGAGAAGTTTGTGGGGCTATACTTGGCGTCGTTATGGGAGGGGCAAAATTTTTGGCCTCGCCCAAAATTTCTATTTTCCAAACCGAGAGGCTGATTTGAACCAAATTTTATGTGAGGGCTTATTGGGTCATAAGTAACTAATTTATGCTGATTTTTTTTTTCCCGTAGCCCCATGGGAACCGCAGGAGCTAAAAATAGAAAAAAATTAAAACGCCCATATCTCCAAAACTGCACGGCACCGAGAATTTTTATTTGGTGTGAAGCTTCCTTAGGACCAACAGAAAGAATTGGTAAAAAAAAATTGCTATCGGTTTTATCATAGGGTACAGTTTCAGGACATTGAAAAAGTGCTGAGTCAGCACTTTTTAACACTGTAGGCAATGGGAAAAACATTAAAAAATCTTCTTCTCCAGATCCAGCAGGCAGAATCTTTTGATATTTGGTATGCAACATTGGAGGGTGGATCTGATTCAGGTTTGTTCAAACCGGCCCCCTGGGTTCATATTTGGGCTCAGTATAGGAGCCCGATTTCGAACTTAGTGCATTTCAGGCAAATTTCTTAAAAAATCTTCTTCTCCAGATCCAGCAGGCAGAATCTTTTGATATTTGGTATGCAACATTGTGGGGTGGATCTGATTCAAGTTTGTTCAAATCGGCCCCCTGGGTTTATATTTGGGCTCAGTATAGGAGCCCAAATTTGAACTTACTGCATTTCAGACAAATTTCTTTGAAAATCTTCTTTTCCAGATCCAGCAGGTAGAATCTTTTGATATTTGGTATGCAACATTGTGGGGTGGATCTGATTCAAGTTTGTTCAAATCGGCCCCTTGGGTTTATATTTGGGCTCTGTATAGGAGCCCAAATTTGAACTTAGTGCATTTCAGGCAAATTGCTTTGAAAATCTTCTTCTCAAGATCCAGCAGGCAGAATCTTTTGATATTGGGTATGCAACATTGTGGGGTGGATCTGATTCAAGTTTGTTCAAATTGGCCCCTTGGGTTTATATTTGGGCTCAGTATAGGAGCCAAAATTTGAACTTAGTGCATTTCAGGCAAATTTCTTAAAAAATCTTCTTCTCCAGATCCAGCAGACAGAATCTTTTGATATTTGGTATGCAACATTGTGGGGTGGATCTGATTCTGTTTTGTTCAAATCGGCTCCCTAGATTCATATTTGGGCTCACTATAGAAGCTCGAATTTGAACTTAGTGCATTTCAGGCAAATTTCTTCAAAAATCTTCTTCTCCAGATCCTGCAGGCAGAATCTTTTGATATTTGGTATGCAACATTGTGGGGTGGATCTGATTCCAGTTTGTTCAAATCGGCCACCTGGATTCATATTTGGGCTCACTTTAGAAGCCCAAATTCGAACTTAGTGCATTTCAGGCAAATTTCTTTGAAAATCTTCTTCTCAAGATCCAGCAGGCAGAATCTTGTGATATTTGGTATGCAGCATCCTTAGGGGGGTGAGATTCAAGTTTGTTCAAGCCATGTCCCTAGGTCCATATTTGGGCTCAATGTGGGAGCTTGAATTGTAACTTTGTTCAAAATGAGGAATTTTCTTAAAAAATCTTCTTCTTCAGATCCAGCAGTCGGAATGGTTTGATATGTGGTGAGTAGCATCCTTGGGGGGGGGGGGGGGGGGGGGGGGGGGGGATTCAAGTGTGTTGAAGCCAAGTCCATGGGTCCATATTTGGGCTGATTTGGAAATTATAACTTAGTCAATATGAGGAATTTTTCTTTAAAAATCTTCTTCTTCAGATTCAGCAGTTGGAATGTTTTGATATTTGGCATGGAGCAACCTTAGGGGGCTGAGATTCAAGTTTGTTCAAGCCAAGTCCCTTGGTTCATATTTAGGCTCACTATGGGAGCCTGAATGACAACTTAGTTCAAAATGAGGAATTTTATTTAAAAATCTTCAGATCCAGCAGATGAATGCTTTTGATATTTTTTATGCAGCATCCTTAGGGGGGTAAGATTCAAGTTTGTTCAAGCCATGTCCCTAGGTCCATATTTGGGCTGATTGTGGGAGCTCGAATTGTAACTTGGTTCAAAATGAGGAATTTTCTTTAAAAATCTTCTTCTTCAGATCCAGCAGTCGGAATGTTTTGATATTTGGTGTGCAGAATCCTTAGGGGTGTGAGATTCAGGTTTGTTAAAGCCAAGTCCCTGGGTTCATATATGGGCTTCCTGTGGGAGCCCGAATTATGACTTAGTTCAGTATGAGGAATATTCTTTAAAAATCTTTTTTTAGATCCACTGGTCAGAATATTTGGATATTTGGTTTCAGCTTTTCTTAGGAGGAGCAGATGCAACTTGTGGAAATCAATCCTCTGGGTTGCTATTTAGGCTACCATGTCAGGTGAGCGCCCTCAGGCCCCCTGGGGCCTCTTGTTTATTACTCTTGTGTGTAGACTGAATTTTCCCTGGCAGTGGTTCTACATCACTGCTGGCTGCCTGTATAGGCAGCCAGCAGTGATGTAGAACCACTGCCAAGTCATCAATAACTATGTAAGCAGAAAAAGGCCATAACTACTTTAAAATTAATCTGAGGACTTAAGGGTTAACTGGGGTCGCAGTAAAATGGCCAGTTGCACACACTTGGGAGGTAAATGTGGCTCTCAGAGCCACGTTTACTGCCCAAGTGCGTGCAACTGGTAATTTTACTTTGACCTGAGTCAGTGGAGTGGAACCTTCACTTTTCTGGTAGGAACTTGCGATTGCCGCAAGTACACTTAATTGTAAGCTTTATAAGTCGTTTAACTTGTATGCCCATAAAGGGGCGTCTAAAGAGATTTAGAATACACATTGTGGTTGTTTCTCAACTTTATTGAATGGTGTCATTGACATCATTTTATGTTAGCAAATGAACAGTTGCAGAAAATAATAAAATGCAGTTAATGAATCATCACAAAATGCTTGGCAACAATTGGTGGAGCTGATGTTCCAAGAGCCATTGCCAGTGTCGTCTTATTACCCACAATCAGCCAAGTGAGGTGGCAAATTCCGAATTCGGTTGAACACTAAGAGTGGTCAGATTCAAGTATGTTCAAATCAAGTCTATGGGTTCATATTTGGGCTCCCTATATGAGCCTGACTTATAACCTATAGGTCTATATGAGGAATATTCTGTAAAATCTTCTTTAGATCACCAGTCACAATCAACTGGTAGTTAGCTTTCAGCTTTGTCATGGGGGGGGGGGGGGGGTGGAGAGGGGGGGGGGGGCAGATTCAAGTTTATTAAAACCAAGTTCATGGGTTTATATTTAGGCTCCTGATGAGAACCTAAATTTTAACTCAGTGTCATATAAAGAAAATACTTTAAAAATCATCTTCAGATCCACCTGGCAGAAACTTTTTGTATTTGGTATACTCATTACTTTTGAAGGCAGATTCAAGTATGTTCAATCAGATCGATGGGTTTATATTTTGGCTCTCCATGGAGGCCAAATTTTAACTTACTGCAATATGAGGACATCACCTATGGGTCATTATCAACTCATCTTTACAGGTTTGCCGATATATATCCAGGAATGAGGTCTTGACTTTAATACACCATCTCGGAAACCCACAGGGTGATAATGACCAATATATATTTGAAAATAAGATTGTCAGCATTTTTTTTCAGGTATTTTTACAAAGTTCATATGGCTGGAGATCAGTCTTCTTTCTTCCATCCACAATTGTTGTGAGTATTTAGACATAACCAGTTCAACATTTACCAATGTGGTTTGAATTTACAGTAGAGAGGAGTTCACTTTTTAGCTCCGCCTGACAAAATGTCAGCAAAACTTTTCTAATGCTCAGTTGTTCAGCCGGTCAGCCAGCGGGAATCAACATTTTGTTTGTCCGGTCCATAACTTCTTAACCCTTTACCTAACGTAACGGCCAAAACCGGCCAGCGCTATTCTCAAAAATCGCCTATTAATTTTCATTATTTTTTTTCATTTTTTGTCTCAAAAACATAGGTTATGACCCCTCATTGGAACGAGCTCATCGAGCTCGTTCCAACGAGGGGTCATAACCTATATTTTTGAGACAAAAAATGAAAAAAATTAGTTATTCAAGAATAATTTTTGCAAGTGTCGTCTGCTTTTCATGTTAGGTAAAGGGTTAACCACTGAATATTTTTTAACAAAACTTTGTAACCGTATGTATTGTCACTAGACAGTGTGTCATCAGTCATAATGAGGTCTATCCCCTCAAGGTGAAGGTCACTGACCCCATAGATCAGGTAACGGTCAAGAAATCTTGTTCATACTTGGTACAGTTATTGCTCATGACTCAAAGATGTGATTCGACTTTGATCCACGGCTGTACCATCAAGGTCACAGACAGCAAAACTTTGATATTGTTATACAGCCCTTGTCCAGTCCATATAACTTGGTATGATTGACAGATCTTATTCATATTTGGTACAATTATTGCTCAAGACTCAAAGGTGTGTTGCGACTTTCATCCAAGGTCATATCATCAAGGTCAAGGTAAGAGAGAGCAAAACTTTTATATTATTATACAGCCCTTGTCGGGTCTGTCTAATTGAATCTCTGTGACAGATCTTGTTCATACTTCACACAATTGTTACCCATAACCTAACATTGTGTTATGATGTTTTCTCATTGTCATATCATGAAGATTAAGGTCATCAGCAGTAACACTTGGATTCTTGTCTTGTATTTGGCTATCTCTAGAAGCAGTGGGCGGAGCTGTCTAGGCTGAGAGGCCTCTTGTTTGGATATCTCTTAATCAGGGCTTATATTTCGATGAGAATCAAAAAATCGATTAACCTAAAGATTCGCACAACAAAACCAGCGAGAATCCATGTAGATTCTCACTGCACCTGTGCTAGGATTTGCATTGAGTCAATTTAACACAGCAGCAGCAAATTTACCAGTACAAGGCTAACATGACCTAAATTATCCTGACACTTTGTCAGTAAAATTGTACAAATATGGCTGCCATTGAAACCAGCTCAACAAGCTGGTTCCAATAACATCCATATTTATCAGGTTTTTTGGGTAAATATTGTTTATTTTTTAAAAAAATATCGAATTCAGTTTATGTTTTAAAAATTAAAAAGCTGTGTTGGGTAAAGGACTAACATGTGTTATCAGTATACAATGGGTTCAACCATGGCACTTCATGGGATCCTGGGACACTCATAGTAGGTATGGATTCTCACAACCATTTTCATGAGAATGCAAATGGATTTTCCCACCTTTAGATGAAATATAAGCCCTACTTAATTGAATAACTCTATTAATTGTATACAATTTCCAAACACCAAACCATTTATCATACCTTCAGCACAAATTGGATCTTTTTATTGCATATTGTCTATGAAGTAAACTCCTGATAATTGATTTAAAAATCTTTTGATATATCGAAAAATTATACTTGACGCCCCATGCTTACAGACCTATTTTTACCTCAGTACATTCAATATAGGCATTTGGGGCCTCAGTGACTCAGTAGGTAGAGGTGCAGGCTTCAAGCTGAGAGGTCCTCAGTTCGAATCCCTCCTGTTGCAACCATGTTGTGCCCTTGGGCAAGACACTTCACACCTATTGTCCACGTGGATGCGCGGGTGGCATTGTGTACTAAGGCATACTGCACATCTATGGTGCACTTGTCTTCAACCAATGCTAACCCTGCTTGTGTGGAGTTAGTATGTTGGGGAGCCTGACAGTTGTTCACCATTGCTTGGTGGTTCTCTCTAGGTACTCCAGCTTCCTCCACCCATAAAACTGTCGACACAAGGTTACCCTGGCTGTTGAAAGTGTCATTAAACCACAATAAATAAATAAGTATAAATATAGGCATTTAATCTATTATATCTTGTTTGACAGAGCTCCAGCTCTTTGAGCTCTATTGAACAAGATATTATTAGTTACCACGTGTCTGATCACGTGGTACGGGTTTTTACCTACCCGAAGCCAGCCGTATCCCATGAGGCCTTTGGCCTCATGGGATACGGCTGGCTTCGGGTAGGTAAAAACCCGTACCACGTGATCAGGCATGGGGTAACGAATTTATCTATTGACTTTCCGTTTTAGAAGTACAATCTATTTCATGTGTGAACACACACAGCATGAGATCTTTTATCTTCCATTGTTGAGCCATACAGGTTTCTGTGGAATTTTTGGGCAAAAGAGTTTTTGTGAAAATATGCCGATATGACTAGTATAAAAAAATTATTGAATTTCTTTTTTTCTTTTTTGTCTCAAAAACATAGCTTATGAACCCGACATTGGAGGGTACTCGACAAGCTCATTCCAATAAGGGGTCATGAGCTATATTTTGGAGATAAAAAATTAAAATATAATACACGTACACTGTAAAACTGGAATGATGTGTCTTCTACAGGTATGGAAAATTTGTAGATTTCGAAACGAGGCTTCCACTGGGTATGGGAAATTTTTTAGTGGCTGGGCAGACGTATCGTGGGTTTCAATGAATATGGTCTCATAGCATGTATCTATCAACCAATCAAATCAAAAAATTCACTTTAGTCCATAGATAAAATAGAATAACTACCCAGTTGATCACTAGAATACAGAAAAATTAGAAATTACCTTGACAGTCACCAGATTCCCAAACCTACTTGGCTCAGTACATCTAATACAGGCATTTAACTTGTAGAATGCTAGAAGCCACTATCAGATCTCTACTGAAAAGTTTTGAAAGCCACTTCACTTGCTTTACACTAGTGATGTTCTGATAACGAAATTTGCCATCGGACCGATTTCTGAATACCTGAGGGCATTATCGGTCGTTATCCTATGCCGATGTTCAGGTACATTATTATCCCTGTGTTGTATATAGATCAAAGATCTGTAAACATGCCATCGCATTTTATTCCCACTAACATCACAATGCAATCACTGCCTTATGGTGTCTTAATGCCATGTGTTTTATTTATCTGATACTTTCGTCCTTATCTTCAAGAATGTCAAAGAAAAATTACCATGACTCTGAAAAGTTTATTTCATCATATTCATGTGAACAAAAACAAATGACAACACTTTGATACTAAGGTTGCTGAATCGTCCTGAAGCTAGTGCCGAAACTCACAGAAAACTAAAAACTGAGGGTGAATTGTTTTGGTTCCGAATTGCTCTTCCCCCATTGCATGTCCTTGTCTGTCTCCCACTTATCAGCTCTTCCGGTGTGTGTTCTCAGTTTCTCATACAGATGCACATGACTGGAAATTCTCTGTACACAGATCGACCAACTCTGCAAAATTCAGAACGCATCCATAATCCACATCCAAACACAACTCTATTTACAATGTGTATGTGATGTTGGAGAAATGCTTTTAGCTGTTGAAATTTTGAAAATGGTCATGCTTTTACTGTATTGGGTTGGTAAAAGGTCTCTTTTCACTCATATACTTTGATCAAGTTTCACTGTTTTTTTTTTTTTTTTACTAATCGGCAAAAGGCAAAAGCCGATATTCAAGTGCGAGGTCCAATGTTTTTCTGATGGGCAGCTATTGGCCGATAATCGATCCCGATTCTGATCATCGTATCCCCGTGGGAACCCCGGGAAGTAAGCAGCACTTGTTTACGGTGGTAAACCAGTTCCGCTTTACTAGTAAAATAGGACCCAGTCACCAATGCTTGGGGTGAAAGTCCTCTACAATGGGCAACATGTAGATCAACGATTGACTAAACTTGACTTCATCTCCATGTTGTGTCACGATTAGCCATGGTGCATAAATATGTGACGTTAACCACCAACAAACAAACAAACAAATCTGATCATCGTAACATCACTACTTTACACTGTGTGCATTAGCTTGTCGTTTGTGCAGCAGTGTAGGTAACGAAATGTTCATATAAAATTGTTTTGTTACAGTTTATTGGAGAGTGCCTAAAGGCACTCCCCAATAAACCGTAACAAAACAGTTATTGATGAACAAAACTAAAGATCCCCTTGCTAGCAGCATTGTGTCTTTGAAAAAATACTTGTGTTACAAATCACCTTTGAAAAATAATTTAGCACTTTGCCAATTAATCTATTATATCTTGCTTGACAGAGGTCCATGAGCACTGTCAAACAAGATACAGTGGAATTAATGCTCAATTTGTCTTTAGAATGCAGGAAAGTGACCAAATTCCTTTCAATTGAATACTCCTGATAATTGAATAATTTTCATTGGCAAAGTGGGTGTTCAATCAAGGTTTCACTGCATATTATGTTCCTCAGAAAGCAACAGTCTCAACTAGATTTTGCTAATTGGTCCTTTGAGGTCAGCACCTTAAAAAAATCCCCCCCCCCCCCCCCCCCAAAAAAAACAAAAAAACAAAACAAAACCAAAAAAAAAAAAAAAAAAAACTCAAACAGTTAAGTTCCAGTACATATATAAATGTGAGGATTGTTTTTAGTCCCCTACCAGCATCACCGGAGGGGACTATAGGTTTGCACTCTGTCCATCCGTTAGTCTGTCAGTCTGTAGTCACACTTTAGTTTTCTGGAGTTTTTTTGGAAATGCTTCAACGGAATGATTTCATTTTTGGTAAACTACTACAGAATGATGACTTACAGATCATGTTTGAGTTTCATGCTGATTGCATTATTCTTGTGTGAGTTACGGCCACTGGAAATATGGGAAAAAAGCTCCAAAATATCAGTTTTCCGGAGTTTTTTTGGAAACGCTTCAACGGAATGATTTCATTTTTGGTAAACTACTATAGAACGATGGCTTAAAGATGAGGTTTGAGTTCCATGCTGATTGCTTTATTCTTGTGTGAGTTATGGCCCTTGGAAATATGAAAAAGAGCCAAAATATCAGTTTTCCTGAGTTTTTTTGGAAACGCTTCAATGGAATAGTTTTATTTTTGGTAAACTACTATAGAATGATAACTTACAGATCAAGTTTCAGTTTCATGCTGTTTGCATTATTCTTGTGTGCTTTATGGCCCTTAGAAATATGGAAAAGTGCCAAAATATCAGTTTTCCGGACTTTTTTTGGAAACGATTCATTGGAATGATTTCATTTTTGGTAACCTACTATAGAATGATGACTTACAGATCAAGTTTGAGTTTCATGCTGATTGCCTTATTCTTGTGTGAGTTATGGCCCTTGGAAATATGGAAAGCGTCAAACTATCAGTTTTCCGGACTTTTTCTGGAAACGCTTCAACGGAATGATTTCATTTTTGGTAACCTACTGTAGAACGATGACTTACAGATCAAGTTTCATTTACACTCTGTCCATCCATCCATCCGTCAGTCTGTAAGTCAGTCTGTCGGTGATACTTTACTTTTCCAGACTTTTTTTTGGAAACGCTTCAACGGAATGATTTCATTTTTGGTAACCTACTATAGAACGATGACTTACAGATCAAGTTTCATTTGCACTCTGTCCATCTGTCAGTCTGTCAGTCATACTTTAGTTTTCCTGACTTTTTTGGAAAGGCTTCAACCGAATGATTTCATTATTGATAACCTACTATAGAACGATGACTTACAGATCAAGTTTGAGTTTCATGCTGATTGCATTATTCTTGTGTGAGTTATGGCCCTTGGAAATATGGAAAAGCGCCAAAATATCAGTATTTTTATACTGTACCAATGACCCAGACATAGCTGGTGCTAACTCTTATAATATAGGGCCAAACACAAATTTTGCCCCCCAATCCCCAAAATTTGCATCTAAAACTAAAGAAAACATGTCCTGAAAGGCCCTCCACACCTCGCCCCCACTGCGCATGCGCAGTGTCCAGGACGTTCCGAAATTGGCGCCATTTATCATTCTAAGTTTGGCCCTTCATCAGTTAACATCTGACTGATCTTTGTGCTTTTAAATCTCAGTTTAAATGATGCCAGACACATAAATATTAGTGAAATGGTGATTCTAAGGAGGATAGAAAAGGAGGAGAGGAAAAGAATGTGTGACAGAATATTATCAGGGCTGTAACTTAAAATTTTTTAATGAAATTATGTTAAGTTACCTATTTTCAAGGCAGCAGCCATTTTGTTGTCATTCTGATTATTTAGTTACACTGTTTTTTCAAGTGTTTTTCCTCTCTCCCTGTCCTTTAAGTCCCCCTTGCTATTCTCCCATGCTTTTGGCATAGTTTCTGTAATTATTATTACTAAAATTTCTTGGGAGTTTTAGCTTAATAACAGAATGAATTCTGTTCTTTCCCCATGTTTACGTCTTCACCTACGGGTGGTTAGGCGTTGTGTTCTGCATCTACCATCTGATGTTCTGCAGTTTCTTCCCTGGAAGTCTCTGTTTTGCATCAGATGGTGTATTTTTGGTAACTGATTTCGGGCCTGGGTGCCTGGAGTCTTATTTTAGTGTTTTTACACTCATTGTTTACATTTACAACAGCCCTCTGTGTGAGGGGGGGATTTCTAAATAATAATATCTTTATGTTATTTTAATCATAACTAGATACATTATTATTGTTCGTAAGTGTTGAATAAATTGTTTAAAATATTTTTTAAATTTTTGTCCACACTTAGGCTTGGGATCCATTGGGGCTCAACGTTACTTTTCAGAAACTTGGGCTGTTCTGAAAAAATATTTTTTCAAAATATTTTGATTTCAATTATTTTTTCTATATTAATGGATCATATTATTATTATGTATTTGATTGCCAGGGGTTAGTGCGAGTACCAGGACTTGTTTTCTTTTCTCATTGAAAGGATATTGATCAATTGTTTTAGGAGGAAGTCTTCCTCTGACCTTATTATCATTCTATATGTGGTCAGTGTACTCGCATTAACTCCTGTTCTGTATCGTATGATTTCGATGACAATATGGGAAGCGTATGTCACGGTATGTTGTTGGGGATTTGGACACTCCGGTCCTTTCCCCGCAGGGTCACTCTACTTTATCAATTTCTATTTCAGACGATCAAGATTAGGGTGATGTATCTGTGATGTCTTCCAACAGTGTGCCTCCGTCGTCACAATTAATGAAGGGCTAGCGGAAAAGTGCTCATGTAATACGCCAATTGCCTAAGAGGACCCTAGTAGGTTCGACGGCCTTTGACGTCCGCTAGCTCGCCCGGTGTAGCGTCCATTCACCGAATGGTTCGGCAGCCGGGTTCGTCCGTTGCGGTCTAGAAGGAATTTTGGGGTGATGCGAGCACTATAAAATTAACTTAATGCACACCCAGTGACGGCGGATCGGAGGGAGAACGGAGGAAGCCTTTTAGTCCGGTTCATAGCTCGTTCCGGTCCATCCGGACGGCAAGCGAGAGAGGCCCCTCTCTCGTTCAACAACATCTGGCCCCAGATGTTGTGGTACAAATGTGTTGTTAGCGGAGCATACGTCCGTCGCTCGGGACGCTCCGTTGTATAGGCAGTCCGCTGAGACTGCTAAGGCTTCCTCTTCTCATCAGCGCACACGACCGCACCTTGGCTGCGTGACCGCCGATATATTACCAGCTTCGCCGATCAAGGATTCTTCGGCGACCAGGTCACACCATCCGGCAGCCAGGGATTCGAGACCGATGGACTCCGGACGTTCGCATAGGAAGTATGCGGGAGCCATCTGATGCGGAGCTGCCCTCGGCGAAGCACCGATAGACTGCGCCTCCGCAGGTCTCGACGCCGGACATTCTTGTGCACATAGCACAGCTTATCGCAGCATCCCAGCAGCCGACAGAAACGGTGTCGGATCGAGAATTATCCGACAGCGCTGGGTCGGTAGCCGGGGACTCGAGGCCTGCAGACTCCGGACGTTCGCATAGGAAGTGTGCGGGAGTCAACGTACACGGAGCTTCCAGCGGCAATGCATCGTAAGTCCGCTACGGCACAGGCCTCGGGAACGGACGTGCTTTCCTTAATAGCACAGTTTATCGCAGCATCCCAGCATCAACTGAATCTGTCGCATATATTTTATCCGACGATGCTGGGTCGGGACGCTCCGCGGAAGCGGGTACGGACGTCCGAAAGTTTCATCCGGTCCGACGGGATACCGAAAGGGATTCGGTGGATTTCAAGCTTTCCCTTTCGGAACAACATATGCTGCGATGCCGGATAAGAAACTGATAGCGTCGGTGGACTTAGAAATTTTTGGTTCGGTTCAGGGACATCGTCCCTTAGTTCCGACATAATCCAATAATGTCACACAAACTTTCGAATTATTGAACGACGCTATATATATTATTATTTTATGCTTGCTATCCAAGCATTTCTGGTTTCTTGTTCGAAGAGTTATGGAGATGTCTTTCAAAAGTGTGCCTCTGTCGTCATAGTTAATGAAGAGTTAGCGGCAATAAGTGCTCATGGAATATGTCTATCGCTTACGGAATGACATTCGCTAGCTCACCCGGTGTAGCATACATTCATCGAATGGTTCGGCTGCCGGGTTCGTCCGTTGCGGTCTAGGAAGGAGATTTGGGTGATGCGAGCACTTTAATTACTTTAGTACTCACCCAGTGACGGCAGATTGAGGACAGATCGGAGGAAGTCAACAACATAGGGGACCGCATGTTGTGGTTCAGATATTTTACATTCGGAGCATATGTCCGTTGCTCGGGACGCTCCGTTATATTGACAGTCCGAGAGACTGTCTTTAATGCTTCCTCATCCTCACAGCAGGGCACACGACCGCACATTGGCTACGTGACCTCGAGTATCCGATCAGTTTCGGCATTCAGTGATTCCACAGCGAATAGGTCGCGCCATCCGGTAGCCAAGGGACACGAGGCCTATACACTCCGTTCGCTCGCATATTGGAAGTATGCACGGGGTAACGATCTCGGAGCTTCCTGCGGCAATGCATCGTAAGACCGCTGCTCCTCAGGCCTCGGTGACGGACGTGCTATCCGAGTTAGCACAGTTGTTTCGCAGCATCCCAGCAATTGACGGTTTCTCGGTCGAATCAGGAATTATCCGACGGCGCTGGGTCGGTGCGGTCCGCGGTTGCATCAAGCTACGGACGACCGAACGCTTTATAGGGTCCGACAGGATGGCGAAAGGGATTCGAAAGATTTCGAGTTTTCCCTTTAGTAGTATCGGAAGATGCCTTTCATATCTTCTGGCATTTCTTCCAGTGATTATTTTTCGGACTTCATTGCTGCGATCTTGGATAAGAGACTTATAGCGTCATTGGACTCGGATTTTTCGATCGGTACAGGGACTTTGTCCCTGACTTACCGACGCAGTCCAATATTGTCATTACAACATGTGTTTTATTTTTCGACGCTATATATATATACAAGCCTGCTACTAAGCATGATAGTTTAGTTTCTTGTCCGCGTGGCTCATTTCTGCCATTTTATCTTTTTTACATATAGTTTATTTTGGCAGAGCAGGGCAAACCGAGAGTTCATATGCGTCTAGACGGTGTGATTAAAGACTGCATATATTCTTTTTCGCCGTTTATGTCTTTTCCAATTTCAATATTGGGAACGACATTATGTACAGTAGACTTAACTTAGACGCTTTATTATACGTAATCCGCCTTACTGAGGCGTTATCATTACGTCTTCAAGTAAAGATTTACGGGATATTATTCTCAATGTAATTTCTTTTGAGGGCAGTATTTTTTTCACGTATAACTCCGCCCTTCAGTGGCTGATTGGAGTGTTTAGACGTGATGCAGCCCTAGCTACATCCACGCGTGGATAGTAGGTTAAGAACTCTCTCAGAGTCGCTTCGTTCTCGGAGGAGCTTCTCTTCGACGGCAACTTTCCGGCAATCCATGAATTGCTTGGTTTATACATTCTCTTGTCTATCTACTGTTACAAGAGATTCAGACTGGGGCAAACATTCGGTGGTTGACTCAGAGAGTGCCGCCGCAGTTGCCGGACCCTAGTGTGGCTGTTATGACGGTTGCCAGTCAAACAGATTGGGATATATACTGATCCCTACGGATTCGAAGTGCCAGGGTCTTTGGGTTCCGCAGTTTTTTAGCTATCAGTTTAACTTCCGCGGAATAATGTTTTTTAGGCTTGCTTTATGTCATTGCATGAACATTATTCAGAAATGCATGCCCAAATTCCTGTCCTTTAATTCGACAGTGGTGGCGTATCTCCGGAACCAGGGAGGCACTCTTTCGTTTCCGTTATTCAATTTAATGGAAAGAATCCGTCTGTTGGTTATAGTACACCAAGTTCAGTTTTGGTCCGTCATATTCGGGGTCGTCTGATTGTTTTATCGCACTCCCGTTCTCTTACGGGTCGCTTGTTGCTGTCAGAATGGACTCTCAACAAACAAGTATTTAATCAGATTTGCTATCTATGGGAGCGCCCAATGATGTTTTATTATGACACAGCTTGCTAATCAATGGCAGACGTTTGTGTTGGCTTGTCCAGATCTCTGAGCTAATACTGTTAACGCTCTATTGATCTATAGGACGCAATGATAGGATACGCGTATCCTCCGGCGCTGTTGTTTTAACAGGTATTGCTAAGATAAACAACCACAATACATTTCTGTTGATAGCATCTCTATCTTCACAGAGATCATGAGTAATTTACTCTCTTGTCTACTGTGGATCTTAACGTGAAATCTTCCTCTATGTGAGGATCTTTTTTCACTGGGTAAATCGTGTCATCTTTATCACAACCAGCAAGGTCGCAACCTTCATGTATTCCGTTGTGTGGTCCGTATTGCATTGTAAGCACTGTACTGGACGAGCTTTGGACGCGATTTCTTACTATGGGAGATCCTCTTCTTCGCTATTCTATGCGACTAAAGTGGAGGCTCTTCCGTCGTGGTGTAGGGATCATTATGTTCATATGGTTGATCCCTCCATACTACGCATTGCTAGTTTTTAGTATACTTGTTTCACAAGATCTACTGCAGCCTGTTGTTATTTAGGTTATAGGTTTATGTTACCTCATACCTATGCACTCTACGATAGTTTACAATTGAGTCTTTTGTCTCTTTATCTAAGTCAGTTAGTAACTTTTTGATAAATAGACTTAGAATCTTTAGATTAAATTCCTATACGGATTTTAACTTCGGTTCTTATTTAGCTAAGTAATCATTTGAGCCTCTGGAAACAGTAGTTTTCAAATTCTGACCTTTTAGACAGTAATTCTGTTGGTTTCTCTTTTACTGTAGAGTCAGTGAGTTTCATGCACTATCGATGGATGATTTTCACTTTCATAGTTTCGGAATCAATACTTCCGTTACTATTTAGGTTGGATTGTTGCATAAGAGTTAGGCTCCTATTATCCGGAACCTATTATTTTAAGGTCCTTCCGTCTTCGTATGGGCATAGGCCTTTACTCTTTCCGGGTACAGTTTATGTATTTATAAACAGATATCTGTTTATTACAAGGGCGTAAGCTTCTTCTGTCTTTGATGTCTAGTAGAAGGACGTTACGCTCCATTTTATTGTTAATCGATTCTATTAACTAGCGTACTGCTTATGGTATATCATTGGCTTAGCAGTTGTGCTTAAGATTTCGGCTCTTGAAGTAAGAGTTCTTCTACTTCTTGGGCTTACATTATAGTGTTGCTATTATAGATTTTTGAAGGCTGCTCATTGCGCTCAGCCATCCATTCATGAATTTTATCTCAGAAATATCGAGTCCATTTCTGGAGGCCTCTATTGTTAGGTCTATTATCTACTGCTCAGAATGTCATTCACTTAACAGTTGCTACTATAGCTAGGTAGGCTGTCTGTTTCGGCAGTGTCTCCGTTCGGCTGCCCTCTTCGCTCTGGGCTATTTGACCCAGGGCAAGAAAAAGGGGGGGGGAGGGTGTTCCCTTGGGTCACCTGTTTTTACTATGAAAACAAGGGGATACCTCCTCCGGAGTTAGTAATTCTGAGCTGTTATTGGGATGGTTGTTTAGTGAGAAGTTTAAGTTTATAAAATTCATTCAAGTCTTAGTTTTTAAAGTATAGCTTTTGAATATTGCATATGTCAACGGACATGATTATGCAATTCTCACACACTTTTAGGAGTATAAGAGTCTCTATTCTCTAGACTTACTTTATTATTGGCTTACTTTAAAAATTATTAGTATAAGGATTATTGGATTTTAATAGAGTACATGGATGTATGAAGCTCAATTTTTGGAAGGTGTTGTATCTTTCTAATTTATCATAAATAAGAAAGATACATGTAAGGCCTATTACTTCTTTTCCCTACAGGGGATGACTCTATTTTATTTTATTGAGCGTATTCCATTTTGCTCTATGTCCTTGGCCCTCCAGCCTTTTTACTATTCAGCTATGTCTGGGTCATTGGTACAGTATAAAAATGTTAAAAAATTTATAGTAATTTATATATTTTTTATACTTACCAATGACCCAGACGGGGATGGCCCTCCCAGGAGTTGGGAACTCTTGCCTCCCCGCTGAGTACATAGCGCTTACCAGGCACTGGTTATTAGAATGATAAATGGCGCCAATTTCGGAACGTCCTGGACACTGCGCATGCGCAGTGGGGGCGAGGTGTGGAGGGCCTTTCAGGACATGTTTTCTTTAGTTTTAGATGCAAATTTTGGGGATTGGGGGGCAAAATTTGTGTTTGGCCCTATATTATAAGAGTTAGCACCAGCTATGTCTGGGTCATTGGTAAGTATAAAAAATATATAAATTACTATAAATTTTTTAACTTTCTGGACTTTTTTTGGAAATGCTTCAACGGAATTCATGCTGATCACATCTAGGTTATAACATTTGTATAATTATTAATGCTCATTAGTCTGGTAGGGGACATCATATTGCTTCAGCGATATGTGCGCTCTTGTTTACTATGGAATATGTACTGGTTGCACTAACAAGGGTATAACATTACTCTCAAATTCTAAATTATTTATTATAACAGTACTCTCAATTCTTTACATTTAAAATGGATGATTGATCCTCAGTGTCAGAGTTCACGAGAATCAAATCTGATTCTTGTGAATAATAATAATAATAATAATAAATAATTTTATATAGCGTTAAACCACCTAGGGTGCTCTAAAACGCTTTACAATAAGATGACCTAAGAGGCAATCCATATAGAAAACTGAGTTAAATAAATATGTTTTAAGTTGTCGTTTGAAAATAGGTAAGCTTGTCTGTGATCTGATCAGGGGAGGTAGCTCATTCCATAGTCGTGGACCTGCAACTGAGAAAGCTCATTCTGTCGCAAACAAAGACTTAACAAAAGGTATCGTTAGTGAAAGGTGATCAGATGAATGCAAACTTCGACCAGGTACAAGACGGGTGATGAGCTCTCTCAGGCGCCAGACCATTGATACATTTAAATATTAACAAAAGGATTTTGAATTGAATTCTACTTTTCACTGGAAGCCAGTGGAGACTTTTCAGGCCGGGTGTGATGCTGTCGTAAGGCTTAACCCCACTAATAATTCAATCAGCCGTGTTCTGAATTCTCTGCAACTGCTGTAACAGTGATGATGGAAGTCCAAGGAAAAGGGAGTTACGATAATCTAGATGGGATGTTATAAACGAATGAACCAGTTCTTCTAGATCTTTACCACTAAGGTATCGGCACAGTTTGCCTAGTTTTCTGAGTTGCCAATAGCAGGTTTTATAAATCTTTTTGATATGTTGTTCAAATGTATAATTCTTATCAAAAATGACCCCGATATTTATTGCACTGTCAGTGACCACAGCAGTATTGTCACCAACTTCAGTTGATTGAAAAGGAGAGATGAATATAGTTCTTTTCTTGGTGATGACCAGAATTTCAGTTTTAGAGTCATTCATTTTAAGCCTGTGGCTGGACATCCAATGTTTGACAGAATGAATGCATGTCTCCATTTCAAAGACGGCATTCGCAGTATCCTGAGCATCACCAGGACTAAATGCCAGGTACAGCTGTGTGTCATCCTCATAGAGGTGGTATGGCATGCTGAGGTCCCTCAACATCTGTCCAAGTGATGCCGTATATAGCGTGAATAGAATGGGGCCTAGGACAGAGCCTTGAGGTACACCACATGTCAGGGATTTGGGATGGGATCTACTGTTCTCAATACAAATTTGCTGAGCACGATGTTCGAAATAACTCTGAAACCAGCTGTAAACTACTCCAATGCCAAGTTGATTTAGAACATTGAGTAAGGAGACATGATCAACAGTATCAAAAGCTGCTGAAAGGTCTAGGAGAACAAGCAGAACAGACTTTCCCTGGTCCAAAGCACATATGATGTCATTATGCACTCTTAATAATGCTGTTTCCATACTGTGGTTGGATTTGTAGGCTGACTGAAAGGTTTCCAATAGATTGTTTTCTGATAGATGTTTATTTAATTGGCTGACGACGACCTTTTCGGTAAGCTTAGCAATAAAGGCTTGGTTAGACACTGGCCTATAATTCTTCAAGTTATTTGGATCAAGTGTTGGTTTTTTGATGAGAGGTGACATTAGAGCATGTTTCATGTCATCTGGAATATGGTCTTCAGAGAATGATGCCTGAATGATTTTAGTGATAATTGGAACCAGAGATGAAGAAACAGATTTCAAAAGAAATGTTGGAATAGGATCAAGATTGTTTGATTTACTTGAGCCAGATAAAATTAGTTTGGATATATCATCCTCAGACACAGGATGAAAATTTGAAAATGTAGTCTTGCATTTAGACACGACTGATGCAGGTGGATCTTCTTTACCAATACTTTCCTGAATAAGTTGGATTTTAGTAATGAAATAGTCGCTAAATCTAGAAACAAGATCACTGATGGTTGAATGCTCCGGAGGTACCACTTGTTTTGTATCACCTAAAAGGTGGTTTGTGACATTAAATAAATGAATCAGGACAAATTCTAAGGCCATAACTGTTTATTATACCCCCCACAAACAAAGTTTGGGGGATATATAGGAATCACCCTGTCCGTCTGTCTGTCTATCCAGGAAGACATATGGGGTTTAGGTGGCTATTTCTTGGTAGAAATGGGGTTAGGGTCACATAGTTAAATGTCATTATTCTAGGGTGGGGTTTAGAGTTGGGGTGGAGAGGGTTTAGGGTCAGTAAAGTGTAGGGTTAGGGTTTGCTACCACCCCAAAAATTTTTCTCCCAAAAAGTTGTTTTAATACAATGGACATGCATTTTAGTTAAAATAGACTAGGAATATATTGAAATTTTTATACTGTACCAATGACCCAGACATAGCTGGTGCTAACTCTTAAAATATAGGGCCAAACACAAATTTTGCCCCCCAGTCCCCAAAATTTGCATCTAAAACCAAAGAAAACATGTCCTGAATGGCCCTCCACACTTCACCTCTACTGCGCATGCGCAGTGTCAAGGACGTTCCGAAATTGGCGCCATTATTCATTCTTAGTTTGGCCCTTCATCAGTTAACATCTGACTGATCTTTGTGCTTGTAAATCTCAGTTTAAATGATGCCAGACACATAAATATTAGTGAAATGTTGATTCTAAGGAGGATATAGAAGGAGGAGAGAAAAAATGTGTGACAGAATATTATCAGGGCTGTAACTTAAAAATTTTTAATGAAATTATGTTAAGTTACCTATTTTTGAGGCAGCAGCCATTTTGTTGTCATTCTTGTTATTTAGTTACACTGATTTTTCAGTGTTTTCCTCTCTCCCTTTCCTTTAAGTCCCCTCTTGCTATTCTCCCATGCTTTTGGCATAGTTTCTGTAATTATTATTACTAAAATTTCTTGGGAGTTTTAGCTGAATAACAGAATGAATTCTGTTCTTTTCCCCATATTTACGTCTTCACCTATGGGTGGTTAGATGTTGTGTTCTGCATCTACCATCTGATGTTCTGCAGTTTCTTCCCTGGAAGTCTCTGTTTTGCATCAGATAGTGTATTTTTGGTAACTGATTTCGGGCCTGGGTGCCTGGAGTCTTATTTTAGTGTTTTTACACTCATTGTTTACTTTTACAACAGCCCTCTGTGTGAGGGGGGGATTTCTTGAAAATAATATCTTGATGTTAATTTAATCATAACTAGATATATTATTATTGTTCGTAAGTGTTGCATAAATTGTTTAAAATATTTTTAAATTTTTTGTCCACACTTAGGCTTGGGATCCATTGGGGTTCAACGTTACTTTTCAGAAACTTGGGCTGTTCTGAAAAAATATTTTTTCAAAATATTTTGATTTCAATTATTTTTTCTATGTTAATGGATCATATTATTATTATGTATTTTGATTGTCAGGGGTTGGTGCGAGTACCAGGACTTTGTTTTCTTTTCACATTGAAAGGATTTTGATCAATTGTAATAAGAGGAAGCTTCCTCTGACTTTTATAATCATTCTATATGTAGTCAGTGTACTCGCATTAACTCCTGTTCTGTATCTGATGATTTCGATGACAACATGGGAAGCGTATGTCACGGTATGTTAGTGGGGAATTGGACATTCCGGTCCTTTCCCCACAGGGTCACTCTACTTTATCAATTTCTATTTCAGACGATCAAGATTAGGGTGATGTATCGTGATGTCTTCCAACAGTGTGCCTCCGTCGTCACAATTAATGAAGGGCTAGCGGAAAAGTGCTCATGTAAATACGCCAATTGCCTAAGAGGACCCTAGTAGGTTCGACGGCCTTTGACGTCCGCTAGCTCGCCCGGTGTAGCGTCCATTCATCGAATGGTTCGGCAGCCGGGTTCGTCCGTTGCGGTCTAGAAGGAGTTTTGGGGTGATGCGAGCACTATAAATCAACCAAATGCACACCCAGTGACGGCGGATTAGAGGGAGAACGGAGGAAGCCTTTTAGTCCGGTTCATAGCTCGTTCTGGTCCATCCGGACGGCGAGCGAGAGAGGCCCCTCTCTCGTACAACAACATCTGGCCCCAGATGTTGTGGTACAAAATGTTTCGCATTCGGAGCATACGTCCGCCGCTCGGGACGCTCCGACATATAGTCAGTCCGGAGAGACTGTCAATAAGGCTTCCTCATTCTCATGGTAGCGCACACGACCGCTCTTGGCTATGTGACCTCGGATATCCAGTCAGCTTCGCCAGTCAGAGAATCATCGGCGACCAGGTCACACCATCCGGTAGCCAGGGACACGAGGCCTGCAGACTCCGGACGTTCGCATAGGAAGTGTGCGGGAGTCAACGTACACGGAGCTTCCGGCAGCAATGCATCGTAAGACCGCTACTGCACAGGCCTCGGGGACGGATGTGCTATCCTAAATAGCACAGCTTATCGCAGCATCCCAGCATCAACTGAATCTGTCGCATAATGTTTTATCCGACGATGCTGGGTCGGGACGCTCCGCGGAAGCGGGTACGGACGTCCGAAAATTTCATCCGGTCCGACGGGATACCGAAAGGGATTTGGAGGATTTCGAGCTTTCCCTTTCGGAACAACATATGCCGTTGTGTATGTCATCTGACTTGATCTTCTACAGGTTCTTTCGCGGACCAGAATGCTGCGATGCCGCATAAGAAACTGATAGCGTCGGTGGACTTAGAAATTTTTGGGTCGGTTCAGGGACATCGTCCCTCAGTTCCGACATAGTCCAATAATGTCACACAAACTTTCGAATTATTGAACGACGCTATATATTTATTATTATATGCTTGCTATTACCAAGCATTTCTGGTTTCTTGTTCGCAAAGTTACGGAGATGTCTTTCAAAAGTGTGCCTCTGTCATCATAGTTAATGAAGAGCTAGCGGCAATAAGTGCTCATGAAATATGTCTATCGCCTAAGAGGTCCCTTGTAGGATCGACGGAGTGACATTCGCTAGCTCACCCGGTGTAGCATACATTCATCGAATGGTTCGGCTGCCGGGTTCGTCCGTTGCGGTCTAGGAAGGAGATTTGGGTGATGCGAGCACTATAATTACTTTAGTACTCACCCAGTGACGGCGGATTGAGGACAGATCGGAGGAAGCCTGTTAGTCCGGTTCCTGGCTTGTCCAGGTCCGTCCGGGCTGTGAGCGAGAGAGGTCCCTCTCTCGTCCAACAACATAGGGGACCGCATGTTGTGGTTCAGATATTATACATTCGGAGCATAGGTCCGTTGCTCGGGACACTCCGTTATATTGACAGTCCGAGAGACTGTCGATAATGCTTCCTCATCCTCACAGCAGTGCACACGACCGCACATTGGCTACGTGATATCGAGTATCCGATCAGTTTCGTCATTCAGTGATTCCACGGTGAACAGGTCACGCCATCCGGTAGCCAAGGGACACGAGGCCTATACACTCCGTTCGCTCGCATATTAGTAGTATGCTCGGGGTAACGATCACGGAGCTTCCAGCGGCAATGCATCGTAGGACCGCTTCTCCACAGGCCTCAGTGATGGACGTGCTATCCGAGTTAGCACAGTTTTTTCGCAGCATCCCAGCAATCGACAGTTTCTTGGTCGAATCAGGATTATCCGACGGCACTGGGTCGGTGCGGTCCGTGGTTGCATCAGGTACGGACGACCGAACGCTTTATAGGGTCCGACAGGATGGCGAAAGGAATTCGAAAGATTTCGAGTTTTCCCTTTCGTAGCATCGGAAGCTGCCATACATATCTTCCGGCATTATCTTCCAGTGATTGTTATTTCGGACTACATTGCTGCGATGTTGGATAAGAGACTTATAGCATCATTGGACTCGGAATTTTGGATCGGTTCAGGGACATTGTCCCTGACTTACCGACACAGTCCAATAATGTCATTAGAACATGTGTATTATTTATCGACGCTATATATATATATAAGCCTGCTACCAAGCATGATAGTTTAGTTTCTTGTCCGCAATGCTCATTTCTGCCTTTTATCATTTATACGAATACTTTATTTTGGCAGAACAGGGCATCCCGAGAGTTCATATGCGTCTAGACAGCGTGGTTAAAGACTGGAAATAATCTTTTTCGCCGTCTATGTCTTTTCCAACCACATTGTTGGAAACGACAATGATGTCTAATAGACCTAACTTAGACGCTTTATCATACGTAATCCGCCTTACTGAGGCGTTATCATTACGTCTTCTAGAGAAAGAATTCCGGGATATGATCCTCAATGCGATTTCTTTTGAGGGCAGTAGTTTGTTCACGTATAACTCCGCCCTTCAGTGGCTGCTTGGAGTTGGTTAGACGGGACGCAGCCCTAGCTACATCCACGCGCGTGGATAGTAAGGTGAAGAACTCTCTCAGAGTCGCTTCGTTCTCGGAGAAGCTTCTCTTCGACGGCAACTTTTCAGCAATCCATGAATTGCTCGATTTACACGTTCTCTTGTCTATCTAGTGTAGCAAGAGATTCAGACTGGGGCAAACATTCGGTGGTTGACTCAGAGAGTGCCACTGCAGTTGCCGGATCCGAGTTTTATAATTATGACGGTTGCCAGTCAAACAGGTTGGGATATAATATTGATCCCAACGGATTCGAAGTGCCAGGGTCTTTGGGTTCCGCAGTCTCTAAGCAAGTACTTATCTTCCACGGAATAATGTTTTTTTAGGCTTGCTTTATGTCATTGGATGAACATTATTCAGAAATGCATGTCCAAATCCTGTCCGTTAATTCGACAGTAGTGGCGTATCTCCGGAACCAGGGAGGCACTCATTCGTTTCCGTTATTCAATTTAATGGAAAGAATCCTTCTGTTTGTTATAGTACACCAAGTTCTGCTTCGGTCCGTCATATTCCGGGTCGTCTGATTGTATTACCGGACTCCCGTTCACTTATGGGTCGCTTGTTGCCGTCAGAATGGACTCTCAACAAACAAGTATTCAATCAGATTTGCTATCAGTGGGAGCGCCCAATGATAATTTATTTACGACACAACTTGCTAATCAATTGCAGACGTATGTGTTTGATTGTCCGGATCTCTGAGCTTATGTTGTTAACGCTCTATTGATCTAATAGGACGGAATGATAGGATATGCGTATCCTCCTGCGCTGTTGTTTCAGCAAGTATTGCTAAGATAAACAACCACAATACATTTCTGTTGATAGCATCTCTGTCTTCACAGAGACCGTGGATAAATTTACTCTGATGTCTACTGTGGGACTTAACGCGAAATCTTCCTCCATGAGAGGATCTTTTTTCGCTGGGTAAAATCGTGTCATCTTTATCACAACCCGCAAGGTCTCAACCTTCACGTATTCCATTGTGTGGTCCTTATTGCATTGTAAGCATTGTACTGGACGAGCTTTGGACGCGATTTCTTACAATAGGAGAACCTCTTCTTCGCTATACTATGCGGTTAAGTGGAGGCTCTTCCGTTATTGGTGTAGGGATCACTATGTTGATATTGTTGATTCCTCCATACTAGTCATTGCAACTTTTTAGTATACTTGTTTGACAAGATCTACTGCAGCCTGTTATTATTAAGGTTATAGGTTTATGTTACCTCATACCTATGCACTCTATGATAGTTTACAATTGAGTCTTATGTCTCTTTATCTAAGTCAGTTAGTAACTTTTCGATAAATAGACTTAGAATCATTAGATTAAATTCCTATACGGAATTTAACTTCGGTTCTTATTTAGCTAAGTAATCATTTGAGCCTCTGGAAACAGTAGTTTTCAAATTCTGACCTTTTAGACAGTAATTCTGTTGGCTTCTCTTTTACTGAAGAGTCAGTGAGTTTCATGCACTATCGGTGGATGATTTTCACTTTCGTAGTTTCGGAATCACTACTTCCTTTACTATTTAAGTTGGATTTTCGCATAAGAGTCAGGCTCCTAATTAATATCCGGAACCTATTGTTATTAAGGTCCTTCCGTCTTCGTATGGGCATAGGCCTTTACTCTGTCCGGTTAGAGTTTATGTATTTATAAACAGATATCTGTTTATTACTACGGGCGTAAGCTTCTTCTGTCTTTGATGCCTAATAGAAGGACGTTACGCTCCATTCTATTGCTAATGGATTCAATTAACTATCGATACTGCTTATGGTATATCATTCACTCAGCAGTTGTGTTTGAGATTTCGGCTCTTGAAGTAAGAGTTCTTCTACATCTTGGGCTTACATTAATAGTGTTGCTATTATAGATTTTTGAAGGCTGCTCATTGCGCTCAGCCATCCACATTCATGAATTTTTATCTCAGAAATATCGAGTCCATTTCTGGAGGCCTCTATTGTTAGGTCTATTATCTACTGCTCAGAATGTCATTCACTTAACAGTTGCTACTATAGCTAGGTAGGCTGTCTGTTTCGGCAGTGACTCCGTTCTGCTGCCCTCTTCGCTCTGGGCTATTTGACCCAGGGCAAGAAAAAGGGGGGGGGGGGGGGGGAGGGTGTTCCCTTGGGTCACCTGTTTTACTATGAAAACAAGGGGATACCTCCTCCGGAGTTAGTAATTCTGAGCTGTTATTGGGATGGTTGTTTAGTGAGAAGTTTATGTTTTAAAAATTCATTCAGGTCTTAGTTTTTAAAGTATAGCTTTTGAATATAGCACGTGTCAACGGACATTATTATACAATCCTCAGACACTTTTAAGGAGTATTAAGAGTCTCTATTCTCTAGACTTACTTTATTTATTGGCTTACCTTAAAAATTATTAGTATAAGGATTATACTAGATATTAATAGAGTACATGGATGTATGATGCTCAATTTTGGAAGGTGTTGTATCTTTCTAATTTATCATAAATAAGAAAGATACATGTAAGGCCTAATACTTCTTTTTCCCTAGAGGGGATGACTCTATTTTATATAATTGAGCGTATTCCATCTTGCTCTATGTCCTTGGCCCTCCAGCCTTTTTACTATTCAGCTATGTCTGGGTCATTGGTACAGTATAAAAATGTTAAAAAATTTATAGTAATTTATATATTTTTTATACTTACCAATGACCCAGACGGGGATGGCCCTCCCAGGAGTTGGGAACTCTTACCTCCCCGCTGAGTACATAGCGCTTACCAGGCACTGGTTATAAGAATGAATAATGGCGCCAATTTCGGAACGTCCTTGACACTGCGCATGCGCAGTAGAGGTGAAGTGTGGAGGGCCATTCAGGACATGTTTTCTTTGGTTTTAGATGCAAATTTTGGGGATTGGGGGGCAAAATTTGTGTTTGGCCCTATATTTTAAGAGTTAGCACCAGCTATGTCTGGGTCATTGGTAAGTATAAAAAATATATAAATTACTATAAATTTTTTAACTTTTCATTAGTCTAGGGTGGGGTTTAGAATTTGGGGTGAGGGGAGTAGGGTTAGGGTCAGTAAAGGGTAGGGTCAGGGTTGCTACCACCCCAAAAATTTTCCCCAAAATTACTTGTTTTAATATAATGGACATGCATTTTATTGCAGTCCCATAAAAATAACCACATAACTACCAATTGTTAGAATATCCGTCCATCTGTCCGTCTGTCCATCCTTATAAGCTCCTAAACTGTTTGAAGAATTTTCATGAAACTTTACACAATGGAAGAACTCCATGTGAAGATGTACATGAAGCAATATAATTCCGTTCTGACATTTCCAAGGGGAGATAATCTAACTTATACATTTCAGGCGGGGTGGGGGGGGGGGGGGGGGTATCCTCTAGTTTTTGAATGGCCCTTTGAAGCATCTTAAACTTATATTATCATTTCTATATTTCAGATAATAATGGGTTTTGCCATCTTATTGTTATATAATCTTCCATCAGAAGTTGGATTGGAATCACCCAAAAAAGGTATAATCTTGAGCCATTAACCCTCTTCGTAACAAATCAGCCATATCAGCCGATATTGGAACTAGAAGTCCTGTTACAATTAGCACAGAAAACGCTTGTTTTAGTAAATGCTCTCCTTACTGCAGAAGAATGAAGTAGTCTGAAATACACAAGAGCATTTGCGCTGTGCAATGCAAAATGTAATGCGCTATTACCGAGGTCGGTAGTGAAATCTCGAACTGAACTGATCAAACTGAAAGAAAATATTGAGGCTGCACTATGTGAAGTCTGATTTACTGCTAAATTGCTGTGAGATAGATTTTTCACCGAGTAATTATTTTCAACTTCTGAAGACAAAACACAAGAAGAACTTGCAAACTTTCATCACATGGACCACTGGGTGCAACATGGATCACCAGGTTGCACTTGGTGATCCTTGTGATGAAAGTTTGCAAGCGTTTCTTGAGTTGTTTTTAACAATTATATATACATTTCGAGTGGAGAATATATGGTGCAGTGATTTTTTCGAAAAAAACTCTGTACATGCAGTCGAATTTTAAATCTATTTATGTCATTACATGTACTTGTATCCCAGTAGAGCTTAGGAATGATGTTAATGATCTCCGTTTATTAGTATAGAATTGTACAGAGTTGGGCATGCTGTTTTTCTACAGAAATTGAGTAAGGCTAATGGTGCAGTTCAATAGGGACAAACGTGCACTTACTCAGCACACCATTACTTCAAAATAGTGCACAATACAGCCACAGGACTTCTAGTTTCAACTGTATATCAATTTTCACTGTTGTGCTTGCTTAGCTCTCTTTTGGCTGTTCAAACTTTACACAGTAAACAGAAAAGTAGCTTCAAGAATGTGAGGAATATTCTCCAATATTCTTTACCTAGAATGTTCATTTCTTTCACTGATTCCTGATTGTATCTTATATCACCCCATTAAAAGTCTATATTTATCTGTATATCTAAAGCAAACAGCTGTGACCTACTTAAGCACACAAGTAAGCTAAAAATAGATCCTGTATAACAGTATATTCTAAACAACTAATATATACATTTATGATATGACCCGTCCGTTTTGTTCACTTTAAAACATTTGATATTTTGTTTTCATATTAATCTGTGATAAATAAAGCCTTCCGTCAATTTCATTGGTCAATTTCAAAACAAGATAATTTGATTGGCTGAACAAAATACAACTGGGCCACATTTTCATAATTTGCATAATTAGAATTGGGAGCTTTCATTGGTCAATTTCAAAACTGGACAATTTGATTGGCTAAACAAAATACAACTGGGTCACATTTGCATAATTTCAGTAGGGAGAATTTACATTATCTGTCCTATTTAGGGTGGGTTATATTGTGTTAATCTTTTACCTACAAGAAAAATGCCATTCATTTTTTTTTATATTTTCACTTTTTGCTTTAAAAACATAGGTTATGACCCCTCATTGGAATGAGCTCGATGAGCTCGTTCCAATGAGGAGTCATAACCTATGTTTTGGAAGCAAAAAATGAAAATTTTTAGTTATACGAGGATGTTTTTTCCAAGTGCAACTCAAGTTAGGTGATGGGTTAAAAAGTCATACTAAGTGGCTAATTTGTGCATGTGTATGTCATATGATAAATAGAATATGAAATGAGTGTTTTTCTCATATAATATTTATGAAACGCGTCAGAGGCTCGCCAAAACGGAAAATTCTTAGACTCGTTTCATAAATATTATATGAGAAAAACACTCATTCCATTTCCTCTATGTCTGTGAAAGAAATGTTATTTGAAAAGGTCACTCCGTACAAACAAGTGATTACCTCGGGCATAGTCTGTTTTCTCTTATTCAAAATGATTATAGTGAATATTAATTGTATTACGATGTAACTGGTTGAGTGTTGGAAGCCACCATCATGGCTCAATTGAAAAGTACTGAGTCACTTTAGTGACTTTAGACTACAGTACAAGTCAAAATAAGTTGTAGAATAACCACTATAAACTATGCATCTTTCTCTTCCTAAACTGATAAGGCCAGAAGCTGACATCATTTTCTGAAAAGCTCTCATTGAGAGCTTTCCAGAAAATGATATCAGATTCTGATCTTATCAGTGCAGGAGCAGCAGTATACTTGGTTTATTGTGGTTATGCCACAACTTATTTTGACTTGTACTGTATATGCATGAGCTTGTTCTTTCCTCAGAAGTAGGAAAAAATGTTTACAGAAATTTGTTTCATCGCATTTTATTGGAGAGTGCCAATAGGCCCTCTCCAATGAATTTTGATGAACAGGGACCAGCCTAGGGGGGAATTTTAGGGAGACTTCAAGTCTCCCTCCAGAAAAAATAGGGAGACTGCAGAGTCATGTAGAGAGACTTCATAGGCAAGTGGGGAAAATTAAGAATATTCATGTACCACCCCCGCCGCCCCTTCATATTTTCAATTTGTGGTCCTCCATTAACGTCCAAATAATCCAGGTCCAGTTGTCTATGATGCATCTATGCCAGGTTAAAAAATCACAAAGTAATTATTTACTGAAAATCCCCCACTGCTACACTCTCCTTCATGACCCCTCCCCTCTTCTTCGTGCCAATCCCCCAGCACCCTCCTGTGGTTGCCTTTCGCCAAAGTCTACTAAGCTAATAATTTCCTAAGTCTGAAAGTGTGAACAGGACCAGATGTAAGAAGGTTGCTTTGGAGGTACTTTGTTAGTTAATAAACAAAATACATTCTGGGGTCGAGTATTTTGTAAAAGAAATGTCATTCCGCATCATTTTTATGGAATTCTGGTGTCATTCCGCGTCATTTCGTGTCACTCCGGTGTTTAGGAGGACCCTTTTTCAAAATCGTCCACATGCACACTTGTGTCCTGTACAAAGCTTTTCTTGTCATCACTAAAGCTTTTCTTCATGTGTTTCAATTCCATTCGTGTTTTTCTGGGAATAGACAGCCCAACAGTTAACAGTCGTCAGCAAAATAAAATGAAAATACTGTGTTATAAAATACGTCCGTTGTGTATACATTGCATGAAGCAATATAATTCCGAGCTGACATTTCCAAAGAGAGATAACCTAACTTATAGATTTCAGGTGCTGGGGGAGGGAGGGGGGGGGGGGGGGGGGGGGGGTATCACTTTGTGAGCTTGATCACAGTACCTCTAATTGGAGATTGTCATTAGACACTCTCCAACAAATTTTAACAAATGTTATTTATTACCCAAATTTTACCAACCTACGCCCCCCCTCCCCCCCCCCCCCCCCCCCCCACACACCTTGTTGGTAACATAGTATTTTTGAGAAAAAAATACTCATGTTAGACAAAAAAAATAGTTTTGATTCTCAAGAGAATTTTTTTTTCAAATCAGTAAGGGAGGTAGGATTTCATTTTTTCTTTATTACCAGGTACCATCGGGACTATAAATTATGAGGAACATAGCCATGGCGATCCATCCCAGAGTGTCATATGTTATATATAGTTCAGCGATTTGGACATAGCAGCTACCCCACAGAGCAGGTGTAGCCACTACATTCAGATCGCTTAGCTAATGTTGTACAGAGATGCATTTTTTCGATAATAAAATGCAAAGCAGGAGAGGTATAACACCGTACAAACATTGATTTAACCTGATATCTCTCGAATGAGTATGTTATTCAATGCATGTATACTCATAGTTAGAAATATATCCCAAACCATAACATTTTCACTTGTATACACAAATGCACATGTTCGTTTCGTTCAATTCAACAACTTTGTATATTTTTATACTGTACCAATGACCCAGACTTAGCTGGTGCTAACTCTAAAATATTTAGGGCCAAACACAAATTTTATCCCCCAATCCCCAAAATTTGCATCTAAAACCGAAAATTACATGTCCTCTATGGTCCTCCATACTTTTACTCCACTGCGCCTACGCAGTGTCAAGGAGGTCTCGAAATTGGCGCAATTATCATTCTTTGTTTGGCCCTCAATTCAGTTACAACTGACTGATATTTGTGCTTGTAAATCTCAGTTTAAATGATGCCAGACACATAATTATGAGAGAAATGGTGGATATAAGGAGGAAATAGGAGGAGAGGAAGAAACAGTGGAAGGAAATGTTCAGGGCTGTAACTTATCATTTTTTTTTTACGAAATTATTTCATGTTACCTATTTTCGAGGCATGACCCTGTTGTGGTCATTCTTGCTATGAATGTTCCATTGTTTGACCAGTGTTTCCTCTCTCCCTTTCCTTTATTGCCCTTAGCTATTCTCCCATGCTGGTGGCATATTTTTTGTAATGTTCATTACTAATATTTCTTGGGAGTTTTGGCTTGGAAACAGAATAATATTCTGTTTTTTCCCCATGTTTACGTCCTCACCCTTGGGTGTTTAGGCGTTTTGGTCTGCATCTACCATCTGATGTTCTGCAGTTTCTTCTCTGGAAGTCTCTGTTTTGCATCAGATAGTGTTTAAATTGGTAACTGATTTCGGGCCATGTTTATCAGTGCCTGGAGTCATGTTTCCGGTTGTGAACACTTTTTGTTTGTGTTGACAACTGTTACTTCTGATAGTGATTACTTGCCCTCTGCTTAGTTCAGTTCATAGCAAGATACATTAATATTGTCCATAAGTGTTACATTAATGTTTTGAAATGGTTTTAAAATTTTTGTCCACACTTAGGCTTTTTTGGGATCCATTTGGGCTCATTGTTCCCATTGGGAACTTGGGCTCTTCTGAGAATTTTTTCAAAAATTTTTCTTTTTTGGAAATTATTTTCTTTCGAAATATTATAATGGGTTATATTATATTATGTATCTTTATTTCAAGGGTTAGTGGGAGTAATATGACTGTCTATATTTTTTCTTGATGAAAAAATATTGTTCAAATTGTAATGCGAGGATATGTTCCTCTAATTCTCAGGTTCATTGTGTTTCTTATAGTCAATGTATTCGCACTAATTCTTGCTCTGTGTGTGTTGATTGGAATGACAACGTTGGAGACATGTGTCACGGTATTTTATTAGCGGTGAGGGGTCCATTCCAGTCCTCTCTCCACAGGGTCACTCTACTTTATCAGTCTCTTTTTCAGAATTCAGAGTGATGTTTCCATGATGTCTTCAACAAATGTGTCTCCATCGTTGCAATATTACAGCTAGCGGGAAGTGCTCAAGGTATTACGACAATTGCCGGGAGTTCCCTAGTAGGATCGAAGGCATTGATTGCCCACTAGTCTGCCCGGTGTCGAATGGATCGGCATCCGGGTTCGTCCGTTGCGGTCCAGGGAAGCAGATTGGGTGATGCGAGCTCTATAAAGCCTCAAAAGTGCACACCCAGCAACGACGGATCCGAGGATAGTATGGAGGAAGCCTGTCAATCCGGTAGCTAGCTCGTCCAGGTCCACCTGGACCGCGAGCGAGAGAGGCCCCCTCTCTCTTACATCAACATTTGCGCCGCGATGTTGTTGTATGTTTGTTCGTTAGTCGGAGCTTACGTCCACTCCTCCTGCTCGGGACGCTCCGTCGCAAAGACAGTCCGACGCGGCTGTTATATTGGCTTCCTCATCCTCATGTCAACACACACAACCTCACCTTGGCTATGTGACCGCAGATTTCCAGGGGACGTTCCCATATTATATAAATGCAGGATTGAACGTCCCTGGTGCTCCTGCTTCGGCGACCAAGGAATACACGTCGACCAGGTCACTCCATCTGCTAGCCAAGGACACGAGGCCTTTCCAGTTGGGACGTTCGCATATTATATAAATGCAGGAATGAACGTCCCTGGAGCTTCCAGCGGATAATTACATAGGACCGTGGCTCCACAGGTCTCATTGAGTAACATGAACAAGGTGATGTTACCGTGATGTCTTCGTAAGTGTGCTTCCGTCATCACAGTCAAATGAAGAGCTAGCAGTAAAAGTGTTCATGCAGATACGTCAATTGCCTAAGAGGTCCCAAGTAGGATCGACGGCGTTTGCGTCCTCTAGCTCGCCCAGTGTAGTGACCATTCATCGAATGGCTCAGCAGCCGGGTTCATCCGTTGCGGTCCAGGAAGGAGATTTGCGTGATGCGAGCACTATAAAATACAATATGCACACCCAGTGACGACGGATTCGAGGATGGTACCGAGGAAGCCTATTAGTCCGGTTCCTAGCTCGTCCAGGTCCATCCGGGCTGCGAGCGAGAGAGGTCCCTCTCTCGTACTACAACATCTGTGCCCAGATGTTGTGGTACAAAACGTTCCTCAGTCGGAGCATACGTCCACTGCTCGGGACGCTCCGTTATATAGACAGTCCTGAGAGACTGCTCTTTCGGCTTCCTCATCCTCACGGCCGCACACGCGACCGCACCTTGGCTACGTGACCAGTGATATTCAACCAACATCGCCGACCAGGGATTCTACGGCGACCAGGTCACGCCATCTGGTAGCCAAGGATATGAGGCCTTGATACTCCGCACTTTCGCATATAAGAAGTATGCAGGAGTCAACGTCTAAGGCGCTTCCAGCGGCTACATCCTGTAAGACCACAGCTCCACAGGCCTCACTGATGGACATGCTATCACAGATAGCACAAATTATCGCAGCATCCCAGCAACCAACAGTAACTCTGTCAGATCAGGAATTATCCGAGGAAGCTGGGTTGGTATGTTCCGCTGCAGGTTCAGGCACGGACGACCAAGAATTACAAGTGGTCCGACAGGATGGCGAAAGGGATACGGAGGAGTTGTATTTTTCCCTTTCGGAACAACATAATTGCCGTAGAGTACATCCGGCATTATCATCTGACGTTGTTCCTCCAGACCAGAAATGTCTGCATTGCCGGATAAGAGACTGATAGTGCCACTGGACTCAGAAGTCTTAAGTCTTAATCGGTTTAGGGACATCGTCCCTCAGTTTCCGACATAGTCCAAAAATGTCTCACGGATATTTGAACTATTGAATGACGCTATATATAACTTGCTACCTAAACGGGCAAGTCCGGTTTCTTACCAGCAAATACTCTACATGTGCCTTTCATCAATTCAAGAAATAATTTCGAAATGGCAGGACAGAGCATTCCGAGAGTTTCCATGCGTCTAGACGACCAGGACAAAGACCTAGTATTGTATATACCGTCGTCAATGTCAATTCCAACCACGATGTTGGAAATGGCAATATGTCTAGCAGGGTTAGCTTAGACGCATCATCGTATGCAGATCACCTTACCAGAGCGTTATCATTACGTCTCAAAGGAAAAAGAATTCCAGGATGTACAACCTCCTTAAGAGTTCTTTCAAGGGCCTCACGTATAACTCCGCCCTTTTAGTGGCGATATGTAGTTGGTTAGACGTGACGCAGCCCTGGCTACACCCACACGTGTGGATAGTAAGGTGAAACACTCTCTCAGAGTCGCTCCGGTGTCTGGAGAGTTTCTCTTCGACGGCAAGCTTTCCGCTATCTATGATCAGATAACTAAGAAAGCTTCAGACTCTCTGCTATTCAAATCCGCTTCCATAGAGTCGGATTCAGCGGAGAAAAGTAGGACAGGCACTTCAAGGGCGAATATGTCCAAGGGAAGTTCCTATAGAGGTTCCTATGCGTCCTCTAGGTCTTACTCTAGAGACCGTCAAGGTAACGACTCAGGTAGGGGGCATAATACTGGCTGAGACATTCGGTCAGACGCCCCTAGGTCGACGGGGCGAGGTGCGAGCTGTGGAGGACATAGTTTCTCCTTCCGCAAGCCTCGCAGGACCAGGAGGTAATGGTATTAACCTCTATCGTGAACCAGTGAGTGGAAGACTGTCGAGTTTCTCAATCAATTGGGAGTAGATTACGGACGTCCCTTGGATTCGAGGGGTGATTTCGCAAGGACTAAATTGTCCTTCAACCGAAAGCTCCGTTAACTCGAAGTCCAAGGTGGACTTAGCTTCCGTCAAGTCTGCAGGAAGAGGCTCGCTTCCATCAGAAGTCCAGTCTCTTCTGGAGAAGATCGCGATAGAGATCGTAGAAATGCAGGAATCTCCAGGTTTCTACAACCATCCTTTTCTGGTTCTGACACCAGACGGCTCGTTCCGTCCACTCATAAATCTGAGCTGGATAAACAAGGTGAACGTGGCTCCAAGATTCTATATGGAGACCATCCGATCGGTCAGAGCGAGTATTCGGGTGAACGACTATGCTATATGCATAGATCTCAGGATGCGTACTTTCACATCATGGTACATCAGAAAGTATATTCGCTTCGCCGTCATAGGAGTCGTGTATCAGCTCCGAGCAATTTGTTTCGGTCTGAATCTAGCGCCCTGGGCTTTCACTCGAATAATGAACTTGGTAATGACTCATTTCCGTGCTCATTCATCTGAGGTAACGTCAGCCTACCTGGACGACATTCTTCAGAGGTATAGCAATGAGTTAACGCTTCAGAACGATGTGCAGAATCTGCTTCTATTGCTCCGACGTCTCGGTTTCATAAGTAAATGAGAAGAAGTCGGATCTGGTGTCGTCCAAGTCATTCACCCACCGGGGATGAACTTTGAGACGCACAACAATCTCGTTCATCTGCCGATAACCAGAGCGAAATTTAATCAGTTGTCACGCTCGCTATTGTCTTCACAGACAAAGTTACAGTAAGAGATTTCATGAGACTGATAGGTTTGTGCTGAGCTGCCGTGGATTTTATTCCAATGGGGCGGCTACGTCCTCTCCAAATTTTTCTGACCCAGAATTGGAGGGTGAAGATTCATTCGCTCGATACAGACATCCTATGTCAAATCAAGTGAACAAGAGATTCAGACTTGGGCAGATATTCAGTGGTTAACTCAAGGAGTTCCACTGCAATTGCCGGATCCGAGTTTTACAGTTTTGACGGATGCCAGTCAAACAGGTTGGGACGCAACATTGAGCCCAACGAATTTGAAGTGCCAGGATCTTTGGGATCCGCAGTTCCTAATCAAGCACATAAACATCAAGAAATGATGTCAGTTTGGCTTGCACTACGTCATTGGATGAACGTTATTCAGAATGCTCACATGCAAATTCTGTCCGACAATTCGACGTTATTATTCGGAACCAGGGTGGCACTCATTCCATTCTGTTTGTACTAGAACATCAAGTTCTCCTATCGGTCCGTCATATTCTGGGTCGTCTGAACGTATTAGCGGACTCCCTGTTACGGAGGGGCCGCTTGTTGCCGTCAGAATGGACTTTCAACAAACGAGTATTCAATCAGATTTGCTACCAATGAGAGCGGCCAATGATGGACTTATTTGCGACGCATCTCAACAATCAGTTGCAGACGTATGTGTCACCATGTTCGGACCCTCGAGCGTTTGCAGTAGACGCTCTATCGATCTCGTGAGATGGAATAATAGAATATGCGTATCCTCCAGCGCCGTTGATTCAGCAGATATTGCTCAAGTTAAATAATCTCAATGCAAAATTCTGTTGGTAGCATCTCTATCTCCACAAAGACTGTGGATTAATCTACTCAGGCGTCTGTTGTGGGACATGCCGTGGAGGCTTCCTCCACATTTCGGTCCATTCTATGGCTAGATGGATTCAATTAACTATCAGTACTGCTTATGATAATATCTTCAACTCAGCAGTCTGTGCTTAAGATTTCAGCGCATGAAGTAAGAGCGCTTTCTACATCATGGGCTTACGCTAATAGTGTTGCTCTTACAGATCTAATGGGGGATGCATATTGGTTTCAGCCTTCCACTTTCACGAATTTGTACCTTAGAACAATTGAGTCCATTTCTGGAGATCTGCTTTGTTTAGGTCCGTTATCTGTTGCTCAGAATGTCGTCCACTAAACAGTTGCAACTATAGTTGTGTAGGCTTTCGGTTCCGGCAGTGACTCTGTCCTGCTGCCCTCTTCGCTCTGGAGTATCAAAAACATAGGTTATGACCCCTCGTTGGAACGAGCTCGACGAGCTCGTTCCAACGAGGTGTCATAACCTATATTTTTGAGACAAAAAATGAAAAACATTAGTTATTCAAGAATTTTTTTGCAAGTGTCGTCTGCTTTCCATGTTAGGTAAAGGGTTAAAAGTGTCCGAGGATTGTATATTAACGCCTGTATGACATGTGGCATATACAAATGCTTCACACCGAGCTACACTTTAAAAATATTACATGGATGAGTAAACATTAGCTTTACAATTTAAAATCATCCCGGTACCGACTGGAATTACTGACTCCAGGGGAGGTATTCCTTTGCTTATCACTATAAAGCAGGTGACCTAAGGGAACACCCGCACCCCCCCCCCCCCCTTCCCTTTGCCCTGGATCAAATATTCCAGAGCGAAGAGGACGAGCTCGTTCCAACGAGGGGTCATAACCTATGTTTTTGAGACAAAAAATGAAAAAATAATGAAAATTAATTGGCGATTTTTGAGAATAGCGCTGGCCGGTTTTGGCCGTTACGTTGGGTAAAGGGTTAATGAGTATAAAGAGTCTCATTTCTCTGGACTCCCTTTATTTATTGGCTTTCCTTTAAAAATAATGAGCATAATGGAATATTTTGGAGGTTAATAGAGATCATTGATGTTATTGTTCTCAAGTACAGAATGGTGTTGTGTCTTTCTCATTTTGATGCAAATAGAAAGATACATGTAAAGCCTATTTCTCCTTTCTCATCGAGGGGATAATTCTGTATATGTAGTTGAGTCTATTGGATTTTCTTCATGTCCTAGGCCCTCCAACCTTTTTAATATTCAGCTAAGTCTGGGTCATTGGTACAGTATAAAAATGTTAAAAAATTTATAGTAATTTATGTATTTTTTATACTTACTAATGACCCAGACGGGGATGGCCCTCCCATGACTTGGTAACTCATACCTCCCCGCTGAGTACATAACGCTTACCAGGCATTGGTTGTAAGAATGATAATTGCGCCAATTTTGAGACCTCCTTGACACTGCGCATACATAGTGGAGAAAAGTATGGAGGACCATATAGGACATGTAATTTTCGGTTTTAGATTTTGGGGATTGGGGGGGTAAAATTTGTGTTTGGCCCTAAATATTTTAGAGTTAGCACCAGCTAAGTCGGGGTCATTGGTAAGTATAAAAAATATATAAATTACTATAAATTTTTTAACTTTCGGAATCTGGAATTTTGGGCTCAAACTTTACAACAAAAGTCATTTCCCCTGTATCTGCTATTTGTTTGTGGTTATTTTACAAGATAAACTATTATTGAAACTGACTCCCCAGTACATAGATTCATGCTTCTTAGCTCAAGATCGTGTTGAAATCGATCAAGGAATTTCTGACTTTACGCATTGATGTTTCCTATTTCCTAATCTCTGAGAATCAAATGTAATATTTTTGTTGGCCTTACAAATCACCTTTGGAAAAGAATTGAATATTAAACCAATTAACTTGCTTCCACTGTAGTTGTTTTGCACTGGATTTCAGGTGTAATTTGGAATCGGTGAAAATAGGTCCTCTTTCATATTCTTTCAGAACAGCCGATCGACAAATCATCAACAGAACAAAAAATGCCTTCATGGTTTGAACTGTGGAAAACCCAGTGAGTATTTTGAAATAAAGAAAAAAGACAAAAATAATGTAGATTGACAGTGGTGAGCAGAGATTCCACTCCTCCTTGAATTCATGGAGACTGTGAGACTGTGAAATTTTGTCTTGGTTTTGGTGTCGGTTGTGGTAAAAGAGTTGTGTCTTGGTTTTGATTGTTGTTTCTTCTTATTTAAACAAAAAGGAAAACTCAGAATAATAAAAATAAAAATGTAACAAAAGCCTCTTTTTGAAATTAAAAGGCTTTCTGGGAGGCCATGATATGGACCTATGATGTGTTGTTACAATACAAGTCAAAATGAGTTGTAGAATAACCACTATAAACATGGCATCATTCTCTTCCTATACTGATAAAACCAGAATCTGACATCATTTTCTGGAGAGCTTTCCAGAAAATGATGTCAGATTGGTCTCTTATCAGTACAGAAGCAGCGGTATGCTTAATTTATTGCCGTTATGCTACATCTTATTTTGACTTGTACTGTATATGTACGTGGTGGTATACAGGACAAGCAACATTCCCTTAAAATGCGGAACTACCTCCCTTCCCCACAGCCTATGTGTCTTTTTGTGTTTGACTCGTTTTATGTGCAAGTACCACAAAGGATAACGGTAACTGTAAATCTTGCTGTGTTTCCTCCCTTTTTCCTTGTGTCATTTTAACGCTGACCGCGGAAGTACATCTACAGATGTTCATGCTTTTTCAACACATTCTTGTTTGGGGTAAATGTTGCTGTACTAAGATTGGTCAGAAAACAATGGCAACGGTTGTTTGGTCATACGGACATGTTTACATCGACTTCCGTGATGTCGTGCAGTTAGCCCCATTAATTGAATCATAATTTGGAAGCCACTCCAGCAAATGAATTTACTTAAAACCACAGTTTTGTTGAATTTATTGCTTAGTTTAGCATCTGTCATTGCATAACCGACTAGTCGATTAATCGTCGACTACTACCTGGCGATTAGTCGATTATTAAAAATCCAAATGGCATTTATCGTTTCAACACTACTAGTCTTGTCAAGCTTTAGCTGGGAATGCCGGTCAGAGTAAGTGTATTCTAGAATGGAAGACTTCTACATGCTTGAATAAGCGGACATCTGTTATGATGCAATGATGTTTGGAAATAGCCCCTCAACCCTTAAAGGCCCATTTCCATCTTTTTTGTCCTCAGAACAGGTATCCGTAACATGCAAACATGAAGAGATGCTACTGAAATTGACATACAGTTAAAACTAGAAGTCCTGTCATGAAATGCGCACAAATAGCACGTTGATATGCACGTTAATGTGCGCGTTATGGCCCAAGTAAAGCTATCATATTCTGTGCATATGGCCTGTGCACAAGCAATGTTTCAGCCAATGGACCTCCGGGTAACCCGGAGGTCCATTGGCAGAAACATTGCATATGTTTGCTATGAGTAACCAGGAGAACCTGTTGTGCTTTGGATGCCATTCGATATGGCAATTGCGCGCAATTCCAACGCGCAGTTAAGTCTGGATAAGCGCACTATTCGTGACAGGACTTCTAATTTTAACTGTGTTACTCTTGCAGTGGTTTCTAGTCAAGTCTTGACTGCCTAAATGGGCAGTCAAGACTTGACTAGAAGTCACTGCTAAGCCACTGGCATGGTGCAGGTAGTGGTCTAGTGAGTATTGAAGAAATTTGTCCAGACCCCAAAGGGTTAATGGTAAAACAGAACCTGGTAACCAACATCTGGGGGTGGAAATCCTTTTTAGCTCATCTTGACAAAGTCAAGCTGAGATAATCTCATCGCTCTCCATCCGTCATCCGTCCGTCCGTCATCCGTCAACACCATGTTTTGGTCTTCTCCTCCAAAGCCACTGGGCCAATTCAAGTGAAAGTTTGTGTGAGTGATGGTCCCGAAGGGGCATTGCATTTTTGTTCAACTCAACAATCTCAGCCCCATAGGGAGGGAGTGGGGGAAAAATGCTCCAAAATATTTTTAAAATCTTCTTCTCATGAACCAGTGTGTACAATGACTTGATATTTGCTATGGAGCTTCCTTTTGAGGTGTAGAATCATGTTTGTTCAAACGAAGTTCGTGAAGCAATATTTGGCTTTGTTATGGGAGGGGTAAGATTTTTGGCCCTGCCCAAAATTTTCTATATTTTTATACTGTACCAATGACCCAGACTTAGCTGGTGCTAACTCTAACAAAACCAGGGCCAAACACAAATTTTGCCCCCCAATCCCCAAAATTTGCATCCAAAACAAAAAGAAATCATGTCCTAAAGGACCTCCATACTACGCCTCTACTGCGCATGCGCAGTGACGCAGTCGTCCCGAAATTGGCGCCAATTATCATTCTCTGTTTGGCCCTTCATCAGTCAACATCTCACTGATCTTTGTGCTTGTAAATCTCAGTTTAAAGGATGCCAGACACGTAATTTTTGGAGAAAATGTGATTCTAAGGAGGATAGAAGGAGGAGAGGAAAAAGAAGTGGCAAAAAATAATCAGGGCTGTACTTAAAATTTTTTGATGAAATTATGTTAAGTTGCCTATTTTCGAGGCATGGGCCTCTTGTTGTCATTCTTGCTAATTGTTGCACTGCTTATTCAGTGTTTCCTCTCCCCTAGCCTTCTAAAGTCCCCCCTTGCAATTCTCCCATGCTTTTGGCATATTTTTGAGAAATTTCATTTCTAAAATTTCCTGGGAGAGTTGCTTGGTTACAGAATGTTTTCTGTTATTTTCCCCATAGTTACATTTTCACCCATGGGTGTATAACGTTTGTGTTCTGCATCTTCCATCTGATGTTCTACAGATTCTCCCCTGGGAGTCTCTGTTTTGCATCAGATAGAGTGTAATTGATGACTGATTCCGGGCCAGTTTTTTCAGTGCCTGGAGTCATGTTTTCTGGTGTTTTTACACTGTTTGTTTTCATTGGCAACAGCCTTTTTTGAGGGGGGCTGTTTGCCTTTGTTGTAGTTTATCTCATTATAAGATACATTTATATTATCCGAAAGTGTCTCATTAATTATTTTATATAAATTTAAAATTTTTGACCACACTTTGCCATCGGATCCATCGGGGCTCAACGTTACTTTTCAGCAACTTGGGCTTCGCTGAAAAAATATTTTTTCAAAATTATTTTGTTTTGCAATTGTTTTTTCATTTATTAATGGATCATGTTATTATGTATCTTTGTGTCAGGGGTTTTTGCGAGTAACTAGGACTTATTGTTGTTCTTTCACAATGAAGGGACGTTGTTCAAATTGTAATAGGAAGAAATCTTCCTCTGACTTTCATGATCATTGTATTGTAGTCAGTGTTCTCGCATTAATCCCTGTCCTATATGTGAACATTGGGATGAGAAACATTGGAAATGTGTGTCACGATATGTTGTTTCTGGAGAAAGTGCGATGCCGGCTCTTTCTCCGCAAGGTCACTCTACTCTCTCAGTTTCTATTTCAGAGGAACCAGAACAGGGTGATGTTTCCATGTTATCTTCTTCAAGTGTGCGTCCGTCGTCACAAATGAATTCAGAGCTAGCGGCAAAAGTGCTCATGGAGATTAGACAAATGTCGTCCGCTAGCTCGCCCGGTGTAGCGTCCATTCACCGAATGGTTTGGCAGCCGGGTTCGTCCGATGCGGTCCAAGAGGAAATTTTGGGTGATGCGAGCACTATAAACATAATAGATGCACACCCAGTGACGGCGGATAGCAAGCGAGAACGGAGGAAGCCTTTTAGTCCGGTTCCTAGCTCGTCCAGGTCCAGCCGGGCTGCGAGCGAGAGAGGTCCCTCTCTCGTACAACAACATCTGGGACCAGATGTTGTGGTACAAAATGTGTCTTTAGCGGAGCATACGTCCGTCGCTCGGGACGCTCCGTTGTATAAGCAGTCTGCAGAGACTGTTAAGGCTTCCTCTTCTCGTCAGTGCACACGACCGCACCTTGGCTGCGTGACCGCCGATATATTACCAGCTTCGCCAATGAAGGATTCTTCGGCGACCAGGTCACACCATCCGGCAGCCAGGGATTCGAGACCGATGGACTCTGGACGTTCGCATAGGAAAAGTATGCGGGAGCCATCTGATGCGGAGCTGCCCTCGGCGAAGCAGCGAAAGACTGCGCCTCCGCAGGTCTCGACGCCGGACATTCTTGTGCAGATAGCACAGCTTATCGCAGCATCCCAGCAGCCGACAGAAACGGTGTCGGATCGAGAATTATCCGACGGCGCTGGGTCGGTACGCTCCGCCGAAGCATCGGGGGCGGACGACCGGGAACATCATGAGGTCCGACCGGATGGTGAAAGGGATACGGATGACTTGGAGCTATCCCTTTCGGAACAACATAAAGCTGCCGTGGACTTCATCCGGCACTTTCTCCCTCAAGTTGTTCCGTCGGGCCAGACTGCTGCGCTTCCGGGCAAGAGAATTATAGCGTCATTGTACTCTGAATTTTTTGAGCGGTTCAGGGACATCGCTCCCGAGTTTCCGTCGCAGTCCAATAATGTTGCTAGAACATTTGAATTATTGAACGACGCTATATTTAAACTTGCTTCCAGGACGGGGAAAGCAGGTTTCTTGTCCGCTAATACTCTCAACCTGCCTTTCATTAATGCAAGGAATAAATTCGATACGGCAGGACAGGGTATACCGAGAGTTCCTCTGCGTATGGACGATGAGGCGGAAGACTTAGAGCTATCATTACCGTCGTCAACTTCTATTCCAACCGCGGTGTTGGAAACAGCTATTGCGTCTAACAGAGCCAATTTAGATGCCTTATCTTACGCAGATCACCTTACTAAGGCGTTATCACTGCGCCTTCAAGGGGAAGAGTTTCAGGATATACAATCCTCTTTAAGACTTCTTTCAAGGGCAGTAGCTTATTCCACGTGTAACTCCGCCCTTTCAGTGGCAAATCTGGAGTTGGTTAGACGTGACGCAGCCCTAGATACATCCACACTAGTGGATTCTAAGGTGAAGAACTCTCTTAGAGTCGCTTCGGTCTCAGTAGAACTTCTCTTTGACGGCAAGCTTTCCGCTATTTATGATAAAATTAAAAAGAAAGCTAATGATTCTCTGTTGTTCAGATCGGCTCCTAAGAAGTCGGATACAGCAGACACGAATAAGACAGGCACTTCTGGGTCTAATGCGCCCAAGAGAGGTTCCTATAGAGGTTCCGGTGCATCCTCTTGGTCTTATTCGAGAGACCGTCAGGATAGCGAATCTCGTTCGGGACGTCCTTCAGGCTGGGACAATTGGTCGGACGCCCCGAGGTCGACGAGGCGAGGTGCGGGTCGTGGAAGACGTGGTTTCTCCTACCGCAGGCCTCGCAGGTCCAGGAGGTGATGGCTTAAACCTCTATCGCGTTCCGGTTGGCAGAAGGTTGTCGAGTTTTTCACAAGAGTGGGCGTCGATTACGGACGACCCTTGGGTGAGAGGAGTGACTTCGGAAGGTCTGAAGATATCCTTCAAACGAAAGCCTCCATTAACTCGAAGTCCAAAGTGGACTCATCTTCCGTCAAATCCACAGAAAAGAGACGCTCTGTTATCAGAGATGCAGTCTCTTTTAATGAAGAACGCGGTAGAGGTCGTAGAAAACCAGGAATCTCTGGGATTCTACAGCCATCTGTTTCTGGTTCCGAAACCAGACGGCTCGTTCCGTCCAGTCATAGATTTGAGCTGGATAAACAAGCTGATCATCGCTCCGAAGTTTTATATGGAGACGATTCGATCGGTCAGAGCGAGTATTCGGGTGAACGATTATGCAACGAGCATAGATCTCAAAGATGCGTACTTTCACGTCATGGTACATCCGACATTCCGAAAGTATCTACGCTTCGCAGTCCTTGGAGTGGTGTATCAATTCCGGGCGATGTGCTTCGGATTGAATCTAGCACCCTGGGCTTTCACTCGGGTAATGAACTCGGTAATGATCTACTTCCGAGCTCATTCGTCTGCGGTAACGTCGGCCTACCTGGACGACATTCTTCAGAGGTACGGCAACGAGTTAACGCTTCAGAACGATGTTCAGAATCTTCTTCTATTGCTCCGACGTCTCGGTTTTATAGTAAACGAGGAGAAGTCGGATCTGGTGCCGTCCAAGTCATTCACTCATCTGGGAATGAGCTTCGAGACGCACAACAATCTCGTTCGTCTGCCGTTAACCAGAGCGAAATTAGTCAGTTGTTACGCTCGCTATTGTCTGCACGCAGACAAAGTCACGGCGAGAGAATTTATGAGACTGATAGGTCTGTGCGGAGCCGCCGCGGATCTCATTCCGATGGGGCGGTTACGCACACGTCCTCTTCAAATTTTCCTGACTCAGAATTGGAGTGTGAAAATTCATTCGCTCGATGTAGACGTTCTCTTGTCAGATCAAGTGAAACAAGAGATTCAGACTTGGGCAAACATGCAGTGGTTAACTCAAGGAGTTCCGCTGCAGTTGCCAGATCCGAGTTTTACCGTTATGACGGATGCCAGTCAAACAGGTTGGGGTGCATCATTAATCCCAACGGATTCGAGATGCCAGGGTCTTTGGGATCCGCAATTCCTGTGCAAGCACATAAACATCAAGGAAATGATGTCAATTTGGCTTGTGTTACGTCACTGGATGGACATTATTCACGATGCTCATGTCCAAATCCTGTCCGACAATACGACAGTAGTGGCGTATATACGGAATCAGGGAGGCACTCATTCAGTTCCGTTGTTCAATCTAACGGAAAGAATCCTTCTGTTTGCGTTAGAACATCACGTTCTTCTTTCGGTCCGTCACATACCGGGTCGTCTGAATGTGCTAGCAGACTCCCTTTCACGAAAGGGTCGTTTGTTGCCGTCGGAGTGGACTCTCAACAAACAAGTATTCAATCAGATTTGCTACCAATGGGAACGGCCAATGATAGACTTATTTGCGACACATCTCAACAATCAGTTGCAGACGTATGTGTCTCCGTGTCCGGATCCAAGAGCATTTGCAGTAGACGCTCTGTCGATCCCTTGGGACGGAATGATAGGATATGCGTATCCTCCAGCGCCGTTAATTCAACAAGTATTGCTAAAGATAAAACAATCTCAATGCAAGATTCTGTTGGTAGCATCTCTGTCGCCACAGAGACCGTGGATAAATCTACTCAGGTGTCTGTTGTGGGACCTACCGCGGAAGCTTCCTCCATGAGAGGATCTTCTTTCGCAGGGGAAATCGCGCCAACTCCATCACAACCCGCAAGGTCTCAACCTTCACGTTTTTCCGTTGTGCGGTCCTTCTTGCATGGCAAGCACTTTACAGGACGAGCAGTGGACGCGATTTCTAACTGTAGGAGGACCTCCTCTTCGCTAAACTATGCGGCTAAGTGGAAGGTTTTTCGTCGTTGGTGTAGGGATCATTCTGTAGATATATTTGATCCCTCTATACCAGACATTGCAAACTTTCTAGTATACTTGTTTGACGAAATCAAACTGCAGCCTGTTACTATAAAGGGTTATAGATCTATGTTATCTGATACCTATGCACATCATGATAGTTTACAAATTGGATCTAATGTCTCTTTATCGAAGTTGGTTAGAAACTTTTCGATAAATAGACCCAGAACTCTTAGATTAATTCCTAAGTGGAATTTAGCTTGGGTTCTCCTTAAATTGAAGGAAAAGCCATTTGAACCTCTTGGGACAGTAGATTTCAAATTCTTATCTTATAAGACAGCTTTTCTCTTAGCTTTCTCTTCTGCCAGAAGAGTCAGTGAGCTTCATGCACTATCGGTGGATGATTCTCATTATCGTAGTGTTGGGAACACTATCACCTTCACTACTAATGTGGGTTTTTTAGCTAAGAATCAGGCTCCTAATAAATATCCGGAACCCAGGGACCAGCCGTGAGGGCGACTAGGGCGATTAAGTCGCCCTTCTAAGCCCAAAGTCGCCTAGAAAAATAGTCGGGGCGATTACAAGTCGCCCTCTAAAAATTGGCCAAAATGAGAAAAGGTTGAACTGAGTGATGCGAGGTTTACATGAAAACGAGTATTTTCAAAAATCGAATGTGCTCGAGTGTGATAAATGGGCATTTTAATTCGTCAAATAAACGTCCATTTATTTGAAATCACACGACAAGCAATTGTCCATTGTCGCTTTTGGCGGATTTTTTTTATTTCTATTTTGTTGCGTTCCAGTCGGAGCTTCAAGTGTCGAAACGAAAATATGTGACTTACGCGACTCAACAAAACAACCCAGTTTGAAAGTAGGTTACGTCACTTAGGATGCCGAAAATGTATACACAACGGACGTATTTTATAACACATTATTTTCATTTCGATTTGCTGACGACTGTTAACTGTTGGGCTGTCTATTCCCAGAAAAACACGAATGGAATTGAAACACATGAAAAAAAGCTTTAGTGATGTCAAGAAAAGCTTTGTACAGGACACAAGTGTGCATGTGGACGATCTTGAAAAAGGGTCCTCCTAAACATCGGAATAACATGAAATGACGCGGAATGACACCGGAATGCCATAAAAATGATGCGGAATGACATTTCTTTTACAAAATACTCGACCCCAGAATGTATTTTGTTTATTAACTAACAAAGTACCTCCCAAGCAACCTTCTTACATCTGGTCCTGTTCACACTTTCAGACTTAGGAAATTATTAGCTTAGTAGACTTTGTTGAAAGGCAACCACAGGAGGGTGATGGGGGATTGGCACGAAGAAGAGGTGAGGAGTCATGAAGGAGAAGGTAGCAGTGGGGGATTTTCAGTCAGTAATTACATTGTGATTTTTTAACCTGGCACAGATGCATCATAGACAACTGGACCTGGATTATTTGTACGTTAATGGAGGACCATAAATTGAAAATATGAGGGGGCGGCGGGGGTGGTACATGAATATTCTTAATTTTCCCCACTTGCCTATGAAGTCTCCCTACATGACTCTGCAGTCTCCCTATTTTTTCTGGAGGGAGACTTGAAGTCTCCCTAAAATTCCCCCCTAGGCTGGTCCCTGCCGGAACCTATTGTTATTAAGGCTCTTCCGTCTTCTGACGGGCGTAGGCCTTTACTCTGTCCTGTTAGAGCACTACGTATCTATAAACAGAGATCTCAGTTTATCAGAAAGGGACGGAAACGTTTCTTTCTGTCTTTGATGCCTAATAGAAAGGACATTTCAGTCCATTCTGTTGCTAGATGGATTCAGTTAACTATCCGTACTGCTTATGAAGATTTATCTTCTTCTCAGCAGTCTGTGCTTAAGATTTCTGCTCATGAAGTAAGAGCTCTTTCTACTTCCTGGGCTTATGCTAATAGTGTTGCTATTACAGATTTAATGAAGGCTGCTTAATGGTCTCAGCCATCCACATTTACGAATTTTTATCTCAGAAATATTGAGTCCATTTCTGGAGACCTGCATTGTTTAGGTCCGTTATCTGTTGCTCAGAATGTCATCCACTAAACAGTTGCAATTATAGTTATGCAGGCTTTCTGTTCCGGCAGTGACTCCGTCCGGCTGCCCTCTTCGCTCTGGGCTATTTGACCCAGGGCAAGGGGAAGGGGGGGGGGGGGGGGGGGGGGGGCGGGTGTTCCCTTAGGTCACCTGCTTTATAGTGAAAAGCAAGGGAATGCCTCCTCCAAGTCAGTATTTCTGAGTCGCTTCCGGGATGGTTTTAAAGTGTAATATTAATGTTTAAATTCATTCATGTCTTATTTTTAAAGTGTAGCTCGGTGTGAAGCATTTGTATATGTCAAGTGTCAAACGGGCTTTAATATACAATACTCGGACACTTTTAAATGACTATAAAGAGTCTCAATTCTCTGGACTACTTTATTTATTGGCTTGCTTTAAAAATAATTAGTATAAGGGTTATACTGGATGTTAATAGAGAACATGAATGTTATTGTGCTCAATTATTAAGGGTAGTGTATCTTTCTAATTTAATATTAAATAAGAAAGATACATGTAAAGCCTAATACTCCTTTTCTCCTTAAGGGGTTACCTCTTTACTATATAGTTGAGCTTATTGGATTTTCCTCTATGTCCTAGGCCCTCCAGCCTGTTTACTATTCAGCTAAGTCTGGGTCATTGGTACAGTATAAAAATGTTAAAAAATTTATAGTAATTTATATATTTTTTATACTTACCAATGACCCAGACGGGGATGGCCCTTCCTGGAGTTAGGAACTCTTGCCTCCCCGCTGAGTACATAGCGCTGACCAGGCACTGCCAGTAAGAATGATAATTGGCGCCAATTTCGGGACGACTGCGTCACTGCGCATGCGCAGTAGAGGCGTAGTATGGAGGTCCTTTAGGACATGATTTCTTTTTGTTTTGGATGCAAATTTTGGGGATTGGGGGGCAAAATTTGTGTTTGGCCCTGGTTTTGTTAGAGTTAGCACCAGCTAAGTCTGGGTCATTGGTAAGTATAAAAAATATATAAATTACTATAAATTTTTTAACTTTCTGAACCGAAGATCCGGTTTGAACCAAATTTGGTATGTGGTATTATTGGGTCATAAGTACTTGGCACATGCAAAAAAAAAAAAAATTCCTGCATCCCCATGGGAACCCTGGGAGCTAAAAATAGAAATATTTTCACACGCCCATATTTCCAAACCCACACAGAACAGAGAGCTGTTATTTGGTATGAAGTATCCTTAGGACCAGTAGAATCGAATGGTAAAAAAAAAATGCCATCGGTTATGTTAGGGTGTTCTGTAATGGGCATCGAAAAAATGCTCAGTCAGCATATTTGCAAAAATGTTAAAAAATCTTTTCTCCAGAATCAGTCATCGGAATCTTTTGATATTCGGCATACAGCATTCATGCGTGGGTCAGATACAAGTTTGTTAAAATAAAGCCCATTGGTTCATATTTGGGCTCAATATAGGAGCCCAAATTTTTTACATAGGAAAATATGGGGAATGTTCTTTAAAAATCTTCTTCTTCAGAACCACCAGTCAGAATCTTTTAATGTTTGATATACATCATTGGTATGAGTGTCAGATTCAAGATTGTTCAAACCAAGTCCCTAGGTTAATATGTGGGCTTCCTACGGAAGCCCAAATTTTAACTTTGTTCAATATGGGGGATAATTTTTAAAAATCTTCTTCAGATCCACTAGGCAGAATGCTTTCATATTTGGTATGCAACATCTCTAGGGGGGTCAGATTCAAGTTTGTTCAAATCAGATCCCTCAGTATATATTTGGGCTCGCTATGGTAGCCCAAATTTTTACTTAGTGCTATATGAGGAAATTTCTTTAAAAATCTTCTTCAGATCCAACAGTCGGAATGCTTTCATATTTGGTATACAACATCTCTAGGGGGATCAGATTCCAGTTTGTTCAATTCAAGAGTCTGGGTTAATATTTGGGCTCCATATGGGAATCTGAAATTTAACTTAGTACAATATGAGGGAATTTCTTAAAAAATCTTCTTCACATCCACTAGTCAGAATGCTCTCATATTTGGTATACAACATCTCTAGGGGGGTCAGATTCAAGTTTGTTCAAATCAGACCCATAGGGTAATATTTGGGCTCGCTATGGTAGCCCAAATTTTAACTTAGTGCAATTTGAAGAAATTTCTTTAAAATTTCTCTTCTTCAGATCCAACGGTCAGAATGCTTTCATTTTGGTACACAACATCTCTAGGGGGGTCAGATTCAATTGTGTTCAGGTCGAGAGCCTGGATTAATGTTTGGGCTCCATATTGGTTGGCGGAATTGGCCATTTTGCTGAAGATTTAAAAATTTTGTATTCATTACCCTCTAGAGGTGTGTAACTAAGATTAATCCACATAGGTTGTATCAAGGGGCTTCATAGGGGAGCTCTACATTTTACATTATGATCAACTGAAGAAAAGGCATGCCGCCCGGATTATTTTTGTCACTCCTGAGGGACTCAAGGATTGACAGTGTAGCCTATGGAGATGTATTGCTTAATGTAGATTCATTCTTGGACTCTGTTTATATTGTGTTCTGTTCAAGATGAGCGCTTCAGGCCCCATGGGGCCTCTTGTTTTTTTTGCACTTTGTGTCACATGTAAGGGTAATTTATGAGACACCATCAATTTTGTTGTCCAGTCATCCCCGTTTCAAGCTCTGGTTGTTGCACGAATAATCTCTGGGGCAAAATAGTGTTTTTGCCCCCTTTTCATTGGGAGAATTCCTTCTCTTCATTCCGGAGAATGTGTCATGTCCCATGTTTGAATTTGTATCATTACGCAAAAAAACAATTATTCACACATTTCTTCATAGTTCTGATTTTTATTACAGGATGATACCAGAGATAGCACTTGGTGTTCTATGTTTAAAAACTGTACGCTATTGTTTAATTATGTGGTTACCCATGTATTTATTACAACAGGTAAGTTGTCTAGCCTATATTCATTTGTTTGGGTGCGCAGTGGCTCAGGGATTACGACAGTGGATTTCAATCCAAAAGGTCCATGGTTTGATCCCAACCTGGGACAACTGTTTTTATGTCCATTAGGGCTGCAACGATTACTCACGATACACCCAAATCGCGATACATTGCTTACGATTCAATACGTATCGTTGTTCACTGTATATCGCGATACAATAAATATAAATAATTACAGGCAAAACAAATTTTTATACTGTACCAATGACCCAGACATAGCTGGTGCTAACTCTTAAAAATATAGGGCCAAACACAAATTTTGCCCCCCAATCCCCAAAATTTGCATCTAAAACCAAAGAAAACATGTCCTGAATGGCCCTCCATACTTCACCTCTACTATGCATGCGCAGTGTCAAGGACGTCCCGAAATTGGCGCCATTAATCATTCTTTGTTTGGCCCTTCATCAGTTAACATCTGACTGATCTTTGTGCTTGTAAATCTCAGTTTAAATGATGCCAGACACATAAATATTAGAGAAATGGTGATTCTAAGGAGGATATAGAAGGAGGAGAGGAAAAATGAGTGACAGAAAATTATCTGGGCTGTAACTTAAAATTTTTTAATGAAATTATGTTAAGTTACCTATTTTCGAGGCAACAGCCTGTTGTGGTCATTCTTGTTATCAAGTTACACTGCTTGTTCAGTGTTTTCCTCTCTCCCTTTCCTTTAAGTCCCCTCTTGCTATTCTCCCATGCTTTTGGCATATTTTCTGTAATATTATTACTAAAATTTCTTGGGAGTTTTAGCTTGATAACAGAATGAATTCTGTTCTTTTCCCCATGTTTAGGTCTTCACCTATGGGTGGTTAGGCGTAGTGTTCTGCATCTACCATCTGATGTTCTGCAGTTTCTTCCCTGGAAGTCTCTGTTTTGCATCAGATAGTGTATTATTGGTAACTGATTTCGGGCCAGGGTGCCTGGAGTCTTCTGGTGTTTTTACACTTATTGTTTACATTTACAACTGCCCTCTGTGTGAGGGGGGATTTCTTGAAAATAATATCTTGATGTTTATTTAATCATAACTAGATACATGATTATTGTTCGTAAGTGTTGCATAAATTGTTTAAAATATTTTTAGAATTTTTGTCCACACTTAGGCTTGGGATCCATTGGGGCGCAACGTTACTTTTCAGAAACTTGGGCTGTTCTGAAAAAATATTTTTTCAAAATTTTTTGATTTCAATTATTTTTTCTATGTTAATGGATCATGTTATTATGTATTTTGATTGTCAGGGGTTGGTGCGAGTACTAGGACTTTGTTTTCTTTCACAATGAAAGGATATTGTTCAATTGTAATAAGAGGAAGTCTTCCTCTGACTTTCATAATCGTTGTATATGTAGTCAGTGTACTCGCACTAAGTCCTGTTCTGTATGTGTTAATTTCGATGACAACATGGGAAGCGTGTGTCACGGTATGTTAGTGGGGAATTGGCCATGCCGGTCCTTTCCCCGCAGGGTCACTCTAGTTTATCAATCTCTATTTCAGACGATGAAGATCAGGGTGATGTATCTGTGATGTCTTCCAAAAGTGTGCCTCTGTCGTCACAATTAATGAAGAGCTAGCAGAAAAGTGCTCATGTTAATACGTCAATTGCCTAAGAGGACCCTAGTAGGTTCAACGGCCTTTGATGTCCGCTAGCTCGCCCGGTGTTGCGTCCATTCATCGAATGGTTCGGCAGCCGGGTTCGTCCGTTGCGGGCTAGAAGGAGTTTTGGGTGATGCGAGCACTATAAATCAACCAATGCACACCCAGTGACGGCGGATTAGAGGAGAGAATGGAGGAAGCCTTTTAGTCCGGTTCCTAGCTCGTCCAGGTCCATCCGGACTGCGAGCGAGAGAGGCCCCTCTCTCGTACAACAACATCTGGCCCCAGATGTTGTGGTACAAAATGTTTCGCATTCGGAGCTTACGTCCGCCGCTCGGGACGCTCCGATATATAGTCAGTCCGGAGAGACTGTCAATAAGGCTTCCTCATCCTCATGGTAGCGCACACGACCGCTCTTGGCTACGTGACCTCCGATATCCAGTCAGCTTTGCCAATCAGAGAATCATCGGCGGCCAGGTCACACCATCCGGTAGCCAGGGACACGAGGCTTGCAGACTCCGGACGTTCGCATAAGATAGTATGCGGGAGTCAACGTACACGGAGCTTCCAGCGGCAAAGCATCGTAAGACCGCTACTGCACAGGCCTCGGTGACGGACGTGCTATCCCAAATAGCACAGCTTATCGCAGCATCCCAGCAACGACAGAATCTCTGTCGCATTATGTATTATCTGATGACGCTGGGTCGGGACGCTCCACGGAAGCAGGTATGGACGTCCGAAAATTTCATCCGGTCCGACGGGATGCTGAAAGGGATTCGGAGGATTTCGAGCTTTCCCTTTCGGAACAACATGAGCTGCTGTGTATGTCATCTGACTTTATCTTCTAGAGGTTCTTTCGTCGGGCCAGAATGCTGCGATGCCGGATAAGAAACTGATAGCGTCGGTGGACACCGAAATTTTTGGTTCGGTTCAGGGACATCGTCCCTCAGTTCCGACACAGTCCAATAATGTCACACAAACTTTCGAATTATTGAACGACACTATATATATTATTATATGCTTGCTATTAACAAGCATGTCTGGTTTCTTGTTCGCAAAGTTACTGAGATGTTTTTCAAAAGTGTGCCTCTGTCGTCATAGTTAATGAAGAGCTAGCGGCAATAAGTGCTCATGGAATCCGTCAATCGCCTAAGAGGTCCCTAGTAGGATCGACGGAGTTGACATTCGCTAGCTCACCCGGTGTAGCATCCATTCATCGAATGGTTCGGCAGTCGGGTTCGTCCGTTGCGGTCTAGGAAGGAGATTTGGGTGATGCGAGCACTATAATAGACTTTAGTACACACCCAGTGATGACGGATTAGAGGACAGATCGGAGGAAGCCTGTTAGTCTGGTTCCTAGCTCGTCCAGGTCCGTCCGGGCTGCGAGCGAGAGAGGTCCCTCTCTCGTACAACAACATATGGGACCGGATGTTGTGGTACAGATATTTCGTATTCGGAGCATATGTCCATCACTTGGGACGCTCCGTTATATTGACAGTCCGAGAGACTGTCGATAATGCTTCCTCATCCTCGCAGCAGCGCACACGACCGCACATTGGCTACGTGACCTCGAGTATCCGGCCAGTTCGTCATTCAGTGATTCCACGGCGAACAGGTCACGCCATCCGGTAGCCAAGGGACACGAGGCTTATACACTCTGTTCGCTCGTATAATAGAAGTATGCATGGGGTAACGAACACGGAGCTTCCAGCGGCAATGCATCGTAAGACCGCTTCTCCACAGGCCTCAGTGACGGACGTGCTATCCAAAATAGCACAGTTTATCGCAGCATCCCAGCAAACGACAAATTCTCGGTCGGATCAGGAATAATCCGACGGCGCTGGGTCGGTGCGCTCCGCTGTTGCATCAGGTTCGGACGACCGAACACTTTATAGGGTCCGACAGGATGGCGAAAGGGATTCGGACGATTTCGAGCTTTCCCTTTCGGAACAACAGAAGCTGCCATACTTTTCTTTCGGCATTATCTTCCAGAGGTTGTTCCGTCGGACTACATTGCTGCGATGCGGGATAAGAGACTAATAGCGTCATTGGACACGGAGTTTTGGATCGGTTCAGGGACATTGTCCCTGACTTACCGACACAGTCCAATAATGTCTTTAGAACATTCGAATTATTTAACGACGCTATATATAACCTTGCTACCAAGCATGATAGTCTAGTTTCTTGTCCGCAATGCTCTATTCTGCCTTTTTTTCAATTCTAGGAAATAATTTATATTGGCAGAACAGGGCATACCGAGAGTTCATATGCGTCTAGACGGCGGTGCTGAAGACTGGGAATTATCTTTTTCGCCGTCTATGTCAATTCCAACCACGATGTTGGAAACGACAATGATGTCTAATAGACTTAACTTAGACGCTTTATCATACGTAGACCACCTTACTGAGGCGTTATCATTACGTCTTCAAGAGAAAGAATTCCAGGATATGATCCTCAGTGTGATTTCTTTCAAGGGCAGTAGTTTTTCCACGTATAACTCCGCCCTTCAGTGGCAACCTGGAGTTGGTTAGACGTGACGCAGCCCTGGCTACATCCACGCGCGTGGATAGTAAGGTGAAGAACTCTCTCAGAGTCGCTTCGGTCACGGAGAAGCTTCTCTTCGACGGCAACTTTTCAGCAATCTATGAATTGCTCGATATACACGGTCTCTTGTCTATCAAGCGTAGCAAGAGATTCAGACTGGGGCAAACATTCGGTGGTTGACTCAGAGAGTGCCACTGCAGTTGCCGGATCCAAGTTTTATGATTATGACGGATGCCAGTCAAACAGGTTGGGGTACAATATTGATCCCAATGGATTCGAAGTGCCAGGGTCTTTGGGTTCCGCAGTTTCTAGGCAAGCACTTAACTTCCAGGAAATGATGTTATTTAGGCTTGCACTATGTCATTGGATGAACATTATTCAGAAACGCATGTCCAAATCCTGTCCGTTATTACGACAGTAGTTGCGTATCTCCAGAACCGGGGAGGCACTCATTCGATTCCGTTATTCAATTTAACGGAAAGAATCCTTCTGTTTGTTATAATACACCTAGTTCTGCTTAGGTCCGTCATATTCCGGGTCGTCTGATTGTATTAGCAAACTCCCTTTCACGTAAGGGTCGCTTGTTGCCGTCAGAATGGACTCTCAACAAACAAGTATTCAATCAGATTTGCTATCAATGGGCGCCCAATGATAATTTATTTGTGACACAACTCACTATTCAATTGCAGACGTATGTGTTTCCATGTCCGGATCCCTGAGCTTATGTTGTTAACGCTCTATTGATCTAATAGGACGGAATGATAGGATACGCGTATCCTCCTGCGCTGTTGATTCAGCAAGTATTGCTAAGATAAACATCCACAATACTATTCTGTTGATAGCATCTCTGTCTTCACAGAGACTGTGGGTAAATTTCCTCAGGTGTCTACTGTGGGACTTACCGCGAAAACTTCCTCCATGAGAGGATCTTCTTTCGCTGGGGAAATCGTGTCAACTTCATCACAACCCGCAAGGTCTCAACCTTCACATATTCCGTTGTGTGGTCCTTCTTGCACGGCAAGCATTGTACAGGACCAGCTATGGACGCGATTTCTTACTGTAGGAGAACCTCTTCTTCGCTATACTATGCGGCTAAAGTGGAGGCTCTTCCGTCGTTGGTGTAGGGATCATTATGTTGATATTTTTGATCCCTCCATACTAGACATTGCAACTTTCTAGTATACTTGTTTGACAAGATCAAACTGCAGCCTGTTATTATTAATGTTATAGGTCTATGTTATCTCATACCTATGCACTCTATGATAGTTTACAATTGAGTCTTATGTCTCTTTATCTAAGTCAGTTAGAAACTTTTCGATAAATAGACCTAGAATCCTACGGAATTTAGCTTCGGTTCTTATTTAGCTAAGTAATCATTTGAGCCTTTGGAAACAGTAGTTTTCAAATTCTGACCTTTTAAGACAGTAATTCTCTTAGTCTTCTCTTCTACTGAAGAGTCAGTGAGCTTCATGCACTATCGGTGGACGATTCTCACTTTCGTAGTATCGGAAACACTATTTCCTTTACTACTAATGTTGGATTTTTGGTTAAGAATCAGGCTCCTAATAAATATCCGGAACCTATTGTTATTAAGGTCCTTCCGTCTTCGTACGGGCATAGGCCTTTACTCTGTCCGGTTAGAGTTTACGTATTTATAAACAGATATCAGTTTATTAGTAAGGACGTAAGCTTCTTCTGTCTTTGATGCCTAATAGAAGGACATTACACTCCATTCTATTGGTAATGGATTCAATTAACTATCGGTACTGCTTATGGTATATCATTAACTCAGCAGTTTGTGCTTGAGATTTCGGCTCATGAAGTAAGAGCTCTTTCTACATCTTGGGCTTACATTAATAGTGTCGCTATTATAGATTTTATGAAGGCTGCACATTGGGCTCAGCCATCCACATTCATGAATTTTTATCTCAGAAATATTGAGTCCATTTCTGGAGGCCTCCATTGTTAGGTCTATTATCTACTGCTCAGAATGTCATTCACTTAACAGTTGCTACTATAGCTAGGCAGGCTTTCTGTTCAGGCAGTGACTCCGTCCTGCTGCCCTCTTCGCTCTGGGCTATTTGACCCAGGGCGAGGAGAAGGGGGGGGGGGGGGAGGGTGTTCCCTTGGGTCACCTGTTTTATTATGAAAAGGAGGGGATACCTCCTCCGGAGTTAGTAATTCTGAGCTGTTACTGGGATGGTTTTTAAGTGATAAGTTTGTGTTTTAAAAATTCATTCAGGTCATAGTTTTTAAAGTATAGCTTTTGAATATATCACGTGTCAACGGGCGTTATTATACAATCCTCAGACACCTTTTAGGAGTATAAAGAGTCTCCATTCTCTTGACTAACTTTATTTATTGGCTTACTTTAAAAATTATTAGTATAAGGATTATACTGGATATTAATAGAGTACATGGATGTTATGATGCTCAATTATGGAAGGTGTTGTGTCTTTCTAATTTATCATAAATAAGAAAGATACATGTAAGGCCTAATACTCCTTTTCCCCTCGAGGGGATGACTCCATTTTGTATAATTGAGCTTATTGGAATTTCCTCTATGTCCTAGGCCCTCCAGCCTTTTTACTATTCAGCTGTGTCTGGGTCATTGGTACAGTATAAAAATGTTAAAAAATTTATAGTAATTTGATATATTTTTTATACTTACCAATGACCCAGACGGGGATGGCCCTCCCAGGAGTTGGGAACTCATACCTCCCCGCTGAGTACATAGCGCTTACCAGGCACTGGTTATAAGAATGATTAATGGCGCCAATTTCGGGACGTCCTTGACACTGCGCATGCGCTGTAGAGGTGAAGTATGGAGGGCCATTCAGGACATGTTTTCTTTGGTTTTAGATGCAAATTTTGGGGATTGGGGGGCAAAATTTGTTTTTGGCCCTATATTTTTAAGAGTTAGCACCAGCTCTGTCTGGGTCATTGGTAAGTAAAAAAAATATATAAATTACTATAAATTTTTTAACTTTCGTAGATTTTGAAAACTGGTGCAGTGAAACCCTGTTTTTTGCATACCAGCATTGACTGTACTATTTATTTATTTATTGTTGTTTAAGGTCACATATTTATGCACAATGGCTAATCATGACCATGACAGTTTTACGGGTGGAGGAAGCCGGAGTACCTGGAGAGAACCACCGAGCAATGACGAGCAGCTGCCAGCTCCCCAACATAGTAACTCCGCACTGCAGCACAGGCAAGATTAGATTGGTTGAAGACACGCGTACCATTGACGTGCAGTACACCTTAGTACACGGCGTCATCGTGCCGCCCACATGGGCAATGGGGGTGAAGTGTCTTGCCCAAGGACACAACGCGGTTGCCGCAGGTGGGATTCGAACCGAGGACCTCTCGTCTTGCAGCCTGCACCTCTACCTACTGAGCCACCACGTCCCTATTGACTGTACTAAGTGGGCCATTAAGACAGGATTATTCAGTTAACCAAAAATTAGTGAATTCTCTCTAATTTGCTAAATATTTATTTGATTAATCCATTATATCTTGTTTGATAGAGCTCACAGAGCTCTGTCAAACAAGATATAAGGGATTAAATTGTTTGAACATATTTTCTAAAATTCTGAGGGCAAAAACACCGGAAAAAGGGTCATAAAATATAAACCTGAAATAAATGAATGCCAATGGTCATCACTTTGAGAAGTTACATATTGTTTAAAGAGCGCATTCAAAGATTTGTAATAAAAGGAAGTTACTGGAAATGAATACATGTTGTTCAAAGTATTTGGTAGTTGTAATTGCATGTCATGAGAGATCATGATACAAATCGTATCATGCCGATTGAATTGCGATACATATCGTATCGTTAGTGAAGCATATCGTTGCAGCCCTAATGTCCATATGCAAGGCACTTAATCCTCATTGCCATTGTGGAGGCACAGTAGTACTGTGGGGTTAGTCTCATTTTGCCAGTTGACTGAAAGTAATTAACAGCTAGAACGCAAAGAAAACAAACTATAGTTTGTTTCATGCAAGTTTGTCTGTTTTGATGGTTGATCACGGGTGTTGTGATTTTGCATTGACACTTATCATACCAACTCCTTTTACATAGGCCGAGTTTATATTACTAACTCCTTTTACAATGACCAAGGTTTTATTTAACTAACTATTTTTACAAAGACCAGGGTTTATTTTACTAACTCCTTTTATAAGGGCCGATGTTATTTTAAAAACCGATGTTTATTTTAAAGTGAGTTCTTTTTTTTGTACTCCCTGAATTTTCAGTGTATAAATATGCAGCATTATTTATCATCCTCACTTCAACATGTGGTTTAAAAACATTGTACCAGGATAATGCAGAAGTTCAATGTGTTGTGCGGAGGGCTATTACTCTTACGTTAGTGCCTGTTCATCTTGTTAGTGATGCTTGGTTTTTACCTGCGTCACCAGCGGCAGAGCAGGTCTAGTAACCGCTCGACTCCGTCCGTCAGTCCGTCTGTCCGAAACTTCTTCCGTCAAGGTTTTCTTGGCTTCTATGAATGGCTCGTTACTCTGGTCGGTCTGGTGATATTCACTAAGAAACTTTGGCTAATCATAGTATCTAAATATAAGTTTGTCTTTGCATGTATATCTGAATTCAAGAGATCAATGTTAAAGTCTGCCTTTAGCTATGTCTCTTTGTGTTCATTGATTGATTTTTATCTGTTATTACATTTTGTTTGTCTAATAGGCTCCTGTGAAAATTTTAAATTTGATTTGAAAGTCAATATTCAATTTGATTCGATTCGAAATTGGAAATTCAAATATTTTCAAATATACTTCGGCCGTAACTGTGAATGTTTACAGATTGTAATTGATCACATTATTTTATATTGAGTATTGTTCTGAGTAGAAACGTAACTGACCTGTAGCAATAAGAGTGTTTGTAGCGTTGTACAGTTGAAACTAGAAGTCCTGTTACGAACTGTGCGCTTATCTAGGCTTAATTGCGCGTAGGAATTGCACGCAATTTATATATCGAATGGCATCCAAAGCACGGCAGATTCTTGTGGTTACGCATAGCAAGCACAAGCAATGTTTCTGTCAATGGACCTCCGGGTAACCTGGAGGTCCATTGGCTGAAACATTGCTTGTGCGCAGCCCATATGATAGACTTACTATTGTTATAAAGCGGAGATTAATGTTCAGATCGATGCGCTGTTTGCGTGCATTTCATGACAGGACTTCTTGTTTTAACTGTAGGTACATTGCTACAAACACTATTACCACTACAATTGTTCATTTCAACTTATTGTGCTTTATGACCAGTGACCATTTATAAAAAGTTTTGAACTTTGAAAAGTTATTCAGCTGTTCAAATTGAATAAATGATTTGTTCCACAGCATCATCATAATATTTCATATTGAGTATTGTTCTGTTCGATCACAGTTACTGGATACATTGTCAAAAACAGCAGGTTTCTAAAAGAATACCCCTGATTATAATATAAACAGAAAACAGTAGAGCATGTTTAATTTACAAGCGGAACAACTCCATTCGGCATTGAATTATCGTTTCATTTTAGTCATTCAGCATTTTTAGCTCAACTTGACATAGTTAAGATAAGCTATTGCCATCACGCATGCAGAAGTCTGTTAGTCTGTGACGTCTGTTCACATTTTCCTTTAGCATGGGCTACACCCCGCAGTTCTTGTCTGATCGTCACGAAATTTCAGATGCAGGTTTGGGGTCATGTCTAGATGAGAACATCCCCTTTTGGTCGCGATCGGGCAACCGGTATGGCTGCCCGAGCCCAAAACCCGAAAAACATTAGCACAGTCTGCCGGTCGTATTTATGAAGGGATTTCATTTATGAAGGGATTTCATTGTAACTCGGTAGGATGCCAGTGTATAATGCCTAGATGAGAACATCCCCTTTTGGGCATGATCTATCAACCGTGATGGCTGCTCAAGCCCGAAACCCAAAAACTTTTAGCACAGTCTGCAGGTCATGTTTAATGTGGAGGGATTTCATTGTAACTTGGTAGGATGACTCCTTATGATGTCTAGATGAGAATTTCCCCATTTGGGTATGATCTGCCAACCGTGACGACTGCCCGAACCCAAAACCCGAAAACCTTTAGCACAGTCTACAGGTCATATTTATTGAGGAATTTCATTGTAACTTGGTGGGTTGACTTCATACAATGTCTAGATGAGAAAGTCTCCTTTTGGGCGTGATTGGGCGACTGTGACGGCTACAGGGGCCCGAAGCCCAAAAACCTTTAGCACAGTCTAGAGGTCATATTTATGAAGGGATTTCATTGTAACTTGGTAGGATGACTCCCAAATAATGTCTAGATGAGAACGTCCCATTTGGTTGTGATCATTCAGCCTTGATGGGTGCCCGAGCCCAAAAACCTTTAGCATAGGCAAAAGGTTATATTTATAGAAGGATTTCATTGTAACCTGTTAGGTTGACTCTATATAATGCCTAGATGATGACATCCCCTTTTGGTCGTGATTGGTCAACTGTGATGGCTACAGGTGCCCGAAGCCCAAAAACCTTGAGCACAGTCTACAGGTCATATTTATGAAGGGATATCATTGTAACGTCGCAGGATCACTCCAGATGATGCCCAGATGAGATTGTCCCCTTTGGTCGCGATCATTCAACCATGATGGCTGCCCGAGCCCGAAGCCCGAAAATCTTTAGCACAGTCTACAGGTCATATTTATGAAGGGATTTCATTGTAACTTGGTAGGTTGACTTCATATAATGTCTAGATGAGAATGTCCCCTTTTGGACACGATTGGGCAACTGTGACGGCTTCAGGGGCCCAAAGCCCGAAAACCTTTAGAACAGTCTACAGGTCATAATTATAAAGGGATTTCATTGTAGCTTGGTAGGATGACTCCAAATAGTGTCCAGATGAGAACGTCCCCTTTTGGTCGCGATCATTCAGCCTTGATGGCTGCCTGAACCCAAAAACCTTTAGCATGTCTGTAGGTCGTATTTATGGAAGGATTTCATTGTAACTTGTTAGGTTGACCCCATATAATGCCTAGATGATGACATCCCCTTTTTGTCGTGGTTGGTCAACTGTGATGGCTACAGGTGCCTGAAGCCCAAAAATCTTGAGCACAGTCTTCAGGTCATATTTATGAAGGGATTTCATTGTAACTTCATAGGATCACTCCAGATGATGTCCAGATGAGAATGTCCCCTTTTGGTTGCAATCAGTCAACCATGATGGCTGCCCAAGCCTAAAGCCTGAAAACCTTTAGCACAGTCTTCAGATCATATTTATGAAGGGATTTCATTGTAACTTGGTAGGTTGACTTCATGTAATGTCTAGATGAGAACAGCCCCTTTTGGACACCATTAGGCAACTGTGTTGGCTACAGGGGCCCAAAGTCCGAAAATCTTTAGCACAGTCTACAGGTGATATTTATGAAGGGATTTCATTGTACCTTGGTAGGATGACTCTAAATAATGTCTAGATGAGAACGTCCCCTTTTGGTCACGATCATTCAGCCTTGATGTCTGCCCGAACCCAAAACTCCAAAACCTTTAGCATAGTCTATTGGTCATATTTATGGAAGGATTTCATTGTAACCCGTAAGTTTGACTCCATATAATGCCTAGATGATGACATCCCCTTTTGGTCGTGATTGGTCAACTGTGACAGCTTCAGGGGCCCGAAGCCCAAAAACCTTGATCACAGTCTACAGGTCATATTTATGAAGGGATTTCATTGTAACTTTATGGGATCGCTCCAGATGATGCCCAGATGAGAATGTCTCCTTTTGGTTGCGATCATTCATGATGGCTGCCAGAGCCCAACGCCCAAAAACCTTTAGCACAGTCTACAGGTCATATTTATTAAGGGATTTCATTGTAACATGGTAGGTTGACTTCATATAATGTCTAGATGAGAACATCCCCTTTGGTCGCAATTGAGAAACTGACGGCTACAGGGGCCCGAAGCCCGAAAACCTTTAGCACAGTCTACAGGCCATATTTATGAAGGGATTTTAATGTAACTTGATAGGATGACTCGTTTTGGAATAATTTCACTGTAACTTGGTAACTTTTGTTGATATACGTTAACTGTGAGGGCCACATACATTAACTGTGAGGTCATATTAACCCACCCCTCAGCTCTTTAGTACAGTGTACACCTCATATTATTTTTATCATAAACATAGCATACAGGGAACAGAAATGAACATATTCCCAATTATCACAATTCTTGTCTTATTTCATAATCCTTTCATAAACATTGAACATTATCCTTTTCATCAAACACAGCACACAAGTAAAGCTACAGTGTCATTGACACTTTCATTATTTAAAACAAATGGCTTTACGACTGAATGGAGTCGATCTGATTTGAAACGAGCATTTTTCCAAGAAAACATATGATAAAAGTGAAGTATCAGCCCTATCAGCCAGGTTTGTTTAAAAATGTTTATTGCAGCAGTTTCGAAGCTACAAAGTCATCAAATCAAATAGTTTTGATCAATAGCTAGTATATTGGTTTATATCTCAGTTTATAGTGTGGGAAGTGGTGAGGCGAAAAATGCACTCTACATAACTGTGTCTTTTAATAATCGGGGTATTATTTTGGAAAAATAACTTGGGGGCGCGGTGGCTCAGTAGGTAGAGGTGCAGGCTGCAAGCCGAGAGGTTCTCGGTTCGAATCCCACCTGCAGCAACCGTGTTGTGTCCTTGGGCAAGACACTTCACCCCCATTGCCCATGTGGGGGCACGATGACGCCGTGTACTAAGGCATACTGCACGTCGATGGTACGCATGTCTTCAACCAATCTAACCCTGCCTGTGCTGCAGTGCGGAGTTACGATGTTGGGGAGCTGGCAGCTGCTCGTCGTTGCTCGGTGGTTCTCTCCGGGTACTCCGGCTTCCTCCACCCGTAAAACTGTCACGGTCATGATTAGCCATTGTGCATAAATATGTGACCTTAAACATCAATAAATAAATAATTTTAGAAAAATAACTTTTCTTTTGCTGATGTATCCATTAACTGTGATTCGATTCGAAGTTTGATTTGATTCATTTTCACAAATTCGACTTTATATTCAGTTCGATTAAAATCGGCAATTCGCAGGTCCCTATTGTCTAAGAACAAATCGGTGTCTGCCTTAGGTTGTGCATTAGACCTATGAATTACCCCAATCAACTTCATACATTTATAGAATTGAATTTCAATACACAGGGTTTCAAAGACATGCAGACATGGAAAGGTGTCTACAAATCTTGAAGGGTATATTTTCATTGATGTATATGCCAACACTACCTCATCTGTTGTCCCCTTCTGGTCTATTGTAGCTGATAAGGGGATGTTAGTCATGAAGTGTAAAGGAACACCCAGGTGTTTGAAATATCTCTGTTAGACCAGTGACATCAGAGTTTTTGTAATGACCATTTGTTGTAAAGAACAAATTGCTAAAAGAGTACCAATGAGATGTTTTGCGACATTATGACTGGTCACCAGGTCTCTTTAATTCAAAAAAGTTGTGCTCTATAGCTATATGGGGCAATATTTGACATTCTTTGATACAAAAATGAAACTTACTGACTGAGTTGTCATTCTGAATCGTATTTAAAGTTGGAATTGTTAACTGAGTGAACAAGTAAAACAATAAAAATTAAAACAATAACAGATTTACATATTTCATAATTATTTATGTAAATGACTTTGTCTTCGTGTCTCATGAGGAGAGTTTGATTCTTCATTTGACTCCTGTCACAGATTACTATTAGGTATCTCGGATGAACGAAGGAATGAAGCAACAGGTGGATGAGGGAGTATTTTGATGAACAAGTAGTGGATTTTGAAAGTGGTCTTGCAAGTAGGAGTTGTAACTGCTACTCTTCTATATCTGTAAGTAGTAACACCATCCAAGGAATCCTGGTGTTGGAAGATTTATCATTTCTTTTTGTGTAGTCTTGGTTCTATAAAAAACAGCTATTTAAAGATGATAACCCAACAAGACTTCCATCTATCCAACCATTCATCCATCCATCCACCAATCCATCCATCCATCCATCCATCCATCCATCCATCCATCCATCCATTAATGTACAGTTAAAACTAGAAGTCCTGTCACAAATTGTGTGCTTATCTTGGCTTAATTGTGCGTTGGAATTGCGCGCAATTGCCAGATTGAATGGCATCCAAAACACGGCGTGTTCTCTTGGTTACTCATAGCAAACACATGCAATGTTTCTGCCAATGGACCTCCGGGTTACCCGGAGGTCCATTGACTGAAACATTGCTTGTGCACAGGCCATATGTACAGAATTTGATAGCTTTACTTGGGTCATAACGCGCACATTAACGCGCATATCAACGTGCTATTTCTGCGCATTTCATGACAGGACTTCTAGTTTTAACTGTATGTATCCTCAAGAACAGTTGTGTTCTTTCCATTTTACCAGTTTCTCAAGGATCTGTCTTATGATACCAACTTTCCTGAGATTTTGTCATTTCTCATGGAAATCAACCATTTTAATAACTTAATTCTATTTTTGTTATTTTAACCCTTTGAACACTGCTGGTATCTTCCATATTAGTTCAATGATGGCAACTGGAAGAGTCCATGTTCATTATTTAGGGGTAGACCAATTAATGTTTTCAGCGTGCAGCCTAGGGGCTGCACGTTGAAAATATTGATTGGTCTTCCACACACATGCACTTTGGCATCCATCCTGTTTAATGAAATTATGCTGCATCATGTCCCTGGTGGAAAAAGGGCTGCTTGGGTTCAGAGGGTTAAACTAGACTTCATTTTTAATTTTATTCCCGTCAACATCCTGGTTTACATAGTTGTTAACATGTAGCATTGCTTTTAAATATTATTATTACAGTGGAATTCTGTTAATTGAATTTCCACTTACCAGTTAAAATTAAGGCCTAAAAAGTTAGAAATCTGTTTCTCAGACCCTCCTCCAAGGTCCTTTTGGTGGCCATGTTTTCTTTTTATAACCAATGCAAACTTACAAAAAATAAAAATTAAATGGTTTATATCTGCTATTTTACTAAAGTTGATAAAATTGATAAATTTGTCCCTTGAGGGTAAGAAGGCATTACAATGCTTTAGCATTGCAAAGCCTTTTTGCACTCAAGGGACAAAATACACCACCACCACCCATGCTATACTGTAGATTATGAGGCCTAAAACAAAAAACAAATCGAGAATATGAACTTTTGAAGGCAAAGAAATAATTTCCAATATATAAAATAAAATAAAAAACCACCCGCCCACATGCAATTTTACAATAAATGGCCTGAGAAACAGAAGATCTTTGTGGGGCCTAACAGAAGTATTCATTCAATTCGATGGGAATTTTGTAATTTTCCTTATTCTGGTGATAAACTGGTCATCTATTCTATAATATTTTGTTTGGCAGAACTCATGGAGCGGGGACGCGGTGGCTCAGTTGGTAGAGGTGCAGGCTGCAAGCCGAGAGGACCTCGGTTCGAATCCCACCTGCGGCAACCGTGTTGTGTCCTTGGGCAAGACACTTCACCCCGATTGCCAACATGGGGGCACGATGACACTGTGTACTGAGGCGTACTGCACATCGATGGTGCGCATGTCTTCAACCAATCTAACCCTGCCTGTGCTGTGGTGCAGAGTTCAGAGTTACGATGTTGGAGAGCTGACAGCTGCTCGTCGTTGCTCGGTGGTTCTCTCCAGGTACTCTGGCTTCCTCCACCCGTAAAACTGTCACAGTCACGATTAGCCATTGTGCATAAGTATGTGACCTTAAAACACCAATAAATAATTAAATAAATAACTCATGGAGCTGTGTCGAACAAGATATCATAGATTAAATTCCTATATTGCATATGGTGAAGCCAAATAGGTCCATAAATAAGGGGAATTCAGTGATTATCAGGGTAATTTCTCAACATATTACAAGATTTTTATTCAATTAACAGGAGTTTACTCTATGACCCATATTCAATTAACAGGTCAGATTTATACTATTTATTTATTGGAGTTTAGCGACACTTTCGACAACCAGGGTCACCTGGTGTTGGACAGTTTTACGGGTGGAAGAAGCCAGAGTACCTACCCGGAGAGAACCACTGAGTAATGGAGAGCAACTGTCAGACTCCATACAAACAGTGTTAGCATCAGACCTGTTAACCTCTGGAGATGACCGTCAGTGAGATTTTGATGAGCTCTCAGTGAGATTTGGATGCTTGTCAGTGAGATTTTTTCATGCAGACAGCACATCAATAATTTCCATGTTACCCCCACAAGACACTCCACCCTAATGTGTTTTATTTGAACAATTTGTCTTTTCAAAAGCCAAAACATAGAAATATAGAGCAAAACAGAAATATGGATATGGATGGCCATGTGCCAATATCTGAGCTTGTTCCAATGACATTCATATTTCAGTGGTTTTGTACTTGTCGGTTGTTTGTGGTTATTCGACCTTCCAAAGCTCAGCGCCTCCCCCCCCCCCCCCCCCCCCCCCCCCCCACAAAAGCTGGTGGATTCAGTGATGCCGTGATGGATTACCGGTACTGAATAACTAATTTTGAAAAGTATCAAAGTGGGAGAAAATAGGATGTTTCCATGAGTGCGGGAGATTGGGTACCAAACCAGGAGTCTCCTGGCGAAAGCGGGAGAGTTAACAGGTCTGGTTAGCATTGGCTGAAGACAAGTGCACCATCAACATGCATTATGCCTTAGTACACAGCTCTGTGCCAACACATGGACAACCGGAATTAAGTGCATTCCCCAAGGACACAATGCAGTTATCCCTGGTGGGGATCGAACTGTGAACCTCTTGGTTTGAAGTTCAGCCGTAACTACTGAAACAACTTGCTTTCTCAAATTTGTACCGAAGGGATAGAAAATGATTTGGTGTTCAGAAGTTACCGGTATATTCAATTAACCCTTGACCCAACGTAACAGCCCAAACCGGCCTGCACTATTCACAAAAATCGGCAATTAATTTTCATTATTTTTAAAAAACATAGGTTATGACCCCTCTTTGGAACGAGCTCTTTGAGCTCGTTCCAAAGAGAGGTCATAACCTATGTTTTTGAGACAAAAAATGAAAAAAATTTGATATTCAAGAATTTTGTTTGCAAGTGTCGTCTGCTTTTCATGTTAGGTAAAGAGTTAAAAAGGTTATTCAGTTAAGTGATATCTAATTGAGTTGGATGAAATATAAAATATAATCACCTTTTTATTCTAAATGCACCGTCATTGCTCGGTGGTTCTCTCTGGGTTCTCCAGCTTCCTCCACCTGTAAAACTGCAACAGTCATGATTAGCCATTGTGCATATGTAAGTGACCTTAAACACCAATAAATAAATAAATAAATTCTAAATGCACTTTTCTTGCCAAGATATAGTCATAGAAGTGGATGCGGTGGGGCACCAATAAATAAATAAATTTTACCATTTAACTCCTTGCATGCTGCTGGGCAGATATTCCTACCCAGGACATGATATCTATTGCCACTGAGATATTGATCATTTGGGCACATTTAATTAAATTCTCCTCTGTAAATTGAATGGACTATTTGACCAATGATTTCTTGAGTTAAATTTAGATGATTTTCCCATCAAATCTAGTCATAGCTGCTTTATAGCAGCCATGACTAGATTGGATGAAAAATATTTTGAAAATACTCAGAGTGTTAAGAGTTAACCGTTTACCCAACTTAACACCCAAAAACCAGCCAGCGCAGTTCACAAAATTCACCATTCAATTTTTATTACTTTTTCATATTTTGTAACAAAAATATAGCTTATGACCCCTCATTGGAATGAGCTCAATGAGCTCATTCCAATGAGGGGTCATAAGCTATGTTTTTGACACAAAAAATAAAAAAAATGAGTGCTTCAAGAATTTTATTTGCATGTGTCGTCTGCTTTTCGTGTTCGGTGAAGGGCTAAAAGTCATTTTATCACTGTAAATGTTGAACTTTTTATCCATTTTATTTCTCTACCTTCATTGTTATTTTAAGTCTGTAATTCCTTTTTTTAATTTATTTTAGTTAAGTTATAATAAAACAGAAGCTGGGATGTTTTCTACAGCTTTTGAAATTGGAGGTGTCGCAGGTAGTGCTTCCTTAGGTGTGATAATAGATAAGTAAGTATATCCCAGTGTTTTATTCCTCTCATTGACATTTTCCTGTGCATGCCAGAAAATAAGCAGACTGTCATCTGCAAAATGAGGTCCCCAGAGGGTGAATTTAGTGATGCTACCCTGCATCTGATTCAGGGTCTCAAAACTAAACAGAAAGAGGTACCCAGAGGATACATTGGCCTACTGTATGGGATAGCATCATCAAATACACCCCCCCCCCCCCCCCCTGGGACCTCATTCTGCAAATGTCAGACTGCTTATTTTCAGGCCTGTTTCTGTGTCCACGTGGAAAAGTCACAGGAAGTGGAGCAGTACTTTTTTACTTCACTTAACAAATTAGGTTTTACTGGGAATAGGACCTGTGGCCAGTACTATGGAACTTTTACTGTTGTATTTCTAGAATTGTATTTTTCTAGTTATAACTTTAAATGGGTTGAAATGAACCAGTATCATTTTCAAAGATGTGGCAGTTTTCCAGTTGGCAAATTGGCATATCTTTTAAAATGGCAGTGATTCATTTTAATAAATTATATTACAGTGGAACCCTGCTAATTGAATAGCCACTTTGCCAATTATTCAATTATCAGGAGTATTCAAGATATAAAAGATTAAATGCCTGCATTGGATGTACTGGGGCCAAATAGGTCTATAAACAAAGAAAAACTGGGGAGAGTCAGGGTAATTTCTCAACAGGTTACAATAATTTTTATTCGATTAACAGGAGTTTACTCTATACCCTATATTCAGTTAACAGGTTAAATTTGTGCTGGAGGTATGGTAAATGGTTATGTGTTTGGAAATAATATTCAATTAACAGGGTTATTCAGTTAAGAGATATCCAATTAAGTGGGCTCCACTGTAATAGGTAGAAAATACAATTCTAGAAAAAAATGGTTTTATAGTATTGCCTCCTGTTCACCAATATCTGGTGAGAAAGCCCTAAACAGATGCCTATACTTTATACCTGAGTTTCAGGGGAGGGAGTTTGCGCATTGTTTAGAGCATTGGACTTAAGATCAAATGTTAAACAGTTTGGTCTTGACTGACATCATCTGAATTACGTTCTTGGGCAAGACACTTCATCCCAACTGTCTTTCTAGGATCATGGTGGCACCATGGTATCATAAGGCAGTGAGATGATACACTTGTCTTCATTCAATGCAAATGATGCTTGTGCTAGCTTAGTAAGTTGGTGAGTCCAGCAGGTACTACCTTAGTGGTTCTCTCCAAGCAAACTGTCCAAAACTAAATGACCTGATCTGTTTAATGTGTTGTTAACTCCATACATGCAGCTGGCAGATATTCCTGCCCGCGACAGAAAATATCTTGCCACTAAAATAATAATTTGGGCACTTTTAACCAAAATGCATAAATTGTATTAACTTTTTGTTTACTAATGTCTAAAATTAAATTGTGTTGAATTTTCCGTCAAATCTAGTCATGGCTGCTTCATAGCAGCCATGACTAGATTTCATGGAAAATACTTTTAAAATAATCAGTGGGTTAGAAGTTAAAACCCGATAAGCAAACAAGCATGTCACGACATAAAAAAAAAGATACTGAAAGTGACCTTAAACACCAATATATTAATAAATAAATTCATTTCTGTGAACATGAGTTGAAAATGAATTTTCTAATAGAGACATAATGTGATATGAACCTTTTTTACTTGTCCAATGTTTGTGACTGCAAGCCTATTGGATTCAAATTGAAGATATGTTGGGGAAAATGTTCTGTTGAAAAGATCCACAAGAGCTCGTTCTGATAGTGTTCATTATAACAGCACAGTCTTTCAGTTTTGTAAAATGCAGGTGCGCCAAGTGTGGCACTGCCATTTCTAATTCGTAAGCGCCATTTTCCTGACTTACAAAATGCTCAGCTATTGTTAAAAAGTTATGGAAACGACAATGTTTTAATAGAATACAGCATGTGTATGGTAGTGACAGACCATCTGCCATACACACACTGTATTCTATTAAAAAGCATCCCATTTTCATAGTGACATTAAGTCACGTTTATTGAGTCATAACAATTAAATAAAGATCAGATACTCACAATACATGTTCATTATTTCAAACATTCTTTTTCAAAAAATAAACCTGTAGACAAACTGAAATCCATGCACAGAATTGAAAGTAGAATACACAGTTTGAATAAGGAAAAACCAGAGCAGTAACTAGAATAATATGGAATGAACCAGTTTCATCATGTTTAAATTTGGACGCTCTGGCATCGACTGTTTATATGTCGCCTTGTTTGAAGTTGCGACATAGTTTCCAGACTTCTTTTGAAAGTGAAACCTACACTGTTACAGTACCATGTAATTGTATATTACTGCATAAGGTCATGCGCATGTGCTATCGATGCTTGATGAGCATTAACCCGACTCATGTTAAGGTAATCCAAACATTCAAACAGGCAATCATACAGCACACTGCTTTTTGCCAAGGTTCGGCATTAGTGGTGCAGAGCTTTTCAAAATTACTTGTGCGATGGCGTGATGACGCACCTCAAAATCAAAAGTCTGTAACAGCATAACTTCCACAATTGAGTGTGGTCGCCATGTTGTTCAGGTCATCATTTGTCCTTGAAATCTTGAATGCGGAAATAAATATTTTTACACTGTAAACCAATGGCCCAGACGAGCTGGTGCTTAACTCAAAGTTATTAAGGGCCAAACACAAATTTTGAACCCCCCCAATCCCCAAAATTGCTTGCAAAACCGAAAATTAAAAGTCCTATCTGGCCCTAAATACATTTACTCTCCGCGTATGCGCAGACGTCATGAAGTGACCCGAATTGGCACCAACATCATTCTTTGTTTGGCCCTAAAAGTCCGCAACAATGAAATGACATCTGTGCTTTAAAATCTCCTCTTTTGAGGATGCCAGACACAAATCAATGCAAGAATTGGTGGATACAAGTCTGTTATTGGATGAAGGAAGTGTTCAACGGTGGTTTTGGATGTTCAGGGCTGTAACTTTATAATATTTATAAAATTATTTTATGTTTCCCAATTTCGGGACATATGCCTGACGTCATCATTTTAAAAAATGATTATTCCACTGTTTGTAAAATATTCCTTCCCTATCCTTCCATGAACCCTTCTTGTTGAACTCTTAAGCTTTTTGGCTATTTTTTTGTGTCGCCGCCCCACAAAGTGGGGAGCGACATATAAGGATTACTTTTGTTGTCTTGCGTCATCGTCCACGTCGTCCGCGTCACACTTTCTCTTATCCGCCACTCCTCTTTAACCTATGAATGGATTTTGATGAAACTTTCAGTGATTCTTTATCACATAATGGCATTGTGCACCTCCTATTTTATTTTTTGATCCGCTGTATTTTTTCCAGAGTTATGGCCCTTTTCCACTTAGAATTCTGTCTGAAATATTAAAATATAGTGCAGGCAACACACGTCTTCCATGGAAGACTCACATCTAAGTATTGAAATTTCTTATTAAATTTCTTGGGAGTTTCATTTATTACAGAATATTATTCTGTTTCTTTCCCAGGGTTACGTCCTCACCCTAGGGGTGTTAGGCCGTTTAGTCTTGCATCTTCTATCCGATGTATCGTTTTTTCTTCGTATGAAGATCTAGCTTTGCATTTGATAGCATTTCAATTGGTTCTGATTTTGGGCCTTTTTAGCTCACCTGACTGAAAGCCAGTGTGAGCTTTTCCAATCACTTTTCGTCCGTCGTCTGTCGTGAAGGTGGTGTTTGGGCCTTTTTCTCCCAAACCACTGGCTGCATATTAATGAAATTTCATGTGAGTAAGGGTTATATAAGGGCATTTTGATTTTTTGTCAAATTAGGTTTCGGCTCTTATTGAGCAGAGGGATGGGGCAAAAATGCTCCAATTCTTAAAAAATCTTCTTCTCAAGAACCAGCAATAGCAGAGACTTGATATTTGGTATGCAGCTTCCTTTTGAGGTGTAGACTCAAGTTTGTTCAAGAGAAGTTCAAGGGGATATATTTGACGATGTTAAAGGAGGGGCAAAAATTTGGGCCCCGCCCCAAATTTCTATTTTCCAAACCGCGAGGCCGATTTGAACCAAATTTTACGTGAGTGCTTATTGGGTCATAAGTACCTAATTTATGCAGAAATTTTTTTCCCATAGCCCCGTGGGAACCACAGGAGCTAAAAATAGAAAAAAATTAAAACGCCCATATCTCCAAAACTACACGGCACTGAGAATTCTTATTTGTTGTGAAGCTTCCTTAGGACCAACAGAACGGAATGGTAAAAAAAAATTGCCATCGGTTTTGTCATGGGGTACTTTTTGGGGACTTTGAAAAAGTGCTGAGTCAGCATTTTTTAACACTGTGGGTAATGGGAAAAACATATAAGACTACTTTTCTCCCAAACCACTGCTCGAAATGCTTTCAAATTTCACATATAACATCTTTGGAAGATTGTTTCACATGTTTATTGAAATCGATTGCCTGGGTCGATATTTGGGCTCTCTATGGGAGCCCAAATGTTTAAATTAGTGCAGTATGAGGAGTATTTTTTAAAAATCTTCTTCAGATCTAGCAATAAGAATCTTTTGATATTTGGTATGCAGCATCCTTAGGGGGGTGAGATTCAAGTTTGTTGAAGCCAAGTCCCTGGGTTCATATTTAGGCTGAAAATTTGGGGTCCCGTTTCTTTTTTTGTTTTTTATGCATTTCTGTCAATTTTAAGACAAAAAAAAAAAAATTTTTTCCCCTGAAAATTTGGGGTCTGGGTCGGACTTAGAAAATTTTGGGCCAAAATCGGGAAACTTTTTTTTTTTGTTATTTAGGCATTTCTGTCAATTTTAAGACAAAAAAAATTTTTTTTTTTTCTCCTGAAAATTTGGGGTCAGGGTGGAACTTTGAAAATTTTGGACCAAAATCCGGAAATTTTTTTTTTGTTTTTTATGCATTTCTGCCAATATTAAGACAAAAAAAAAAAAAAAATTTTTTTCCCCTGAAAATTTGGGGTGCGGGTGGGACTTAGAAAATTTTGGACCAAAATCCGGAAACTTTTTTTTTTGTTATTCAGGCATTTCTGTCAATTTCAAGACAAAAAAATTTTTTTTTTTTTTCTCCTGAAAATTTGGGGTCAGGGTGGAACTTTTAAATTTTGGACCAAAATCCGGAATTTTTGTTTTTGTTTTTTATGCGTTTCTGTCAATTTTAAGACAAAAATTTTTTTTTTTTTTAACACCCAAAATTTGGGGTCCGGGTGGGACTTCGAAAATTTTGGACCAAAATCCAGAATTTTTTTTTTTCTGTTTTTCATGCGTTTCTGTCAATTTTAAGACAAACAAAATTTTTTTTTTTTTTGTTTACACCGAAAATTTGGGGTCTGGGTAGGACTTTGAAAATTTTGGACGAAAATCCGGAAATTTTTGTTTTGGTTTTTTATGCATTTCGGTCAGTTTTAAGACAAAAAAAATTTTTTTTTTTACCCTGAATATTTGGGGTCCGGGTGAGATTCAAGTTTGTTGAAGCCAAGTCCCTGGGTTCATATTTAGGCTGAAAATTTGGGGTCCCGTTTCTTTTTTTGTTTTTTATGCATTTCTGTCAATTTTAAGACAAAAAAAAAAAATTTTTTCCCCTGAAAATTTGGGGTCTGGGTCGGACTTAGAAAATTTTGGGCCAAAATCGGGAAACTTTTTTTTTGTGTTATTTAGGCATTTCTGTCAATTTTAAGACAAAAAAAATTTTTTTTTTTTTCTCCTGAAAAATTGGGGTCAGGGTGGAACTTTGAAAATTTTGGACCAAAATCCGGAAATTTTTTTTTTGTTTTTTATGCATTTCTGCCAATATTAAGACAAAAAAAAAAAAAAAATTTTTTCCCCTGAAAATTTGGGGTGCGGGTGGGACTTAGAAAATTTTGGACCAAAATCCGGAAACTTTTTTTTTTGTTATTCAGGCATTTCTGTCAATTTCAAGACAAAAAAATTTTTTTTTTTTTCTCCTGAAAATTTGGGGTCAGGGTGGAACTTTGAAATTTTGGACCAAAATCCGGAATTTTTGTTTTTGTTTTTTATGCGTTTCTGTCAATTTTAAGACAAAAATTTTTTTTTTTTTTTAACACCCAAAATTTGGGGTCCGGGTGGGACTTCGAAAATTTTGGACCAAAATCCAGAATTTTTTTTTTTCTGTTTTTCATGCGTTTCTGTCAATTTTAAGACAAACAAAATTTTTTTTTTTTTTGTTTACACCGAAAATTTGGGGTCTGGGTAGGACTTTGAAAATTTTGGACGAAAATCCGGAAATTTTTGTTTTGGTTTTTTATGCATTTCGGTCAGTTTTAAGACAAAAAAAATTTTTTTTTTTACCCTGAATATTTGGGGTCCGGGTGGGACTTCAGAAATTTTGGACCAAAATCCAGAATTTTTTTTTTTGTTTTTTATGCGTTTCTGTCAATTTTAAGACAAAAAAAATTTTTTTTTTTTACACAGAAAATTTGGGATCAGGGTGGGACTTCGAAAATTTTGGACCAAAATCCGGAAATTAGTTTTATCATTTTTTATGCGTTTTAAGAAGAAGAAAAAAATTTAGGCTGAAAGTATTTTGTTTGGGAAAAAAATCTGTTTTTTATGCATTTATCTCAATTTTGGGACGTAAAAGTGCAGGAACTGAAAATAGAAGGAAAATCCTGTGTATTGTGTGGCCACAATTGCTTCATCTAGTTGATATATGCTTTTCTTAGGAGGGGCATATGCAGCTTATTCAAGTCAAGTCCCTGGTTTGATATTTAGACTACCATGTCAGGTGAGCGCCCTCAGGCCCCCTGGGGCCTCTTGTTGTGTGCCTGTGTCTTGTTTACATTGACGTTGTTTACATTATCAACATCCTCATATTTAGGTCGTTTTTTATATTCTATTACTATAATATACTGTAGGATACATGGATTCTTATTCCGGTAGAGTGGCTCAAAAAATTTTGGATTTTGTCCACACTTCGGCTCTATCGTGATGCCTTTGGGCTCTTCATGTTCCCTATGGGAACTTTGGCATTTTTCTAAAAAAAATTTTGTTTACAAAAAATATTTCGAATTTAATTATGATTGCTAGTATTCATGTATCTCAGTTATATATGTATATTGTTGAATTTTGGATTTTGTCCACACTTTGGCTCTATTGGGATGCCCTTGGGCTCTTCATGTTCCCTATGGCGTTTTTCAAAAAAAAATTTTGTTTACAAAAAAATATTTCGAATTTAATTATGATTGCTATTATTCGTGTATCTCAGTTATATATATATATATGTTGTGGAGTTTGGAGGACTGATATCGACTTTAGTTGATACACTCCTGCAGACTCTTGTCATTGTTGTGTTGCACTGGGATGACTGATGTTGGAGTTGGGTGTCGCGGTACGTTGTTGGCGGTGAGGTTCTAAGGATCAGAGCCACTTACCGCATTTTAATTCATTCTGTCAGTTTCTATTTCAGAGGAACATGAACATGGTGATGATATTCTGACACCCATCCAAGTGTGCTACCATCGTCGCGCTCCATGGAGCATATAGAGCTAGCTGCAGTGCTCATTATTGCAAGAGTTAGGGCCTTCGGTTAAAGGTTTTAATCTCTTGCAAGCAGCTAGCTCGACCGATGAAGCAGTACTCCGTCTGTGGGTGTTATGACGCCGGGTAAGTCCGTTGCGGTTTAAGAGATGTTGTTTTGAGTAACTTGCACAAGCCGGAGCATATGTCCACCCTCCACTCGGGATGCTCTGTTTAGTCTGCAGCCGGGGTCGGCTTCAGTCAAGGCTTCCTCCGCTGCATTTCACAAGGCCGAAATGAAGTTTTCTGGTTGGAAACTTGCACGAGACAGAGCATATGTCCGCCCGCCGCTCATGATTCTCCATCTAGTCTGCAGCTGGGATCGACTTCAGTCATGGCTTCCTCCGCTACGTTATTTAAGCACACACTACCGCATCCTAGCTACCTGACTTCGGATATCCAGCCTGCTGCACGAAGAAGGAACCACTCTTTGCCCGTGAAGTTAGACCATCCGGTAGCTAGGGAAACGAGGCCTTGATCATCGGGATGTTCGGAGAAAGGATCCGTTTCCGACACACCATCCCAGGAGCAGCATGCGGCTAAGGAACAGAATCCGCTGATCCTCAGCCCTCGATGATGGACTTGCTGTCGCAGATTGCACAGCTAATCGCAGCATCCCAGCAAGTGCAGATGCAGCTTCCCTTGGACTCAGAATCTGAGCTGTCGGACGGTACTGGGTCGGTCCAGTCATCTGTTCGCGCAGATGCAATGGTTCGAGATTTGCAACTGATTCTCTCGGATGGTGAAAGGGATAAGGAAGAGGATTACCCTTCCCTTTCGGAACAGTACATGGTTGCGATGGTATTCATCCATCAATACTACTCTGATTTTGTTCCGCCGAATCAGAATGCTGCACCAACAAGAGAGAAACTGCTGGCGTCGTTAGGCGCAGACTTTATCTGGACAAAGAAGGAAGTCCTTTCTTTTCCGGTTCAGTTTATCCAGGTTTCGCAGGCCTTCGGCCAAATAGATGACGCCATATTTATCCTCATGAGTGCAAGGAAGAAGACGATTTCTTATCTTCATCTTCCGTATACATACCGTTTTTTGGACCACGTTCATTTAAAATCGGTCGAGGAGGATGTTCAGAGAGTTCTTCTGCGTTTGGATGAGCAGGCCGGGGATCTAGAGGTATCCTTACCTGTATCATTCACTATTCGCTCAGACGCAATTGAGACGGCAATTTCTTCAAATAGAGCAAATTTGGACGTTATATGCAGATTACCTTACAAGAGCTATGGCGCAACGCCTCAAGGGAAAGGAATTTGAGGACGTTCGTACCTCTCTTAGAGTTCTTTCCAGGGCAATTAAATATACCACGTATAACTCCGCCCTAACAGTGGCCAAGCTGGAGTTAATCAGACGTGTTGCTGCCCTTGCGTTGTCATCACTGATAAGATGACAAGGTGAAAAGCTCTCGCTGAGTCGCTCCGGTTTCCGGACATTTTATTTTTGACGACTAGCTTTCGTTAGTCTATGAACAGGCTACTAAGAAAGCATCTCGTGCTCTGCTTTTGAAGTCGGCGTATCAACGACCTGCTTCAGCAGACAAGAGTAAAGGAGGGCGTTCCAGACAAAAATCGTCAAAGGAAACTCCTCACGAGGGTACAAGAAACCCTCCTATAAATATTCTGGAGGTTGTCTGTATAGCAACTCGGGAAAGGGGCGTAGGTCTGATCGTGACTATAGGTCAGATGCCCCTAAGCTGACTAGACAAGGTTTTTTATGGGGAGGACGTGGTTCCTCTTCCCGCAAGCCTCGCAGGTCATACAGGTGATGATTTAGACCTGTATTGCTGGCCAGTTGGCAGCAGGTTATCAAGCTCCGCAAAAATCTCGATAACAATCACGGAAGATCAGTGGGTGAGAAGTGTAGTCTCGGAAGGCTTATGGCTATCATTCAGAGTAAAACCCCACTAACAAGTTGTCCGTGTTGGACAAATCTTCCAATAAATTCTTGCATAAGAGAGTTTCTCCTACCTGAGGTATAAGCTCTCTTATCAAAGGAAGCAATACAGGTCATCGAGAATCAGGATTCTCAACATTTTTACAGTCACCTGTTCCTTGTACCAAAGCCAGACGGCTCGTTCCAACCGGTAATAGACTTGAGCTGGATAGCAAGTTTATCATGGCTCTAAAAGTTTATTTATGGAAATCATTCAGTCAGGGTGCACGGTGGCTCAGTTGGTAGAGGTGCAGGCTGCAAGCCGAGAGGTCCTCGGTTCGAATCCCACCTGCGGCATCCGCGTTGTGTCCTTGGGCAAGACACTTCACCCCGATTGCCTACATGGGGGCACGATGACGCTGTGTACTGAGGCATACTGCACGTCGATGGTGCGCATGTCTTCAACCAATCTAACCCTGCCTGTGCTGCCGTGCAGATTTCTGAGTTATGATGTTGGAGAGCTGACAGCTGCTCGTCGTTGCTCGGTGGTTCTCTCCGGGTACTCCGGCTTCCTCCACCCGTAAAACTGTCACGGTCACGATTAGCCATTGTGCATAAGTATGTGACCTTAAAACACCAACAAATATAAATAAATCATTCAGTCAGTAAAAGCGAGCATTCAAGTGATCGACTATGTGGCAAGCATAGATGTAAGGATCCATACTTTCATGTCCTGGTACATCCGGCATTCTGAAGGTACCTGCGGTCCGCCGTACAAGAGAAGGTGTATCAGTTCAGAACAATATTCTTTGGTCTGAATCTGGCTCTCTGGGCGTTTCACTCGAATAATGAACTTGGTAATGCCTTACTTACGGGCTCATTTGTCTGCGGTAACGTCGGCTTATTTGGACGACCTTCTACAGGGATACGGCCACAGAATTATTCTTCAGAACGATGTTCAGAGTCTGCTTCTATTACTCCGACATCTCAGTTCCATCGAAAACGAGAAAAAGTTGGATCTAGCTCCGTACAAGTCGGGATTGAGCTTTGAGACTCACAGCTATCTGGTTCGTCTGCTGTCACCCAGAGCGAAATTAGTCAGTTGTTATACTCGTTTTTGTCTACACTCAGATGCATTAATAGTGAGGGAATTTATGTGCCTGTTGGAGCTGTGTGGAGCGGCTGTGGATCTCATTCCGATGGGCCACCTGCGCACATGTCCCCTCTAGATATTCTTTACTCAGAACTGGAGTGTGAAGACGCTTTTGCTTGAACCAGTATTGTTTTAACGGATCTAGTAAAATAAGGGTTCAAATTGGGCAGATATTCAATGATTAACTCAGGGAGATATTCTGCAACTGCCGGATCTGCCTTTCACGATTATGACGGATGTGAGTCAGACGGGTTGGGGCATGACCCTAAGTCCTGCAGTCTTGAAGTGTCAGGGTCTTTGGGACCATCGGTTCTAGGAGAAACACATAAACATCAATGAGATGATGTTAATTATAGCTAGAGGTACAACATTGGTTTCACATTATAATGGACGTCCATGTTCAATTTTGTCGGGCAGCTCTACAGTAGTAGCATACATCAGGAACCAGGGCGGCACTCATTCATTTCCGTTATGCCAACTAACGGAGAAGATTTTCCTAATATGTCATGAATCATCATGTTCATCTTTCTATCTGACATATTCTGGGTCGCCTGAACGTACTAGCAGACTCGCTCTATCGGAAAGGTCACCTGTTGCAATTGGAGTGGACGCTCAACAAGCGAGTAATTGGACAGATTTGCTACCAGAGGGATTGCCCCATGATAGATCCATTTGCGACGCACCGGAACAATCAGTTACCGTCGTTTGTGTTGCCATGCGCAGACCATTGAGCATATGCTGTAGACGCTCTGCCGATCTCATGGGGATGGATGATAGGATACGCGTATCTTCCAATTCATTTGATTCAGTAGATTATGTTTAAGATCAAACAGTCTCGTTGTGAATCCTACTAGTAGCGCCTCTGTCATCACCGAAACCTTAGATCAGTCTTCTCAAGTGTCTGTTATGGGACGTTCCCGGAAACTTCCTCCACGAGAGGACCTTCTTTATCAGGGGAAGTTTATCAGGGGAAGTTTTTGTTCTTCACGTCCTTCTCCGCCCATTATGGCATAATGGCATAATGGAGTCGGTTAGACCGAGGGAACCATTGTGGTTCGTATATTATTTTATGACTAACACAAGAATGATTAAGTAATGCGGGTGAGGAGGGTTCGATATGACTTCAAATCTCCACCCCCCACCCCTACCCCACCCACCATTGCCAATGTGTTTAGATGCAAGCCTTGTATGAGTTTAAATACATACATGCATTTCTTCACTTCTCGATTGGCGGCTGGGTCGTGTTGAATGGCGACCTCATGGGCACATCCAGTTTTTAGTTGGTTGGTTTCCTGTGATTATTCGTATATATGTCATATACGAGCACATATTTCATCATAAATAAATTGCTAGTCTTTGAGTACCTCGGAGGCTGTATAACCAGTTAACTGGTATTCAGAGGATTTTAATGCTCACGTGCATTATAATTATTAGGCTGACGCTTTATTGTATGTTATGGACCTTAGAAATTATGAATTATTTCTGGGGCGATCCGTGTCGGAGCCTGTTAATCATACCTACTTCCATTTCTAGATCCAGGTTTCTATTAATGTTGGTACTCAACTCGTATATTCGGATGTTTATAGTGTCATAGATATCGGATAGTACACATCGAGGAGTGTTGTTACTGGAATTTATTGTACACCTGAATGGGGTCGCCTGTGGGTTACCTCGGAAGTGTGTTTACTCTCCAGAGATCGTTCATTGTGGTTCGATTGGACATGTGTATGTTATATATTATATCACCGTTTTCAACCTATCTGCATATGCCGTCTCGAGTTCATGTTATATAGCGGGCAATATTAATTACCAGGATCATCGCCATAGCCTTAACTTCTGAAGTGGCGTTAAGCACCATTTATTAATAATAAATTAATACCAGAGTGCCTGTTCGACGAATATTTATATTGTTGTTTTTTGGTACCGCTTTTGCTGATTCTAGAGCGCTCCCCTCTTTTTTTTTGAAGAAGGGGGGGGTATGTGATTTTTTACCTCTCCTCCGGCTTGATAGGTATGTAATTATGAGGGAAGCTGTTTTGTCCGTCATTATATCCTTCATACAGCAGAAGTTTTATTGTATATGGCGTATGTTTGTGGAGGATATTCTCTCATTCTCAAATACTCCATCTTAATTTTTGGGACTTAGTCCGGGCTAACCTTAAAAATTGGGAACTCGTTACATCCAATTAGTATAGTCTTCATGCTAGGTATACGGAATTACTTGAACTGGGCTCCTTTTGTATGATATGTCGTCTCTATTACTGTATAGAGAGACATGCATGTAATTCCTAATAATTATACCCCCACTTTTGAAGAAAATGGGGGGGTATAGTGGATTACATGAGTGCATCCATCTGTGCGTCCGTGCGTTCGAGAATATTCATAACTTTCATAACTTAAGTAAATTATTATTATGGAACTTGCTATGTAATTAAATTGTAACATTTCCCAAGACTAGAATGATTTTCGGTGTTGTCAGATTATTATTTTTTTTATTACTTGTTCACTTAGAAATTGTGTCAGTCCGAGCCAAATTTTGTCTGTTCAGCCTGTATCTCGGGTATCGAATGTTCTATTGCAATGAAATTTGCTGTGAACACTGCTTATTGTATAGGCTTTAAAAAAAGGTTTGAACGATATTTCTCACATTCTCCTTTTTAGAATTATCCCCCTTTTTTGATTTAGAAATTATAGGAAATAGACATTATATGTCTGTTCAGCCTGTATCTCAGGTTCTAAAAATGCAATCCTGTTGGAAAATAGACATTTTTTTCTATAATATTTGGTCATAGGTATGCCCACACTAGGTGGTACACCACGTGGGGGTATGCACCGGACGACAGTCCAGCTCTTGTTTTAATTTCCTTTCACCTTGGATTACAGGATTGGAACTATGTTGATCTACTAATTCTAAAGTCCTAGGCCCCCCCCACCTTTTTACGATTCAGCTAGTCTGGGCCATTGGTTTACAGTGTAAAAATATTATAAATTCATAGTAATTTTTATATTTTTTATACTTACCAATGGCCCAGACGGAGATGGCTCTCCCATGAGTGGGCACTCATACCTCCCCGCTGAATTTTTATGTAGTATTCCCTTCTACAAAGAATGATGTTGGTGCCAATTCCGGTCACTTCCTGATGTCTGAGCATGCGCGGTGAGTAAATGTATGGAGGGCCAGATAGGACTTTTAATTTTCAGTTTTGCAAGCAATTTTGGGGGGGGGGGGGGGGATTCAAAATTTGTGTTTGGCCCTTAATAACTTTGAGTTAAGCCCCAGCTAGTCTGGACCATTGGTAAGTATAAAAATATACAAATTACTATGCATTTATAATTTTCAAGGCCTTGAGTGTACTTGAAAATAGCCTGTAATCTTAAAAGGTCCTTTAACCGGGGTTTGTAAGCCAAACTGAAAAATACCGGAAAAATTATTTTGCATTTTCCAGTCCTGGTTAAATACTGCAGAAATGATGTTAAGTTGGTAAATACTGGGAATATACTAGAATGGTAATTTAGCTACCTCTACACTAATTTACCACCTCAAACAAACTCTTGCCAACATGAAAAATTGAAGTTGTTTGGCACAGATACTGTTTGTGCTAGCTGTCACACAAAGAGGCTTCAGTTTCTCAGTGAATTTTAAAGACCTGTTCATTACTTAATATGGTATATATCTTTGTTATCACAAGGTTCAGTAGTTGTCTTGTCAAGAACTTTGATTTAGTACTGGAAAATTCTCAATGGGCACTGGAAATATACTGGAAAAATACTGGAATTTCAACCAAGTTTGAGTGTATGAACCCTGATTAAACCTTTGTAACACATTGCGACTAGGCTAGACTTGCAAACATTTTCTTGCAGATATCTGGCTCTGTAAATCTCAAATGTTGGAACAAGTTAAGTCAGAGTGTTTTGAATCAAATATAACCGCTCTTCAGTAGGCCTGCTGTTTTCAAAATTTTGCATAACCAATTTATTGTTCACCTGATCTGAGCTTTGGTAACTTATTGTTTGTTCCCTGTACTTGATTCAAGTAACCTGCTAGGTAACCTAAATGTATATGTATTGCAACTATGCAGATATATGTACTGTTGTATAATGGCCATATTCTTACTCATATGGACAATATCCGTATGCGTTGAGATGAATCCTTAGGAACAATATGCACAGGGTTACCCACATTTTCTGGTTATAAAAAAAAAAAAAAATTGGTAACTGCCACATCACACAGTACTTGAAAATATACACTCACTGAGGCTGTTAAAATGGACATGGTTAGTAAGTTACATGTTGTTTCATAGAGTGAAGGATTCAAAGAACTATTTTAAATAATTACACTGGATTGTGGAAATTGTTTTAAAGTGAATTTCAAAAATGAAAACATATTCTATTTTCAATTAATAGCATGTTTTTAGGTAACCTTCACACAACCCAAACGACGGTTCACCTCAAATCGACAGGCCTGCTTAACCCTTTACCTAACATGAAAAGCAGACGACACTTGCAAAAATAATTCTTGAATAACTAATTTTTTTCATTTTTTGTCTCAAAAACATAGGTTATGACCCCTCGTCGAGCTCGTTCCAACGAGGGGTCATAACCTATGTTTTTGAGACAAAAAATGAAAATATTTTGTAAATTAATTGGCGATTTTTGAGAATAGCGCTGGCCGGTTTTGGCCGTTACGTTGGGTAAAGGGTTAAAGTTGTACATATTGAACCTTCTTCCCTGACACCCATACATATTGTCAATCTCCACTCAAGTATTGGTGACAACACCGTATTTGTGTAAGTTTGTCAGAAAGTTGAATAGAGCTGGAAGGTTTGATTTTTCAGATTCATTTTTGATTTTGGAAAAAACCTTGATTTCGGTTTGGTTTTTCTGTGTTAACTGGTAGGCCTGCAATGATGCATTGAAGTTTCAATGCATCATATCATGATTCTTTCACTCTGATGCATCGCATCATGACAAGAGGTGCATCATGATGCTCAGGTCACAGGTATTATTAATGGAAGAACCTTGAAAAGGTTGAAAACTTCATTATACCCCCCGCAAACAAAGTTTGGGGGGGGGGGTATATAGCAGTCACCCTGTCCGTCCATCTGTCCGGGCCAACATTGGGGGTTCAGGGGATATTATTATTAGGGGCTACCTCCAAATTAAGGTAGTGTTAGGGTTAGGAGTGGGGTGGGGTTAGAGTTAGGGGTAGCCCCAGAGTAGGGCTTAAGGTTGGGGAGGGTTAGGTCCTGGGGGGTTAGGGTTGGGGTCAGGGGTGGGGTTTTAGTTTTAGTAGCCCCTAAACCGAAAAATAGCTCCTAATCCTATTGGTTTGGCTAGGGTGGGGTTGGGTCAGGGGGGGGGGGTAGGGGTAGCCCCAGAGTAGGGCTTAAGGTTTGGGGGGGGTTAGGTCCCGGGGGTGGGTGGAAGTTAAGGTCTGGGGTGGGCTTTTAGGGTTTAGGGTGGGGTAGGGTTAGGGTGTGGTTTTTGGGTGGAGGGGTGGGGTTAGGGTTAAATATAAGTTCTAGGGTGGAGGGGGTGGGGTTCTGGGTAAAATAAGGTTTTGGACATACAAAATGTTTTTTTTGGTAGCCCATAAACTCGAAATGTTGGAGTGTCCATCTGTCTGTCTGTCCATCCTTATAAGCACAACTCCTCCTAAACCGTTTGAAGAATTTTCATGAAACTTTACACAATGGAAGAACTCCATATGAAGATGTGCATGAAGCAATATAATTCTGTTCTGACATTTCCAAGGAGAGATAATCCAACTTATACATTTCAGGCGCGGGGGATATCACTTTGTTTGCTTGCTCACAGTACCTCTAGTTAAAACACAATTTATCATTTTGATCGAGTATAATTTGCATTCATATTTGACTAAAAGCAAGATTAATGTAAATACTTTCTTATTTTGAGCAAACCTGAGCAGGCCTGAAAATAAGCAGTCTGACATTTGCAGAATGAGGTCCCCAGAGGGTGAATTTGATGATGCTGTCCCATACAGTGGGCCAATTTATCCTCTGGTACCTCTTTCTGTTTAGTTTTGAGACTCTGTTTCAGACTGAGGTTCACAGAGGGTGAATTTAGTGATGCTACCCTGCTGTGCAGGGTAGCATCACTAATTTCACCTTCTGAGGACCTCATTTTGCAGATGACAGTCTGCTTATTTTCTGGCTTGAACCTGAAGTGAAAAATAATGTACTGAGGGCAATTATCATTCTACTAAACATACAGATCTTACAAGATCAGAGCTTATCCATGAACAAATAATTGCAATGTGCATTGCATCGTGAACATCCAAATCATTGCAGCCCGATAATAACTGGTTGAGTGCTAGAAGCCACTATCAGAGCTTTCAAAAAAGTGTGGGTACCAGGCCAAAAGCCTTTCTCATATTTCATGTTCAGTCAAATGCAAATAAATTTTGCTTACATAAATTTGTTTTATTATAAATTATTGAAGTGCCAGTGGGCACTCCAATAATTTGTAATAAAACAAGTTTTGAATAACAAATTCAGACCATCACAAATAATCTAGCCCTCAACCAGTTAAGAACAGATAATAAATATCACTTTAGGCTCCTTAACTTGGAAAAAATCTTCAGTACTTTGTATGACATCACTCACCAGCCCTGTCTGTATTGTATGGCTGTCACGATTAATCGATTGTCGATCGGTCATGCCGAAATCGATTATTATTTTTCGTTGTCGAAGAATCAGTAAATTTTACCATGTTTTAGACGTTTAATAATTAAAAAAAAATTTGATGAAAAAAAAAATTGTTTCTGAAGGTAAAAGTCCAGTACATCGACGTTAAATCTCAAGAAGCATTGCGAAGCATTTGTATTTGAGGTACATTCAAAGCTTTGATGTTCTGAACTTTTGAACCGTCAGTGTAATAATCAAGACCAGTCGGCAGTTGTGAACTTGTGAAGTTCGCAACTGACGACCAGTCTTGATTATTACACTGATGGTTCAAAAGTTCAGAACATCAAAGGTTTGAATGTACCTAAAAGAGGATCGTCTTTGTTGTTTACTTGAGGTAGGTCAAATGATTTGAACTTCATTTTTAACGACTTCAAAGAGAGGGAGAGGGGTGTCATCTAAGTATGATTAATCAATTATTATCGATTATATGCGACAATTAATCAATTTCTAAATTAAAAAATCATGGGTATATTTTATTTAAACTCATTTAAAAATGTAATAAATAATTACCACTTTCATTTCACTCATGGCAAGGCGACGTGCGATCAATTTAGACAAGTTTGCATTCAGGTTGACGTCACCAAAAGTCAAGGATCTAGTTCCACTGTAGGTTTAAATTTTAACTTTTGAAATCCCATTGCTGGCATGTTCACCACAGTTGGTGTATAAAGCTAAAATTTACGTAATAGGGTTTTCATATATAGTAGAATAGGTAGCCATGGTATAAATCACCACTCACTAACTACACCACAAAGACGTCTGTAAGGATCACGATTAGGGCTGTCGCGACTATCATTTTTTGTAATCGACTAATCGTGACCAGTAATCGACGGTTAGTCGATTAATAGTCGCTTCCCATGATTTTTTAGCAAATCATTCTTCTGTTTGTAAAACTCTGAAAATGACAATGGCACCAGTGTGTTCAGACGAAGTGGGGTTGTGGGAACAACAAATCGGTCCCGACTGAAGCTACATGTAGTCCAATCTTGGACCCACAGTCCGTAATATAATTTTTGGGGTTGGTACGTCCTGTAGGACGTACCAACCCCAAAAATAATATTACTGACTGCGGGTCCAAGTTTGAACTAGATTGAAGCCGATGAATTAAAATGAATTTACCAAAGAACATTCCTGCATATATTTCCTTTCTGCAATAAGTTTCTCGAAATTTTGAACATTGAGATCTATGCATTCCCTCGTCAGTTGTTAAAATTGGATCTTAGTCTGAAGTTCCGAACTTTGAGAAGTGATCTGACGTTCTGACTTTCGTCATAATTTTGTCACTTCCGCGCTTTGGGTTTTCCAATGGGTGCATTCATGTGTACAAGACTGGAGAAATTCAGAAGAATCTATTCTTCTTGAGTAACTGTGAGTGTTCTTTCTTGCACAGTCAGTGACAGTCGTACAGTCTTCCGGATATGAATGTTAACTATGGTTAGATATTTAAAGTTATTCACCTTCATTGATCATTCACCTCACAAAACAATGCAATTTAGCCCCGACGCGTAGTAGACGTGTACCACCTTGAAAATGAACGACGATCGACTAAAAATAAAAAACGTCAACTACTTCAATAGTCGATGGTTAGTCATGGGGACCTGCGAGCCGGGGATAAAACTTCGAGCCGAATCTCAAGCCGAATCATCCCTCTGGTATCGAGTCGAGTCGAATCTCGAACCTTGAAACCAGCGCGACGGCAACATTCGTGCTTCCATAGTCTGCAATACCGGTACTCTGCATGCTGGATGAGTTCAGAATCAATTGGTCTGGAATCGAGTATTCTCGCACTGCGAGAATACTCGATTCCAGATCAATTGATTCTGAACTCATAGACTCGCAGTTTTATTCTACCCACTTGGTGGTCATGGCTCGTGCTCAGCCTCATCAGCACCAAATACCATTATTATAAAAGCAAACAAGGCATGTCGGAAAATATGATGAAAAATCTCAAACTCAAAGTCTCGCGAAACACAGTATCGCGCACTAATAGTGAAGATAGACAACTCTATAATCTATTCTAATGAATAGTTTTGAACCTCTAATTTAAACTTTTGATCAAAACATTTTTAGAATATCTTTCTAAAAACACAAAAAAAAAAAACTCAGAAAAAAAAACTGAAAAATAAACAAACAACAGATATTCCCGGGGACGAATCTTCCCTGACCCTCAGAGATCGTACGGTAGGCCGGGGGTTTAATAATCAACAAAATTGGAGAGCTAATACATTCAGAGAGCGATTTATTACACTATCGTTAGCGTATGACGGCGTGTTCTTGATGCGAGCGAGTGCACATATAATTCGCCGTTTAAACAGAGGTCGGTTCGAAAAATACGAATCGGACGGTGAAGTATCGAGTCGAATCGAATTTCGGCGATGGTTTCGAGTCGAGCCGAATCTCGAATGGTTCGCAGGTCCCTAGTTAGTCGACTAATCAAATAATTGCGACAACCCTAATCACAATTGGGTTCAGCCTAACTTCCCTTTGATCATTCTTAGTTGTTTTACTGGATCAGTTGCCGAGTCTGTTGAGTCAGAAAAAACATAAATCAGGGTAACAAATGAATAATGTTCATTTAATCTATGTTGTAATCTCATTGTCAAATTTCTCCCTTACAAAGGAGGATTGAAACTTGAAAGTAATGGCAACTCTTCTCCAAACCGCTCTCATTGTTATTGCTTTCTTTGTTATTCAAAATGTTGGCGAGTATTTTTTTTTACGCTGACAGTTTCAGCTTCGAGCATAGATTGACGAGCATTTTCCAGTTTGATTCAAAAGCAGTGCATTGTGATTTTCACCTGTAGTGTGGAAGCACACAATACCTTGAATGTGGCATTCACATGGGACGTGGCAGTTGCATCAGAGGTAGCAGTTGCATCGGACATGGCAGTTGCATCATATGCGGCAGTTGCATCATACGTGGCAGTTGCATCACAGTAGTGTGAAAGGACCTTTAGTCCAAAGATTGTTCCAGCTTACTTTCACCACCGGCCTAGAAACTGCTCACCTTTTTAACCCGACTGTTTACAGTCAGAGCTATAGTCATGACTTTTGTCCGTCTGCCCGTACATTCATACATCCATCTGTCCATCTGTTAACATTTAGAGGGGGGCGCGGTGGCTCAGTTGGTAGAGGTGCAGGCTGCAAGCCGAGAGGTCCTCGGTTCGAATCCCACCTGCGGCGACCGCGTTGTGTCCTTGGGCAAGACACTTCACCCCGATTGCCTAAATGGGGGCACGATGACGCTGTGTACTGAGGCGTACTGCACGTCGATGGTGCGCATGTCTTCAACCAATCTAACCCTGCCTGTGCTGCGGTGCAGAGTTCAGAGTTACGATGTTGGAGAGCTGACAGCTGCTCGTCGTTGCTTGGTGGTTCTCTCCGGGTACTCCGGCTTCCTCCACCCGTAAAACTGTCACGGTCACGATTAGCCATTGTGCATAAGTATGTGACCTTAAACACCAATAAATAAATAAATAATAACATTTAGAGTTTTGGTTAAAGTTTGTGGTTAAAGTTTTTTAGTGAAGGTTAAAGTTTTCTTCATTAATATTAATTACTATTGATTGTATCATTCTCATGTTTCAGGTTATTTTGTGAAATATTTAACTCTTTTGTGCAGTCAATTTAACTTAGAACTTCCAGATTAAAGTTTTTGGGTAAACTTTTTTTTGTTTACAAAGTTACACCTTTAATTCTTCAAACAGTTAGTGGAATGTCACTGTTTTTCATTTGGGACAATGTCTACTGTCTACTGAAGCTTTCTATACTAATTTTAATTAATACTGGCATGATTTAAACCTCTTTTCGACATGTTTTCAGACTTAGTTTCTTTGTATTTGAAATTAGGCTTTTACCACGACTTTGTTACTTTAATTCTTGCATGCTCAATACAACTTTAATGATTGCATTTACATCAATGATTTCTTTTATCAGTTTTACGAAATATTTAACCCTTTTTTACCGTCAATTTTACTTAGTATTCCCAGCTTAAATTTTTGGATTAAAGTTTTGCTTTTCAAGGTTGTATCTTTCATTCTTCCCCTGCCAATTAGGCATTTTCTTTCGTTACTCCAAAATGCATTTTGAAGGATTTAGAGTGATTACATTGGGAAAAAATTTTAACTCCTATGCACCCCCCCACTCCCTTCCCCTGTCCTGCCAGGCCTCAAAAATTAATTTTTTTGCACCAATATGGGTTTCGATGGATTTAGAGTGATTTTATGTAGAGAAAAAACTCACCTATGCTCCCCCTCCCCAATTGAGAGATGCAAGGGGACTAGCAGCACTTGGCATTGCAGGCCCCTTGTTCTTGCATGATCAATACAACTTTAATAATAATTGCATTTTCAGACATGATTCCTTTTACTTGTATGCATCTTTTTTTTCATTAGCTGAGCTTCACAGTTTGAAATATAAAGAAATGCCTTCTGCAGCATACTTCTGTAAAGGCAATACAGATGGGAAGGAAATTGGAGTGAGGGACTTTGATTTTGTCTCCAACACTTCAGGGGAGATGGGTGGAATCAATTCACTCCTCCCTCCTCCCCATGTTATCCAGAAGATGAAGTTCTAATTATACGATTCTCTTTAAATTTTACTTTTTTTCAACAAGAAAACACAGGTGCACTTCGAATTTGAAGTATAGTCATTTAAAATTTAAAGCACAAATTTAAGTTAAAAATTCCAACTTATATTGACTGTAGTTATATTTCCTAATTAACATAGCTATACACAGGGACCGACCTGGGCATGTGCCAGTGCGTATTTGGTTCTGAAACATCAGGACCTGGCTCTTAAATCTCAGAAATAGGCTTCTCAGTTGGCGCGTAACTTCTCAGATCATATTTTGATATTCTTTCGATGGATAATCGAGAGAGACACTCTTACTTGTATTATATATATGATTATCATTTATCATTGTTGTAGAGTGCTTAAGTTAATACTTCAAGTCTTAATTACCAAGCATTAATCTTCACTGTGGTTTCTGATCAAGTCTTGGCTGCCTAAATAGGCAGCCAAGACTTGATCAGAAACCACAGTGAAAATTAATGTTTGCTATAGTGTCCTAAATGAAAATGATGAGAGCTATTACACACTTGCAGTGTGTGTTACAAACAGCAGTGTGACTCCGTAAATTGAAATCTGGCGCATGAATTGAAAAAATAGGCTTCGAGGCAAGAGCGTATTTTAAATAGTCCTGATCGGTCCCTGTATACAGCTGATGATCTAACTACAAATTTTATTGAAATTTTCAAAAAACACATAATTTTATACTTTCTTTCAGAAAGATGAAAAAAGCAGAACATTTTTCTTGTCATTTTTTACCAAAATTATTTTTCAGTTGTATTATAATAGAAGATTTTAGAAAGAGAATGTTTATGTACTGTATCTTTAACCCTTTACCTAACACAAGTTGAAGCCTGCAGTACAAATTATATTTCTGATACATCTTTTTTTTCATTTTTTCCTTCTAACCATTGCTTATTAGTCCTTATCGGAACAAGCTCATCAAGCTTGTTCCATTAATAGGTCATGAGATATGTTTTGGGGTAGAAAAATGAAAAAATAAAATTTGAATAGCAATTTTTGTATATCACAAGTGCTGATATGACAGATTCATTAAGTAAACGGTTAACATAAAATAGCACAGACTATTTTGTGTCTAAGCATTGTCATTGCTGGGACAGTTAGGCTCTATGCATGACATCACTCTAGTTTAGAGGTGGTGAGTTCATTCCCGAGACTGTGTCTGTCGATGAACTGAAGTTTTGTGTCAGTAAATTCCACTTTCATATTTATTTTGCAGATTTTTTAAAGGGCGGCCATTAGCTGGTTCAGCTACATTTATATTGCTATCTACCATATCTCTAGTCTTGTTTATATGTACAAGTACGCTTGGAATGGCCAGCAACACGATTTTCATGTTTTTGGCTGGTGCATTTAACTGTGGTCCAGATACCATACTTGGTAAGTTTTCTTTATTTTTGCTTTTACAGTAAAACCTGTCTTTTGAGACCACTGTCGTGAGAGACCACCTGTTTTGGGAGACCACTGTGGCCATGTACCAATTGGTTTCACTCTATAATGGGCCTGTCATGAGAAACCACCTGTCTTGAGAGACCACAAAACTGTGGCAAAAACTCAGTATTTTTATACTGTACCAATGACCCAGACATAGCTGGTGCTAACTCTTAAAATATAGGGCCAAACACAAATTTTGCCCCCCAATCCCCAAAATTTGCATCTAAAACTAAAGAAAACATGTCCTGAAAGGCCCTCCACACCTCGCCCCCACTGCGCATGCGCAGTGTCAAGGACGTTCCGAAATTGGCGCCATTTATCATTCTAAGTTTGGCCCTTCATCAGTTAACATCTGACTGATCTTTGTGCTTTTAAATCTCAGTTTAAATGATGCCAGACACATAAATATTAGTGAAATGGTGATTCTAAGGAGGATAGAGAAGGAGGAGAGGAAAAGAATGTGTGACAGAATATTATCAGGGCTGTAACTTAAAATTTTTTAATGAAATTATGTTAAGTTACCTATTTTCAAGGCAGCAGCCATTTTGTTGTCATTCTGATTATTTAGTTACACTGTTTTTACAAGTGTTTTCCTCTCTCCCTGTCCTTTAAGTTCCCCCTTGCTATTCTCCCATGCTTTTGGCATAGTTTCTGTAATTATTATTACTAAAATTTCTTGGGAGTTTTAGCTGAATAACAGAATGAATTCTGTTCTTTCCCCATGTTTACGTCTTCACCTACGGGTGGTTAGGCGTTGTGTTCTGCATCTACCATCTGATGTTCTGCAGTTTTTTCCCTGGAAGTCTCTGTTTTGCATCAGATAGGGTATTTTTGGTAACTGATTTCGGGCCTGGGTGCCTGGAGTCTTATTTTAGTGTTTTTACACTCATTGTTTACATTTACAACAGCTCTCTGTGTGAGGGGGGGATTTCTAAAAAATAATATCTTTATGTTATTTTAATCATAACTAGATACATTATTATTGTTCGTAAGTGTTGAATAAATTGTTTAAAATATTTTTAAAATTTTTGTCCACACTTAGGCTTGGGATCCATTGGGGCTCAACGTTACTTTTCAGAAACTTGGGCTGTTCTGAAAAAATATTTTTTCAAAATATTTTGATTTCAATTATTTTTTCTATATTAATGGATCATATTATTATTATGTATTTTGATTGCCAGGGGTTAGTGCGAGTACCAGGACTTGTTTTCTTTTCACATTGAAAGGATATTGATCAATTGTTTTAAGAGGAAGTCTTCCTCTGACTTATTATCATTCTATATGTGGTCAGTGTACTCGCATTAACTCCTGTTCTGTATCGTATGATTTCGATGACAATATGGGAAGCGTATGTCACGGTATGTTGTTGGGGATTTGGACACTCCGGTCCTTTCCCCGCAGGGTCACTCTACTTTATCAATTTCTATTTCAGACGATCAAGATTAGGGTGATGTATCTGTGATGTCTTCCAACAGTGTGCCTCCGTCGTCACTATTAATGAAGGGCTAGCGGAAAAGTGCTCATGTTATACGCCAATTGCCTAAGAGGACCCTAGTAGGTTCGACGGCCTTTGACGTCCGCTAGCTCGCCCGGTGTAGCGTCCATTCACCGAATGGTTCGGCAGCCGGGTTCGTCCGTTGCGGTCTAGAAGGAATTTTGGGGTGATGCGAGCACTATAAAATTATCTTAATGCACACCCAGTGACGGCGGATCGGAGGGAGAACGGAGGAAGCCTTTTAGTCCGGTTCATAGCTCGTTCCGGTCCATCCGGACGGCAAGCGAGAGAGGCCCCTCTCTCGTTCAACAACATCTGGCCCCAGATGTTGTGGTACAAAATGTGTCGCTAGCGGAGCATACGTCCGTCGCTCGGGACGCTCCGTTGTATAGGCAGTCCGCTGAGACTGCTAAGGCTTCCTCTTCTCGTCAGCGCACACGACCGCACCTTGGCTGCGTGACCGCCGATATATTACCAGCTTCGCTGATCAAGGATTCTTCGGCGACCAGGTCACACCATCCGGCAGCCAGGGATTCGAGACCGATGGACTCCGGACGTTCGCATAGGAAAAGTATGCGGGAGCCATCTGATGCGGAGCTGCCCTCGGCGAAGCAGCGATAGACTGCGCCTCCGCAGGTCTCGACGCCGGACATTCTTGTGCACATAGCACAGCTTATCGCAGCATCCCAGCAGCCGACAGAAACGGTGTCGGATCGAGAATTATCCGACAGCGCTGGGTCGGTAGCCGGGGACTCGAGGCCTGCAGACTCCGGACGTTCGCATAGGAAGTGTGCGGGAGTCAACGTACACGGAGCTTCCGGCGGCAATGCATCGTAAGTCTGCTACTGCATAGGCCTCGGGAACGGACGTGCTTTCCTTAATAGCACAGTTTATCGCAGCATCCCAGCATCAACTGAATCTGTCGCATATATTTTATCCGACGATGCTGGGTCGGGACGCTCCGCGGAAGCGGGTACGGACGTCCGAAAGTTTCATCCGGTCCGACGGGATACCGAAAGGGATTCGGAGGATTTCAAGCTTTCCCTTTCGGAACAACATATGCTGCGATGCCGGATAAGAAACTGATAGCGTCGGTGGACTTAGAAATTTTTGATTCGGTTCAGGGACATCGTCCCTCAGTTCCGACATAGTCCAATAATGTCACACAAACTTTCGAATTATTGAACGACGCTATATATATTATTATTTTATGCTTGCTATCCAAGCATTTCTGGTTTCTTGTTCGAAGAGTTATTGAGATGTCTTTCAAAAGTGTGCCTCTGTCGTCATAGTTAATGAAGAGTTAGCGGCAATAAGTGCTCATGGAATATGTCTATCGCTTACGGAGTGACATTCGCTAGCTCACACGGTGTAGCGTACATTCATCGAATGGTTCGGCTGCCGGGTTCGTCCGTTGCGGTCTAGGAAGGAGATTTGGGTGATGCGAGCACTTTAATTACTTTAGTACTCACCCAGTGACGGCAGATTGAGGACAGATCGGAGGAAGCCAACAACATAGGGAACTGCATGTTGTGGTTCAGATATTTTACATTCGGAGCATATGTCCGTTGCTCGGGACGCTCCGTTATATTGACAGTCCGAGAGACTGTCTTTAATGCTTCCTCATCCTCACAGCAGGGCACACGACCGCACATTGGCTACGTGACCTCGAGTATCCGATCAGTTTCGGCATTCAGTGATTCCACGGCGAATAGGTCGTGCCATCCGGTAGCCAAGGGACACGAGGCCTATACACTCCGGTCGCTCGCATATTGGAAGTATGCACGGGGTAACGATCACGGAGCTTCCAGCGGCAATGCATTGTAAGACCGCTTCTCCTCAGGCCTCAGTGATTGACGTGCTATCCGAGTTAGCACAGTTTGTTTCGCAGCATCCCAGCAATTGACAGTTTCTCGGTCGAATCAGGAATTATCCGACGGCGCTGGGTTGGTGCGGTCCGCGGTTGCATCAGCTACGGACGACCGAACGCTTTATAGGGTCCGACAGGATGGCGAAAGGGATTCGAAAGATTTCGAGTTTTCCTTTTAGTAGTATCGGAAGATGCCTTTCATATCTTCTGGCATTCCTTCCAGTGATTATTTTTCGGACTTCATTGCTGCGATCTTGGATAAGAGACTTATAGCGTCATTGGACTCGGATTTTTCAATCGGTACAGGGACATTGTCCCTGACTTACCGACGCAGTCCAATATTGTCATTACAACACAAGCCTGCTACTAAGCATGATAGTTTAGTTTCTTGTCCGCGTTGCTCATTTCTGCCATTTTATCATTTTTACAAATAGTTTATTTTGGCAGAGCAGGGCATACCGAGAGTTCATATGCGTCTAGACGGTGTGATTAAAGACTGCATATATTCTTTTTTGCCGTTTATGTCTTTTCCAATTTCAATGTTGGGAACGACATTATGTATAGTAGACTTAACTTAGAAGCTTTATTATACGTAATCCGCCTTACTGAGGCGTTATCATTACGTCTTCAAGAAAAGATTTACGGGATATTATTCTCAATGTAATTTCTTTTGAGGGCAGTAGTTTGTTCACGTATAACTCCGCCCTTCAGTGGCTGATTGGAGTTGGTTAGACGTGACGCAGCCCTAGCTACATCCACACGCGTGGATAGTAAGGTTAAGAACTCTCTCAGAGTCGCTTCGTTCTCGGAGGAGCTTCTCTTCGACGGCAACTTTCCGGCAATCCATGAATTGCTCGATTTATACATTCTCTTGTCTATCTAGTGTTACAAGAGATTCAGACTGGGGCAAACATTCAGTGGTTGACTCAGAGAGTGCCGCCGCAGTTGCCGGACCCGAGTGTGGCTGTTATGACGGTTGCCAGTCAAACAGATTGGGATATATACTGATCCCTACGGATTCGAAGTGCCAGGGTCTTTGGGTTCCGCAGTCTTTTAGCTATCAGTTTAACTTCCGCGGAATAATGTTTTTTAGGCTTGCTTTATGTCATTGCATGAACATTATTCAGAAACGCATGCCCAAATTCCTGTCCTTTAATTCGACAGTAGTGGCGTATCTCCGGAACCAGGGAGGCACTCTTTCGTTTCCGTTATTCAATTTAATGGAAAGAATCCGTCTGTTGGTTATAGTACACCAAGTGCAGTTTTGGTCCGTCATATTTCGGGTCGTCTGATTGTTTTATCGGACTCCCGTTCTCTTACGGGTCGCTTGTTGCTGTCAGAATGGACTCTCAACAAACAAGTATTCAATCAGATTTGCTATCTATGGGAGCGCCCAATGATGATTTATTTATGACACAGCTTGCTAATCAATTGCAGACGTATGTGTTGGCTTGTCCAGATCTCTGAGCTAATAGTGCTAACGCTCTATTGATCTATAGGACGGAATGATAGGATACGCGTATCCTCCGGCGCTGTTGTTTTAGCAGGTATTGCTAAGATAAACAACCACAATACATTTCTGTTGATAGCATCTCTATCTTCACAGAGATCATGAGTAATTTACTCTCTTGTCTACTGTGGGTCTTAACGTGAAATCTTCCTCTATGTGAGGATCTTTTTTCACTGGGTAAATCGTGTCATCTTTATCACAACCAGCAAGGTCGCAACCTTCATGTATTCCGTTGTGTGGTCCGTATTGCATTGTAAGCACTGTACTGGACGAGCTTTGGACGTGATTTCTTACTATAGGAGATCCTCTTCTTCGCTATTCTATGCGACTAAAGTGGAGGCTCTTCCGTCGTGGTGTAGGGATCATTATGTTCATATTGTTGATCCCTCCATACTACTCATTGCTATTTTTTAGTATACTTGTTTCACAAGATCTACTGCAGCCTGTTATTATTTAGGTTATAGGTTTATGTTACCTCATACCTATGCACTCTACGATAGTTTACAATTGAGTCTTTTGTCTCTTTATCTAAGTCAGTTAGTAACTTTTTGATAAATAGACTTAGAATCTTTAGATTAAATTCCTATACGGATTTTAACTTCGGTTCTTATTTAGCTAAGTAATCATTTGAGCCTCTGGAAACAGTAGTTTTCAAATTCTGACCTTTTAGACAGTAATTCTGTTGGTTTCTCTTTTACTGTAGAGTCAGTGAGTTTCATGCACTATCGATGGATGATTTTCACTTTCATAGTTTCGGAATCAATACTTCCGTTACTATTTAGGTTGGATTGTTGCATAAGAGTTAGGCTCCTATTATCCGGAACCTATTATTTTAAGGTCCTTCCGTCTTCGTATGGGCATAGGCCTTTACTCTTTCCGGGTACAGTTTATGTATTTATAAACAGATATCTGTTTATTACAAGGGCGTAAGCTTCTTCTGTCTTTGATGTCTAGTAGAAGGACGTTACGCTCCATTTTATTGTTAATGGATTCTATTAACTATCGGTACTGCTTATGGTATATCATTGACTTAGCAGTTGTGCTTAAGATTTCGGCTCATGAAGTAAGAGTTCTTCTACTTCTTGGGCTTACTTTAATAGTGTCGCTATTATAGATTTTTGAAGGCCGCTCATTGCGCTCAGCCATCCACATTCATGAATTTTATCTTAGAAATATCGAGTCAATTTCTTGAGGCCTCTTTTGTTAGGTCTATTATCTACTGCTCAGAATGTCATTCTCTTAACAGTTGCTACTATAGCTAGGTAGGCTGTCTGTTTTGGCAGTGTCTCCATTCGGCTGCCCTTTTCGCTCTGGGCTATTTGACCCAGGGCAAGAAAAAGGGGGGGGGGGGGGGAGGGTGTTCCCTTGGGTCACCTGTTTTACTTTGAAAACAAGGGGATACCTCCTCCGGAGTTAGTAATTCTGAGCTGTTATTGGGATGGTTGTTTAGTGAGAAGTTTAAGTTTATAAAATTCATTCAAGTCTTAGTTTTTAAAGTATAGCTTTTGAATATTGCATATGTCAACGGACATGATTATGCAATTCTCAGACACTTTTAGGAGTATAAGAGTCTCTATTCTCTAGACTTACTTTATTATTGGCTTACTTTAAAAATTATTAGTATAAGGCTTATATTGGATATTAATAGAGTACATGGATGTATGAAGCTCAATTTTGGAAGGTGTTGTATCTTTCTAATTTATCATGAATAAGAAAGATACATGTAAGGCCTATTACTTCTTTTCCCTACAGGGGATGACTCTATTTTATGTTATTGAGTGTATTCCATTTTGCTCTATGTCCTTGGCCCTCCAGCCTTTTTACTATTCAGCTATGTCTGGGTCATTGGTACAGTATAAAAATGTTAAAAAATTTATAGTAATTTATATATTTTTTATACTTACCAATGACCCAGACGGGGATGGCCCTCCCAGGAGTTGGGAACTCTTGCCTCCCCGCTGAGTACATAGCGCTTACCAGGCACTGGTTATTAGAATGATAAATGGCGCCAATTTCGGAACGTCCTTGACACTGCGCATGCGCAGTGGGGGCGAGGTGTGGAGGGCCTTTCAGGACATGTTTTCTTTAGTTTTAGATGCAAATTTTGGGGATTGGGGGGCAAAATTTGTGTTTGGCCCTATATTTTAAGAGTTAGCACCAGCTATGTCTGGGTCATTGGTAAGTATAAAAAATATATAAATTACTATAAATTTTTTAACTTTTCACCTGTTTTGAGAGACCGGAAAATAATTTTTTGGCAATTTCAGAGTATTAAAATCAATAAACAGGTTGAGGGTTTGATTTTTTTGGTGGTCTGAATTTGTTATTCAAAATTTGTTTTATTAAAAATTATTGGACAGTGCCTGTTGGCACTCTCCAGTAGTTTGTAATAAAACAAATTTATACAAACAAAATATATGTGTTTGACTGCAGAGGAAACATGAGCAAGGAAAAAGATGGCTTTTGTTCTGGTATCCTCGTAACTCAGCCAGTTAAGATCAATGCAGTGTACACAGAAATCAGTAGTTCAAAAATGTAACCAGGACGTCAGCCCAACAGTGAAGTTTTTCAGTTTATCTACTTTTATCTATAATTTATTAAACAGTGCCTTTGTACTTGTATTAAAACGGAATTAAAATAAAACAATAATAAAAAAAAATTGAAAAAATCAGTTCTTCTCCATTTCTGCAACAAATATTCTCTGGTTGGTCATTCACTGACTAGCAAAAACGGCAAACCTGTAATGAGAGACCACCTGTCTTGAGAGACCATTTTTGCTCGGCAAATGGGGTGGTATCTCAAGACAGGTTCTACTGTATTCAATGCACATGATATCAAAATATGTTTTGCAAAAAATTGTTTTGATTCTCAGGTAATTCCTTACTGAAACTGGACATTTTTATTGCTTTCCAGTGTCTTCTAACTACAAAATCGGGAGATGCAAAACTTTTTATATTTTTTGATGGATGTTTGGAACTGAAGGGCACATAACTAAAAACAGTCTCCTTCCTGTGGCTTTGCACTTGTTTCTAGTCAAGTTGTCTGCCTGTATAGGCAGCCAAAACTTGCCTGAAACCCAAACCTAAGACTCTTAGAATGTAACTTGCAAGTTTCTCAGAGACAGCATGTTGGGCCACCTGTTTTGTTGTGTTAAAGGGTGATCGAAGGTGGAATTAGGTCCTTGAGGGTTAAAATTAAATGAATTAGGCCACCCAAAGTAGATCTGCTGTTTCTCAAGCCATTTTTTGTAAAATTGCATGTTGGTGGGTGATTTTTAGCCCGACTGTTTAGTCTGGGCTATAGTCAGTCCATCTGCCCATCCGTCCGTCCATCCGTCGGTCCATCTGTCCGTCTATTAACATTTAGAGTTTTGGTTAAAGTTTGTGGTTAAAGTTTTTTACTGAAGGTTAAAGTTTTTTTTTCTTTTCAGTTAATATTAATTACTATTGATTGTATCATTCTCATTACGTTTCATGGTATTTTTGGAAATATTTAACCCTTTTTTGCTGTCAATTTAACTTAGAACTGCCAAGTTAAAGTTTTTGTTAAAGTTTATTGATTACAAAGTTACACCTTTAAATCTTCAAACAGTTTATGGAATGTCATTGTTTCTCATTTGGGACAATGTCTACTGTCTTCTGAAGCTTTTTACAGTTATTTTATAATTAATATTGGCATGATTTTAACCCCTTTTAAACATGCTTTCAGACTTAGTTTCTTTGTGTTGGAAATTAGGTTTTTACCACATACTTTGTTACTTAAATTCCTGCATGCTAAATACAACTTTAATGATTGTATTTACATCAATGATTTCTTTTCTCAGTTTTAGGAAATATTTAACCCTTTTTTCAGTTAATTTTACTTAAGATTCCCAGCTTAAAGTTTTGCTTTTCAAGGTTGTGCCTTTAATTCTTCAAACACTGTGTTACAACATCTATGTTTTTCATTTGGAGCAAGTTCTACTGAACCTGTATACAGTGGTTTCAAATAATATTGGCGTTAATTTAACCCTTTTCAGAAAGGTTTTCGAACTTAGTTTCTTTAAATTTGAAATTAGGCTTCTACCACATACTTTGTTACTTTTTTCTTTGCTCCAAAATGCATTTTGATGGATTTAGAGTGACTATATGCAGAAAAATATTGACTCCTAGAACCCTCACACCTCCGACCTCCCTCTCCACCCCCGGGTGCTAATTAGGCAATTTTTTTTGGTCCAAAATGCATTTTGAATGATTGTACATGCGTGTGTGTACATGCGTACATTTTTTTACTTCTGTCACCCCTCCCGCCCGCCCCCGGGTTAATTAGGCATTTTTTAGTGGCTCAAAAATGCATTTTGAAGGATTTAGATTGATTTCATGCAGAACAAAAAAGTTTACTCCAATGAGCTCCCTTCCTCTCCCAGCCCCCTCTCATCCCCTCCCCCTGTCTGGCCTGTTAGGCCTTAAAAAAATTCTTTTTTCTCCAAGCTGGGTTTGGCTGGATTTAGAGTGATATTATGTGGGGGTGGGGGGACCCTGCTATGCTCCCCCACCCTAATTTGGGGGCACAGTGGAGGGGGGGGGGGTGAGCATCTATTGGCATTGCAGGCCCCTTGTTCTTGCATGATCAATACAACTTTAATAATTGCATTTACAGACATGATTTCTCTTACTTGTATGCAGCTTTTTTAGTCCCCAACCGGCATCACCAGAGGGGACTATAGGTTTGTACTCTGTCCATCCGTCAGTCTGTCAGTCCATTAGTCTGTCAGTCCGTCAGTCTGTCAGTCACACTTTAGTTTTTCAGAGTCTTTTTGGAAACGCTTCAACGGAATGATTTCATTTTTGGTAAACTACTATAGATCGATGACTTACAGATCAAGTTTGAGTTTCATGCTGATTGCATTATTCTTGTGTGAGTTACGGCCCTTGGAAATATGGAAAAGCGCCAAAATATCAGTTTTCCAGACTTTTTTTGGAAGTGCTTCAACGGAATGATTTCATTTTTGGTACACTACTATAGAACGATGACTTACAGATCAAGTTTGAGTTTCATGCTGATTGCCTTATTCTTGTGTGAGTTATGGCCCTTGGACATATGGAAGAGTGCCAAAATATCAGTATTTTTATACTGTACCAATGACCCAGACTTAGCTGGTGCTAACTCCACAAAAACCAGGGCCAAACACAAATTTTGCCCCCCAATCCCCAAAATTTGCATCCAAAACAAAAAGAAATCATGTCCTAAAGGACCTCCATAGTACGACTCTACTGCGCATGCGCAGTGACGCAGTCGTCCCGAAATTGGCGCCAAATATCATTCTCTGTTTGGCCCTTCATCAGTCAACATCTCACTGATCTTTGTGCTTGTAAATCTCAGTTTAAAGGATGCCAGACACGTAATTTTTGGAGAAAATGTGATTCTAAGGAGGATAGAAGGAGGAGAGGAAAAAAGAAGTGGCAAAAAATAATCAGGGCTGTACTTAAAATTTTTTTGTTGAAATTATGTTAAGTTGCCTATTTTCGAGGCATGGGCCTCTTGTTGTCATTCTTGCTAATTGTTGCACTGCTTATTCAGTGTTTCCTCTCCCCTAGCCTTCTAAAGTCCCCCCTTGCAATTCTCCCATGCTTTTGGCATATTTTTGAGAAGTTTCATTTCTAAAATTCCCTGGGAGAGTTGCTTGGTTACAGAATGTTTTCTGTTATTTTCCCCATAGTTACGTTTTCACCCATGGGTGTATAACGTTTGTGTTCTGCATCTTCCATCTGATGTTCTGCAGATTCTCCCCAGGGAGTCTCTGTTTTGCATCAGATAGAGTGTAATTGATGACTGATTCCGGGCCAGTTTTTTCAGTGCCTGGAGTCATGTTTTCTAGTGTGTTTACACTGTTTGTTTTCATTGGCAACAGCCTTTTTTGAGGGGGGCTGTTTGCCTTTGTGGTAGTTTATCTCATTATAAGATACATTTATATTATCCGAAAGTGTCTCATTAATTATTTTATATAATTTTAAAATGTTTGACCACACTTTGCCATCGGATCCATCGGGGCTCAACGTTACTTTTCAGCAACTTGGGCTTCTTTGAAAAAATATTTTTTCAAAATTATTTTGTTTTGCAATTGTTTTTTCATTTATTAATGGATCATGTTATTATGTATCTTTGTGTCAGGGGTTTTTGCGAGTAACTAGGACTTATTGTTGTTCTTTCACAATGAAGGGACTTTGTTCAAATTGTAATAGGAAGAAATCTTCCTCTGACTTTCATGATCATTGTATTAATTGTAGTCAGTGTTCTCGCATTAATCCCTGTCCTATATGTGAACATTGGGATGAGAAACATTGGAAACGTGTGTCACGATATGTTGTTTCTGGAGAAAGAGCGATGCTGGCTCTTTCTCCACAAGGTCACTCTACTCTCTCAGTTTCTATTTCAGAGGAACCAGAACAGGGTGATGTTTCCATGTTATCTTCTTCAAGTGTGCGTCCGTCGTCACAAATAAATTCAGAGCTAGCGGCAAAAGTGCTCATGGAGATTAGACAAATGTCGTCTGCTAGCTCGCCCGGTGTAGCGTCCATTCACCGAATGGTTCGGCAGCCAGGTTCGTCCGATGCGGTCCAAGAGGAAATTTTGGGTGATGCGAGCACTATAAAAATAATAGATGCACACCCAGTGACGGCGGATAGTGAACGAGAACGGAGGAAGCCTTTTAGTCCGGTTCCTAGCTCGTCCAGGTCCAGCCGGGCCACGAGCGAGAGAGGCCCCTCTCTCGTACAACAACATCTGGGACCAGATGTTGTGGTACAAAATGTGTCTTTAGCGGAGCATACGTCCGTCGCTCGGGACGCTCCGTTGTATAAGCAGTCCGCAGAGACTGTTAAGGCTTCCTCTTCTCGTCGGCGCACACGACCGCACCTTGGCTGCGTGACCTCCGATATTTTGCCAGCTTCGCCGATGAAGGATTCTTCGGCGACCAGGTCACACCATCCGGCAGCCAGGGATTCGAGACCGATGGACTCCGGACGTTCGCATAGGAAAAGTATGCGGGAGCCATCTGATGCGGAGCTGCCCTCGGCGAAGCAGCGAAAGACCGCTCCTCCGCAGGTCTCGACGTCGGACATTCTAGTGCAGATAGCACAGCTTATCCCAGCAGCCGACAGAAACGGTGTCGGATCAAGAATTATCCGACGGCGCTGGGTCGGTACGCTCCGCCGAAGCATCGGGGGCGGACGACCGGGAACATCGGGAGGTCCGACCGGATGGTGAAAGGGATACGGATGAATTGGAGCTATCCCTTTCGGAACAACATAAAGCTGCCGTGGACTTCATCCGGCACTTTCTTCCTCAAGTTGTTCCGTCGGGCCAGACTGCTGCGCTTCCGGACAGGAGAATTATAGCGTCATTGGACTCTGAATTTTTTGAGCGGTTCAGGGACATCGCTCCCGAGTTTCCGTTGCAGTCCAATAATGTTGCAAGAACATTTGAATTATTGAACGACGCTATTTTTAAACTTGCTTCCAGGACGGGGAAAGCAGGTTTCTTGTCCGCAAATACTCTTAACCTGCCTTTCATTAATGCAAGGAATAAATTCGACACGGCAGGTCAGGGTATACCGAGAGTTCCTCTGCGTATGGACGACGAGGCGGAAGACTTAGAGCTATCATTACCGTCGTCAGCTTCTATTCCAACCGCAGTGTTGGAAACAGCTATTGCGTCTAACAGAGCCAATTTAGATGCCTTATCTTACGCAGATCACCTTACTAAGGCGTTATCACTGCGCCTTCAAGGGGAAGAGTTTCAGGATATACAATCCTCCTTAAGACTTCTTTCAAGGGCAGTAGCTTATTCCACGTGTAACTCCGCCCTTTCAGTGGCAAATCTGGAGTTGGTTAGACGTGACGCAGCCCTGGCTACATCCACACTAGTGGATTCTAAGGTGAAGAACTCTCTTAGAGTCGCTTCGGTCTCAGGAGATCTTCTCTTTGACGGCAAGCTTTCCGCTATTTATGATAATATTAAAAAGAAAGCTAGTGATTCTCTGTTGTTCAGATCCGCTCCTAAAAGGTCGGATACAGCAGACACGAATAAGGCGGGCACTTCTGGGTCTTATGCGCCCAAGAGAGGTTCCTATAGAGGTTCCGGTGCGTCCTCTGGCTCTTATTCGAGAGACCGTCAGGATAGCGACTCTCGTTCGGGACGTCCTTCAGGCCGGGACAATCGGTCGGACGCCCCGAGGTCGACGAGGCGAGGTGCGGGTCGTGGAAGACGTGGTTTCTCCTACCGCAGGCCTCGCAGATCCAGGAGGTGATGGCTTAAACCTCTATCGCGTTCCGGTTGGCGGAAGGTTGTCGAGTTTTTCTCAAGAGTGGGCGTCGATTACGGACGACCCGTGGGTGAGAGGAGTGACTTCGGAAGGTCTAAAGATATCCTTCAAACGAAAGCCTCCATTAACTCGAAGTCCAAAGTGGACTCATCTTCCGTCAAATCCTCAGAAAAGAGATGCTCTGGTATCAGAGGTGCAGTCTCTTTTAATGAAGAACGCGGTAGAGGTCGTAGAAAACCAGGAATCGCTGGGATTCTACAGCCATCTGTTTCTGGTTCCGAAACCAGACGGCTCGTTCCGTCCAGTCATAGATTTGAGCTGGATAAACAAGCTGATCGTCGCTCCGAAGTTTTATATGGAGACGATTCGATCAGTCAGAGCGAGTATTCGGGTGAACGATTATGCAACGAGCATAGATCTCAAAGATGCGTACTTTCACGTCATGGTACATCCGACATTCCGAAAGTATCTACGCTTCGCAGTCCTAGGAGTGGTGTATCAGTTCCGGGCCATGTGCTTCGGATTGAATCTAGCACCCTGGGCTTTCACTCGGGTAATGAACTCGGTAATGATCTACTTCCGAGCTCATTCGTCTGCGGTAACGTCGGCCTACCTGGACGACATTCTTCAGAGGTACGGCAACGAGTTAACGCTTCAGAACGATGTTCAGAATCTTCTTCTATTGCTCCGACGTCTCGGTTTCGTAGTAAACGAGGAGAAGTCGGATCTGGTGCCGTCCAAGTCATTCACTCATCTGGGAATGAGCTTCGAGACGCACAACAATCTCGTTCGTCTGCCGTTAACCAGAGCGAAATTAGTCAGTTGTTACGCTCGCTATTGTCTGAATGCAGACAAAGTCACGGCGAGAGAATTTATGAGACTGATAGGTCTGTGCGGAGCCGCCGCGGATCTCATTCCGATGGGACGGCTACGCACTCGGCCTCTTCAAATTTTCCTGACTCAGAATTGGAGTGTGAAAATTCATTCGCTCGATGTAGACGTTCTCTTGTCAGATCAAGTGAAACAAGAGATTCAGACTTGGGCAAACATTCAGTGGTTAACTCAAGGAGTTCCGCTGCAGTTGCCGGATCCGAGTTTTACCATTATGACGGATGCCAGTCAAACAGGTTGGGGTGCATCATTAATCCCAACGGATTCGAGATGCCAGGGTCTTTGGGATCCGCAATTCCTGTGCAAGCACATAAACATCAAGGAAATGATGTCAATTTGGCTTGCGTTATGTCACTGGATGGACATTATTCACGATGCTCATGTCCAAATCCTATCCGACAATACGACAGTAGTGGCGTATATACGGAATCAGGGAGGCACTCATTCAGTTCCGTTGTTCAATCTAACGGAAAGAATCCTTCTGTTTGCGTTGGAACATCACGTTCTTCTTTCGGTCCGTCACATACCGGGTCGTCTGAATGTGCTAGCAGACTCCCTTTCACGAAAGGGTCGCTTGTTGCCGTCGGAGTGGACTCTCAACAAACAAGTATTCAATCAGATTTGCTACCAATGGGAACGGCCAATGATAGACTTATTTGCGACACATCTCAACAATCAGTTGCAGACGTATGTGTCCCCGTGTCCGGATCCAAGAGCATTTGCAGTAGACGCTCTGTCGATCCCTTGGGACGGAATGATAGGATATGCGTATCCTCCAGCGCCGTTAATTCAACAAGTATTGCTAAAGATAAAACAATCTCAATGCAAGATTCTGTTGGTAGCATCTCTGTCGCCACAGAGACCGTGGATAAATCTACTCAGGTGTCTGTTGTGGGACCTACCGCGGAAGCTTCCTCCACGAGAGGATCTTCTTTCGCAGGGGAAATCGCGCCAACTCCATCACAACCCGCAAGGTCTCAACCTTCACGTTTTTCCGTTGTGCGGTCCTTCTTGCATGGCAAGCACTTTACAGGACGAGCAGTGGACGCGATTTCTAACTGTAGGAGGACCTCCTCTTCGCTAAACTATGCGGCTAAGTGGAAGGTTTTCCGTCGTTGGTGTAGGGATCATTCTGTAGATATATTTGATCCCTCTATACCAGACATTGCAAACTTTCTAGTATACTTGTTTGACGAAATCAAACTGCAGCCTGTTACTATAAAGGGTTATAGATCTATGTTATCTGATACCTATGCACATCATGATAGTTTACAAATTGGATCTAATGTCTCTTTATCGAAATTGGTTAGAAACTTTTCGATAAATAGACCCAGAACTCTTAGATTAATTCCTAAGTGGAATTTAGCTTGGGTTCTCCTTAAATTGAAGGAAAAGCCATTTGAACCTCTTGGGACAGTAGATTTCAAATTCTTATCTTATAAGACAGCTTTTCTCTTAGCTTTCTCTTCTGCCAGAAGAGTCAGTGAGCTTCATGCACTATCGGTGGATGATTCTCATTATCGTAGTGTTGGGAACACTATCACCTTCACTACTAATGTCGGTTTTTTAGCTAAGAATCAGGCTCCTAATAAATATCCGGAATCTATTGTTATTAAGGCTCTTCCGTCTTCAGACGGGCGTAGGCCTTTACTCTGTCCTGTTAGAGCACTACGTATCTATAAACAGAGATCTCAGTTCATCAGAAAGGGACGGAAACGTTTCTTTCTGTCTTTGATGCCTAATAGAAAGGACATTTCAGTCCATTCTATTGCTAGATGGATTCAGTTAACTATCCGTACTGCGTATGAAGATTTATCTTCTTCTCAGCAGTCTGTGCTTAAGATTTCTGCTCATGAAGTAAGAGCTCTTTCTACTTCCTGGGCTTATGCTAATAGTGTTGCTATTACAGATTTAATGAAGGCTGCTTATTGGTCTCAGCCTTCCACATTTACTAATTTTTATCTCAGAAATATTGAGTCCATTTCTGGAGACCTGCATTGTTTAGGTCCGTTATCTGTTGCTCAGAATGTCGTCCACTAAACAGTTGCAACTATAGTTATGCAGGCTTTCTGTTCCGGCAGTGACTCCGTCCGGCTGCCCTCTTCGCTCTGGGCTATTTGACCCAGGGCAAGGGGAAGGGGGGGGGGGGGGGGGGGTGTTCCCTTAGGTCACCTGCTTTATAGTGAAAAGCAAGGGAATGCCTCCTCCAAGACAGTATTTCTGAGTCGCTTCCGGGATGGTTTTAAAGTGTAATATTAATGTTTAATTTCATTCGCGTCTTATTTTTAAAGTGTAGCTCGGTGTGAAGCATTTGTATATGTCAAGTGTCAAACGGGCTTTAATATACAATACTCGGACACTTTTAAATGATTATAAAGAGTCTCAATTCTCTGGACTACTTTATTTATTGGCTTGCTTTAAAAATAATTAGTATAAGGGTTATACTGGATGTTAATAGAGAACATGAATGTTATTGTGCTCAATTATTAAGGGTAGTGTATCTTTCTAATTTAATATTAAATAAGAAAGATACATGTAAAGCCTAATACTCCTTTTCTCCTTAAGGGGTTACCTCTTTATTATATAATTGAGCTTATTGGATTTTCCTCTATGTCCTAGGCCCTCCAGCCTGTTTACTATTCAGCTAAGTCTGGGTCATTGGTACAGTATAAAAATGTTAAAAAATTTATAGTAATTTATATATTTTTTATACTTACCAATGACCCAGACGGGGATGGCCCTCCCTGAGTTGGGAACTCTTGCCTCCCCGCTGAGTACATAGCGCTGACCAGGCACTGCCAGTAAGAATGATATTTGGCGCCAATTTCGGGACGACTGCGTCACTGCGCATGCGCAGTAGAGTCGTACTATGGAGGTCCTTTAGGACATGATTTCTTTTTGTTTTGGATGCAAATTTTGGGGATTGGGGGGCAAAATTTGTGTTTGGCCCTGGTTTTTGTGGAGTTAGCACCAGCTAAGTCTGGGTCATTGGTAAGTATAAAAAATATATAAATTACTATAAATTTTTTAACTTTCCAGACTTTTTTTGGAAACGCTTCATTGGAATGATTTCATTTTTGGTAACCTACTATAGAACGATAACTTACAGATCAAGTTTCATTTGCACACTGTCCATCTGTCAGTCAGTCCGTCAGTCATACTTTAGTTTTCCGGACTTTTTTTGGAAATGCTTCAATCGAATGATTTCATTCTTGGTAACCTATTATAGAATGATGACTTACAAATCAAGTTTGAGTTTCATGCTTTTTTTGGAATCGCTTCAACGGAATTCATGCTGATCACATCTAGGTTATAACAGTTGTATAATTATTAATGCTCATTAGTCCAGCAGGGGACATTGTATTGCTTCAGTGATTCATGCGCTCTTGTTTTTCATTACCTAAGCTTCATTGTTTGAAATATAAAGAAATGCCTTCTGCAGCATGCATCTGTTGTTTTACAAAAAGCAATACAGATGGGAAGGAAATTGGAGTGAGGGACTTTGGTATTGTCTCCAAAACTTTTGGGAGATTCCTAGAATCAATCCACCCCTCCCTCCTCCCCATTTTATCCAGAAGATAAATCCAGTTCTAATTATACGATTCTCTTTAAATTTGATATTACTTTTTTCAACAAGAAAACGCAGGAGGGCATGGTGGCTCAGTTGGTAGAGGTGCAGGCTGCAAGCTGAGAGGTCCTCGGTTCGAATCCCACCTGCGGCCACCGCGTTGTGTCCTTGGGCAAGACACTTAACCCTCATTGCCTACATGGCGGGCACAGTGATGCTGTATACTAAGGCGTACTGCACGTCGATGGTGCACCTATCTTCAACCAATGCTAACCCTGCTTGTGTGGAGTTGGTATGTTGGGGAGCTGACAGTTGCTCGCCGTTGCTCGGTGGTTCTCTCCGGGTACTCAGGCTTCCTCCACCCGTAAAACTGTCGTAGTCATGGTTAGCCATTGTGCAGAAATATGTGACCTTAAACACCAATAAATAAATAAATAAATAAATAACAAGAAAACGCAGGTGCACTTTGAATTTAAAGTATAGTCTTTTAAAATTTAAACCATGAATTCTAAGTTAAAAAGCCAACTTATATTGACTGCAGTTATATTTCCTAATTAACAGAGCTATGCAGCTAATGATCTGACTACAAATTTTCTTGACATTTTCAGAAAACACATAATTTTATACTTTCTTTCAGAAAGATGAAAAAAGCAGAACATTTTTCTTGTCACTTTTTACCAAAATTGTTTTTCAGTAGTATTATAATAGAAGATTTTAGAAAGAGAATGTTTATGTACTGTATCTTTAACCCTTTACCTAACACAAGTTGAAGCCAGCAGCACAAATTATTATGCTGAAACATCAGATTTTTTCATTTTTTTCTTCTAACCATTTCTTATTAGTCCTGATTGGAACAAGTTCATCAAGCTTGTTCCATTAATAGGTCATGAGGTATGTTTTGGGGTAGAAAAATGAGAAAATAAAATTGGATAGCAATTTTTGTATATCACGAGTGCAGATATGCCAGATTCGTTAGGTAAACGGTTAATATAAAATAGCTCAGACTCTTTTGTGTCTAAGTATTGTCATTGCTGGGAGAGTCGGGCTCTATGCGTGACATCACTTTAGTTTATTTTATTTTTTATTTTTATAATTACTTCCTTGCCATCAAAAGTTCATATTCTTGGTTTGTTTTATGTTTTCGGTCTCATAATCTGCAAAATAGTATGAGTGGTGGTGTATTTCAAGGGACAAATTTATCAACGTTATTAACTTGGGGTAAAATATCAGACATAAACCATTTAATTTTTATTTTTTTAAAGTGTGCATTGGTTATAAAAAGAGCATGCGGCAGCCAAAAGGACCATGCAGGAGTGCCTGAGAAACAGATTTTTAACTTTTTAGGCCTTAATTTGTATAATTATGCACTTTCTATATATTCTTTGTGTGAAAAGACAGCGGAGCACTCCGTATATTCTGTGTGTGAAAAGACAGCAGGAGCCTCTTATTCCATGCTCATTGTATGCAAGAAAAAAGTATAAATTAAAAATAAAAACCCTCTCTCCTCACAAATTTAAAAAAAGAAATTGCCTGAGAATCAATTTATTTTGTGTGGCCTTATTTCGTCTCCCGTTTGTTCTTCTCATACAACTGTGTCTGGACGAGAACTTTTTTATCTTTTGATCTAGGCTTATGATATTTAGCATGTGGGTGTATCAACATGAGACAACATTGTATCATATACTGTTGTGATGACAGATGACCTTGATCTTTGACATCAAGGTCAAATTATTGAATTGTTCAGCAAGGTTTATTATATGTGGCATATGAATGCAACAGCCATGCTGATGTGTCACATTCTATCTTGAACTTCCATGATCTTGATATTTGACCTTTAGTTTGATCTTTGTTAGTCGTAAGTTGGAAGTATGGAACTAGTTTACTAGAACAGTTCCCTCTTGTTTTAAATTTTTTCTCCTCAAAATTTTCACAAACTTCAACTGGTAGAGTGCTGGAAGCCCATAATTGAGCTTTATTCTGAAGTATCTATACTGCAACACAAAGGGCTTATATTCTGTGGGTGTGCTCTTTGAAGTGAAATTATTTTGCCTAGGCACTCTCCCATAAATTGTAACGTGGCAAAGACGTGAACAAATTCTGATGACCGAAACTTAATAATTTTGCATTGGTAAAACAATTGCCATGGTTAAATAACTGTGCATTTCATGAATCAGCATTTTAGATTCAGGAATTCATTTTGTGATTGAGTTGCAGATGCTGGTCGCATGAATCTGACATTTATTCATTTCTAACCACTACTGTGGCTTAAAAATGCAGTTTTGACCACCACTAATTCTTCACTGTGCCATTCACAGTGAAAGCCCCCTGGTCTTTTATTGTTGAGCAAAAATTATGGGCAGGATCCAGACGAACACAAGTGAAGTTTAATAATTTACTATAGGGCCATTGCTCTATGTCTGACACCATTACCCCATAATGATACTGCTCCTTAGACTGAGGTAATATTTTGATACCAAAACTAAACCTGAATGTTCACTTAACCCTTTACCTAACATGAAAAGCAGACAACATTTGCAAAAAAAAATCGTGAATAACTAAATTTTTATACTGTACCAATGACCCAGACATAGCTGGTGCTAGCTCTTAAAATATAGGGCCAAACACAAATTTTGCCCCCCCCCCCCCCATCCCCAAAATTTGCATCTAAAACCAAAGAAAACATGTCCTGAATGGCCCTCCACACTTCACCTCTACTGCACATGCGCAGTGTCAAGGACGTTCCGAAATTGGCGCCATTAATCATTCTAAGTTTGGCCCTTCATCAGTTAACATCTGACTGATCTTTGTGCTTGTAAATCTCAGTTTAAATGATGCCAGACACATAAATATTAGTGAAATGGTGATTCTAAGGAGGATAGAGAAGGAGGAGAGGAAAAATGTGTGACAGAATATTATCAGGGCTGTAACTTAAAATTTTTTAATGAAATTATGTTAAGTTACCTATTTTCGAGGCAGCAGCCATTTTGTTGTCATTCTTGTTATTTAATTACACTGATTTTTCAGTGTTTTCCTCTCTCCCTTTCCTTTAAGTCCCCTCTTGCTATTCTCCCATGCTTTTGGCATAGTTTCTGTAATTATTATTACTAAAATTTCTTGGGAGTTTTAGCTGAATAACAGAATGAATTCTGTTCTTTTCCCCATGTTTACGTCTTCACCTATGGGTGGTTAGGCGTTGTGTTCTGCATCTACCATCTGATGTTCTGCAGTTTCTTCCCTGGAAGTCTCTGTTTTGCATCAGATAGTGTATTTTTGGTAACTGATTTCGGGCCTGGGTGCCTGGAGTCTTATTTTAGTGTTTTTACACTCATTGTTTACATTTACAACAGCCCTCTGTGTGAGGGGGGGATTTCTTGAAAATAATATCTTGATGTTAATTTAATCATAACTAGATACATTATTATTGTTCGTAAGTGTTGCATAAATTGTTTAAAATATTTTTAACGTTAAATTCTCAACGTTACTTTTCAGAAACTTGGGCTGTTCTGAAAAAATATATTTTTATACTGTACCAATGACCCAGACTTAGCTGCTGGTGCTAACTCCACAAAAACCAGGGCCAAACACAAATTTTGCCCCCCAATCCCCAAAATTTGCATCCAAAACAAAAAGAAATCATGTCCTAAAGGACCTCCATAGTACGACTCTACTGCGCATGCGCAGTGACGCAGTCGTCCCGAAATTGGCGCCAAATATCATTCTCTGTTTGGCCCTTCATCAGTCAACATCTCACTGATCTTTGTGCTTGTAAATCTCAGTTTAAAGGATGCCAGACACGTAATTCTTGGAGAAAATGTGATTCTAAGGAGGATAGAAGGAGGAGAGGAAAAAAGAAGTGGCAAAAAATAATCAGGGCTGTACTTAAAATTTTTTGTTGAAATTATGTTAAGTTGCCTATTTTCGAGGCAAACGCCTCTTGTTGTCATTCTTGCTAATTGTTGCACTGCTTATTCAGTGTTTCCTCTCCCCTAACCTTCTAAAGTCCCCCCTTGCAATTCTCCCATGCTTTTGGCATATTTTTGAGAAGTTTCATTTCTAAAAATTCCCTGGGAGAGTTGCTTGGTTACAGAATGTTTTCTGTTATTTTCCCCATAGTTACGTTTTCACCCATGGGTGTATAACGTTTGTGTTCTGCATCTTCTATCTGATGTTCTGCAGATTCTCCCCTGGGAGTCTCTGTTTTGCATCAGATAGAGTGTAATTGATGACTGATTCTGGGCCAGTTTTTTCAGTGCCTGGAGTCATGTTTTCTTCTGTGTTTACACTGTTTGTTTTCATTGGCAACAGCCTTTTTTGAGGGGGGCTGTTTGCCTTTGAGGTAGTTTATCTCATTATAAGATACATTTATATTATCCGAAAGTGTCTCATTAATTATTTTATATAATTTTAAAATTTTTGACCACACTTTGCCATCGGATCCATCGGGGCTCAACGTTACTTTTCAGCAACTTGGGCTTCTCTGAAAAAATATTTTTTCAAAATTATTTTGTTTTGCAATTGTTTTTTCATTTATTAATGGATCATGTTATTATGTATCTTTGTGTCAGGGGTTTTTGCGAGTAACTAGGACTTATTGTTGTTCTTTCACAATGAAGGGAACTTGTTCAAATTGTAATAGGAAGAAATCTTCCTCTGACTTTCATGATTATTGCATTAATTGTAGTCAGTGTTCTCGCATTAATCCCTGTCCTGTATGTGAACATTGGGATGAGAAACATTGGAAACGTGTGTCACGATATGTTGTTTCTGGAGAAAGAGCGATGCCGGCTCTTTCTCCACAAGGTCACTCTACTCTCTCAGTTTCTATTTCAGAGGAACCAGAACAGGGTGATGTTTCCATGTTATCTTCTTCAAGTGTGCGTCCGTCGTCACAATTAAATACAGAGCTAGCGGCAAAAGTGCTCATGGAGATTAGACAAATGTCGTCCGCTAGCTCGCCCGGTGTAGCGTCCATTCACCGAATGGTTCGGCAGCCGGGTTCGTCCGATGCGGTCCAAGAGGAAATTTTGGGTGATGCGAGCACTATAAAAATAATAGATGCACACCCAGTGACGGCGGATAGTGAACGAGAACGGTGGAAGCCTTTTAGTCCGGTTCCTAGCTCGTCCAGGTCCAGCCGGGCCGCGAGCGAGAGAGGCCCCTCTCTCGTACAACAACATCTGGGACCAGATGTTGTGGTACAAAATGTGTCTTTAGCGGAGCATACGTCCGTCGCTCGGGACGCTCCGTTGTATAAGCAGTCCGCAGAGACTGTTAAGGCTTCCTCTTCTCGCCGGCGCACACGACCGCACCTTGGCTGCGTGACCTCCGATATTTTGCCAGCTTCGCCGATGAAGGATTATTCGGCGACCAGGTCACACCATCCGGCAGCCAGGGATTCGAGACCGATGGACTCCGGACGTTCGCATAGGAAAAGTATGCGGGAGCCATCTGATGCGGAGCTGCCCTCGGCAAAGCAGCGAAAGACCGCTCCTCCGCAGGTCTCGACGTCGGACATTCTAGTGCAGATAGCACAGCTTATCGCAGCATCCCAGCAGCCGACAGAGACGGTGTCGGATCGAGAATTATCCGACGGCGCTGGGTCGGTACGCTCCGCCGAAGCATCGGCGGCGGACGACCGGGAACATCGGGAGGTCCGACCGGATGGTGAAAGGGATACGGATGAATTGGAGCTATCCCTTTCGGAACAACACAAAGCTGCCGTAGACTTCATCCGGCACTTTCTTCCTCAAGTTGTTCCGTCGGGTCAGACTGCTGCGCTTCCGGACAGGAGAATTATAGCGTCATTGGACTCTGATTTTTTCGAGCGGTTCAGGGACATCGCTCCCGAGTTTCCGTCGCAGTCCAATAATGTTGCAAGAACATTTGAATTATTGAACGACGCTATTTTTAAACTTGCTTCCAGGACAGGGAAAGCAGGCTTCTTGTCCGCAAATACTCTCAACCTGCCTTTCATTAATGCAAGGAATAAATTCGACACGGCAGGTCAGGGTATACCGAGAGTTCCTCTGCGTATGGACGACGAGGCGGAAGACTTAGAGCTATCATTACCGTCGTCAGCTTCTATTCCAACCGCAGTGTTGGAAACAGCTATTGCGTCTAACAGAGCCAATTTAGATGCCTTATCTTACGCAGATCACCTTACGAAGGCGTTATCACTGCGTCTTCAAGGGGAAGAGTTTCAGGATATACAATCCTCCTTAAGACTTCTTTCAAGGGCAGTAGCTTATTCCACGTGTAACTCCGCCCTTTCAGTGGCAAATTTGGAGTTGGTTAGACGTGACGCAGCCCTGTCTACATCCACACTAGTGGATTCTAAGGTGAAGAACTCTCTTAGAGTCGCTTCGGTCTCAGGAGATCTTCTCTTTGACGGCAAGCTTTCCGCTATTTATGATAATATTAAAAAGAAAGCTAGTGATTCTCTGTTGTTCAGATCCGCTCCTAAAAGGTCGGATACAGCAGACACGAATAAGGCGGGCACTTCTGGGTCTTATCCGCCCAAGAGAGGTGCCTATAGAGGTTCCGGTGCGTCCTCTAGCTCTTATTCGAGAGACCGTCAGGATAGCGACTCTCGTTCGGGACGTCCTTCAGGCCGGGACAATCGGTCGGACGCCCCGAGGTCGACGAGGCGAGGTGCGGGTCGTGGAAGACGTGGTTTCTCCTACCGCAGGCCTCGCAGATCCAGGAGGTGATGGCTCAAACCTCTATCGCGTTCCGGTTGGCGGAAGGTTGTCGAGTTTTTCTCAAGAGTGGGCGTCGATTACGGACGACCCGTGGGTGAGAGGAGTGACTTCGGAAGGTCTAAAGATATCCTTCAAACGAAAGCCTCCTTTAACTCGAAGTCCAAAGTGGACTCATCTTCCGTCAAACCCTCAGAAAAGAGACGCTCTGCTATCAGAGGTGCAGTCTCTTTTAATGAAGAACGCGGTAGAGGTCGTAGAAAACCAGGAATCGCTGGGATTCTACAGCCATCTGTTTCTGGTTCCGAAACCAGACGGCTCGTTCCGTCCAGTCATAGATTTGAGCTGGATAAACAAGCTGATCGTCGCTCCGAAGTTTTATATGGAGACGATTCGATCGGTCAGAGCGAGTATTCGGGTGAACGATTATGCAACGAGCATAGATCTCAAAGATGCGTACTTTCACGTCATGGTACATCCGACATTCCGAAAGTATCTACACTTCGCAGTCCTAGGAGTGGTGTATCAGTTCCGGGCCATGTGCTTCGGATTGAATCTAGCACCCTGGGCTTTCACTCGGGTAATGAACTCGGTAATGATCTACTTCCGAGCTCATTCGTCTGCGGTAACGTCGGCCTACCTGGACGACATTCTTCAGAGGTACGGCAACGAGTTAACGCTTCAGAACGATGTTCAGAATCTTCTTCTATTGCTCCGACGTCTCGGTTTCATAGTAAACGAGGAGAAGTCGGATCTGGTGCCGTCCAAGTCATTCACTCATCTGGGAATGAGCTTCGAGACGCACAACAATCTCGTTCGTCTGCCGTTAACCAGAGCGAAATTAGTCAGATGTTACGCTCGCTATTGTCTAAATACAGACAAAGTCACAGCGAGAGAATTTATGAGACTGATAGGTCTGTGCGGAGCCGCCGCGGATCTCATTCCGATGGGACGGCTACGCACACGGCCTCTTCAAATTTTCCTGACTCAGAATTGGAGTGTGAAAATTCATTCGCTCGATGTAGACGTTCTCTTGTCAGATCAAGTGAAACAAGAGATTCAGACTTGGGCAAACATTCAGTGGTTAACTCAAGGAGTTCCGCTGCAGTTGCCGGATCCGAGTTTTACCATTATGACGGATGCCAGTCAAACAGGTTGGGGTGCATCATTAATCCCAACGGATTCGAGATGCCAGGGTCTTTGGGATCCGCAATTCCTGTGCAAGCACATAAACATCAAGGAAATGATGTCAATTTGGCTTGCGTTACGTCACTGGATGGACATTATTCACGATGCTCATGTCCAAATCCTATCCGACAATACGACTGTAGTGGCGTATATACGGAATCAGGGAGGCACTCATTCAGTTCCGTTGTTCAATCTAACGGAAAGAATCCTTCTGTTTGCGTTGGAACATCACGTTCTTCTTTCGGTCCGTCACATACCGGGTCGTCTGAATGTGCTAGCAGACTCCCTTTCACGAAAGGGTCGCTTGTTGCCGTCGGAGTGGACTCTCAACAAACAAGTATTCAATCAGATTTGCTACCAATGGGAACGGCCAATGATAGACTTATTTGCGACACATCTCAACAATCAGTTGCAGACGTATGTGTCCCCGTGTCCGGATCCAAGAGCATTTGCAGTAGACGCTCTATCGATCCCTTGGGACGGAATGATAGGATATGCGTATCCTCCAGCGCCGTTAATTCAACAAGTATTGCTAAAGATAAAACAATCTCAATGCAAGATTCTGTTGGTAGCATCTCTGTCGCCACAGAGACCGTGGATAAATCTACTCAGGTGTCTGTTGTGGGACCTACCGCGGAAGCTCCCTCCACGAGAGGATCTTCTTTGGCAGGGGAAATCGCGCCAACTGCATCACAACCCGCAAGGTCTCAACCTTCACGTTTTTCCGTTGTGCGGTCCTTCTTGCATGGCAAGCACTTTACAGGACGAGCAGTGGACGCGATTTCTAACTGTAGGAGGACCTCCTCTTCGCTAAACTATGCGGCTAAGTGGAAGGTTTTCCGTCGTTGGTGTAGGGATCATTCTGTTGATATATTTGATCCCTCTATACCAGACATTGCTAATTTTCTAGTATACTTGTTTGACGAAATCAAACTGCAACCTGTTACTATAAAGGGTTATAGATCTATGTTATCTGATACCTATGCACATCATGATAGTTTACAAATTGGATCTAATGTCTCTTTATCGAAATTGGTTAGAAACTTTTCGATAAATAGACCCAGAACTCTTAGATTAATTCCTAAGTGGAATTTAGCTTGGGTTCTCCTTAAATTGAAGGAAAAGCCATTTGAACCTCTTGGGACAGTAGATTTCAAATTCTTATCTTATAAGACAGCTTTTCTCTTAGCTTTCTCTTCTGCCAGAAGAGTCAGTGAGCTTCATGCACTATCGGTGGATGATTCTCATTATCGTAGTGTTGGGAACACTATCACCTTCACTACTAATGTCGGTTTTTTAGCTAAGAATCAGGCTCCTAATAAATATCCGGAACCTATTGTTATTAAGGCTCTTCCGTCTTCAGACGGGCGTAGGCCTTTACTCTGTCCTGTTAGAGCACTACGTATCTATAAACAGAGATCTCAGTTCATCAGAAAGGGACGGAAACGTTTCTTTCTGTCTTTGATGCCTAATAGAAAGGACATTTCAGTCCATTCTATTGCTAGATGGATTCAGTTAACTATCCGTACTGCGTATGAAGATTTATCTTCTTCTCAGCAGTCTGTGCTTAAGATTTCTGCTCATGAAGTAAGAGCTCTTTCTACTTCCTGGGCTTATGCTAATAGTGTTGCTATTACAGATTTAATGAAGGCTGCTTATTGGTCTCAGCCATCCACATTTACTAATTTTTATCTCAGAAATATTGAGTCCATTTCTGGAGACCTGCATTGTTTAGGTCCGTTATCTGTTGCTCAGAATGTCGTCCACTAAACAGTTGCAACTATAGTTATGCAGGCTTTCTGTTCCGGCAGTGACTCCGTCCGGCTGCCCTCTTCGCTCTGGGCTATTTGACCCAGGGCAAGGGGAAGGGGGGGGGCGGGTGTTCCCTTAGGTCACCTGCTTTATAGTGAAAAGCAAGGGAATGCCTCCTCCAAGACAGTATTTCTGAGTCGCTTCCGGGATGGTTTTAAAGTGTAATATTAATGTTTAATTTCATTCATGTCTTATTTTTAAAGTGTAGCTCGGTGTGAAGCATTTGTATATGTCAAGTGTCAAACGGGCTTTAATATACAATACTCGGACACTTTTAAATGATTATAAAGAGTCTCAATTCTCTGGACTACTTTATTTATTGGCTTGTTTTAAAAATAATTAGTATAAAGGTTATACTGGATGTTAATAGAGAACATGAATGTTATTGTGCTCAATTATTAAGGGTAGTGTATCTTTCTAATTTAAATATTAAATAAGAAAGATACATGTAAAGCCTAATACTCCTTTTCTCCTTAAGGGGTTACCTCTTTATCTTATAATTGAGCTTATTGGATTTTCCTCTATGTCCTAGGCCCTCCAGCCTGTTTACTATTCAGCTAAGTCTGGGTCATTGGTACAGTATAAAAATGTTAAAAAATTTATAGTAATTTATATATTTTTTATACTTACCAATGACCCAGACGGGGATGGCCCTCCCTGAGTTGGGAACTCTTGCCTCCCCGCTGAGTACATAGCGCTGACCAGGCACTGCCAGTAAGAATGATATTTGGCGCCAATTTCGGGACGACTGCGTCACTGCGCATGCGCAGTAGAGTCGTACTATGGAGGTCCTTTAGGACATGATTTCTTTTTGTTTTGGATGCAAATTTTGGGGATTGGGGGGCAAAATTTGTGTTTGGCCCTGGTTTTTGTGGAGTTAGCACCAGCAGCTAAGTCTGGGTCATTGGTAAGTATAAAAAATATATAAATTACTATAAATTTTTTAACTTTTTCAAAATATTTTGATTTCAATTATTTTTTCTATGTTAATGGATCATATTATTATTATGTATTTTGATTGTCAGGGGTTGGTGCGAGTACCAGGACTTTGTTTTCTTTTCACATTGAAAGGATTTTGATCAATTGTAATAAGAGGAAGTCTTCCTCTGACTTTTATAATCATTCTATATGTGGTCAGTGTACTCGCATTAACTCCTGTTCTGTATCTGATGATTTCGATGACAACATGGGAAGCGTATGTCACGGTATGTTAGTGGGGAATTGGACATTCCGGTCCTTTCCCCGCAGGGTCACTCTACTTTATCAATTTCTAATTCAGACGATCAAGATTAGGGTGATGTATCTGTGATGTCTTCCAACAGTGTGCCTCCGTCGTCACAATTAATGAAGGGCTAGCGGAAAAGTGCTCATGTAAATACGCCAATTGCCTAAGAGGACCCTAGTAGGTTCGACGGCCTTTGACGTCCGCTAGCTCGCCCGGTGTAGCCTCCATTCATCGAATGGTTCGGCAGCCGGGTTCGTCCGTTGCGGTCTAGAAGGAGTTTTGGGGTGATGCGAGCACTATAAATCAACCAAATGCACACCCAGTGACGGCGGATTAGAGGGAGAACGGAGGAAGCCTTTTAGTCCGGTTCATAGCTCGTTCTGGTCCATCCGGACGGCGAGCGAGAGAGGCCCCTCTCTCGTACAACAACATCTGGCCCCAGATGTTGTGGTACAAAATGTTTTGCATTCGGAGCATACGTCCGCCGCTCGGGACGCTCCGACATATAGTCAGTCCGGAGAGACTGTCAATAAGGCTTCCTCATTCTCATGGTAGCGCACACGACCGCTCTTGGCTACGTGACCTCGGATATCCAGTCAGCTTCGCCAGTCAGAGAATCATCGGCGACCAGGTCACACCATCTGGTAGCCAGGGACACGAGGCCTGCAAACTCCGGACGTTCGCATAGGAAAGTGTGCGGGAGTCAACAGACACGGAGCTTCCGGCGGCAATGCATCATAAGACCGCTACTGCACAGGCCTCGGGGACGGACGTGCTATCCTAAATAGCACAGCTTATCGCAGCATCCCAGCAACAACTGAATCTGTCGCATAATGTTTTATCCGACGATGCTGGGTCGGGACGCTCCGTGGAAGCGGGTACGGACGTCTGAAAATTTCATCCGGTCCGACGGGATACCGAAAGGGATTCGGAGGATTTCGAGCTTTCCCTTTCGGAACAACATATGCTGTTGTGTATGTCATCTGACTTGGTCTTCTACAGGTTCTTTCGTCGGACCAGAATGCTGCGATGCCGGATAAGAAACTGATAGCGTCGGTGGACTTAGAAATTTTTGGTTCGGTTCAGGGACTTCGTCCCTCAGTTCCGACATAGTCCAATAATGTCACACAAACTTTCGAATTATTGAATGACGCTATATATTTATTATTATATGCTTGCTATTACCAAGCATTTCTGGTTTCTTGTTCGCAAAGTTACGGAGATGTCTTTCAAAAGTGTGCCTCTGTCGTTATAGTTAATGAAGAGCTAGCGGCAATAAGTGCTCATGGAATATGTCTATCGCCTAAGAGGTCCCTTGTAGGATTGACGGAGTGACATTCGCTAGCTCACCCGGTGTAGCGTACATTCATCGAATGGTTCGGCTGCCGGGTTTGTCCGTTGCGGTCTAGGAAGGAGATTTGGGTGATGCGAGCACTATAATTACTTTAGTACTCACCCAGTGACGGCGGATTGAGGACAGATCGGAGGAAGCCTGTTAGTCCGGTTCCTGGCTTGTCCAGGTCCGTCTGGGCTGTGAGCGAGAGAGGTCCCTCTCTCGTCCAACAACATAGGGGACCGCATGTTGTGGTTCAGATATTTTACATTCGGAGCATATGTCCGTCGCTCGGGACGCTCCGTTATATTGACAGTCCGAGAGACTGTCGATAATGCTTCCTCATCCTCACAGCAGTGCACACGACCGCACATTGGCTACGTGACCTCGAGTATCCGATCAGTTTCATCATTCAGTGATTCCACGGCGAACAGGTCACGCCATGCGGTAGCCAAGGGACACGAGGCCTATACACTCCGTTCGCTTGCATATTAGTAGTATGCACGGGGTAACGATCACGGAGCTTCCAGCGGCAATGCATCATAGGACCGCTTCTCCACAGGCCTCAGTGACGGACGTGCTATCCGAGTTAGCACAGTTTTTTCGCAGCATCCCAGCAATCAACAGTTTCTTGGTCGAATCAGGAATTATCTGACGGCGCTGGGTCGGTGCGGTCCGCGGTTGCATCAGGTACGGACGACCGAACGCTTTATAGGGTCCGACAGGATGGCGAAAGGGATTCGAAAGATTTCGAGTTTTCCCTTTCGTAGCATCGGAAGCTGCCATACATATCTTCCGGCATTATCTTCCAGTGATTGTTATTTCGGACTACATTGCTGCGATGTTGGATAAGAGACTTATAGCGTCATTGGACACGGAATTTTGGATCGGTTCAGGGACATTGTCCCTGACTTACCGACACAGTCCAATAATGTCATTAGAACATGTGTATTATTTATCGACGCTATATATATATATAAGCCTGCTACCAAGCATGATAGTTTAGTTTCTTGTCTGCAATGCTCATTTCTGCCTTTTATCATTTATACGAATATTCTATTTTGGCAGAACAGGGCATACCGAGAGTTCATATGCGTCTAGACGGCGTGGTTAAAGACTGGAAATAATCTTTTTCGCCGTCTATGTCTTTTCCAACCACAATGTTGGAAACGACAATGATGTCTAATAGACTTAACTTAGACGCTTTATCATACGTAATCCACCTTACTGAGGCATTATCATTACGTCTTCAAGAGAAAGAATTCCGGGATGTAATCCTCAATGTGATTTCTTTTGAGGGCAGTAGTTTGTTCACGTATAACTCCGCCCTTCAGTGGCTGCTTGGAGTTGGTTAGACGTGACGCAGCCCTAGCTACATCCACGCGCGTGGATAGTAAGGTGAAGAACTCTCTCAGAGTCGCTTCGTTCTCGGAGAAGCTTCTCTTCGACGGCAACTTTTCAGCAATCCATGAATTGCTCGATTTACACGTTCTCTTGTCTATCTAGTGTAGCAAGAGATTCAGACTGGGGCAAACATTCGGTGGTTGACTCAGAGAGTGCCACTGCAGTTGCCGGATCCGAGTTTTATAATTATGACGGTTGCCAGTCAAACAGGTTGGGATATAATATTGATCCCAACGGATTCGAAGTGCCAGGGTCTTTGGGTTCCGCAGTCTCTAAGCAAGCACTTATCTTCCACGGAATAATGGTTTTTTAGGCTTGCTTTATGTCTTTGGATGAACATTATTGAGAAACACATGTCCAAATCCTGTCCGTTAATTCGACAGTAGTGGCGTATCTCTGGAACCAGGGAGGCACTCATTCGTTTCCGTTATTCAATTTAATGGAAAGAATCCTTCTGTTTGTTATAGTACACCAAGTTCTCCTTCGGTCTGTCATATTCCGGGTCGTCTGATTGTATTACCGGACTCCCGTTCACTTATGGGTCGCTTGTTGCCGTCAGAATGGACTCTCAACAAACAAGTATTCAATCAAATTTGCTATCAATGGGAGCGCCCAATGATAATTTATTTACGACACAACTTGCTTGTCAATTGCAGACGTATGTGTTTGCTTGTCCGGATCTCTGAGCTTATGTTGTTAACGCTCTATTGATCTAATAGGACGGAATGATAGGATATGCGTATCCTCCTGCGCTGTTGTTTCAGCAAGTATTGCTAAGATAAACAACCACAATACATTTCTGTTGATAGCATCTCTGTCTTCACAGAGACCGTGGGTAAATTTACTCTGATGTCTACTGTGGGACTTAACGCGAAATCTTCCTCCATGAGAGGATCTTTTTTCGTTGGGTAAAATCGTGTCATCTTTATCACAACCCGCAAGGTTTCAACCTTCACGTATTCCGTTGTGTGGTCCTTATTGCATTGTAAGCATTGTACTGGACGAGCTTTGGACGCGATTTCTTACTATAGGAGAACCTCTTCTTCGCTATACTATGCGGCTAAAGTGGAGGCTCTTCCGTCGTTGGTGTAGGGATCACTATGTTGATATTGTTGATCCCTCCATACTAGTCATTGCAACTTTTTAGTATACTTGTTTGACAAGATCTACTGCAGCCTGTTATTATTAAGGTTATAGGTTTATGTTACCTCATACCTATGCACTCTATGATAGTTTACAATTGAGTCTTATGTCTCTTTATCTAAGTCAGTTAGTAACTTTTCGATAAATAGACTTAGAATCATTAGATTAAATTCCTATATGGTATTTAACTTCGGTTCTTATTTAGCTAAGTAATCATTTGAGCCTCTGGAAACAGTAGTTTTCAAATTCTGACCTTTTAGACAGTAATTCTGTTGCCTTCTCTTTTACTGAAGAGTCGGTGAGTTTCATGCACTATCGGTGGATGATTTTCACTTTCGTAGTTTCGGAATCACTACTTCCTTTACTATTTAGGTTGGATTTTTGCATAAGAGTCAGGCTCCTAATTAATATCCGGAACCTATTGTTATTAAGGTCCTTCCGTCTTCGTACGGGCATAGGCCTTTACTCTGTCCGGTTTGAGTTTATGTATTTATAAACAGATATCTGTTTATTACTATGGGTGTAAGCTTCTTCTGTCTTTGATGCCTAATAGAAGGACGTTACGCTCCATTCTATTGCTTATGGATTCAATTAACTATCGATACTGCTTATGGTATATCATTGACTCAGCAGTTGTGTTTGAGATTTCGGCTCATGAAGTAAGAGTTCTTCTACATCTTGGGCTTACATTAATAGTGTCGCTATTATAGATTTTTGAAGGCTGCTCATTGCGCTCAGCCATCCTCATTCATGAATTTTTATCTCAGAAATATTGAGTCCATTTCTGGAGGCCTCTATTGTTAGGTCTATTATCTACTGCTCAGAATGTCATTCACTTAACAGTTGCTACTATAGCTAGGTAGGCTGTTTGTTTCGGCAGTGACTCCGTTCTGCTGCCCTCTTCGCTCTGGGCTATTTGACCCAGGGCAAGAAAAAGGGGGGGGGGGGGCGGGGAGGGTGTTCCCTTGGGTCACCTGTTTTACTATGAAAACAAGGGGATACTTCCTCCGGAGTTAGTAATTCTGAGCTGTTATTGGGATGGTTGTTTAGTGAGAAGTTTATGTTTTAAAAATTCATTCAGGTCTTAGTTTTTAAAGTATAGCTTTTGAATATAGCACATGTCAACGGACATTATTATACAATCCTCAGACACTTTTAAGGAGTATAAAGAGTCTCTGTTCTCTAGACTTTCTTTATTTATTGGCTTACTTTAAAAATTATTAGTATAAGGATTATACTAGATATTAATAGAGCACATGGATGTATGATGCTCAATTTTGGAAGGTGTTGTATCTTTCTAATTTATCATAAATAAGAAAGATACATGTAAGGCCTAATACTTCTTTTCCCTAGAGGGGATGACTCTATTTTATATAATTGAGCGTATTCCATCTTGCTCTATGTCCTTGGCCCTCCAGCCTTTTTACTATTCAGCTATGTCTGGGTCATTGGTACAGTATAAAAATGTTAAAAAATTTATAGTAATTTATATATTTTTTATACTTACCAATGACCCAGACGGGGATGGCCCTCCCAGGAGTTGGGAACTCTTACCTCCCCGCTGAGTACATAGCGCTTACCAGGCACTGGTTATTAGAATGATTAATGGCGCCAATTTCGGAACGTCCTTGACACTGCGCATGCGCAGTAGAGGTGAAGTGTGGAGGGCCATTCAGGACATGTTTTCTTTGGTTTTAGATGCAAATTTGGGGGATTGGGGGGCAAAATTTGTGTTTGGCCCTATATTTTAAGAGTTAGCACCAGCTGTGTCTGGGTCATTGGTAAGTATAAAAAATATATAAATTACTATAAATTTTTTTCATTTTTTGTCTCAAAAACATAGGTTAGGCCACACAAAGTAGACCTGTTTCTCAGGCCTTTATTTGTAAAATTACATGCGGGCGAGCGTTTTTTTATTTTATTTTTTATTTCAGTAATTACTTCTTTGCCATCAAAAGTTCATGTTCTTGGTTCAAGTTTTAGGCCTCATAATCTACAGAACAGCATGGGTGGTGGTGTATTTCATCCCTTGAGTGCAAGAAGGCTTTGCAATGCTAAAGCATTGCAAAGCCTTCTTGCACTCCAGGGACAAATTCATCAATTTTTTTTAACTTGGGTAAAATATCAGACATAAACCATTTAATTTTTATTTTTTTAAAGTTTAAATTGGTTATAAAAAGAGAGCATGCGGCAGCCAAAAGGACCATTCGGGAGGGCCTGAGAAACAGATTTTTTTATTTTTTTAGGCCTTATGACCCATCATTGGAACGAGCTCAACAACGTAACCTATGTTTTTGAGACAAAGAATGAAAAAATAATGAAAATTAATTGCTCTGGCCGGTTTTGGCAATTACATTGGATAAAGGGTTAACAGTTATAGTGATATTTTTATTTTTTTCTGTCAACATTTTTATTGCTGAGGAAAATTTATTTTTCTATTGACTTTTGCCTCAGCACTTCTGACAGCCAATGCTAATTAATAGGGTTGGTGTGGGGGGGTGGGGGGGGGGGGGGGTGTTAGCCCAGCCACATAAACAGAAAGCTTTTAGACATCTAAAAATCATCTGTATGACGAAATAAGACACATTACATCATAGTCACATTAAAGGTTGGAAAGCAATATCCAAGTTTTGAGACATCCATCCATTGGCAACCACATAATTGATAGCCACATAAAAGTTGAGAAGCCACTTAAAATGATATGACTCATAAAATTATATATGGACAGCCACATAAAAATTGGGAAGTCACTTAAAAATATATGGACAGCCACATAAAAGTTTGGAAGCCAATTAAAAATATAAGGCACATAAGATATATATGGACATTAGACACATAAATAGCCATTTGTTAGTAAAAAAAGACACAAAATTGGCAGCCACATAATTGATAGTCACATAAAATTTGAGAAGCCACTTAAAAATATAAGCCACATAAAATATGAATGGACATTGGAGACATAAATAATCATTTGTTAGAAAAAAGGCCACATAATTTTGAGCAGCCACTTAAAAATATAAGCCACATAACTATTGGTTGGACAAAGGAGCCACATTAATTTGAGAAGCCTCTTAAAATATAAGCTACATAACTACTAACAGCCACATAACTGATAACCAATATCTACCCAACTGTTAGTACATCCATCTGTTCGTCCATCCATCCATAACAATTTTGGACCTTCATATCTATCTCAGTCAGTGGATGTTGGATTTAAATGATCTTTGATATGCTGATAGACCACCATGTGGGAAAGAAGAAAAAAGGGGATATAGCTGTGGCCCGTCCATCCATCCAACCATTTGCCTATAACAACTTTGGACCTTCAGTGGATCTTAGATTTAACCCTTTACCCAACGCAGACAATTTCAAAATTTATTATTTTAAATATCATTTTTTAATTTTTTTCAAAAAAATTCAACAAAACCATATCATGTGACCCCTCTTTGGAACGAGCTCGGCGAGCTCGTTCCAAAGAGGGGTCACATGATATGGTTTTGTTGAAATTTTTCGAAAAATAATATATTTTCAGCTGCTGAATTTGCATATTACGCGGGCAGATGCGTGCGATTCGTTAGGTAAAGGGTTAAATGATCTTAGGTATGCTGATAGACCATCATGCTGGAAAGGATATTCACAAGTAACAGCTTTTGTCCATTTTTTTTACCCACTCCCCCCGAACAAATTGGAGGGGGAGGGGGGGAGTATAGCTGTCTGTTTGTCCATCCTTCCATCCATCTGTCTGTCCATCCTTAACAACTTTGGACCTTCATATCTCAATCAATGGATGTTAGATTTTAATGATCTTAGGTATGCTGATAGACCACCATGGGGGAAAGAATATTCACTAGTAACAGGTTTTGTCCATTTTGTTTTTTTAGAATTATGGGCCTTTTTCTGCTTTTTTCTTCTTAGAAACCCTTCAACTTAAAAACCCCTTAGCAGTGGATACCGCTGGCATTGCACCTTTCTATAATAGGAAGACCACTATAATAACTGGTTAAAATGTTTTATATATCTTTGAAAAAAAAGCTATTGTTTTTTTAATACTTTTAGGTGCTTCTGTGCCAGCGTCTATTGGTGAAAGCAATGGAAGAAATGCTGGGGCAGCTATGGTTGGTCTTGTTAATGGTAAGTATATTTTGATAATAGATGTCTCAGGAATATTGTGGCTCGGTGGTTACAGCATTGAACTTCGAACTGAAAGGTCCACAGTTCTATCCCCACCATGCGTAACTGTGCTGTGTCCTTGGGCACTGCACTTCATCCTGATTGCCCATGCGGAGGCTTTGTGGTACTGTGTACTAAGGGGTACTGCACATCAATGGTGCATTTGTCTTCAACCAGTGCTAAACCAGCTTGTGTTGAATTAGTATGTTGGGGAGTCTGACAGTTGCTTGGTGGTTCTCTCTGGGTACTCGGGCCTCCTTCACCGATAAAAGTGTTTGACACTAGGTGAACCTGGCTGTCAAAAGTATCATTAAACCCCAAATAAATAAATAAATAAATAAATAGATAATAGATGTTTATCTATGTTACTGGTTGAATGGCCGAAGCCCATATTTGGCTTTATTCTGAAGTGTAGGTGCTGCAACTTCAAGGTTTCATATTCTGTGGGTGTGCCTCATAGAATGATACAAGAACAATTTATTCAGCATTTTCCTGGTGTGAATTTCCCTTTGGTACTATCAGCAAATCTCAGTCAAGTTAGATGCCGAATACCAAACTGATTTTGTGGTATATCTCCCTGCAAATAACGAAACCAGTACTCAACTCAGAATTCCAATACTGCGCATCTCTAATGACAGACACAAAGCTTTTAGTTCCTGTTATCAGGATAGGCACTAAAAAACTATTATTTATTGTCTTGATAAGATTCTGTTGGAAATGTTTTCATGTTGACCCTTTACCTAACAAAAACATTGACGAGCTCGTTCCAATGAGGGGTCATAACCTTTGTTTTTGAGACAAAAAATGAAAAAATAATGAAAATTAATTGACGATTTTTGAGAATAGTGCTGGCCAATTTTGGCCATTATGTTGGGTAAAGGGTTAATCTCCCAAATTAATAGGAGGAACCCATTTTTAACTTCACATTTTTTTTTATACCCCCCTGAAACGAGTTGTGGGGGTGCAGAGCTATACTGGAATCATCTTGTACGTCCAACCGTCTGTGGACATAATTTTGTCTGGAGATTTTCTCTGACGTTTATGGACCAATCTGGTCGATACTTAGTATGAATGTTTACCACAACAGGACCCTGTGGAGCTGCGATTATAGTTCCGGTTGGATTATTCTTGCCAGAATTATGCCCCTTTTTGACTAGAAATAGCAGCCTCATAGGCCTGAATTTTGTCCAGAGATTTTCTCAGATGTTTGTGGGTCGGTTCCTTTGAAACTTATGGATGTTCACTTGTTATGAAACCTGTGCACCTGCAGTTATAGTTGCGATCAGACTTTTTGGCCAGAGTTATGCCCTTTTTGGTTTTAAAAAATTCATGGCAATGGTGTATAGACCAGCCCATCTGGGACAGTCACACATCTAGTTTAAATAGATATCTAAAAGTCTTGATAAATTGCCAGTTGGCAAATACATTGAGCATGAAGAACAAACTATACCCACTTCAGTATTACCCACATCGTTGATACAGAAGAAGGGAGGGGATATGGTATAGGTATTACGATCAAAAGAACCCAGGAACATACAGTTGAAACTACAATTAGTGCAGAAAATGCTCGTTAGTTAATGCACTCCTTACTGCAGAAGAATGAAGTTGTCTGAAAAACAGAAGCGCGTTTGCATTGTGCAATGCAAAGTGTAATGCGTTGTTAATATGTGAAGGGTGGATTACTACTAAATCGCTGTGGGATAGATTTTGCACTTAGTAATTATTTACAATTTCAGAGGACAAAATATAAGAAGCACTTACAAACTTCCATCACAGCGATCACCGGATTGTACCCTGTGGTCCATGTGATGAAAGTTTGCAAGTGTTTCTTGTGCTGTTATGAACAATTATAAATACTTTTTGAGTGGGGAATATATGGCGCCTTGTGGTTCATGTGATGAAAGTTTGCAAGTGTGTCTTGTGCTGTTACGAACAATTATAAATACTTTTTGAGTTTAGAATATATGGCACTGCAATTAAGTAGTAATCCACTCTCTTCATTCTGTATATGTAGCCAAATTTGAATATCTATTTACGTCATTACAGGGACATGTATCGCAGTAGAGGTTGGGAATGATGCAAACTTTCACATTTTTATACTGTACCAATGACCCAGACATAGCTGGTGCTAACTCTTAAAATATAGGGCCAAACACAAATTTTGCCCCCCAATCCCCAAAATTTGCATCTAAAACTAAAGAAAACATGTCCAGAGAGGCCCTCCACACCTCGCCCCCACTGCGCATGCGCAGTGTCAAGGACGTTCCGAAATTGGCGCCATTTATCATTCTAAGTTTGGCCCTTCATCAGTTAACATCTGACTGATCTTTGTGCTTTTAAATCTCAGTTTAAATGATGCCAGACAAATAAATATTAGTGAAATGGTGATTCTAAGGAGGATAGAAAAGGAGGAGAGGAAAAGAATGTGTGACAGAATATTATCAGGGCTGTAACTTAAAATTTTTTAATGAAATTATGTTAAGTTACCTATTTTCAAGGCAGCAGCCATTTTGTTGTCATTCTGATTATTTAGTTACACTGTTTTTACAAGTGTTTTTCCTCTCTCCCTGTCCTTTAAGTTCCCCCTTGCTATTCTCCCATGCTTTTGGCATAATTTCTGTAATTATTATTACTAAAATTTCTTGGGAGTTTAGCTGAATAACAGAATGAATTCTGTTCTTTCCCCATGTTTACGTCTTCACCTACGGGTGGTTAGGCGTTGTGTTCTGCATCTACCATCTGATGTTCTGCAGTTTCTTCCCTGGAAGTCTCTGTTTTGCATCAGATGGTGTATTTTTGGTAACTGATTTCGGGCCTGGGTGCCTGGAGTCTTATTTTAGTGTTTTTACACTCATTGTTTACATTTACAACAGCCCTCTGTGTGAGGGGGGGATTTCTAAATAATAATATCTTTATGTTATTTCAATCATAACTAGATACATTATTATTGTTCGTAAGTGTTGAATAAATTGTTTAAAATATTTTTAAAATTTTTGTCCACACTTAGGCTTGGGATCCATTGGGGCTCAACGTTACTTTTCAGAAACTTGGGCTGTTCTGAAAAAATATTTTTTCAAAATATTTTGATTTCAATTATTTTTTCTATATTAATGGATCATATTATTATTATGTATTTTGATTGCCAGGGGTTAGTGCGAGTACCAGGACTTGTTTTCTTTTCACATTGAAAGGATATTGATCTATTGTTTTAAGAGGAAGTCTTCCTCTGACCTTATTATCATTCTATATGTGGTCAGTGTACTCGCATTAACTCCGGTTCTGTATCGTATGATTTCGATGACAATATGGGAAGCGTATGTCACGGTATGTTGTTGGGGATTTGGACACTCCGGTCCTTTCCCCGCAGGGTCACTCTACTTTATCAATTTCTATTTCAGACGATCAAGATTAGGGTGATGTATCTGTGATGTCTTCCAACAGTGTGCCTCCGTCGTCACAATTAATGAAGGGCTAGCGGAAAAGTGCTCATGTAATACGCCAATTGCCTAAGAGGACCCTAGTAGGTTCGACGGCCTTTGACGTCCGCTAGCTCGCCCGGTGTAGCGTCCATTCACCGAATGGTTCGGCAGCCGGGTTCGTCCGTTGCGGTCTAGAAGGAATTTTGGGGTGATGCGAGCACTATAAAATTAACTTAATGCACACCCAGTGACGGCGGATCGGAGGGAGAACGGAGGAAGCCTTTTAGTCCGGTTCATAGCTCGTTCCGGTCCATCCGGACGGCAAGCGAGAGAGGCCCCTCTCTCGTTCAACAACATCTGGCCCCAGATGTTGTGGTACAAATGTGTCGTTAGCGGAGCATACGTCCGTCGCTCGGGACGCTCCGTTGTATAGGCAGTCCGCTGAGACTGCTAAGGCTTCCTCTTCTCGTCAGCGCACACGACCGCACCTTGGCTGCGTGACCGCCGATATATTACCAGCTTCGCCGATCAAGGATTCTTCGGCGACCAGGTCACACCATCCGGCAGCCAGGGATTCGAGACCGATGGACTCCGGACGTTCGCATAGGAAAAGTATGCGGGAGCCATCTGATGCGGAGCTGCCCTCGGCGAAGCAGCGATAGACTGCGCCTCCGCAGGTCTCGACGCCGGACATTCTTGTGCACATAGCACAGCTTATCGCAGCATCCCAGCAGCCGACAGAAACGGTGTCGGATCGAGAATTATCCGACAGCGCTGGGTCGGTAGCCGGGGACTCGAGGTCTGCAGACTCCGGACGTTCGCATAGGAAGTATGCGGGAGTCAACGTACACGGAGCTTCCAGCGGCAATGCATCGTAAGTCCGCTACTGCACAGGCCTCGGGAACGAACGTGCTTTCCTTAATAGCACAGTTTATCGCAGCATCCCAGCATCAACTGAATCTGTCGCATATATTTTATCCGACGATGCTGGGTCGGGACGCTCCGCGGAAGCGGGTACGGACGTCCGAAAGTTTCATCCGGTCCGACGGGATACCGAAAGGGATTCGGTGGATTTCAAGCTTTCCCTTTCGGAACAACATATGCTGCGATGCCGGATAAGAAACTGTTAGCGTCAGTGGACTTAGAAATTTTTGGTTCGGTTCAGGGACATCGTCCCTCAGTTCCGACATAGTCCAATAATGTCACACAAACTTTCGAATTATTGAACGACGCTATATATATTATTATTTTATGCTTGCTATCCAAGCATTTCTGGTTTCTTGTTCGAAGAGTTATGGAGATGTCTTTCAAAAGTGTGCCTCTGTCGTCATAGTTAATGAAGAGTTAGCGGCAATAAGTGCTCATGGAATATGTCTATCGCTTACGGAGTGACATTCGCTAGCTCACCCGGTGTAGCGTACATTCATCGAATGGTTCGGCTGCCGGGTTCGTCCGTTGCGGTCTAGGAAGGAGATTTGGGTGATGCGAGCACTTTAATTACTTTAGTACTCACCCAGTGACGGCAGATTGAGGACAGATCGGAGGAAGCCAACAACATAGGGGACCGCATGTTGTGGTTCAGATATTTTACATTCGGAGCATATGTCCGTTGCTCGGGACGCTCCGTTATATTGACAGTCCGAGAGACTGTCTTTAATGCTTCCTCATCCTCACAGCAGGGCACACGACCGCACATTGGCTACGTGACCTCGAGTATCCGATCAGTTTCGGCATTCAGTGATTCCACAGCGAATAGGTCGCGCCATCCGGTAGCCAAGGGACACGAGGCCTATACACTCCGTTCGCTCGCATATTGGAAGTATGCACGGGGTAACGATCTCGGAGCTTCCTGCGGCAATGCATCGTAAGACCGCTGCTCCTCAGGCCTCAGTGACGGACGTGCTATCCGAGTTAGCACAGTTGTTTCGCAGCATCCCAGCAATTGACGGTTTCTCGGTCGAATCAGGAATTATCCGACGGCGCTGGGTCGGTGCGGTCCGCGGTTGCATCAAGCTACGGACGACCGAACGCTTTATAGGGTCCGACAGGATGGCGAAAGGGATTCGAAAGATTTCGAGTTTTCCCTTTAGTAGTATCGGAAGATGCCTTTCATATCTTCTGGCATTTCTTCCAGTGATTATTTTTCGGACTTCATTGCTGCGATCTTGGATAAGAGACTTATAGCGTCATTGGACTCGGATTTTTCGATCGGTACAGGGACTTTGTCCCTGACTTACCGACGCAGTCCAATATTGTCATTACAACATGTGTTTTATTTTTCGACGCTATATATTTATATATATACAAGACGGCTACTAAGCATGATAGTTTAGTTTCTTGTCCGCGTGGCTCATTTCTGCCATTTTATCTTTTTTACATATAGTTTATTTTGGCAGAGCAGGGCATACCGAGAGTTCATATGCGTCTAGACGGTGTGATTAAAGACTGCATATATTCTTTTTCACCGTTTATGTCTTTTCCAATTTCAATGTTGGGAACGACATTATGTATATTAGACTTAACTTAGACGCTTTATTATACGTAATCCGCCTTACTGAGGCGTTATCATTACGTCTTCAAGAAAAGATTTACGGGATATTATTCTCAATGTAATTTCTTTTGAGGGCAGTAGTTTGTTCACGTATAACTCCGCCCTTCAGTGGCTGATTGGAGTTGGTTAGACGTGAGGCAGCCCTAGCTACATCCACGCGTGGATAGTAGGTTAAGAACTCTCTCAGAGTCGCTTCGTTCTCGGAGGAGCTTCTCTTCGACGGCAACTTTCCGGCAATCCATGAATTGCTTGATTTATACATTCTCTTGTCTATCTAGTGTTACAAGAGATTCAGACTGGGGCAAACATTCGGTGGTTGACTCAGAGAGTGCCGCCGCAGTTGCCGGACCCGAGTGTGGCTGTTATGACGGTTGCCAGTCAAACAGATTGGGATATATACTGATCCCTACGGATTCGAAGTGCCAGGGTCTTTGGGTTCCGCAGTCTTTTAGCTATCAGTTAACTTCCGCGGAATAATGTTTTTTAGGCTTGCTTTATGTCATTGCATGAACATTATTCAGAAACGCATGCCCAAATTCCTGTCCTTTAATTCGACAGTAGTGGCGTATCTCCGGAACCAGGGAGGCACTCTTTCGTTTCCGTTATTCAATTTAATGGAAAGAATCCGTCTGTTGGTTATAGTACACCAAGTTCAGTTTTGGTCCGTCATATTCTGGGTCGTCTGATTGTTTTATCGCACTCCCGTTCTCTTACGGGTCGCTTGTTGCTGTCAGAATGGACTCTCAACAAACAAGTATTCAATCAGATTTGCTATCTATGGGAGCGCCCAATGATGTTTTATTTATGACACAGTTGGCTAATCAATTGCAGACGTATGTGTTGGCTTGTCCAGATCTCTGAGCTAATACTGTTAACGCTCTATTGATCTATAGGACAGAATGATAGGATACGCGTATCCTCCGGCGCTGTTGTTTTTAGCAGGTATTGCTAAGATAAACAACCACAATATATTTCTGTTGATAGCATCTCTATCTTCACAGAGATCATGAGTAATTTACTCTCTTGTCTACTGTGGATCTTAACGTGAAATCTTCCTCTATGTGAGGATCTTTTTTCACTGGGTAAATCGTGTCATTTTTATCACAACCAGCAAGGTCGCAACCTTCATGTTTTCCGTTGTGTGGTCCATATTGCATTGTAAGCACTGTACTGGACGAGCTTTGGACGCGATTTCTTACTATAGGAGATCCTCTTCTTCGCTATTCTATGCGACTAAAGTGGAGGCTCTTCCGTCGTGGTGTAGGGATCATTATGTTCATATGGTTGATCCCTCCATACTACTCATTGCTATTTTTTAGTATACTTGTTTCACAAGATCTACTGCAGCCTGTTGTTATTTAGGTTATAGGTTTATGTTACCTCATACCTATGCACTCTACGATAGTTTACAATTGAGTCTTTTGTCTCTTTATCTAAGTCAGTTAGTAACTTTTTGATAAATAGACTTAGAATCTTTAGATTAAATTCCTATACGGATTTTAACTTCAGGTTCTTATTTAGCTAAGTAATCATTTGAGTCTCTGGAAACAGTAGTTTTCAAATTCTGACCTTTTAGACAGTAATTCTGTCGGTTTCTCTTTTACTGTAGAGTCAGTGAGTTTCATGCACTATCTATGGATGATTTTCACTTTCATAGTTTCGGAATCAATACTTCCGTTACTATTTAGGTTGGATTGTTGCATAAGAGTTAGGCTCCTATTATCCGGAACCTATTATTTTAAGGTCCTTCCGTCTTCGTATGGGCATAGGCCTTTACTCTTTCCGGGTACAGTTTATGTATTTATAAACAGATATCTGTTTATTACAAGGGCGTAAGCTTCTTCTGTCTTTGATGTCTAGTAGAAGGACGTTACGCTCCATTTTATTGTTAATGGATTCTATTAACTAGCGTACTGCTTATGGTATATCATTGGCTTAGCAGTTGTGCTTAAGATTTCGGCTCATGAAGTAAGAGTTCTTCTACTTCTTGGGCTTACATTAATAGTGTTTTATTATAGATTTTTGAAGGCTGCTCATTGCGCTCAGCCATCCATTCATGAATTTTATCTCAGAAATATCGAGTCCATTTCTGGAGGCCTCTATTGTTAGGTCTATTATCTACTGCTCAGAATGTCATTCACTTAACAGTTGCTACTATAGCTAGGTAGGCTGTCTGTTTCGGCAGTGTCTCCGTTCGGCTGCCCTCTTCGCTCTGGGCTATTTGACCCAGGGCAAGAAAAAGGGGGGGGGGGAGGGTGTTCCCTTGGGTCACCTGTTTTTACTATGAAAACAAGGGGATACCTCCTCCGGAGTTAGTAATTCTGAGCTGTTCTTAGGATGGTTGTTTAGTGAGAAGTTTAAGTTTATAAAATTCATTCAAGTCTTAGTTTTTAAAGTATAGCTTTTGAATATTGCATATGTCAACGGACATGATTATGCAATTCTCACACACTTTTAGGAGTATAAGAGTCTCTATTCTCTAGACTTACTTTATTATTGGCTTACTTTAAAAATTATTAGTATAAGGATTATTGGATATTAATAGAGTACATGGATGTATGAAGCTCAATTTTTGGAAGGTGTTGTATCTTTCTAATTTATCATAAATAAGAAAGATACATGTAAGGCCTATTACTTCTTTTCCCTACAGGGGATGACTCTATTTTATTTTATTGAGCGTATTCCATTTTGCTCTATGTCCTTGGCCCTCCAGCCTTTTTACTATTCAGCTATGTCTGGGTCATTGGTACAGTATAAAAATGTTAAAAAATTTATAGTAATTTATATATTTTTTATACTTACCAATGACCCAGACGGGGATGGCCCTCCCAGGAGTTGGGAACTCTTGCCTCCCCGCTGAGTACATAGCGCTTACCAGGCACTGGTTATTAGAATGATAAATGGCGCCAATTTCGGAACGTCCTTGACACTGCGCATGCGCAGTGGGGGCGAGGTGTGGAGGGCCTCTCTGGACATGTTTTCTTTAGTTTTAGATGCAAATTTTGGGGATTGGGGGGCAAAATTTGTGTTTGGCCCTATATTTTAAGAGTTAGCACCAGCTATGTCTGGGTCATTGGTAAGTATAAAAAATATATAAATTACTATAAATTTTTTAACTTTCATCACATGACCCAGTGGTCCATGTGATGGAAGTTTGCAAGTGCTTCTTGTGTTTTGTTGTGTTTCTTGTGTTTTGTCCTCAGAAATTGTAATGACTTAAGTGAGAAATCTATCCCACATCGATTTAGTAGTAATACACCCTCCACATCTGTAGGCTCAATATTTTCTCTCTGTTTGATCAGTTCAGATCATGATTTTACTACTGACCTTGCTTATAACGCATTACATTTTTCATTGCACAGTGTGTTTTTCAGACTGACTACTTCATTCTTCTGCAGTAAGGAGAACATTACCTAACGAGCATTTTCTGCATTAATTGTGACAGGACTTCTAGTTCCAAGTAAACTGGATTTCCGGCAAAATAAATAGTAACAACAAATGCATGATCTCACGAAAGTTGCTGCTATTTATTTAGGCAGAAATTGTTTTAACCCTTTGAACTCTAGTGGTATCTTCCATGCCAGTTCAATGGCTGCAATTAGAAGAGTCCATATTCATTATTTGGGGTAGACCAATCAATATTTTCAACATGCAGCCTACGGGCTGCACGTTGAAAATATTGCTTGGCCTACCCAGCATATCTACTGAACAACCATCCTGTATAATGATGTTATGGCGCATCATGTTCCTGGCCAGAAAAACGGCCACTGGGGTTCAAAGAATTAAAAGGGAAACAGCATGCCATTCTATTCATAATGTGGATGCAATGCTTAACCTTTGAGAGTTCCAAAAAGATTGTCAAGTCTCTCTGAGATTTGCAATTTAATTAAGTTTTGTTGTATTATTTTGTTGTTAGGGATGAGACGATTAATCGGTGTAACATTCAACACCGGCCCTCGCCAATTGTCTGAAACTCTGTGAAAGTGTTATGGATGATCTGTAATGAACTTTCTTCCCCTTTGTGGGATAACCAGTGGCAAGCGATCAGTACATCACTCATCTCTTACTGATTCTTGAAAGAAAAGGCAGAATATCATATTAAAGATTTTGATTGTGTAACTGTGTACCAAGTTGTTTTTTATCCGTCATGTGAATATGGATGTTCTTCACTGCCCAAACTACTGCATTCTGCAAAATGTGCAGTATTTCTTTCAACCATGCTCATCATCTCATTAAATATATAATGTCTTTCTTTATTCCCATATTGGACAGATAATCCCTCCATATTAATAATCTGTGTTAACTGTGAGAGGTTTGGGTGCAATAAGTTTAATATCGGCCCATTCGGGGTGGGATTTATCAACACGAAGCCACTGAATTTTTCTCATGTTGAAATGTGTGGAGCACATGATGAAAATAGATAATGCAGTGCAACGTCATGACTCATGTGACACAATCCCATATATGGGTTTACCGATAAGAAACTCCGACTTTAAAACGTGTGGCTCCAACGACGGCTTTTGATAACTTCTCGACTCAGTTTTTAGCAGCTGTTTACTTTAAATCGAAAATATACTGCACTGATGGTGCTTCACTGACATAAAATTAACCCTTTGATGTCTGTTATTTAACTTATTTAACTGGTAGAGTGCTGGAAGCCCATTTTTGGGCTTTACTTTGAGGTACAGTTACCATCGCTTAAAAGCCTCATATTCAGTGGATGTGCTTCGGTTTACCTTTGAAGTGAAATTATTTAGTCTGTTAGGATTTGCCTTGTTACAATTTATGGGAGAGTGCCTTTTGGCACTCTCCCATAAATTGTAACAAAGCGAAGACATGTGAACAAATTCTGATGATCAAAAATAATTTAGCACTCTACCAGTTAAGTGAGTATTAAAAGTGTGTTATCTTCCGGGTTGATGGGGATTAATGGCGTGTAAATTAAATTCTGTTTACTGTAAATAAGCCAGCTTCTGCAGTAAGCTTGAATAATAAAGTAACCATCTGACATCGGCATTTGGTATCGGACGATTGTTGTCTTAAAATAATCGGCATTCATCTGATGGGGCATTTTACTAATCGGCTAATCTCTATTTGTCGAAACCTGTAGTTCATTCGCGTATTTTAAAATTGACGTAACCCCCACGTAACCTTAACGATCATTCGCTGATATTTACAGGCCTGCAAAGTGACTGTTCAGTTAATTGAGTTCCACCATATTCTATTTATGCTTCATTTGCTTACAGGGTTTGGGAGCATTGGAATGTTTATAGAGGGACCTATCATTGGGTATATAGCATCATACTTTGGTTGGAGTGGTATGTTCTACCTCATGATAATCGTGTCATTATGCGGAACTTTCTCAATATACAGATCATCTATTCTTCAAGACAGAGAACAAAAAGAAGCAGCAGCAGGTGAAGAATTAACCGTTTAACTTGTGATGGTATCTTCTGTGTCAGTTTTGTGGCATTATTTTGAAGAGTCCATATTCATTTTTTGTGGGTAGACCCATTAATTTATTACTTTCCAAAGTGTGATTTACTGGGATTTCCGGGTTTGGTTATAAACGATAACTTCACAAGTGAATTATGCAATCAACAATTGGGTCATGTATCCGTGCGGGCAAACAAAGACGCTTTGCCGTGGGTGTAATGGGGACTTCATTGTTTTTTTGTTTTTTTAACACTTTGCCTAACATGAAAAGCAGACGCCACTTGCAAAAAATTTTTTTGAATAACTATTTTTTTCAGTTTTTGTATCAAAAACATAGATTATGACTCCTTATTGGAACACGCTTGACGAGCGTGCTCCAGTGAGGGGTCATAACCTATGTTTTAGAGACAAAAAATGAAAAAAAATAATGAAAATTAATTGCCGATTTTTTAGAATAGCGCTGGCCAGTTTTGGTCGTTACTTCAGGTAAAGAGTTAAATAATATAATTATCGTTAATAATGAAAAGTAACAAACAGAGTAATCGCTTGACTGGACTGGTTATGTGAAATAATTCATTCGAGGCGAGGGACTATATTGTAAAACACTTGAGCACATTCACGCGCTCGTGTTTGTACAACGTCTCTCACCTCTCATGAATTATTTCACGTAACCATTCCCATCAAGCGATTACTCTCTATATATTCAACGTGCAGCCCTGGTGCTGCACATAGAAAATATTGATAGGTCTACCACACAAATTCACAGACTAATCATCTACTTTATGAATTCAGGTCATATCACGACCGTGAACCAAAACAGCTGGCACAAAATCCTTAGTTCCTGCTAGCTTTTGCTTTGAAAGCATTAAACATTAGAAACTTATCAGATTTCTTATGCACCCTTCCCCAGCCTCCACCGACTTACTTACTTGTCATATAGTGATTGAAGTGTGGTGTGTGATGGTGTGACTGAACTGGTAACTCAAAAACTATTGGGTCTAAAATTTTCAGATTTCACACAATAATGAAGGACAATAGGAGGTGCACTGTAGCTTGTTCTGTAACTTCAAGATCGCATATCAAGGTCACACTTAAAATCTGTCAGTATTTGAGCATCTTCCATAACTTAGAAATTAATCAAACAACAATTATCGAACTTCATATAAATTTTGAGGATAGTCAGAAGCTGTGTCTCTTATAATAGGTGCTTGTGCATCTTCAAGGTCAAGGTCATACCTGAGTTCTGTATGTTCAAAGTCACAAGTCACGTCTCATGCATCACTCAAAATGTATTAGGACTTCAAGCTTTACAAAATTATAAAATATAAATTACAGTGAGAGAATGCATCTCACACCATATCTGGTTTTGTTACTTCAAGGTCAATGTCACATCTAAAATTGGTCTAAAATTGGTCAATATTCGTGTCTTAGCCAAAACTTGGATACGAATCAAACTTTGTACAAATGCTGCTTGCGCATCTTCAGGGTCAAGGCCATACTTGACTTCCACATGGTCGAGGTCACAAATTATTTCTCAGGCATAACTCAAAAACTGTTGGTGCTACAATCATCACACTTCATACAACTATAAAGGACAATGGGAGGATGTATCACACACCACAGCTGGGTCCCTAACTTCAGGATCAAGGTCACATTTCAAGATCACTCTTAATTGTGTCTTAGTCATAACTCAGAAATGAATCAAACTACTATTATCAAACTTCATACAAATGTTAAGGACAGTCCGAAGGCATGGAACATATAATACTTGCTTCAGCATCTTGACGACAGAGGTCATTCTCCAGTACGTTTGTTCAAGGTGACATGTCATGTCTCAGCCATAACTCTGAAATTGTTGTGCCTACCACCATCAAACCTCACCTAATCATAAAGGACAGTTCCATTCACATCAGGAAAAACAGAATAAGTTCTACCACAATATTGCCATTGGCAACGACTGTCGATGAGCTATTGCCATCACTTCTCATCCACCAGCATACGTACACAATTTCTTTTGGCACATCACACAGGTCGCATTTATTATCTGATCGCTTTGAAACTTGGTATGCATGTTTGGGGTGACCTCTAGATGGGAGCTATCAATTTTCTTCCATTTCCATCAAAAAATGTTACCATTGGCAACAACCTTTAAACTTAGTTTAGTCAGACATTAATATATTCCTTTGGCACCCCCTTCAGGGCACATTAATGATCAGATTGGTTTGAAACTTGGTATGCTTATTTGAGGTTACCTCTAGATGGGAGCTATCGATTTTCTTCAATTTCTGTCAAAACATATTGCCATTGGCAATGACCATCGATGAACTTAGTGCAGTTATGCATCAGTATTTCCCTTTGGTGCACCCTTTTGTTCACTTTTTTTACCAGATCGCTTTGAAACTTGGTATGCTTGTATGGGGTTATCTCTAGATGGGAGCTATCGATATTTTTATACTGTACCAATGACCCAGACATAGCTGGCTGGTGCTAACTCTTAAAATATAGGGCCAAACACAAATTTTGCCCCCCAATCCCCAAAATTTGCATCTAAAACCAAAGAAAACATGTCCTGAATGGCCCTCCACACTTCACCTCTACTGCGCATGCGCAGTGTCAAGGCCGTTCCGAAATTGGCGCCATTAATCATTCTAAGTTTGGCCCTTCATCAGTTAACATCTGACTGATCTTTGTGCTTGTAAATCTCAGTTTAAATGATGCCAGACACATAAATATTATTGAAATGGTGATTCTAAGGAGGATAGAGAAGGAGGAGAGGAAAAATGTGTGACAGAATATATTCAGGGCTGTAACTTAAAATTTTTTAATGAAATTATGTTAAGTTACCTATTTTCGAGGCAGCAGCCATTTTGTTGTCATTCTGATTATTTAGTTACACTGATTTTTCAGTGTTTTCCTCTCTCCCTGTCCTTTAGTTCCCCCCTTGCTATTCTCCCATGCTTTTGGCATAGTTTTTGTAATTATTATTACTAAATTTTCTTGGGAGTTTTAGCTGAATAACAGAATGAATTCTGTTCTTTTCCCCATGTTTACATCTTCACCTACGGGTGGTTAGGCGTTGTGTTCTGCATCTACCATCTGATGTTCTGCAGTTTCTTCCCTGGAAGTCTCTGTTTTGCATCAGATGGTGTATTTTTGGTAACTGATTCCGGGCCTGGGTGCCTGGAGTCTTATTTTAGTGTTTTTACATTCATTGTTTACATTTACAACAGCCCTCTGTGTGAGGGGGGGATTTCTTGAAAATAATATCTTGATGTTATTTTAATCATAACTAGATACATTATTATTGTTCGTAAGTGTTGAATAAATTGTTTAAAATATTTTTAAAATTTTTGTCCACACTTAGGCTTGGGATCCATTGGGGCTCAACGTTACTTTTCAGAAACTTGGGCTGTTCTGAAAAAATATTTTTTCAAAATATTTTGATTTCAATTATTTTTTCTATATTAATGGATCATATTATTATTATGTATTTTGATTGCCATGGGTTGGTGCGAGTACCAGGACTTGTTTTCTTTTCACATTGAAAGGATTTTAATCAATTGTAATAAGAGGAAGTCTTCCTCTGACTTTTATAATCATTCTATATGTCGTCAGTGTACTCGCATTAACTCCTGTTCTGTATCGTATGATTTCGATGACAACATGGGAAGCGTATGTCACGGTATGTTAGTGGGGAATTGGACACTCCGGTCCTTTCCCCACAGGGTCACTCTACTTTATCAATTTCTATTTCAGACGATCAAGATTAGGGTGATGTATCTGTGATGTCTTCCAACAGTGTGCCTCCGTCGTCACAATTAATGAAGGGCTAGCGGAAAAGTGCTCATGTAAATACGCCAATTGCCTAAGAGGACCCTAGTAGGTTTGACGGCCTTTGACGCCCGCTAGCTCGCCTGGTGTAGCGTCCATTCATCGAATGGTTCGGCAGCCGGGTTCGTCCGTTGCGGTCTAGAAGGAGTTTTGGGGTGATGCGAGCACTATAAATCAACCAAATGCACACCCAGTGACGGCGGATTAGAGGGAGAACGGAGGAAGCCTTTTAGTCCGGTTCATAGCTCGTTCTGGTCCATCCGGGCGGCGAGCGAGAGAGGCCCCTCTCTCGTACAACAACATCTGGCCCCAGATGTTGTGGTACAAAATGTTTTGCATTCGGAGCATACGTCCGTCGCTCGGGACGCTCCGACATATAGTCAGTCCGGAGTAGACTGTCAATAAGGCTTCCTCATTCTCATGGTAGCGCACACGACCGCTCTTGGCTACGTGACCTCGGATATCCAGTCAGCTTCGCCAGTCAGAGAATCATCGGCGTCCAGGTCACACCATCTGGTAGCCAGGGACACGAGGCCTGCAGACTCCGGACGTTCGCATAGGAAGTGTGCAGAAGTCAACGTACACGGAGCTTCCGGCGGCAATGCATCGTAAGACCGCTACTGCACAGGCCTCGGGAACGGACGTGCTTTCCTAAATAGCACAGTTTATCGCAGCATCCCAGCATCAACTGAATCTGTCGCATATTTTTTATCCGACGATGCTGGGTTGGGACGCTCCGCGGAAGCGGGTACGGACGTCCGAAAATTTCATCCGGTCCGACGGGATACCGAAAGGGATTTTGAGATTTCCCTTTCGGAACAACATATGCTGTTGTGTATGTCATCTGACTTGATCTTCTACAGCTTCTTTCGTCGGACCAGAATGCTGCTATGCCGGATAAGAAACTGATAGCGTCGGTGGACTTAGAAATTTTTGGTTCGGTTCAGGGACTTCGTCCCTCAGTTCCGACATAGTCCAATAATGTCACACAAACTTTCGAATTATTGAACGATGCTATATATATTATTATTATATGCTTGCTATAACCAAGCATTTCTGGTTTCTTGTTCGCAAAGTTACGGAGATGTCTTTCAAAAGTGTGCCTCTGTCGTCATAGTTAATGAAGAGCTAGAGGCAATAAGTGCTCATGGATTATGTCTGTCGCCTAAGAGATCCCTTGTAGGATCGACGGAGTGACATTCGCTAGCTCACCCGGTGTAGCGTGCATTCATCGAATGGTTCGGCTGCCGGGTTCGTCCGTTGCGGTCTAGGAAGGAGATTTGGGTGATGCGAGCACTATAATTACTTTAGTACTCACCCAGTGACGGCAGATTGAGGACAGATCGGAGGAAGCCTGTTAGTCCGGTTCCTGGCTTGTCCAGGTCCGTCCGGGCTGTGAGCGAGAGAGGTCCCTCTCTTGTCCAACAACATAGGGGGCCGCATGTTGTGGTTCAGATTTTTTACATTCGGAGCATATGTCTGTCGGTCGGGACGCTCCGTTATATTGACAGTCCGAGAGACTGTCGATAATGCTTCCTCATCCTCACAGCAGGGCACACGACCGCACATTGGCTACGTGTCCTCGAGTATCCGATCAGTTTCGTCATTCATTGATTCCACGGCGAATAGGTCACGCCATCTGGTAGCCAAGGGACACGAGGCCTATACACTCTGTTCGCTCGCATATTGGTAGTATGCACGGGGTAACGATCACGGAGCTTCCAGCGGCAATGCATTGTAGGACCGCTTCTCCTCAGGCCTCAGTGACGGACGTGCTATCCGAGTTAGCACAGTTGTTTCGCAGCATACCAGCAATCGACAGTTTCTTACTCGAATCAGGAATTATCTGACGGCGCTGGGTCGGTGCGGTCCGCGGTTGCATCAGGTACGGACGACCGAACGCTTTATAGGGTCCGACAGGATGGCGAAAGGGATTCGAAAGATTTCGAGTTTTCCCTTTCGTAGCATCGGAAGCTGCCATTCATATCTTCTGGCATTATCTTCCAGTGATTGTTATTTCGGACTACATTGCTGCGATGTTGGATAAGAGACTTATAGCGTCATTGGACACGGAATTTTGGATCGGTTCAGGGACATTGTCCCTGACTTACCGACGTAGTCCAATAATGTCATTACAACATGTGTTTTATTTTTCGACGCTATATATGCATACAAGCCTGCTACCAAGCATGATAGTTTAGTTTCTTGTCCGCGTTGCTCATTTCTGCCGTTTTATCATTTATACGAATAATTTATTTTGGCAGAGCAGAGCATACCGAGAGTTCATATGCGTCTAGACGGCATGGTTAAAGACTGGAAATATTCTTTTTCGCCGTCTATGTCTTTTCCAACCACAATGTTGGAAACGACAATGATGTCTAGTAGACTTAACTTAGACGCTTTATCATACGTAATCCACCATACTGAGGCGTTATCATTACGTCTTCAAGAAAAGATTTACGGGATATTATTCTCAATGTGATTTCTTTTGAGGGCAGTAGTTTGTTCACGTATAACTCCGCCCTTCAGTGGCTGATTGGAGTTGGTTAGACGTGACCCAGCCCTAGCTACATCCACGCGCGTGGATAGTAAGGTGAAGAACTCTCTCAGAGTCGCTTCGTTCTCGGAGAAGCCTCTCTTCGACGGCAACTTTTCAGCAATCCATGAATTGCTCGATTTACACGTTCTCTTGTCTATCTAGTGTTACAAGAGATTCAGACTGGGGCAAACATTCGGTGGTTGACTCAGAGAGTGCCACTGCAGTTGCCGGATCCGAGTGTTATAGTTATGACGGTTGCCAGTCAAACAGATTGGGATATAATATTGATCCCAACGGATTCGAAGTGCCAGGGTCTTTGGGTTCCGCAGTCTCTAAGCAAGTACTTATCTTCCACGGAATAATGTTTTTTTAGGCTTGCTTTATGTCATTGCATGAACATTATTCAGAAACGCATGTCCAATCCTGTCCATTAATTCGACAGTAGTGGCGTATCTCCGGAACCAGGGAGGCACTCATTCGTTTCCGTTATTCAATTTAATGGAAAGAATCCGTCTGTTGGTTATAGTACACCAAGTTCTGTTTCGGTCCGTCATATTCCGGGTCGTCTGATTGTTTTACCGGACTCCCGTTCACTTAGGGGTCGCTTGTTGCCGTCAGAATGGACTCTCAACAAACAAGTATTCAATCAGATTTGCTATCTATGGGAGCGCCCAATGATGATTTATTTACGACACAGCTTGCTAATCAATTGCAGACGTATGTGTTGGCTTGTCCGGATCTCTGAGCTAATGTTGTTAACGCTCTATTGATCTAATAGGACGGAATGATAGGATATGCGTATCCTCCGGCGCTGTTGTTTCAGCAGGTATTGCTAAGATAAACAACCACAATACATTTCTGTTGATAGCATCTCTCTCTTCACAGAGACCGTGGGTAATTTACTCTGATGTCTACTGTGGGACTTAACGCGAAATCTTCCTCAATGAGAGGATCTTTTTTCGCTGGGTAAATCGTGTCATCTTCATCACAACCCGCAAGGTCGCAACCTTCACGTATTCCGTTGTGTGGTCCGTATTGCATTGTAAGCATTGTACTGGACGAGCTTTGGACGCGATTTCTTACTATAGGAGATCCTCTTCTTCGCTATTCTATGCGGCTAAAGTGGAGGCTCTTCCGTCGTTGGTGTAGGGATCACTATGTTCATATTGTTGATCCCTCCATACTACTCATTGCAACTTTTTAGTATACTTGTTTGACAAGATCTACTGCAGCCTATTATTATTAAGGTTATAGGTTTATGTTACCTCATACCTATGCACTCTATGATAGTTTACAATTGAGTCTTATGTCTCTTTATCTAAGTCAGTTAGTAACTTTCTGATAAATAGACTTAGAATCTTTAGATTAAATTCCTATATGGAATTTAACTTCGGTTCTTATTTTTCTAAGTAATCATTTGAGCCTCTGGAAACAGTAGTTTTCAAATTCTGACCTTTTAAACAGTAATTCTGTTGGCTTCTCTTTTACTAAAGAGTCAGTGAGTTTCATTCACTATCGATGGATGATTTTCACTTTCGTAGTTTCGGAATCACTACTTCCTTTACTATTTAGGTTGGATTTTTGCATAAGAGTTAGGCTCCTATTATCCGGAACCTATTGTTATTAAGGTCCTTCCGTCTTTGTGCGGGCATAGGCCTTTACTCTGTCCGGTTAGAGTTTATGTATTTATAAACAGATATCTGTTTATTACTACGGGCGTAAGCTTCTTCTGTCTTTGATGCCTAATAGAAGGACGTTATGCTTCATTCTATTGCTAATGGATTCAATTAACTATTGGTACTGCTTATGGTATATCATTGACTCAGCAGTTGTGCTTAAGATCTCGGCTCATGAAGTAAGAGTTCTTCTACATCTTGGGCTTACATTAATAGTGTCGCTATTATAGATTTTTGAAGGCTGCTCATTGCGCTCAGCCATCCACATTCATGAATTTTTATCTCAGAAATATCGAGTCCATTTCTGGAGGCCTCTATTGTTAGGTCTATTATCTACTGCTCAGAATGTCATTCACTTAACAGTTGCTACTATAGCTAGGTAGGCTGTCTGTTTCGGCAGTGACTCTGTTCTGCTGCCCTCTTCGCTCTGGGCTATTTGACCCAGGGCAAGAAAAAAGGGGGAGGGTGTTCCCTTGGGTCACCTGTTTTACTATGAAAACAAGGGGATACCTCCTCCGGAGTTAGTAATTCTGAGCTGTTATTGGGATGGTTGTTTAGTGAGAAGTTTATGTTTTAAAAATTCATTCAAGTCTTAGTTTTTAAAGTATAGCTTTTGAATATAGCACGTGTCAACGGACATGATTATGCAATCCTCAGACACTTTTTAGGAGTATAAGAGTCTCTATTCTCTAGACTTACTTTATTTATTGGCTTACTTTAAAAATTATTAGTATAAAGATTATATTGGATATTAATAGAGTACATGGATGTATGATGCTCAATTTTGGAAGGTGTTGTATCTTTCTAATTTATCATAAATAAGAAAGATACATGTAAGGCCTAATACTTCTTTTTCCCTAGAGGGGATGACTCTATTTTATATAATTGAGCGTATTCCATCTTGCTCTATGTCCTTGGCCCTCCAGCCTTTTTACTATTCAGCTATGTCTGGGTCATTGGTACAGTATAAAAATGTTAAAAAATTTATAGTAATTTCTATATTTTTTATACTTACCAATGACCCAGACGGGGATGGCCCTCCCAGGAGTTGGGAACTCTTGCCTCCCCGCTGAGTACATAGCGCTTACCAGGCACTGGTTATTAGAATGATTAATGGCGGCAATTTCGGAACGTCCTTGACACTGCGCATGCGCAGTAGAGGTGAAGTGTGGAGGGCCATTCAGGACATGTTTTCTTTGGTTTTAGATGCAAATTTGGGGGATTGGGGGGCAAAATTTGTGTTTGGCCCTATATTTTAAGAGTTAGCACCAGCCAGCTATGTCTGGGTCATTGGTAAGTATAAAAAATATAGAAATTACTATAAATTTTTTAACTTTCTTCGATTTCTGTCAAAAAATGTTGCCGCTGGCAATGATCTATGAACTTGATTGAATAAATTTCAGTGGCAAAGTGGTTATTCAATTAACAGGGTTCAACTGTATTAGACCGATCAAGGAAATAACAGCAAATGTCATTCAGGCAAAATGGCATAACCCTCAAAAGGGGCAAACACGTGTTTTGTCTATAACAAACAAAGGAAATCTCATTGTAAAAGTTTGAACTTGGATATCAAAATAGCTTACTTTCAAGCTGCAAATTTTCTCATAATCCAATTAGAAATTCAGTCAATTTAATATTGCTTGACAAATCTCAAAGAGCTCTATCAAACAAAATTGAATTGGTAATATACCTAGTTGTACTATGGGAAAATTTGAATATTGAAATTGTAATATTTCAGCATCAGTGTACACATGGTTAACCCTTTACCTAACACAAAAAGAAGACGACACTTGCAAACAAAATTCTTGAATAACTATTATTTTCATTTTTGGCATCAAAAGCATAGCATGACCTCCCATTTGAATGAGCCCAAAAAGCTCATTCCAGTTAGGGGACATAAGCTTTGTTTTTGAGGCAAAACATGTTTTGAGTTATATTCCATCTCTCAAAGCCAAGAAAATGCATTTTCAGTGTCAATTTCAAATTTTTCTCACATGGATTGAATAATTGTTGGCAAAGAGGGTTTATGGTCCTCCCCATTGTGCCAAAATTAACTCTTTATAAAACACAGAAGACATTTGCAAACAAAATTCATGAATAACTAAATTTTTATACTGTACCAATGACCCAGACATAGCTGGTGCTAACTCTTAAAATATAGGGCCAAACACAAATTTTGCCCCCCAATCCCCAAAATTTGCATCTAAAACCAAAGAAAACATGTCCTGAATGGCCCTCCACACTTCACCTCTACTGCGCATGCGCAGTGTCAAGGACGTTCCGAAATTGGCGCCATTAATCATTCTAAGTTTGGCCCTTCATCAGTTAGCATCTCACTGATCTTTGTGCTTGTAAATCTCAGTTTAAATGATGCCAGACACATAAATATTAGTGAAATGGTGATTCTAAGGAGGATAGAGAAGGAGGAGAGGAAAAATGTGTGACAGAATATTATCAGGGCTGTAACTTAAAATTTTTTAATGAAATTATGTTAAGTTACCTATTTTCGAGGCAGCAGCCATTTTGTTGTCATTCTTGTTATTTAGTTACACTGATATTTTTATACTGTACCAATGACCCAGACTTAGCTGCTGGTGCTAACTCCACAAAAACCAGGGCCAAACACAAATTTTGCCCCCCAATCCCCAAAATTTGCATCCAAAACAAAAAGAAATCATGTCCTAAAGGACCTCCATAGTACGACTCTACTGCGCATGCGCAGTGACGCAGTCGTCCCGAAATTGGCGCCAAATATCATTCTCTGTTTGGCCCTTCATCAGTCAACATCTCACTGATCTTTGTGCTTGTAAATCTCAGTTTAAAGGATGCCAGACACGTAATTCTTGGAGAAAATGTGATTCTAAGGAGGATAGAAGGAGGAGAGGAAAATAGAAGTGGCAAAAAATAATCAGGGCTGTACTTAAAATTTTTTGTTAAAATTATGTTAAGTTGCCTATTTTCGAGGCAAACGCCTCTTGTTGTCATTCTTGCTAATTGTTGCACTGCTTATTCAGTGTTTCCTCTCCCCTAACCTTCTAAAGTCCCCCCTTGCAATTCTCCCATGCTTTTGGCATATTTTTGAGAAGTTTCATTTCTAAAATTTCCCTGGGAGAGTTGCTTGGTTACAGAATGTTTTCTGTTATTTTCCCCATAGTTACGTTTTCACCCATGGGTGTATAACGTTTGTGTTCTGCATCTTCCATCTGATGTTCTGCAGATTCTCCCCTGGGAGTCTCTGTTTTGCATCAGATAGAGTGTAATTGAGGACTGATTCCGGGCCAGTTTTTTCAGTGCCTGGAGTCATGTTTTCTTCTGTGTTTACACTGTTTGTTTTCATTGGCAACAGCCTTTTTTGAGGGGGGCTGTTTGCCTTTGAGGTAGTTTATCTCATTATAAGATACATTTATATTATCCGAAAGTGTCTCATTAATTATTTTATATAATTTTAAAATTTTTGACCACACTTTGCCATCGGATCCATCGGGGCTCAACGTTACTTTTCAGCAACTTGGGCTTCTCTGAAAAAATATTTTTTCAAAATTATTTTGTTTTGCAATTGTTTTTTCATTTATTAATGGATCATGTTATTATGTATCTTTGTGTCAGGGGTTTTTGCGAGTAACTAGGACTTATTGTTGTTCCTTCATAATGAAAGGAACTTGTTCAAATTGTAATAGGAAGAAATCTTCCTCTGACTTTCATGATTATTGCATAAATTGTAGTCAGTGTTCTCGCATTAATCCCTGTCCTGTATGTGAACATTGGGATGAGAAACATTGGAAACGTGTGTCACGATATGTTGTTTCTGGAGAAAGAGCGATGCCGGCTCTTTCTCCACAAGGTCACTCTACTCTCTCAGTTTCTATTTCAGAGGAACCAGAACAGGGTGATGTTTCCATGTTATCTTCTTCAAGTGTGCGTCCGTCGTCACAATTAAATACAGAGCTAGCGGCAAAAGTGCTCATGGAGATTAGACAAATGTCGTCCGCTAGCTCGCCCGGTGTAGCGTCCATTCACCGAATGGTTCGGCAGCCGGGTTCGTCCGAGGCGGTCCAAGAGGAAATTTTGGGTGATGCGAGCACTATAAAAATAATAAATGCACACCCAGTGACGGCGGATAGTGAACGAGAACGGAGGAAGCCTTTTAGTCCGGTTCCTAGCTCGTCCAGGTCCAGCCGGGCCGCGAGCGAGAGAGGCCCCTCTCTCGTACAACAACATCTGGGACCAGATGTTGTGGTACAAAATGTGTCTTTAGCGGAGCATACGTCCGTCGCTCGGGACGCTCCGTTGTATAAGCAGTCCGCAGAGACTGTTAAGGCTTCCTCTTCTCGCCGGCGCACACGACCGCACCTTGGCTGCGTGACCTCCGATATCTTGCCAGCTTCGCCGAGGAAGGATTATTCGGCGACCAGGTCACACCATCCGGCAGCCAGGGACTCGAGACCGATGGACTCCGGACGTTCGCATAGGAAAAGTATGCGGGAGCCATCTGATGCGGAGCTGCCCTCGGCAAAGCAGCGAAAGACCGCTCCTCCGCAGGTCTCGACGTCGGACATTCTAGTGCAGATAGCACAGCTTATCGCAGCATCCCAGCAGCCGACAGAGACGGTGTCGGATCGAGAATTATCCGACGGCGCTGGGTCGCTACGCTCCGCCGAAGCATCGGGGGCGGACGACCGGGAACATCGGGAGGTCCGACCGGATGGTGAAAGGGATACGGATGAATTGGAGCTATCCCTTTCGGAACAACACAAAGCTGCCGTAGACTTCATCCGGCACTTTCTTCCTCAAGTTGTTCCGTCGGGCCAGACTGCTGCGCTTCCGGACAGGAGAATTATAGCGTCATTGGACTCTGATTTTTTCGAGCGGTTCAGGGACATCGCTCCCGAGTTTCCGTCGCAGTCCAATAATGTTGCAAGAACATTTGAATTATTGAACGACGCTATTTTTAAACTTGCTTCCAGGACAGGGAAAGCAGGCTTCTTGTCCGCAAATACTCTCAACCTGCCTTTCATTAATGCAAGGAATAAATTCGACACGGCAGGTCAGGGTATACCGAGAGTTCCTCTGCGTATGGACGACGAGGCGGAAGACTTAGAGCTATCATTACCGTCGTCAGCTTCTATTCCAACCGCAGTGTTGGAAACAGCTATTGCGTCTAACAGAGCCAATTTAGATGCCTTATCTTACGCAGATCACCTTACGAAGGCGTTATCACTGCGTCTTCAAGGGGAAGAGTTTCAGGATATACAATCCTCCTTAAGACTTCTTTCAAGGGCAGTAGCTTATTCCACGTGTAACTCCGCCCTTTCAGTGGCTAATCTGGAGTTGGTTAGACGTGACGCAGCCCTGTCTACATCCACACTAGTGGATTCTAAGGTGAAGAACTCTCTTAGAGTCGCTTCGGTCTCAGGAGATCTTCTCTTTGACGGCAAGCTTTCCGCTATTTATGATAATATTAAAAAGAAAGCTAGTGATTCTCTGTTGTTTAGATCCGCTCCTAAAAGGTCGGATTCAGCAGACACGAATAAGGCGGGCACTTCTGGGTCTTATCCGCCCAAGAGAGGTTCCTATAGAGGTTCCGGTGCGTCCTCTAGCTCTTATTCGAGAGACCGTCAGGATAGCGACTCTCGTTCGGGACGTCCTTCAGGCCGGGACAATCGGTCGGACGCCCCGAGGTCGACGAGGCGAGGTGCGGGTCGTGGAAGACGTGGTTTCTCCTACCGCAGGCCTCGCAGATCCAGGAGGTGATGGCTCAAACCTCTATCGCGTTCCGGTTGGCGGAAGGTTGTCGAGTTTTTCTCAAGAGTGGGCGTCGATTACGGACGACCCTTGGGTGAGAGGAGTGACTTCGGAAGGTCTAAAGATATCCTTCAAACGAAAGCCTCCATTAACTCGAAGTCCAAAGTGGACTCATCTTCCGTCAAACCCTCAGAAAAGAGACGCTCTGCTATCAGAGGTGCAGTCTCTTTTAATGAAGAACGCGGTAGAGGTCGTAGAAAACCAGGAATCGCTGGGATTCTACAGCCATCTGTTTCTGGTTCCGAAACCAGACGGCTCGTTCCGTCCAGTCATAGATTTGAGCTGGATAAACAAGCTGATCATCGCTCCGAAGTTTTATATGGAGACGATTCGATCGGTCAGAGCGAGTATTCGGGTGAACGATTATGCAACGAGCATAGATCTCAAAGATGCGTACTTTCACGTCATGGTACATCCGACATTCCGAAAGTATCTACGCTTCGCAGTCCTAGGAGTGGTGTATCAGTTCCGGGCCATGTGCTTCGGATTGAATCTAGCACCCTGGGCTTTCACTCGAGTAATGAACTCGGTAATGATTTACTTCCGAGCTCATTCGTCTGCGGTAACGTCGGCCTACCTGGACGACATTCTTCAGAGGTACGGCAACGAGTTAACGCTTCAGAACGATGTTCAGAATCTTCTTCTATTGCTCCGACGTCTCGGTTTCATAGTAAACGAGGAGAAGTCGGATCTGGTGCCGTCCAAGTCATTCACTCATCTGGGAATGAGCTTCGAGACGCACAACAATCTCGTTCGTCTGCCGTTAACCAGAGCGAAATTAGTCAGTTGTTACGCTCGCTATTGTCTAAATACAGACAAAGTCACAGCGAGAGAGTTTATGAGACTGATAGGTCTGTGCGGAGCCGCTGCGGATCTCATTCCGATGGGACGGCTACGCACACGGCCTCTTCAAATTTTCTTGACTCAGAATTGGAGTGTGAAAATTCATTCGCTCGATGTAGACGTTCTCTTGTCAGAACAAGTGAAACAAGAGATTCAGACTTGGGCAAACATTCAGTGGTTAACTCAAGGAGTTCCGCTGCAGTTGCCGGATCCGAGTTTTACCATTATGACGGATGCCAGTCAAACAGGTTGGGGTGCATCATTAATCCCAACGGATTCGAGATGCCAGGGTCTTTGGGATCCGCAATTCCTGTGCAAGCACATAAACATCAAGGAAATGATGTCAATTTGGCTTGCGTTACGTCACTGGATGGACATTATTCACGATGCTCATGTCCAAATCCTATCCGACAATACGACAGTAGTGGCGTATATACGGAATCAGGGAGGCACTCATTCAGTTCCGTTGTTCAATCTAACGGAAAGAATCCTTCTGTTTGCGTTGGAACATCACGTTCTTCTTTCGGTCCGTCACATACCGGGTCGTCTGAATGTGCTAGCAGACTCCCTTTCTCGAAAGGGTCACTTGTTGCCGTCGGAGTGGACTCTCAACAAACAAGTATTCAATCAGATTTGCTACCAATGGGAACGGCCAATGATAGACTTATTTGCGACACATCTCAACAATCAGTTGCAGACGTATGTGTCCCCGTGTCCGGATCCAAGAGCATTTGCTGTAGACGCTCTATCGATCCCTTGGGACGGAATGATAGGATATGCGTATCCTCCAGCGCCGTTAATTCAACAAGTATTGCTAAAGATAAAACAATCTCAATGCAAGATTCTGTTGGTAGCATCTCTGTCGCCACAGAGACCGTGGATAAATCTACTCAGGTGTCTGTTGTGGGACCTACCGCGGAAGCTCCCTCCACGAGAGGATCTTCTTTGGCAGGGGAAATCGCGCCAACTGCATCACAACCCGCAAGGTCTCAACCTTCACGTTTTTCCGTTGTGCGGTCCTTCTTGCATGGCAAGCACTTTACAGGACGAGCAGTGGACGCGATTTCTAACTGTAGGAGGACCTCCTCTTCGCTAAACTATGCGGCTAAGTGGAAGGTTTTCCGTCGTTGGTGTAGGGATCATTCTGTTGATATATTTGATCCCTCTATACCAGACATTGCTAACTTTCTAGTATACTTGTTTGACGAAATCAAACTGCAACCGGTTACTATAAAGGGTTATAGATCTATGTTATCTGATACCTATGCACATCATGATAGTTTACAAATTGGATCTAATGTCTCTTTATCGAAATTGGTTAGAAACTTTTCGATAAATAGACCTAGAACTCTTAGATTAATTCCTAAGTGGAATTTAGCTTGGGTTCTCCTTAAATTGAAGGAAAAGCCATTTGAACCTCTTGGGACAGTAGATTTCAAATTCTTATCTTATAAGACAGCTTTTCTCTTAGCTTTCTCTTCTGCCAGAAGAGTCAGTGAGCTTCATGCACTATCGGTGGATGATTCTCATTATCGTAGTGTTGGGAACACTATCACCTTCACTACTAACGTCGGTTTTTTAGCTAAGAATCAGGCTCCTAATAAATATCCGGAACCTATTGTTATTAAGGCTCTTCCGTCTTCAGACGGGCGTAGGCCTTTACTCTGTCCTGTTAGAGCACTACGTATCTATAAACAGAGATCTCAGTTCATCAGAAAGGGACGGAAACGTTTCTTTCTGTCTTTGATGCCTAATAGAAAGGACATTTCAGTCCATTCTATTGCTAGATGGATTCAGTTAACTATCCGTACTGCGTATGAAGATTTATCTTCTTCTCAGCAGTCTGTGCTTAAGATTTCTGCTCATGAAGTAAGAGCTCTTTCTACTTCCTGGGCTTATGCTAATAGTGTTGCTATTACAGATTTAATGAAGGCTGCTTATTGGTCTCAGCCATCCACATTTACTAATTTTTATCTCAGAAATATTGAGTCCATTTCTGGAGACCTGCATTGTTTAGGTCCGTTATCTGTTGCTCAGAATGTCGTCCACTAAACAGTTGCAACTATAGTTATGCAGGCTTTCTGTTCCGGCAGTGACTCCGTCCGGCTGCCCTCTTCGCTCTGGGCTATTTGACCCAGGGCAAGGGGAAGGGGGGGGGGCGGGTGTTCCCTTAGGTCACCTGCTTTATAGTGAAAAGCAAGGGAATGCCTCCTCCAAGACAGTATTTCTGAGTCGCTTCCGGGATGGTTTTAAAGTGTAATATTAATGTTTAATTTCATTCATGTCTTATTTTTAAAGTGTAGCTCGGTGTGAAGCATTTGTATATGTCAAGTGTCAAACGGGCTTTAATATACAATACTCGGACACTTTTAAATGATTATAAAGAGTCTCAATTCTCTGGACTACTTTATTTATTGGCTTGTTTTAATAATAATTAGTATAAAGGTTATACTGGATATTAATAGAGAACATGAATGTTATTGTGCTCAATTATTAAGGGTAGTGTATCTTTCTAATTTAAATATTAAATAAGAAAGATACATGTAAAGCCTAATACTCCTTTTCTCCTTAAGGGGTTATCTCTTTATTTTATAATTGAGCTTATTGGATTTTCCTCTATGTCCTAGGCCCTCCAGCCTGTTTACTATTCAGCTAAGTCTGGGTCATTGGTACAGTATAAAAATGTTAAAAAATTTATAGTAATTTATATATTTTTTATACTTACCAATGACCCAGACGGGGATGGCCCTCCCTGAGTTGGGAACTCTTGCCTCCCCGCTGAGTACATAGCGCTGACCAGGCACTGCCAGTAAGAATGATATTTGGCGCCAATTTCGGGACGACTGCGTCACTGCGCATGCGCAGTAGAGTCGTACTATGGAGGTCCTTTAGGACATGATTTCTTTTTGTTTTGGATGCAAATTTTGGGGATTGGGGGGCAAAATTTGTGTTTGGCCCTGGTTTTTGTGGAGTTAGCACCAGCAGCTAAGTCTGGGTCATTGGTAAGTATAAAAAATATATAAATTACTATAAATTTTTTAACTTTTCAGTGTTTTCCTCTCTCCTTTTCCTTTAAGTCCCCTCTTGCTATTCTCCCATGCTTTTGGCATAGTTTCTGTAATTATTATTACTAAAATTTCTTGGGAGTTTTAGCTGAATAACAGAATGAATTCTGTTCTTTTCCCCATGTTTACGTCTTCACCTACGGGTGGTTAGGCGTTGTGTTCTGCATCTACCATCTGATGTTCTGCAGTTTCTTCCCTGGAAGTCTCTGTTTTGCATCAGATAGTGTATTTTTGGTAACTGATTTCGGGCCTGGGTGCCTGGAGTCTTATTTTATGTTTTTACACTCATTGTTTACATTTACAACAGCCCTCTGTGTGAGGGGGGGATTTCTTGAAAATAATATCTTGATGTTATTTTAATCATAACTAGATACATTATTATTGTTCGTAAGTGTTGAATAAATTGTTTAAAATATTTTTAAAATTTTTGTCCACACTTAGGCTTGGGATCCATTGGGGCTCAACGTTACTTTTCAGAAACTTGGGCTGTTCTGAAAAAATATTTTTTCAAAATATTTTGATTTCAATTATTTTTTCTATGTTAATGGATCATATTATTATTATGTATTTTGATTGCCAGGGGTTGGTGCGAGTACCAGGACTTTGTTTTCTTTTCACATTGAAAGGATTTTGATCAATTGTAATAAGAGGAAGTCTTCCTCTGACTTTTATAATCATTCTATATGTGGTCAGTGTACTCGCATTAACTCCTGTTCTGTATCGTATGATTTCGATGACAACGTGGGAAGCGTATGTCACGGTATGTTAGTGGGGAATTGGACATTCCTGTCCTTTCCCCGCAGGGTCACTCTACTTTATCAATTTCTATTTCAGACGATCAAGATTAGGGTGATGTATCTGTGATGTCTTCCAACAGTGTGCCTCCGTCGTCACAATTAATGAAGGGCTAGCGGAAAAGTGCTCATGTAAATACGCCAATTGACTAAGAGGACCCTAGTAGGTTCGACGGCCTTTGACGCCCGCTAGCTCGCCCGGTGTAGCGTCCATTCATTGAATGGTTCGGCAGCCGGTTTCGTCCGTTGCAGTCTAGAAGGAGTTTTGGGGTGATGCGAGCACTATAAATCAACCAAATGCACACCCAGTGACGGCGGATTAGAGGGAGAACGGAGAAAGCCTTTTAGTCCGGTTCATAGCTCGTTCTGGTCCATCCGGACGGCGAGCGAGAGAGGCCCCTCTCTCGTACAACAACATCTGGCCCCAGATGTTGTGGTACAAAATGTTTCGCATTCGGAGCATACGTCCGTCGCTCGGGACGCTCCGATATATAGTCAGTCCGGAGAGACTGTCAATAAGGCTTCCTCATTCTCATGGTAGCGCACACGACCGCTCTTGGCTACGTGACCTCGGATATCCAGTCAGCTTCGCCAGTCAGAGAATCATCGGCGACCAGGTCACACCATCCGGTAGCCAGGGACACGAGGCCTGCAGACTCCGGAGACTTATAGCGTCATTGGACACGGAATTTTGGATCGGTTCAGGGACATTGTCCCTGATTTACCGACACAGTCCAATAATGTCATTAGAACATGTGTATTATTATCGACGCTACATATACATATAAGCCTGCTACCAAGCATGATGGTTTAGTTTCTTGTCCGCAATGCTCATTTCCGCCTTTTTATCATTTATACGAATAATTTATTTTGGCAGAACAGGGCATACTGAGAGTTCATATGCGTCTAGATGGCGTGGTTAAAGACTGGAAATATTCTTTTTCGCCGTCTATGTCTTTTCCAACCACAATGTTGGAAACGACAATGATGTCTAATAGACTTAACTTAGACGCTTTATCATACGTAATCCACCTTACTGAGGCGTTATCATTACGTCTTCAAGAGAAAGAATTACGAGATATTATCCTCAATGTGATTTCTTTTGAGGGCAGTAGTTTGTTCACGTATAACTCCGCCCTTCATTGGCTGATTGGAGTTGGTTAGACGTGACGCAGCCCTAGCTACATCCACGCGCGTGGATAGTAAGGTGAAGAACTCTCTCAGAGTCGCTTCGTTCTCGGAGAAGCCTCTCTTCGACGGCAACTTTTCAGCAATCCATGAATTGCTTGATTTCCACGTTCTCGTGTCTATCTAGTGTTGCAAGAGATTCAGACTGGGGCAAACATTCGGTGGTTGACTCAGAGAGTGCCACTGCAGTTGCCGGATCCGAGTTTTATAATTATGACGGTTGCCAGTCAAACAGGTTGGGATATAATATTGATCCCAACGGATTCGAAGTGCCAGGGTCTTTGGGTTCCGCAGTCTCTAAGCAAGCACTTATCTTCCGCGGAATAATGTTTTCTTTAGGCTTGCTTTATGTTATTGGATGAACATTATTCAGAAACGCATGTCCAAATCCTGTCTGTTTATTCGACAGTAGTTGCGTATCTCCAGAACCAGGGAGGCACTCATTCGTTTCCGTTATTTAATTTAATGGAAAGAATCCTTCTGTTTGTTATAGTACACCAAGTTCTGTTTCGGTCCGTCATATTCCGGGTCGTCTGATTGTTTTACCGGACTCCCGTTCACTTATGGGTCGCTTGTTGCCGTCAGAATGGACTCTCAACAAACAAGTATTCAATCAGATTTGCTATCAATGGGAGCGCCCAATGATAATTTATTTACGACACAACTTGCTTGTCAATTGCAGACGTATGTGTTTGCTTGTCCGGATCTCTGAGCTAATGTTGTTAACGCTCTATTGATCTAATAGGACGGAATGATAGGATATGCGTATCCTCCTGCGCTGTTGTTTCAGCAAGTATTGCTAAGATAAACAACCACAATACATTTCTGTTGATAGCATCTCTGTCTTCACAGAGACCGTGGGTAAATTTACTCTGATGTCTACTGTGGGACTTAACTCGAAATCTTCCTCAATGAGAGGATCTTTTTTCGCTGGGTAAAATGGTGTCATCTTTATCACAACCCGCAAGGTCGCAACCTTCACGTATTCCGTTGTGTGGTCCTTATTGCATTGTAAGCATTGTACTGGACGAGCTTTGGATGCGATTTCTTACTATAGGAGAACCTCTTCTTCGCTATTCTATGCGGCTAAAGTGGAGGCTCTTCCGTCGATTGGTGTAGGGATCACTATGTTGATATTGTTGATCCCACCATACTAGTCATTGCAACTTTTTAGTATACTTGTTTGACAAGATCTACTGCAGCCTGTTATTATTAAGGTTATAGGTTTATGTTACCTCATACCTATGCACTCTATGATAGTTTACAATTGAGTCTTATGTCTCTTTATCTAAGTCAGTTAGTAACTTTTTGATAAATAGACTTAGAATCATTAGATTAAATTCCTATATGGAATTTAACTTCGGTTCTTATTTAGCTAAGTAATCATTTGAGCCTCTGGAAACAGTAGTTTTCAAATTCTGACCTTTTAGACAGTAATTCTGTTGGATTCTCTTTTACTGAAGAGTCAGTGAGTTTCATATCGGTGGATGATTTTCACTTTCGTAGTTTCGGAATCACTACTTCCTTTACTATTTAGGTTGGATTTTTGCATAAGAGTTAGGCTCCTAATTAATATCCGGAACCTATTGTTATTAAGGTCCTTCCGTCTTTGTATGGGCATAGGCCTTTACTCTGTCCGGTTAGAGTTTATGTATTTATAAACAGATATCTGTTTATTACTACGGGCGTAAGCTTCTTCTGTCTTTGATGCCTAATAGAAGGACGTTATGCTCCATTCTATTGCTAATGGATTCAATTAACTATCGATACTGCTTATGGTATATCTTTGACTCAGCAGTTGTGTTTGAGATTTCGGCTCATGAAGTTAGAGTTCTTCTACATCTTGGGCTTACATTAATAGTGTCGCTATTATAGATTTTTGAAGGCTGCTCATTGCGCTCAGCCATCCACATTCATGAATTTTTATCTCAGAAATATTGAGTCCATTTCTGGAGGCCTCTATTGTTAGGTCTATTATCTACTGCTCAGAATGTCATTCACTTAACAGTTGCTACTATAGCTAGGTAGGCTGTCTGTTTCGGCAGTGACTCCGTTCTGCTGCTCTCTTCGCTCTGGGCTATTTGACCCAGGGCAAGAAAAAGGGAGGGGGGGGGGAGGGTGTTCCCTTGGGTCACCTGTTTTACTATGAAAACAAGGGGATACCTCCTCCGGAGTTAGTAATTCTGAGCTGTTATTGGGATGGTTGTTTAGTGAGAAGTTTATGTTTTAAAAATTCATTCAAGTCTTAGTTTTTAAAGTATAGCTTTTGAATATAGCACGTGTCAACGGACATGATTATACAATCCTCAGACACTTTTAAGGAGTATAAAGAGTCTCTATTCTCTAGACTTACTTTATTTATTGGCTTACTTTAAAAATTATTAGTATAAGGATTATACTAGATATTAATAGAGTACATGGATGTATGATGCTCAATTTTGGAAGGTGTTGTATCTTTCTAATTTATCATAAATAAGAAAGATACATGTAAGGCCTAATACTTCTTTTTCCCTAGAGGGGATGACTCTATTTTATATAATTGAGCGTATTCCATCTTGCTCTATGTCCTTGGCCCTGCAGCCTTTTTACTATTCAGCTATGTCTGGGTCATTGGTACAGTATAAAAATGTTAAAAAATTTATAGTAATTTATATATTTTTTATACTTACCAATGACCCAGACGGGGATGGCCCTCCCAGGAGTTGGGAACTCTTACCTCCCCGCTGAGTACATAGCGCTTACCAGGCACTGGTTATTAGAATGATTAATGGCGCCAATTTTGGAACGTCCTTGACACTGCACATGCGCAGTAGAGGTGAAGTGTGGAGGGCCATTCAGGACATGTTTTCTTTGGTTTTAGATGCAAATTTTGGGGATTGGGGGGCAAAATTTGTGTTTGGCCCTATATTTTAAGAGTTAGCACCAGCTATGTCTGGGTCATTGGTAAGTATAAAAAATATATAAATTACTATAAATTTTTTAACTTTTTTGCATTTTTTATCTTCAAAACATAGCTTGTGACCCCTCATTGGAATGAGCTCATCAAGCTTGTTAGCTCACCTGACTGAAAGTCAGGGTGAGCTTTTCTTATCACTCTTCGTCAATCGTCTGTCGTCCTGTGTGAAGGTGGTGTTTGAGCCTCTTTCTCCTAAACCACTGGCCACATTTTAATTAAATTTCACATAAGTAGTGGTTATATAGGGGCATTTTGATTTTTATGCAAATTAGGTTTTGGCTCATATTGGGCAGATGGGTGGGGAAAAAATGGCCAATTTTTTGAAAATCTTCTGATGATGAACCACCAGTAGCAGAGACTTGATATGTGGTATACAGAGTCCTTTTGAGGTTTAAAATCAAGTTTGTTCAAGAGAAGTTTGTCGGGCATTATTTGCCTTTGTTATGGGAGGGGCAAAAATTTTGGCCACGCCTAAAATTTCTATTTTCAGAACCGTGAGGTCAATTTGAACCCGATTTGATATGAGATGATAATGGGTCATAAGTAGTTGATTGATGCAAAAAAAATTTTTCTCATTGCCCCGTGGGAACCTCGGGAGCTAAAAATAGGAAAAACCTTAAAACTGCCATATCTCCCAAACTACACGGCACAGAGAATTCTTATTTTGTATAAAGCTTACTTTTATCCAGTAGAATAGAATGGTTAAAAAAATCCCTATCGGTTTGATCACAAGGTACTTTTTTCAGGACTTTGAAAAAGTGCTGAGTCGGCACTTTTTAACACTGTAGGCAATGGGAAAAACATTAAAAAATCTTCTTCTCCAGATCCAGCTGGCAGAATCTTTTGATATCTGGTATGCAACATTGTAGGGTGGATCTGATTCAAGTTTGTTCAAATCGGCCCCCTGGGTTCATATTTAGGCTCAGTATAGGAGCCCGATTTTGAACTTTGTGCATTTCAGGCAAATTTCTTCAAAAATCTTCTCCGCATCCACCAGGCAGAATCTTTTGATATTTGGTATGCAACATTGTGGGGTGGATCTGATTCAAGTTTGTTCAAATCGGCTCCCTAGATTCATATTTGGAGGGAGATTCAAGTTTGTTCAAGCCTAGTACCTTGGTTCATATATGGGCTCCCTGTAGGAGCCCGATTTGTAACTTAGTTCAATATGAGGAATATTCTTTAAAAGTTTTTTTTTTTTTTAAATCCACTGGTCAGAATCTTTGGATATTTGGTATAAGCTTTTCTTAGGAGGAGCAGATGCAACTTGTTGAAATCAATTCTCTGGGTTGGTATTTAGGCTACCATGTCCGGTGAGTGCCCTCATCCCCCCTGGGGCCTCTTGTTCCAATAAGGGATCATAAGCCATATTTCTGAGACAAATAATGAAAATTGAATAGTGATTTTTGTGAATCGCGCTTGCCAGTTTCTGCTGTTATGTCGTGTAAAGGGTTAAAAAGAATCTAAAAGTTTGGTAAAGACATCTGAATAGTTTTTGAAGATCAAAAAAAATTCGGCATTCATCCAGTAAATCTTTTACATAACACGAATATCTGACGATACTTGCAAAAAACTGTATTAAACAATAAAAAATCTTAATTTTACGTCTTGAAAGCATAACCCTTCATTGGAGTGCGCAACATGCTCATTCAAATGAGGTGGGATCATTTGTTATGTTTTTGAGACACAAAAAAGGTAAAAAAAAAAGAAATACATTTTGATTGGTGATTTAAGTGAATAGCATTGGCAGGTTTAACCATTGGATTGGATAAAGGTTTAAGTACACTTGCCATACTTATTTAATTTTTTATATTAATTATTTTTTTTTCCAATTTAAACAAAATTTTCAACAAAACCATATCATGTGACCCTTCAATCGATTGAGCTTAGGGAGCTCATTCCAGTGATGGTGGGTCACATGATATGGGTTTTCTTTTGAAAGAAAACCATCATTTTTTCCAGTTGTGAAGTTTGTAAAATACACAGGTGGTTGCTGCTTATTCGCTAGGTAAAGGTATCAGTGCTGTAAATCCTATATATGGTCCCATACCAGTATTGACTAACTTTATGTTGCAAATACTCTACTTTCTAAAGGAAGTTGGAGTTTAAATTGAGGTTGGATTGTGTATCAACGCACCAGATCCCCCTCCCCCACCCCTATGTCCCATTATATGTACAACTCAAAAGGCCAATAAGCCCAAAATAGGTATCAAATTATTTCCACATGTATCAGAAATTGAAACACATAATTATGTTTTCTTAAGATATGTTTTGTGCAACTTCATTTTTCATTTTTCTCTCCGATTTCCTATGCAAGATCTGCATGTCCCATGTGAGAAGGCCATGTGACATAGATATCTATCTCACATGACCCCTGTGACCGGCTTATTAGCATATTTAATGAGCACAAGACTATTCAATCATCGCACGTTCTTCTGTAAACAAACCACCTGGTGTCACTTTTCGGAAAGAAAAAATAAAAATTCAGACTGCAAAACCAAAGGACACTTGACTCTTTTATATTAATTTTTGGGTGAACGCCGTTTCGAGTGGAGAGAGTTGCACGAAATTCCTGTTGAAATATTATGCGAATACATTGCAGAATTCACAGTATGATGTCATCGGAATGTGTCAATGTTCATTTCACTACAAATCTTTCACCCCTGTCTTGTCGGTGTTGGAAATTAATTTTGTGGCATATACCTGTGGTATATACAGAACTTTTGTGCGCTCTTTCCGATAAGCAAATCAGTTTTTTTCGGAAATGGACAACAAAATTGTTCGATAAAGCTGCATGTGCCCCTGAATTACTTTTGATAACTCCAGAGTGTTTTGGTGGGGAGAAAAATGATCCCTGATGGGATTGATTGTGAGATGGGGAAATCTCACCCTTGGGACAAGATATTTGGGTCAGACACACAGCAAGCCTCGTGTCGGGCCCAAATATCTCGCCCTCGGGTGAGATTTCCCCATCTCACGCCCTCACCCATCAGGGATAATAATAATCTCTTCACAACCTCGTATCTTCTAAAAATTTGTCTGCATTCAAGTTTTTACCTGCGTTGCCAGCGGCACAGCAGGTCTAGTAACCGCTCGACTCCGTCCGTCAGTCCGTCAGAAACACTTTTTCCGTCAAGGTTTTCTTGGCTTCTATGAAAGGGAATGATTTTATATTTGGTCTGCTGCTTCATAATGATGAGTTGTATCGTGTAAGCAATTTTCAGATCTGCTGTGCAGCCACTTCCTGTTTGCGGATACTTTGAAATTTTACTGTACCCACTGAACATTGAAATTTTTCGTCAAACTTTTCTCGGCTTCTCTGCGAGGGATTGATTCAATATTTCATCTGGAGCTTGATAATGTTTAGTTGTATCGTGTATGCAATTTTCAGATCTGCCGTGCAGCCACTTCCTGTTTGCCGATACTTTGAAATTTGACTGTACCCACTGAACATTGAAATTTTTCGGCAAACTTTTCTCGACATCTATGTGAGGGATTGCTTCAATATTCCACCCGGAGCTTGATAATGTTGAGTTGTATCGTGTATGCAATTTTCAGATCTGCTGTGCAGCCACTTCCAGTTTGACGATACTTTGAAATTTTACTGTACCCACTGAACATCAAAATTTTTCGTCAAACTTTTCTCAGCTTCTATATGAGGGATTGATTCAGTATTTCATCTGGAGCTTGATAATGTTGAGTTGTATCGTGTATGCAATTTTCAGATCTGCCAGGCAGCCACTTCCTGTTTGACGATACTTTGAAATTTTACTGTACCCACTGAACATAGAAATTTTTCGTGAAACTTTTCTCGGCTTCTATGGAAGGGATTGATTTTATATTTCATGTGGATCTTGATAATGTTGAGTTGTATCGTGTATACAATTTTCAGATGTGCCGTGCAGCCACTTCCTGTTTGCCGATACTTGAAATTTGACTGTACCCACTGAACATTGAAATTTTTCGGCAAACTTTTCTCGGCTTCTATGCAAGGGATTGATTTTTCATTTCATTTGGAGCTTGATAATGTTTAGTTGTATCGTGTATGCAATTTTCAGATCTGTCGTGCAGCCACTTCCTGTTTGCCAATACTTTGAAATTTTACTGTAGACACTGAACATTGAAATTTTCAGTCAAAGTTTCTCTGCTTGTATGAAATGGACCCACTGAACATTGAATTTTTCGTCAAACTTTTCTTGCCTTCTGTGAAGGGAATTGATTTATCTACATGCAAAAAGAGTCGAAAGACATTAATACATTTATCTCAATCAATTGCAGGCAGCGACGCAGGTCCAGACATGGTCTTGGTCTTGTTTAGTCCCAGATTTAAGTAATTTTGCATTGCTTCTGACATCTAACATACTCCCATAAAAGCGACATCACAAAATTGGTCAGGAACCACAACTCTTTGATCTCTGTATTGTGTCTTAAGTGCAACAAAGTGCCATCTGCAATGCTTTAGCATTGCAGATGGTATTATGTTGCTCTCAAGAGATGATGTATATCTAGCTCGTTGGATTTTGCTGAAATCAGGTTCTCAAGGCTAAAATTCTTTGTGTTGTTCATGATTATTTAAGTTGATACAAAAATTTTAATAGCCCTTGAAAATCATGGTCAGAGTCATTGAAATAGTTCTTGATTTGATTATCTGAAACTAGTGGGAACCCTGGTACAGGCATCCAACAATAATGGAAAAACACTGCTGGGGTCATCTGCAGCTCTGTACATGCATGTGTATATGTAGTTAGTTATTATCGTAAAATTAATCTGGAGATTTAAGGGTTAACTAAAATATTCAAAACTATATGTGATTAACTGAAATATTCATTTAAGTTTTACTCAGTTGACTTTCTTTACTCACTCAGGGGAAAATTTGATATTTATCCATTATACTTTGTTTAACAGAACTCGTATACTGGATTAAGTTTTTAGCTCACCTTGACAAAGTCAAACTGAGCTAATCCCATTGCTCTCCGTCCATTTTCCGTCTGCCCGTCGTCTGTCAACACCATGTTTTGGTCTTCTCCTCCAAAACCACTGGGCCAAATCAAGTGAAAGTTTGTGTGCGTGATGGTCCCGAAGGGGCATTACATTTTTGTTCAACTCAACATGCCCAGCCCCATAGGGAGGGGGTGGGGGAAAATGCTCCAAAATATTTTTAAAATCTTCTTCTCATGAACCAGTAGGTAGAACGACTTGATATTTGTTATGGAGCTTCCTTTTGAGGTGTAGATTCAAGTTTGTTCAAACGAAGTTCGTGAAGCAATATTTGGCTTTGTAAGGGCAGGGGAAAGATTTTTGGCCTCGCCCAAAATTTCAATTTTCTGAACCAATGGTCTCATTTGAACCAAATTTGGTATGTGTTATTATTGGGTCATAAGTACTTGACTCGTGCAAAAAAATAAAATTCCTGCATCCCCATGAGAAACACAGGAGCTAAAAATAGAAATATTTTCAAACGCCCATATTTCCCAAACCACACAGAACAGAGAACTGTTATTTGGTATGAAGCATCCTTAGGACCAGTAGAATTGAATGGTTAAAAAAATGCCATCGGTTATGTTGGGGTGTTCTGTAGAGGGCAACGAAAAAATGCTGGTCAGCATATTTGCAAAACTTTAAAAAAAATCTTTCTCCAGAACCAATGGTCGGAATCTTTGGATATTCGGTATACAGCATCCTTAGAGGGTGTCAGATACAAGTTTGTTAAAATAAAGCGCATTGGTTCATATTTGGGCTCAATACACGAGCCCAAATTTTTAACTTAGGGCAATATGGGGAATATTCTTTAAAAACCTTCTTCTTCAGAACCACCAGTCAGAATCTTATAATGTTTGATATACATCATTGTTATGAGGGTCAGATTGAAGATTGTTCAAACCAAGACCTATGGAAGCCCAAATTTTAACTTAGTTCTTAGTTCAATATGGGAGATAATTTTTAAAAATCTTCTTCAGATCCACCAGCCAGAATGCTTTTATATTTGGTATTCAACATCTCTAGGGGGTCAGATTCAAGTTTGTTCAAATCGGGTCCCTAGGTATATATTTGGGCTCGCTATGGAAGCCCAAATTTTAACAATAGTGCAATATGAGGAAATTTCTTAAAAAATCTTCTTCAGATCTGCCAGTCAGAATGCTTTCATATTTGGTATACAACATCTCTATGGAGGTTAGATTCAAGTTTCTTCAATTCGAGTGCCTGGGTTAATATTTGGGCTCCATATGAGAACCTGAAATTTAACTTAGTACAATATGAGGAAATTTCTTCAAAAATCTTCTTCAGATTCACTTGTCAGAATCCTTTCATATTTGGTTTGCAACATCTCTAGGGGAGTCATATTCAAGTTTGTTCCGATTGGTTCCCTGGTTTAATGTTTGGGCCCCCTATGATAGCCCAAATTTTAACTTAGTGCAGTATGAGGAAATTTCTTTACAAATCTTCTTCTTCAGATCCACAAGTCAGAATGCTTTCATATTTGGTATACAACATCTCTAGGGGGTCAGATCCAAGTTTGTTCAAATCAGGTTCGTAGGTTAATATTTGGGCTCACTATGGTAGCCCAAATTTTAACTTGAAGCAATATGAAGAAATTTCTTTAAAAATTTTCTTCTTCTGATCCAACAGTCTGAATGCTTTCATATTTGGTACATATACATCTCTAGGGAGGTCAGATTCAACTTTGTTCAAATCGAGAGTCTGGGTTAATATTTGGGTTCCCTATGAGAGCCAGAATTGGCCATGTAGCTGATGAATTAGAAATTTTGTATTCAGTACCCACTAGAGGTGTGTAAGATTAATCTACATAGGTTATATCAAATTGCTTCATAGGGGAACTTCACATTTTACGTTATGAACGTTATGATCAATTGCAGAAGAGGCATGATGCTAGGACTATTTTTGTCACACAAGAATTGACAATGTATCGTTTGGAGATGGATTGCTTAATGTAGACTCATTTTTGGACTCTGTTTATATCGTGTTCTGTTCAAGGTGAGCACTTCAGGCCCTGTGGGGCCTCTTGTTACATTTGAAATTCCAACTTTGTCTGGAGAGCGAAGGAGATTGCATAAGTTTCCAGTGTCTTCCAATATTTTTTTATTCCGTTAACTCCCCGTGGGAACCCCAGCAAGTGAGCAGTACCTGTTTACTGTGGTAAAAAAGCTCTGTTTTATTAGTTAAATACCCCTGCGGGAACCCTGGGAAGTTAGGCAGTGCTTGGTTACTGTGGTAAACAAGCACCATTTTACTGGTAAAATAGGACCCAGTCACTAATGCTTGAGATGCAAGTCCTCTAAAATAGGAAACGTGGGGCATAAACGATTGAATTACCTTGACTTTATCTCCATGTTGTGGTCACGATTAGACATTGTACAGAAGTATGTGACCTTAAATACCAATAAATAAATAAATAAATAAATAAATAAATAAATATTAGTTAAATAGGACCTAATCACCAATGCTTGGGGTGGAAGTCCTCTAAAATTGGCAACATAAGTATAAATGATTGACTAAACTTTCCTTTATCTCCATGTTGTCATAATTAGCCATTGTGCAGAAATGTGTGACCTTAAACACAAATAAATAAATAAATTTTGAATAGACTGTTTTTTAAAATACGCTTTCACATGCAAACAAAATATGAGATTGATATTTTTTGCAGCTTATTGTCAGTTCATGTAGTGAAGATAATTTATGGTGAACAGTTATTAAATCTTATTATTAACATGTTAGACAACCAGTGTTATTTATTTATATTAGATTGTTACCATAAAGTTTGTAAGTAAAACTCTCATTTTAAAGTTTTTTTTAAACGTTTGTTGAAGGGAGCTATATTTCAGACAGGCTTATAATTTCAGATCGTGAATTTTTGTCTGAACTGATTACCTTTTCCTTTTATCCTCTCTAATAAAAATTTATGTACCTCTTTCAGACACTATCATTTAGGCAGGGTCTACCTGGCACCTATTGCTTTGGTAGAAGTATTGCAATCTAGACATCAGAGAGATGCCGACTATAGTTTTGTTTGTGTTGATGTCGTCCATTGTGTTGATGGTGGCACTACAGTCTTTCTGGCAACTTGACAGTGGATGCACTAGTTTCTGTAGGATTTTATGCTGAATTTGAAACCGTCAAAGATAAGATACTTTATACCATGGTTATCTATTCTACTATATATGAAAAGCCTATGACATAAATTTTTGCTTTATACACCAACCATGGTGAACACGCCAGCAATGGGATTTCAATAGTTAAAATTTACACCTACAGTTGAACTACATCCAAGTTGACCTTTGGTGACATCGACCTGAATGCGAACTTGTCTAAACTTATCGCACGTCGCCTCGCGAAGAGTGAAATGAAAGTGGCAATTATTTATTACGTTTTTAAATGTGTTTACCCCATAAAACGGCAAAAATTAACAAACATGCATTGTGTGTTAATAAAGCATCCATAACTCGAAATAGTATGTTATGTTATTAAAATGAAAAAGGCCCTGTTTCTTTTTATATCTCATTTTGTTAATAAAGTTGACAGTGGAAGTACTGCCCACTGATCCTCATGTAAACAAAAGCAAATTTGCATGCATGTTTGGCTCCTGCTCAGTAAAATTGAGAAAAAGTAATAGCAACTCTTAATAATCTTACCATCATGGTATAAATAAAATATACCCAAAGTAGCTTGGTATACCAAATGTTCACCAATCGTGGTGAACATTTGGTACACCAAGCTACTATGGGTATATTCTATATGTCTTCCACTGCCATTTGGAATGTCGTGAAACCATTCTTGATCATTTTCCATTGTGATATGCTAATGCAGGCCTAGGACTTTGCGATTCACGATGCTTCTCTCGAATTGAATCAAGTAAAAGGTTCAAAACCAAATGAAATCTCAAATTGAATCGACTTTTCAGTTGTTACGATTCTATGGCGAACTGGTGCTGTCTGTCTCTGCCGTGAACCCAATATCAATAGGCATACAGTGGAGCCAACTTAATTGGATATCTCTTAACTGAATAACCCTGTTAATTGAATATAATTTCCAAACACACAACCATTTACCATACCGCCAGTACAAATTTAACCTGTTAATTGAATATAAGGTATAGAGTAAACTCCTGTTAATTGAATAAAAATTCTTGTAACCTGTTGAGAAATTACCCTAACTCTCCCCAGTTTTTATGCCCCCGACTTAAGTCAGGTGGCATATAGTGATTGAAGTGTGCGTGTGTCCATGTGTTTGTGTGTCCATGTGTGTGTCCGAGCCAGTAACTCGAAAACTGTTAGGGCCACAGTCATCAGACTTCACACAGTTATAAAGGACCATGGGAGGATGTGTCACACACCACAGCCGGGTTCGTACCTTCAAGGTCACCTTTCAAGGTAACACTAAAAATCTGTCAATATTCGTGTCTCAGCCATAACTCAGAAACGAATCATAGACCAATTGTTAAACTTTTTACAAATGTTAAGGACAGTCAGTAGGTGTGTCATGTATAATAGTTTCCGCTGCATCTGCAAGGTGAAGGTCACAAGGGGGTGGGGGCATGTGTTACCTTAGTAACATTCTTCTTGTTCTTTGTTTATAGATCTATTTGGCCTCAGTACATCCATTGCAGGCATTTAATCTATTATATCTTGTTTGACAGAGCTCATTGAGCTCTGTCAAACAAGATATAATAAAATAAATGCTAAGTTTATCTCTGGAATACAGGAAAGTGACACAATCCCTGTTAATTGAATACTCCTGATAATTGAATAATTTTCATTGGCAAAGTGGCTATTCAATCAACAGGGTTCCACTGTACTAGATTGTTAGAAAATTGACAGGTATCACTATGGTGATTAAAGAAAATGTCTTTTTATCAGCCTTTGAGTGCTACAGGCAGCCATCTTCAGTGCCAAAGCATTGCACATGGCACTTTGAAGAACTATATATTGTGCAAACAAGCCGCAGTGCAGTCTTCACTATGACTTCAAATGTCATTTTTCTGGATTTTCCAACTGAATTTGTGCTATCTACTAGTTAGACTGGATACATTTAATCTCATTCATCAGAAAATTGCAGGTTGAGTTGTTATCTTCAGAAAGTCAACAAAGATTTGTATGGATTCGATATTTTTATACTGGACCAATGACCCAGACTTAGCTGGTGCTAACTCTTAAAATTCTAGGGCCAAACACAAATTTTGCCCCCCCCCCAATCCCCAAAATTTCAATCAAAATCAAAAAATTCAATGTCCTATGTAGTCCTCTATACTTTTATCCACTGCGCATGCGCAGTGTCAAGGAAGTACCGAAATTGGCGCAAAATCCTCATTCTTTGTTTGGCCCTTCAATCAGTAACATCTGACTAATATCTGTGCTTAAAATCTCAGTTTAAATTATGCCAGACACAAAATCATGAAAGAAATGGTGGATCTAAGGATGAAATAAAAGGATGAGAGGAAGGAACAGTGGAAGGATGTGTTCAGGGCTGTAACTTATAATTTTTATGCAAAATTATTTCATGTTCCCCAATTTTGGGGCATGGGCCTGATGTTTTCATTCTTGCTATGAAATTTCCACTGTTTGTTCAGTGTTTCCTCTCTCCATTTCCTTGATACCCCCCTTGCTATTTTCCCATGCTTTTGGCATAATTTTGTAATTTTTTTTACGGAAATTTCTGAGTTTTGGCTTGGTAACAGAATGTTGTTTTTCACCATGGTTACGTCCTCACCCTAGGGTGGTTAGGCATTTTGGTCATACATCTACCATCCGATGTACTGCAGTTTCTTCTCTGGAAGCCTCTGTTTTACATCGGATAGTGTTTAAAATTGGTTACTGATTTCGGGCCATCTTTTCAGTTCCAATTTTTATTCACTTTTGTTTACGTTGACAACGGTCACTTTTGACAGTGATTCCTTGTCTTCTATTTAGTTCTGCTCATAGCCAGATACATTAATATTGTCCGTAAGTGTAACATTAATTTTTAGATATGTTTTAAAATTTTTGTCCACACTTAGGCTTTTTGGGGATCCATTTGGGCTCATCGTTCCCATTGGGAACTTGGGCTCATCTTGAAATTTTTTCGAAAAAATTTTTCTTTTGAATTATTTTTCGAAATGTTTGTAATGGATTATATTATTATCGTGTATCTTTGTTTTCTAGGGTTAGTGCGAGTACGATGATTTAATATTTTTTCAAAATGAAAGAATATTGTTCGAATTGTAATTCGAGGAAGTCTTCCTCTGATTCTCATGTTCATTGTATTTCATGTAGTCAGTGTACTCACACTAATTCTTGCTCAGTGTGTGCCAATTGGGATGACAAACATTGGAGACGTGTGTCACGGTATATTGTTAGTGGTGAGAGGTCCATGCCGGTCCTCTCGCCTCAGGGTCACTCTAGTTTTTCAGTCTCTTTTTCAGAGGAACAAGAACAGGGTGATGTTTTCGTGATGTCTTCAAGAAGTGTGCATCCGTCGTCGCAGTCAAATGCAGAGCTAGCGGCTAAAGTGCTCAATGAAATTCAGCAAATGCCTAAGAGGTACCTAATAGGATTGACGGCATTGTCGCTCGCCCGGTGAAGCAATCATTCACGAAATGGTTGTGATGCCGGGTTCGTCCATTGCTGTCCAGGAAAGGAGATCAGGTATTGCGAGCACTATAAACTCGTATCGTGCACACCCGGCGACGACAGATCGGAGGATGGAACGGAGGAAGCTAGTCAGTCTGGTAGCTAGCTCGTCCAGGTCTCCCCGGACAACGAGCGAGAGAGGTCCCTCTCTCTTACAACAACATCTGGACCCAGATGTTGTTGTACGTAACGTTCGTCAGTCGGAGCATACGTCCACTCCTTCTGCTTGGGACGCTCCATCGCATAGACAGTCTGGCACGGCTAGTCTATTGGCTTCCTCATCCTCATGGCAGCACACACGACCGCACCTTGGCTACGTGGCCGCAGATATCTAGCCTGCTTCGCCGACCAGGGATTCCACGTCGACCAGATCACGCCATCTGGTAGCCAAGGACACGAGGCCTTTCCCGTCGGGACATTCGCATAAGAGAAGTATGCAGGAATTAATGTCCCAGGAGCTTCCAGCGGCTAAATCACTTAAGACCGCAGCTCAACAGGCATCCGTGACGGACTTGCTATCACAGATAGCTCAACTCATCGCAGCATCCCAGCAGCCATCAGAAACTTTTTCAGAACAGGAACTGTCTGAGGAAGCTGGGTCAGTTCGCTCCCCTGCAGAGTCAGAAAGGGACGACCAAGATTCTCATGTGGTCTTGTCGGATGGTGAAAGGGAATCAGCAGAGCTGGAATTTTCCCTTTCCGAACAACATAAGGTGGCCATAGATTTCATCCGGCAACACCTTGCAGAAGTTGTTCCTCCGGACCAAAATGCTGCGTTACCTGATAAGAGACTGATAGCATCACTAGACAGACTTTTTCAGCCGGAATAGGGACATTGCGCCTGAGTTTCCGACCCAGTCCAGAAATGTCACGCGGACATTTGAACTTCTTAATGACTCTATATTCAAACTAGCCTCTAAGACTGGCAAATCCGGTTTCTTATCGTCTCATGCTCTACAGCTGCCATTCATCAATAATAGAAATAGATTTGAAACAGCAGGACAGGACGTGCAGAGAGTTCCTCTGCGTTTAGACGACCAGACAGAAGACTTGGCGTTGTCATTGCCGGCGTCTATGTCGATTCACTCCAGTATGCTGGAGACGACAATCTCGTCTAACAGAATCAGTTTAGACACCTTATCTTACGCAGATCACCTTACCAGAGCGTTATCACTACATCTTGAAGGAAAAGAATTCCAGGATGTTCAAACTTCCTTGAGAGTTCTTTCGAGGGCCATAGCATATTTTACGTATAACTCTGCCCTTTCAGTGGCAAATCTGGAATTAGTCAGACGTGATGCTGCCCTGGCTGCATCCACAAGAGTGGATAGTAAGGTGAAAAACTCTCTTCGAGTCGCTCCGGTCTCCGGTAGCTTCTCTTCAACGGTAAGCTTTCTATAATCTATGATCAGATTACTAAGAAAGCTTCGGACTCTCTTCTTTTTAAATCCGCTTCGAAAAAGTCGGACTCAGCAGAGAGGAGTAAGGCATGCACTTATGGGGTGAGTACGTCCAAGGGAAGTTTTTATAGAGGATCTGAGAAAGCCTCAACGTCTTACTTTAGAGACCGGAAGAGTAGCGACTCAGGTAGGGGTCGTAATGCTGGCCGAGACAACTGGTCAGACGCCCCTAGGTCGACTGGGTGAGGTGCGAGTCGTGGAGGACGTGGTTTCTCCTTCCGCAAGCCTCGCAAGTCCAGGAGGTGATGGTCTGAACCTCTATTGCATTCCAGTGGGCGGAAGGCTGTCAAGATCCTAAACCAATTGGTTGTCAATTACGGACGACCCATGGGTGCAGGGGTTATTTCCGAAGGTCCAAAACTGTCCTTCAAGGAAAAACCTCTGTTAACTCGAAGTCCACCTTGGACTCAGCTTCCCTCAAACCTTCAGAAGAGAGATTCGCTTCTATTAGAAGTCGAATCCCTTCTGGAGAAGAACGCGATAGAGGTCGTAGAAAACCAGGAATCTCCAGGTTTCTACAGTCACCTGTTCCTGGCTCCAAAACCAAGACGGCTTGTTTCGTCCAGTCACAGATCTGAGCTGGATAAACAAGCTGATCGTGGCTCCAAAATTTTATATGGAGACCATCCGATCGGTCAGAGCGAGCATTTGAGTGAACGATTATGCTGCGAGCATAGATCTCAAGGATGCATACTTTCAAGTCATGGTACATCCAGCGTTCAGAAAGTATCTTCGCTTCGCTGTCCTAGGAGTCATTTATCAGTTCCAAGCAATGTGCTTTGATCTGAATTTAGTGCCCTGGGCTTTCACTCGAATAATGAACTCGGTAATGACTCATTTCCGAGCTCACTTGTCTGCGGTAACATCGGTCTACTTGGACGACATTCTTCAGAGGTACGGCAACAAGGTAACGCTTCAGAACGATGTTCAGAGTCTGCTTCAACTGCTCCGACGTCTCGGTTTCATAGTAAACAAAAAGAAGTCGGATCTAGTGCCGTCCAAGTCATTCACCCACTTGGGAATGAGCTTTGAGACGCACAACAATCTCGTTCGTCTGCCGTTAACCAGAGCGAAATTAGTCAGTTGTCGCTTTTGTCTTCACTCAGATGCAGTAACAGCGAGAGAATTCATGCGACTGATAGGTTTGTGCGGAGCCGCCGCGGATCTTATTCCGATGGGACAACTACGCACTCGTCCACTCCAGATATTTTTTACTCAGAATTGTAGTGTGAAGATTCATTTGCTCGAAATGAACATCATCTTGTCGAATCAAGTGAAACAAGAGATTCAGACTTGGGCAGATATTCAGTGGTTAACTCAGGGAGTACCACTGCAACTGCCAGATCCGATTTTTACGATAATGACGGATGCGAGTCAAACATGTTGGGGCACAACTTTGAGCCCAACAGATTCGAGGTGCCAGGGTCTTTGGGATCCGCAGTTCCTAAACAAGCACATAAACATCAAAGAGATGATGTCAATTTGGCTTGCGCTACGTCATTGGATGAACATTATTCAGAATTCGCATGTTCAAATTCTGTCCGACAATTCGACTGTAGTAGCGTATATTCGGAACCAGGGAGGCACTCATTCCACCCACTTTTCTCGTTCAACTTAACGGAAAGAATCCTTCTGTTTGTCCTAGAGCATCAGGTTCTTCTATCTGTCCATCATATTCCGGGTCGTCTGCACGTTCTAGCGGACTCCCTTTCTTGGAAAGGTCGTATGTTGCCGTCAGAATGGACTCTCAACAAACGAGTATTCAATCAGATTTGCTACCAATGGGATCGTCCTATGATAGACTTATTTACGATGCATCTCAACAATCAGTTGCAGACGTATGTGTCACCATGCCCAGATCCTCGAGCATTTGCATTAGACGCCCTCTCGATCTCTTGGGACGGAATGATAGGATACGATTATCCTCCAGCTCCGTTGATTCAACAGATATTGCTAAAAATCAAGCAATGTCATGGCAAGATTCTGTTGGTAGCATCTCTGTCACCCCAGAGACCATGGGTAAATCTACTCAGGTGTCTGTTGTGGGTCATGCCGTGGAAGCTTCCTCCACGGGAGGACCTTCTTTTCTCTGAAATCGTGCACACTGCATCACAACCCGCAAGGTCTCAACCTTCACGTATTTCCGTTGTGTGGTCCTTCTTGCACGGCAAGCATTTTACAGGACGAGCAGTGGACGCAATTTCTAACTGAAGGAGGACCTCCTCTTCGCTAAATTATGCTGCTAAGTGGAAGGTTTTCTCTTGATGGTGTAGGGATCATTCTGTTGATATTTAGGATCCCTCCATTCCAGACATTAATAATTTTCTGGTCTACTTGTTTGACGAGATCAAACTGCATCCAGTAACTATTAAGGGTTATAGGTCTATGCTATCGGATACCTATGCTCATCATGATAGCTTACAAATTGGATCTAATGTCTCTTTATCTAAGTTAGTGAAAAACTCTTCGATAAATAGACCTAGAACCCTTAGGTTAATTCCTAAGTGGAATTTAGCTTGGGTTCTTCTGAAGCTAAAAGAATCGCCATTTGAACCTCTTGATACAGTGGACTTCAAATACTTATCTTATAAGACAGCTTTTCTCTTCGCCTTCTCTTCTGCTAGAAGAGTTAGTGAGCTTCATGCACTGTCTGTTGATGATTCTCACTATCATAGTGTTGGTAATACTATTACATTGACTACTAATGTTGGATTTTTGGCTAAGAATAAGTACTCTGAACCTATTGTTATTAAGGCTCTTCCATCTTCAGACGGTCATAGGCCTTGCTTTGTCCAGTTAGAGCTATGCGTATTTACAAACGTAGATCTGAGTTTATCAGAAAGGGACGTAAGCATTTCTTTCTGTCTGTGCTGTTACGGTCCATTCTATTGCAAGGCGGATTCAATTAACTATTCGTACTGCTTATGAAAAATTATCTTCAACTCAGCAGTCGGTGCGTAAGATTTTGGTGCATGAAGTAAGAGCGCTTTCGACATCTTCGGCTTATGCTAATAGTGTTGCTATTACCGATTTGATGAAGGCTGCATATTGGTCTCAGCCTTCTACGTTCACGAATTTTTATCTTAGAAATATTGAGTCCATTTCGACCTGCGTTGTTTAGGTCCATTATCTGTTGTTCAGAATGTCGTCCACTAAACAGTTGCAACTATAGTTATGCAGGCTTTCTGTTCCGGCAGTGACTCTGTCCTGCTGCCCTCTTCATTCTGGGGATTTGACCCAGAGCAAGGGGAAGGGGGGGATGGTGTTCCCTTATATCACCTGCTTTATAGTGAAAAGCAAGGGAATACCTCCTCTGGAGTCAGTAATTCTGAGTCGGTGCCGGGATGGTTTTAAAGTGTAAAGCTAATGTTTATCTCATTTATGTAATATTTTTAAAATGTACCTCGATGTGAAGCATTTGTATATGTCACGTGTCATACGAGCGCTAATATACAATCCTCGGACACTTTTAAAAGAGTATAAAGAGTCTCATTCTCTGGACTATCTTTATTTATTGGCTTTCCTTTAAAAAGATTAGTATAATGGGTTATACTGGATGTTAATAGAGATCATTGATGTTATTGTGCTCAATTACGGAATGGTATTGTGTCTTTCTTTTTTGGTATAAACAAGAAAGATACATGTAAAACCTGTTCTCCTTTTCTTCTTGAGGGGATAATTCTGTTTACATGTAATTGAGTCTATTGGATTTTCCTTTATGTCCTAGGCCCTCCAGCATTTTTTCTATTCAGCTAAGTCTGTGTCATTGGTACAGTATAAAAAAATTGATAGTAATTTATATATTTTTTATACTTACCAATGACCCAGATGGGGATGGCCCTCCCATGAGTTGGGAACTCATTCCTCCCCGCTGATTACATAACACTTACCAGGCACTGGTTGTAAGATTGAGGATTTGGCGCCAATTTCGGTACTTCCTTGACACTGTGCATGCACAGTGGATAAAAGTATGGAGGACCACATAGGACATTGATTTTTGGGATTTTGATGCAAATTTTGGGGATTGGGGGGGCAAAATTTGTGTTTGGCCCTAGAATTTTAAGAGTTAGCACCAGCTAAGTCTGGGTCATTGGTAAGTATAAAAAATATATAAATTACTATAAATTTTTTAACTTTTTCGAATAATTGAGATGGTTTTGAATCAAATCAGATTCAAAATCAAATCAAATCCTAAACGATTGCTGGACCCTGTATATACCATATGAGCTGGTATGTCACCAAAAGGGGCACAGTGACGTTGCAGTAACCGGTTCTTGTCAGATCACCAAAGCTAAGCAACATCGAGCCTGGTTAGTCCTTGGATGGGTGACCATCTGAGCGATCGATTTGGACTACCGCCTTGTGTCCTTGGCCAAGGCACTTAACGCCGATTGTCCACATGGGGGCACGATGTGTACTAAGGCATACTGCACATCGATGGTGTGCATGTCTTCAACCAGTCTAACCCTGCCTGTGCTGCAGTGCGGAGTTATGATGTTGAGGAGCTGGCAGCTGCTTGTCGTTGCTCGGGAGTTCTCTCTAGATACTCTGGCTTCCTCCACCCGTAAAACTGTCACCTACATGATATGACCCTGTGTCGTTAAACCTTAATAAATAAATAATGTCACCAAAAAGAACTATACCACTATTTATTGGAAACCAACTCTTGACGATAAAAGTGGTGCCAAACAGGGTGGAATCAAAATTGCGAAACCTCTGTGCACATCTAAAGGACCCTACCTGAATACCTGTGTATACTTGAGGTATTTCAAATTATATATTCTAGGAGCCTTGTCACCGGAAACCAACTCTTTTAAAGAAAGGTGCTTCCAGGGGAGCAACATGGGGTTAAATAAAAAAAATTCCGACCATTTATGCACATCTGCAGAACCTACCTGAACACCTGAGCATGCTCTCATTGTTTCGAATTATATAGTCTATGGGCCTTTCACTGGGAAACAAGCCTTTAACAACAGAAGTGGTGCACTGGAGCCACATGGGGTGTTTGATAAATTCAGATCCTTTATGCACATCCATAGACATTACTGAACGCCTGAGTAGACTTTAACCCTTTGCCCAATGAATTGGCCACATCCACTTGCGTAATATGCAAATTCAGCAGTTGAAAAAATATAATTTTTCCAAAAATTTCAACAAAATCATATCATGTGACCCTCTCTTTGGAATGAGCTCATCGAGCTCGTTCCATTGAGGGTCACATGATATGGTTTTGTTGAAATGTTTGGAAAAAATTTAAAATATGATATTTAAAATAATAAATTTTGATATCGACTGTGTTGGGTAAAGGGTTAACTGGCCGAGTGCTAAAATATTTTTTGATTGTCAAAATTTGTTCACATGTCTTTGCCTTTTATGGGAGAGTGCCTGCAGTAAAATAAAATGTCTGAAACCTTTAGGTTCATCTACAGACCCTGTCTGTACATACTTTAAACATTTGCAACTTTTATAACCTAGGAGCCATTCAGTGGAAACCAACTGTCTAACAACAAAAGTGGCACCACCGGAACTCAAATATCTGAAAACCTTTATGCACATCTACATATCCTACCCTAACACCTGAGTATACATTAAACCTTTTGAATTAAAAGCCAAAGGAGCCTTTTTCCAGAAAGAAAATTTCCGACAAAAGTTGCTCCACCAGAGACACCAGGAATCAGAAATCCAAAATCTTCATTAAGATCTACAGACCTGATGTGAACACCTGAACTTTTGAAATTATATACCCAAAGACTCTTTTACCAGAAACCAACTCTGTATTGAAAAAAGTGGCACCACCGGAGTCACCAGAGATCAATTCAAAAATTTGAAACCTTGATGCACATCTACTACCGTACCTGAACACCTGAGCATACTTTAAATGTTTCGAATTACACACCCTATTGGCCTTTCCCTGGAAAGCAACTTTCTAGCAACAAAATTGAGAAACGAAAATACAAAGCCTTTATGCACATCTATATATTGTGCCCAAACACATGAGGGTACTTTAAACATTTCAAATTAACTGGTTGAGGGCTAGGTTATTTTTGGTGGTCTGAATTTGTTATTTAAAATTTGTTTCATTACAATTTATTTATTTATATAAATAAAAGCAGAGATGGATGGATGGAGATCATCAGTATATCCCCACATTTTTAGCTTAACATGACAAAGTCAAAATAAGCTATTGGCAAAGCTTGTGCAGAAGTCTGTGAGTGTTTCACATTTTCTTTAGCATTCATCACGAAATTTCATATGCAGGTTTGAGGTCATGTCTAGATGAGAATGTCCCCTTTTGGTCGCGATTGGTCAACCGTTATGTCTGCCTGAGCCCAAAACCCGAAAACATTTAGTTTACAGGTCATATTTACGAAGGGATTTCATTGTAACTTGGTAGGAGGACTCTATATAATGTCTAGATGAGAATGCCCCCTTTTGGTCATGGTCTGTCAACCATGATGGTTGCCCAAGCCTGAAACCCCAAAACTTTTAGCACAATCCACAGGTTATACTTAATATGGAGGGATTTCATTGTAACTTGATAGGATGACTCTGTATGATGTCTAGATGAGAACTTCCCTCATTTGGTCACGATCTGTCAACTGTGACAGCTGCTCGAGCCCAAAACCTGAAAACCTTTAGCAGAGTCTACAGGTCGTATTTATGGAAGGATTTCATTGTAACTAGGTAGGATGACTCCATATAATGTCTAGATGAGAACGTCCCCTTTTGGTCGGGATTGGTCATCTTTTACAGCTACAGGGGCCCGAAGCTTGAAACCTTTAGCACAGCCTACAGGTCGTATTTATGAAGGGATTTCATTGTATCTTGGTAGGATGACTCAGTGTAATGTCTAGATGAGGACATCCTGTTTTGGTTGCGATCGGTCAGCTGTGATGGCTGCCCATGCCCAAAACTCAAAAACCTTTAGCACAGTCTACAGGTCATATTTGTGGGGGGATTTCATTGTAGCTTGGTAGGATGACTTAATACAATGTCTAGATGATCGGTCAGCTGTTGCGATCGGTCAGCTGTGATGGCTACATAGGTCCGAAGCCTGAAAACCATTAGTGCAGTCTGCAGACCATATTTATTTATTTATTTATTGGTGGTTAAGGTCACATATTTCTGCACAATGGCTAACCATGACTGTGACAGTTTTACGGATGGAGGAAGCTGGAGTACCCCGGAGAGAACCACCGAGCAACAGCGAGCAACTGTCAGCTCCCCAACATACCAACTCCACACAAGCAGGGTTAGCATTGGTTGAAGACAGGTGCACCATCCACGTGCAGTACGCCTTAGTACATAACGTCACTGTGCCCCCACGTGGGCAATGGGGGTGAAGTGTCTTGCCCAAGGACACAACGCGGTTGCCGCAGGTGGGATTCGAACCGAGGACCTCTCGGCTTGCAGCCTGCACCTCTACCAACTGAGCCACCGCGCCCCCGGCCATATTTATGAAAGGATTTCATTGTAACTTGATAGGATGACTCGTTTTGGAATATTTCGCTGTAACTTTCGTTGACATACATTAGCTGTGAGGGCCACATGAACCAACCCCTCAATTCTTCAGTAAGTCTACACCTCAAATTATATTACAGTGAACAGAAATTACCATATTCTCAACTGTCACAATTCTTGTCTTATTTCATAATCCTTTCATAAACATTGAACATTATCCTTTTCATCAAACACAACACACAGTCAAGTTAAGCTGCAGTGTCATTGACACTTTCGTTGAAAATACATGGATAATAACAACTGTTATCTATTTTATCTAATAATTGTTGAATAAGAGAGACCAGTGCTGAACATTTGGAATTTCCACTGACTGAAACAACACTAATTGTTCTGATACAGACTATAAAGTTCCCTGTGGGAACCATGGGAAGTGAAGCAGTTCTTTTTTACTGTGTTAAATAAGCACTGTTTTACTGGTAAAAAAGGACCCAGTCACTAATGCTTAGGGTGGAAGTCCTCTAAAAAAATGGGCAACATGGGTATAAATGCTTGACTGAACTTGGCTTTATCACCATGTTGTGGTCATGATTAGCCATTGCGCAGAAATATGTGACCTTAAACACACACACACACGCACGCACGCACGCACGCACGCACGCGTGCATGCACACACACACACACACACACACAAACACACACACACACACAGTCTTGTCTACCCTACATACTGAGGTACCCCATTGTTTGTCCTTTGTGTGGACTAACGGTTTCTACCTCATTTTGCCGGTACAGTTCTGGGAAAACAACCGAGGTAAAGGGTATCTTTTGTCTTTTGTACCTCGGTAAGGCGAAACATGCAAACTCTTTTGTCTAGTTACCTCGTCAAGTTGGTAAGACAAACCCACACACACACACACACACACACACACACACACTCACCCTCACACACACACACACACACACACACACACACACACACCCTCACACACACACACACACACAAAAATCAGTCTCTAACTCTCCCTGGTCAATTAATTAAAAACTAGTCTCCTGGGTGATTTATTTATTTAGTGGTGTTTAAGGTCACATACTTATGCACAATGGCTAATCGTGACCGTGACAGTTTTATGGATGGAGGAAGCCAGAGAACCACCAAGCATCAACGAGCAACAGTCAGCTCCTCAACATTCTAACTCCGTTCAAGCTTTGCTCAAGCAGGGTTACAGCAGTTGAAGACATGTGCATCATTGACATGCAGTACACCTTAGTACACAGCCTCATCGTGCTCCCATGTAGGCAACCAGGATAAAGTGCCTTGCCCAAGGACACAATGTGTGTCGTCCCGGACAGGGATCGAACTCGGGACCTCTTGCATGGAAGTCCAACAGTCTACCACTGAGCCAGCGCGCTCCCATCTCCTAGGTGAACAGGAATAACTTGTTTATGAAAACGCATAAGATTTAACCATTGGCCTGTCACAAGCAGTGTGAATGGTGACAAGTCATTCAACAACAGTTGGGTTTTTTATGTAAAATTAAGTACCACGTAAAATTGAAGTGTTCGAAGTTACTCATCCAAATGGAAGTGTTTGATTACAGCCTACTTTCAAAATTGATTATCCACTATTGCCAATTTAATCAAATAAGGAAATTATGTAATCCAATATCCATAAATATGCTATTACCTGAAGGAAAGTCATTAATGTGTCTAAAATAACAAACTTGTGTCTGAATTGTAAAAAAAAGTTGGTTAAAGTTTGATAGTGTTTGTTATGAGGTTAAGATGTTCAGTATTTATGCATTCTCAGGGAGCTGGTTCCTAAGGCAACATAGCCTGGGTGGGAATTGGGGAATGCCCCCCGCCCCTCCCCTCCCCACTCACCCACACCAACACACAAACACCTCTTTTCCTGAATACTGCCGGGAAGAGAATGTAGTTGAGTGAACAATCACTCTCCTCATTTTGATTTTGTGAGAGTGAAAAATTCTGGAGAGTGATTTTAACCCCTTACCTAACATGACAGCCCAAACTGGCCAGCACTTTACACGAAAATAACCATACAAATTATTTTATTTTTTTCATTTTTGCTCAAAAAACAAAGCATATGACCCTTTATTGGAACAAGCTCATTGAGCTCATTCCAGTGAGGTGTCATAAGCTATGTTGTAAACCGAAAATGAAAGATTTTAGTTATGCAAGATAATGTTTTGCAAGTATCGACTCCTAGTCGGGTCAGATAATGGGTGATTGCAATGCAATATACATGTATAACCTGATGTTTAGACATAATTTCCCCACAGATTATGAAGACGAGTAATTAATTACTCCCTTAGTGAAACGTTTAGGAAAGTGATGGTGAGTGAGAATGATCACTCTCCTTTCCTGGGAGTCCCTGATATTGTGAATCTTATATACATTCATGCCTGGAATCTCTAAAATTATTCACGTACTCTTACCCAGATATTTTTGGGATAATTTTGCTGTACTTAGGCCCTACAAAGTAGATCTTGTTTCACAGTCATTTTTTTGTAAAACTGCATGTCGGTGGGTGGTTTTTGGTTGAGTGGAGTCAACAACCGAGACCTATGGTTTGGCAATGGTCGGTGTGCAGACGAGCAGGCAGGCAGGCAGGCAGGCTTCCGGGCATCCTCGCACTAATTTGAACAAACATAATCCAGTTTGACTTATATTTGCCATACAAGTCTTGTGCAATAATATCTTAAGTGAGTTCGAAAACTGAACCAGCCTGATTTTTCATCACAAAGTAATGAGCCTTAATTAGGAAATGAGGGGAAATGAAAGGGGGGGGGGGGGGGGGGGGGGGCGATTATTTTCAAAATAATGCCCCCTTTCCATTCCCAACTTCATTTTTCCTGCCTGTGCACCTGGGTGTCTTTGAAATCAGTTGTGGACTCTCCGCAAGTACTCTGTACATGGTGTTGTATTTGTATTTGGTCCTCAGTTGTCCGAAATATTGCTTCCTTTTCCTATTTACTATTTCTTGCTATTTCTTGACATTGCGCCTCTCGGGCTGGCTGTTTAAGTACAGTATGGTCACCATGGAATGATCACTTTCCACAGGTGGGCAATATTTCCACAGTACACCCTGGTGCTTCATTAATTAAAATTTTGCTGATGATAATTTTTATTACCTGGTGAATGAATGCATGGACATCACGGTGACTGTACTGTACCTCCTTTCTAACAAATAACAATATGGTAGAAAGTTTTAAGTTTCATACACATTTTACTAGATTTATATCTATTCTAATTAATAATAATAACTAATAATAATGATAATTTTATAATCTGAAATCCACACATGGTGCTGTATGGCTGTACAAAAAAAGAAAAAAAAGGAAGTAAAAAAGATGAGAGTCTGTTGCTGAGATTATAAATCTTTATGAGTTGGTTGGAGGCAAGGTCAAGCTACAAGCAGCTCCAGGGGATGCCGTAGGGTTCGTATGGGTCATAGAAAACAAAAATAAAACAAAAATATATTTTTTAGGCCTAGAAGTTTTGGAAAATGGAGGAGGGGTTACTGTAGTCTGGAAAAATTGTGAAAATTGGTCGTTATAACTATGTAGTACACCATTCCCCTGGAAAAATTGTGCATAAAGATCCTAAAATAAGAGGGCCTAGTGGTCATACTAATGAGGGAAAGGTCATTGCAATTGGGTAGAAAGTTTTGGAAAAGTCATGGAATTTGATTCCTCAAAAAAGTGTATGAACCCTGGGATTGGGGAAGGGCTGTGGAGGTCAAGCCAGAAAATAGACTGTCATCTGCAAAATGAGGTTCCCAGAGGGTGAATTTAGAGATGCTACCCTGCCCAGCAGGGTAGCATCACTAAATTTACCCTCTGTGAACCTCAATCTGAATCAAGATCTCAACCTAAACAGAAAGAAGTGCCCAGAGGATAAATTGGCTCACTGTATGGGAAAGCATCAACAAATTCACCCTCTGGGGACCTCATTCTGTAAATGACTGATTGCTTATTTTCAGACTTGGTGGAAACACATTATTTTGAATACTCAAACTCCATTTTGTAATATGTCAGATGTCATTCTCAAATGACAGACTTGATTCATTTGGTGTCTTGACATTTTGTCTGGAAGCGCAATGAAAATTATTTTCAGGCTTGGGAACATGAGAGGGTTTTTTTTTATTTTTTACTAAATTTGTTGTTAAAGTTGTCGTGTTCATTTCATGATGTGGGTTTTGGTCTCTGGTTCAGGTCTTATTGGAATTTATCTAACAATTATATATATTTTGGCCTGAAAACCATGAGAAACGGTACGTATCACATAATGTGTTCCGATTCTGTATCAGATAGAAGACTCATTCTGATTCCGTATCACTTAGATTCAACTTCCGGTAAATATCGCGTTATGACAAATAGTAACATTATATGCATTGTTATTACGCATTAAAATATGAAATTCAAAATTTTGACCAATTCCAACCCAATTTAAACTGAAAAAGGGAAAAACAGGCTTTATGTAATGGGATTGTTAGATAAATGTATTATCACGACGAAATGCATGTCCTGTATCAGATTCTCGGTCGTGTTTACAATCGGATCACAACTCGCCCTGACAGGCTTGTTGTGATCTGATTGTAAACACGACCGAGAATCTGATACAAATTACAGGACATGCATATGGTCATGATAATGTATATATATACGTTATTGTGATGAATTGAGAGTAACATGATCTGAGGTTTGTGGTTTGGAGTGTATATCTTCAATCACGATGCTTCATATCTTGGTTGAGCATAAGTTCCAAGCTGCAAGCCTCAGTCCATGTTACCATCCATCACAATAACTTATAGTGTTGTGACGTGGAAACTGGGCAAATAGTAATCAGTTGTGATCTGATCGAAATTAGGCTGATAAAAAAAATTTCTTGTTTCTCAGGCAATTGTTCCTCAATGTTTTGATGAGGGAGGAAGGGAGGCTTTTTATGTGTACCCATACTATGTATGGTACACATAATGCCGGCATCCGGGGTGACCATCCGTCGTTCGTCCATCCTTTGTCTGTCCGTCCGTCTGTCCGTCCATCCATCCGTCTGTCCGTCCGGCATCCATATCCATTTCTTTGGCATTCGATAACTTGAAAAATATTGCTTGGATTGTCAAGTTACTTTATATTTGTGTTCAGGTTACTGATGTGCCGAGCTGTATAGTTTTTGGTGTAAATCGGATAATTTGATCCTGAGATATTAACCCTTTATCCTTCAAATTGAAAATTCCTCCAATCCCTATGGCATTTGATAACTTGAAAAATATTGCTTGGATTGTCTAGTTACTTTATATTTGTGTTCAGGTTACTGATTTGCCGAGCTGTATAGTTTTTGGTGTAAATCTGATAATTTGATCCTGAGATATTAACCCTTTGTCCATCAAATTGAAAATTCCTCCAATCCCTTTGGCATTCGATAACTTGAAAAATATTGCTTGGATTGTCAAGTTACTTTATATTTGTGTTCAGGTTACTGATGTGCCGAGCTGTATAGTTTTTGGTGTAAATCTGATAATTTAATCCTGAGATATTAACCCTTTATCCTTCAAATTGAAAATTCCTCCAATCCCTTTGGCATTCGATAACTTGAACAATATTGCTTGGATTGTCAAGTTACTTTATATTTGTGTTCAGGTTACTGATGTGCCGAGCTGTATAGTTTTTGGTGTAAATCAGATAATTTGATCCTGAGATATTAACCCTTTATCCTTCAAATTGAAAATTCCTCCAATCCCTTTGGCATTCGATAACTTGAAAAATATTGCTTGGATTGTCTAGTTACTTTATATTTGTGTTCAGGTTACTGATGTGCCGAGCTGTATAGTTTTTGGTGTAAATCTGATGATTTGATCCCAAGATATTAACCCTTTATCCTTCAAATTGAAAATTCCTCCAATCCCTTTGGCATTTGATAACTTGAAAAATTTTGCTTGGATTGTCAAGTTACTTTATAATTGTGTTCAGGTTACTGATGTGCTGAGCTGTATAGTTTTTGGTGTTAATCTGACAATTTGATCCGGAGACATTAACCCTTTATCCTTCAAATGAAAATTCCTCCAATCCCTTTGGCATGAGATAACTCAAAAAATATCAATCCGATTGTCATGTTACTTTATATATTTATTCAGGTTACTGATGTGCTGTGCTGTATAGTTTTTTTATGTAAATCTGATAATTTGATCTGGAGATATTAACCCTTTATCCATCAAATTAGCCACTTCTCCAATCCATTTCTATATGTACCCATACCTTGTATGGTGTACATAATGTCGGCATCAGTGGTGGCCCTCCGTCATACAGCTTTCTACTAGTTGCGCATATGGGTACACATCTGACGATTTCATCGGCCTATTTTTTGGGTTGTTCACAAAACAGTTCTGAAAATAGATGGAATCAGAAATGGAGCTACTTACAGTACGTGGAGAGTGGATTGTAACTAAATCACCTGCGGAGTGGAGTTATCACCCAATCTATAACTTTGAAATTTTGTGCATATCGATAAAAAACGCAAGCAATGTTTCAGTCAATGGACCTCTGGGTTTAACCCGGAGGTCCATTGGCTGAAACTTTGTTGCTGCTGGTTATGCTTTGCAACAAATTTGCAATTATTGCACGGGTGGAATCTCCACTCTGTGGGTGATTTAGTGATTATACACTCCACGTACTGTAACTATTATGTGGCGAACCAATGTTTTCAGCAGTGAATATTTCCCATAATGTAGTTGCATATTTAACCAACTTATATCTCTGTGAGCTCTGTCAGACCAGGTATAGTTGGTTAAATATTTGTCCTACAAGTGCAAAATAGTGTCATGGAAGAGATTTCCAAGTTTAAAAAATATGGTGATGAGCAGGCATGTCAACCAGTACCAGTACCAGTACTTAAGGTTCCCTCATTCTCCAACCAGTACTGGTACTAAAGCTTTTCTCCCACCGGTACCGGGACAAAATTATTTTATGGGCAATTCCTAATTGAATGAAGGTAACAGACTGATAATCGTGTATGGCACACTTGCACAACATACTTTCAACTTTTTCACTCTTTTTTATATTTATTCAAGTTTAATCCTTATTACATGCCCATGCAGTCTCTCTTATGCAATACGGCTGTGCAATACGGAATTCCGTATTGCACACCAACCTGTTCCAACTGGGACTTTTTTTATGCAATGCGACTGCATAAAGTGCATGGTGTTTACCACCGTTGATAGAAAAGAAAATTAGGTCAGTAGGTGCTTGGGTCATGTAATAAATACAAAACCACATGTATGTTTCAATGAGTCATTTTGTATTCAATGAGTCAGATGTGCGTAGGAAGAAAATGTCTCGACCTTCGGTCGAGATGTTTTCTTCTTACGCACATCTGACTCATTGAATACAAAACGACTCATTGAAACATACATGTAGTTTTGTTTATTTATCGCCCTAGTTACAATTTCGATTAGTTTCTTGTCTTTCAGGTACATGCACAACACCATAGTCAGACATACAGGCTTTTAGTAGTATTCCTGATGGAAGTTACAATACCTTGGCAGTGGGGGAGCATGGTGGCTCAGTGGTAGACTGTTGGACTTCTACGCTAGAGGTCCCGAGTTCTATCCCCATCCGGGACGACCCCAGGGACCGACCTGGGCATGTGCCAGTGCGTATTTGATTCTGAAACATCAGGACCTGGCTCTTAAATCTCAGAAATAGGCTTCTCAGTTGGCGCGTAACTTCTCAGATCATATTTTGATATTCTTTCGATGGATAATCGAGAGAGACACTCTTACATGTATTATATATATGATTATCATTTATCATTGTTGTAGAGTGCTTAAGTTAATACTTCAAGTCTTAATTACCAAGCATTAATCTTCACTGTGGTTTCTGATCAAGTCTTGGCTGCCTAAATAGGCAGCCAAGACTTGATCAGAAACCACAGTGAATATTAATGTTTGCTATAGTGTACTAAATGAAAATGATGAGAGCTATTACATACTTGCTGTGTGTGTTACAAACAGCAGTGTGACTCCGTAAATTGAAATCTGGCGCATGAATTGAAAAAATAGGCTCCGAGGCTAGAGCGTATTTTAAATAGTCCTGATCAGTCCCTGCGACCCGCGTTATGTCCTTGGGCAAGGCACTTTATCCCGGTTGCCTACATGGGGCACGATGACGCCAAGGCTAAGGCGTATGCCATGTACTAAGGCATACTGCACGTTGATGGTGTACATGTCTTCAACCGCTGTAACCCTGCTTGAGTGGAGCTTGAACAGAGTTAGAATGTTGAGGAGCTGATAGTTTCTCGTCGTTGCTTCTCTCCGGTGTAACAGATTTTTTTACCCCCCGCCAAAGTTCCCCCCGGGGAAAAAAAATAGTTTTTTTTACCCCCCATCCTGATTTTTTTGCCACCACCTGAATTTGTTTTCTTGTCAATTTTGTTTGTCATATTATTTGCTAATATGGCAAGAAAACCTTTCGTTGACAAAAAAAAAAAATTTCAAATTTTTTACTTTTTTTACATTTTGCTTATATGGCGTAAAACCCTCTACTTGATGATATTTTGTTTTCTCATTCTGATGTTGAATGGCCAACATCAGGTGGGGGCAATTTTTCCATGTCATATCATTGTTAATAGGGTAAGAAAATTCCCTCTTTAACCCAAATTTTCCAATTAATTTGACAATGGTCAACGTCAGGTTGGGGGGCGAATTTTTCCCTGGCTACGACAAGTTTGACAAAGTAACAACAAAGTGACCCTAAAAAACTACGTACTAAATTTAATTTATGTTTGATTAATCTTGTCTTGTCAACAGGGTTTCAGGAATTCAAGATATTTCTGAGCAGTCATAACTATGCTTGAGGAGCAGGGTTCTTGGCGACAAGGATTTCCCTGAGGAACAGACTATTTTGTATATGACAGGGCAGGGTGGAAAAATAATTAGTTCCCCCCCCCCGGGGGGGGGGGGGGGGGGGACCTAGAAATATTTATTAAAGTCTTATACTCACCAAAGACACTAAATATGGGCAATATATAACAGGCCTGTTGCCAAATGCCAAAAAGTTTTGATAATGCAGTAATCCTTCTGATGACATGGAATCTTCATGATCTTTTGTTTTTCTCGCCATATTAGCAAATAGTATGACATAAAAAATAAAAAAAAAAAATAATTAAGACGGGGGTGCAAAAAAATCAGGGTGGGGGTAAAAAAAACTAATTCCCCCCCCCCCCCCCCCCGGGGGTGAAAATACTGTAAAATCTAGTTTTTTTCCCGGGGAGGGGGGGGGGGGAGTTCTTAAGAGAGGGGCGTGGGGAGGGGGCAAAAAAAACTGGGACACCGGCTTCCTCCACCCGTAAAACTGTCACGGTCATGATTAGCCATTGTTCATAAGTATGTGACCTTAAACCCCAATAAATAAATAAATAATAAATACCTTGTCAGTGGTTTCTAGTACAGGATGTATAGGCAGACAAAACTTCACTTGACATCACTATACTAAGTCAAAGTATAACCTTATTATGAGGGAGCAAAAAATACAGAAAATTATCCAGGTCTTTAACCCTTTACACAACGAATGGCCCGCATCCGTCCGCGTAATGTGCAGATTCACCAGCTGAAAAAATATTCCAATGAGGGCTCACATGATATGGTTTTGTTGAAATTTTTCGAAAAAAATTAAAAAACGATATTTAAATTAATAAATTTTGATATCTTCTCCGTTGGGTAAAGGGTTAAGGCCTCTTTTGGAATCTGTGTTTTCCTTGCGAGAGTCGATGATTGTTTTGATGTGTTTGTCTAGCTTGATGTCTTTTAACCCTTTACCTAACATGGCGGTCAAAAAACGGCCAGAAAATTAACCAGAATAAGCTTACCACAGCCTAAAATTTCTCAGTAGTTTCTCAGATATGGATATCATTAGATTCAGCTCATCGATCTCATTCTAATAATATCCATAGTTGTATGGTTTTATTGAAAAATTGTGAAATTTGTTTTTGAAAAATGTGAGATTTAATTTATTTTTTAAAAATACTGTGGTAGGTTAAAGGGTTAATTGTGCCTAAAGCTAAATGTTTGGAATTTCAGGTGTCAGTACTAATACTAATACCAGGACATTATAACCCTTTCCAGATGGACTAGTCAAATTTGGCCTGTGAAACACAGGACATTGTTTAGGCATGCTGATATATTTATCTTTCTTTGTAGTCTAAGGGAGCTAACTCAGTTCAGTACACAAGAAAGGTTATGCAGGACCAATTTGTTACTTGTTATTGCTTGTGTAGCACTGTTTATTTGGACAATATATGACATAGGTTCTCCCTCCCCATGGGAACCCCGTGAAGTGGACAAGTGTTTGTTTTCTGTGGTGAACAAAGTCTGTTTTACTGGTAAAACACAACTCAAAACCCAGGCCTGGGTGGAAGTCCTCAAGTGGGCAATGTTGTTATAAATGATTTGCTAAACAGTTTTAACTGGGGGCACGGTGGCATTGCTGTAACCGATTCTCATCAGATCACCGAAGTTAAGCAATGTCGAGCCCGGTTAGTCGTTGGATGGGTGAGCGTCTGAGTGATCGGTTCGGACTCCCGCATTGTGCCCTTGAGCAAGGTACTTAACCCTGATTGTCCACATGGGGGTACGATGATGCTGTGTACTAAGGCGTTTTGCACGTCGATGGTGAGCATGTCTTCCAACCAGTCTAACGTGGCCTGTGCTGCAGTGCGGAGTTACGATGTTGGGGAGCTGACTTCCTCCACCTGTAAAACTGTCACCGACACGATATGACCTTGGCTGTTAAAGTGTTGTTAAACCTTAATAAATAAATAAATAAGAAACAGTTTAACTTCACTTCATACCTATGCTTCAGTCATGATACAGCCAAAGATGCTGAAAGAAGGGCCCTGCAAATCACACATTTTCGATTTGAATCAAATTGTATCTGTTATTCAAATTCAAATTGAACCTTGAATCGAATGAGGGGCATCTTAAAGATGACTAATGAGGGTTGGGGGTGCTATAAACGTGATTTGTTCCAACTGTGATGGTTCAAGTCCTGACTGATAAAAAAATCCAATTTCATCAAGGCATGTCTTCGTTGAAGGCATTCCTTGATGATGAAGTTGGAATATCACCCTGTCAGGAATAGAGTTCACCATCGACATTACTTCTAAACTTTTAACCCTTTACCCAACGAATCGCCCGCATCCGCCCGCGTAATATGCAAATTCAGCAGTTGAAAAAAATATTATTTTTCAAAAAATTTCAACAAAACCATATCATGTGACCCCTCGTTGGAACGAGCTCGTTGATATGGTTTTGTTGAAATTTTTTGAAAAATTGGAAAAAATGATATTTAAAATAATAAATCTTGATATCGTCTGCGTTGGGTAAAGGGTTAATTTGTATTTAACTGTGGTAGGAAATAGTGATATTGGAATTAGCATGGTTGGTAGCAAGAGTTCAGATGTTATTTATGTTAACGTAACACAAGTTACACTCAGTCTGTTATTTCAACATTATTTATATACAATTTCTATTTGAACTGTACATTTTATGAGACGACAAAATTACTGATACCAAGCTATATTCATGTGAAGAAGATTCAAGAGGAAACAAATCGAGCAGCCAATTTTTGAATCGGAACCAAATACATGGATCAACTTCAGATTCGAAATCAAATTGAATCCCAAAGCTTCGAATGGCCCTAGCTGAAAGTGACCTTAACCCTTTCAACACCTGTGGTATCTTCCATTTCAGTTAAATGACAGAAATTGGAAGAGTCCATATCCATTATTTTGGGGTAGATCAATTAATATTTTCAACGTGCAGCCTTCAGACTGCACGCTGAAAATATTAATTGTTCTGCCACACATGTTCACTTTGTACTATTCACTAACTTTGTACTATCACTACTTAATCCATTACCCATTGCAGATGATTATCATTTTTAAAAAATTTTCAAACAATTTCATGATATGGTTTTGTTGAGTTTTTTCGAAAAAATAATATTTTTTCAGCTGCTGAATTTTCATATTACGCGGGCGGATTCGGGCGATTCGTTGGGTAAAGGGTTAATGAAATTATGATGTATCATGTTCCTGGACTGGAAAAGCGTCCTCTCGTGTTGAAAGAGTTATTTATTTATTTATTGGTGTTTACGGTCACATACTTATGCACAATGGCTAATCGTGACTGTGACAGTTTTACGGGTGGAGGAAGCTGGAGTACCCGGAGAGAACCACCGAGCAACGACGAGCAGCTATCAGCTCTCCAACATCGTAACTCGGAACTCTGCACCACAGCACAGGCAGGGTTAGAGTGGTTGAAGACATGCGCACCATCGACGTGCAGTACGCCTCAGTACACAGCGTCATTGGCCCCCATGTAGGCAATCGGGGTGAAGTGTCTTGCCCAAGGACAAAACGCGGTTGCCGCAGGTGGGATTCGAACCGAGGACCTCTCGGCTTGCAGCCTGCACCTCTACCAACTGAGCCACCGCGCCCCCGTTGAAAGAGTTAAACACTGGTAAATAAATGAATATCATATAGGTGTGAAGTTAAAGCAAAGAAACACAAATTAATGGCTCTTGATGAAGCAATAGGTGCAATTTGGGGTTCCATTTGGGAATTTGATTGCGTTTTAAAAGCAGGTACATAGCCCGCAATTTATATGTTATATGAAGTTGAATTAGTTTCCACTCAACACCGCTCCCCCACCCCACCCCCTCCCATCCCCACCAATTCTGGCCAAAATTGCCTATAGTTGGAAATTCGGAGGGCAAGTCATGAGTAGCTGGAAATTCCATCTATCTGGATTTTGGAGCTTCTATGGTGATGCTGATGTATCCTTTACTTCCCAAAATTCCAACTCGGTTTCAAATTGGCAAAAATTCCACCTATTACTATTTACAACTACTGTGTATGCAATATCGAGTTTCATAAGTATACATGATGTCAGTTGTTACGAGATTTCTATGGTACGTTTACTTATAATAAAAAAATCCTTCAAATGCCTTTCAAGAAAATCACATCATGTAAAATCGTTATCCTGAGTTAATTCCATTCACCTTTACAAAATGATGAAAGATCGAAAATTGATCATTCCTGCAGATCTGATTTAATGTTAGGACAGTGTGAATTGCTCAAAGTTCTCAGCTTGAGCATTTGTTTAGCACATATGTATACAATTCCCAGAATAATACCAAATAATAATAACTTGATAATTCTTTCATAAATGTGTTGGCATTTCAGTTACTAGAATCAATGTTATGTCCCCTTTCATGGCTTCATTTTCAAAAATTTTCTGGGTAGTGAATTTCCAACTAGGGGAGGGACCTCACCCTAGTTGGAAATTCACTACCCTACCCCCCCCCCCCCCCCCCAATTTTAAACCTCGAGCCATGCCCCTGCTTATAATGCCACTTATTATAAGGCTTCAGAATACATCTAGCTGTCTATGGGTTACATCTTCCTGACATAATTATCAGGTTTGTACCAAAAATATGTAGAAGTGGGAGTTTTTGTACAACTATTGCGTCAACTATCACATGACTAACAGAAGGGCTTATATTTTGACAAGAATCTGAGAATCAATTCACGCAAAGATTTGCGCAACAAAACCAACGAGAATCCATGTAGATTCTCGCTGCACCTCAGCTAGGATTCACGTGTAAAGAATTGAGTCAGTTTAACCTTATACCTAACATAGCGACAGCAAATTTAACCAATACAAGGCTAACGTGACCTGAAATATCCAACACATTGTCAATAAAATTGTACAAATATGGTTGTCATTGGAACTGGCCATTTCCATTGACATCCATATTTCTAATGTTTTATTGGCAAATATTGTTTATTTTTCAAAAAATTATCAAATTCGGTTTATGTTTTAAAAATTAAAAAGCTGTGTTGGGTAAAGGGTTATCAGTATACAACAGGGGTTCAATCATCGTGGCCTCATGGGATCCTGGGACACTCATAGGTAAGGATTCTTGCAATCATTGTTTGCGAGAGTCCAAATGAATTCTCCCAAATTTAGTTGAAATATAAGCCCTGAAGAGACATAAAATTGTCAACAAGCATTTTTCTTGTCATATGGTCTATAGAGAATGCATTGGGAAAATGTTAGCTTTGTGTACATCTTCTATGGTTAATTTTATGAGAAGGCAGGGTTCCAATGGGGGCCTTCGATTTAACCCTCTGAACTCTGCTGTCTAAATATTTAAATTTCAATATGCAATTATTTCCCATAATGCAGCCTGGGGGGCCACTAAAAATTTGCAAGATGTGACGTTCTATTTTTTATTCGGCTCCTTTTTACACCCACCCACCCACTACATGCAAATTTTCTACTACCGTTCTCAGACACCCACCCCCCCCCCCCCCACCACTCTCCCATTAAAATCCAAAATAAACTTACCCCAATTGCCCACGTGGGGGCACGATGACGCTGTGTGCTGAGACGTACTGCACGCCAAGGTGCACATGTCTTCAGCCAATCTAACCCTGTCTGTGCTGTGTAATACGCAGTACCGCTGTGCAGTGTGTAGTACAGTCGTGGGTTATGATGTTGAAGAGCTGACAGCTGCTCGTCGTTGCTCGGTGGTTCTCTCCGGGTACTCTGGCTTCCTCCACCCGTAAACCTGTCACCGACACGATATGACCCTGGTTGTTAAAGTGTCATTAAACACCAATAAATAAATAAATCAATTAATAAATAAATAACTTGGGTTGAATTTAGTGCATCAGAGAGAATTTTCCCAAAATATTGTCTGCACATTTTCTACATTTCGAACAAGACACCCACCCCCTACTAACGTGTGACATTTTCCCAAATTAAGCCCAATATTCTCACATATAAAGCCTCCTGATGTTGTATTTATGTTAAGAGTTTGATGTACAACATCATCTTTAAGGTTTGAAACACAAATGAAGGTATATATTAGCTGATATATTGATATATTTTTAAAAAATTCAAAAAATTGCACAAGTTGGAAATGCACATTTTTGGCGCACTCAAGAGACCCACCCACCCCCACGTCACGTCTTACAAATTTTTGGTGGCCCCCCTCCCCCCTGTAATGCAGCTAGGATTTTAAACAGTTCAATCTTGTTGAGCTCTGTCAAACAAAATTGAACAGGTTAAATTCCCAGTTGCATTCTGGGAAAAATTTGCAGACTGAAATTTAGAGATTTCCGCATCAGTGTGCAGGAGATTAACCCTTTACCTAACGAATCACCCGCATCCACCTGCGTAATATGTAAATTGGGCAGTTGAAAAAATTAAATTTTTCAACAAAATCATATCATGTGACCCCTCATTGGAACGAGCTCATTGAGCTCGTTCCAATGAGGGGTCACATGATATGGTTTTGTTGAAATTTTTTGAAAAATTAAAAAAAATGATATTTAAAATAATAAATTTTGATATCATCTGCGTTGGTTAAAGGGTTAAGGAATGACCTTGATTTGACTAAGGGAAATTCAAGGCCTTGAAATCGTGAAAATGGGTCGGAAGGCAGGCCTCGATTTGTTCACAGAAAATTGCTTAGCAACTTTTTTTTGTAGCTCAGGAGGGATCTGGTCGTGAAGCTCCGGGATGCTTTAACTCTTTGCATCCTGCTGGTGGATATTCCTGCCCAGCACAGGATTTCTCCTGTCACCGGAATAAGTATAAACTGGGAGCATTTAATCGTATTTGTCCCATGTGAATTGAATGGATTTTCTCACCAATGATTTCTTGTGTTACATATATAGATTCATTTTTAACTCAACTTGACAACGTCAAGTATGAGCGATTGGAATGGGTTGCAATCGGTTGTATGTCCTTACATCTGTACATATGCCCCCTCTGTCCGTCCACAATTCCTTTAGCACACCCTACAGCTATCACCCGATCATTTCCAAAAGTTAAAAAGTGGCTTTGGGGAAATGTCAAGATGAAAGCTATCCAATTTCTCCAAATCTCGTTGAAAAGCATGGCTGCTAGTGTCCATCTTAGATTTGGCATATAAATATTCAGCAACTCCATTGGCACACCCTGCAGGCCGCATCTCTCACCCGATCAGTTTCAAATTTGATCTATAGCTTTGGTGTGATGTTTACAGTTAAAACTAGAAGTCCTGTCACGAATAGTGCGCTTATTTAGGCTTAATTGCGCGTTGGAATTGCATGCAATTGCCATATCGAATGACATCCAAAGCACGGCAGGTTCTCCTGGTTACTCATAGCAAACACATGCAATATTTCTGCCAATGGACCTCCGGGTCACCCGGAGGTCCATTAGCTGAAACATTGCTTGTGCACAGGCCATATGTACAGAATTTGATAGCTTTACTATGGCCATAACGCGTACATTAATGTGCAGATCAACATGCTATTTGTGTGCATTTCATGACAGGACTTCTAGTTTTAACTGTAGATGGGAGCTATCAATTTTTTCTAAATTTTTTTTAAAAACAGCAGCCATCTTGGATTTGGCACATAAATTGTCAACAATTCCATTGGCACACCCTCCAGGCCACATCTCTCACTCGATCTATTTCATATTTCATACGTGGCCTTGGGGCAATGCCTAGATGGGAGCTATTGAATTTTTCCGAATTTCCTTGAAATCATGGCCGCCAGCAGCCGTTTTAGATTTGGGATATAAATTGTCAATGCCATTGACATGCCCTGCTGGCCACATCTCTCGCCCGATTTTTTTCAAATTCCACATGTAGTTTTGGTGTGATGCCTGCATGGGAGTGATCAAATTTTTCTGAATTTCATTCAAAAACATGCCTGCCATCGGCCATCTTGTATTTGTCATATAAATTGTCAACAATTCCATTACTGGTAGTATACCCTACAGGTTGCATCCCTCACCTGATCTTTTTCAGATTTCACAGCTTTGGTGTGATGTCTTATCTGTAGAAACTTGATTAAATGACTTGGCTTTGCTGGAGCTTTCTATTTAGTTCAGTCCCATTTTGGACAAGTTGAGCTGCAGTGTCATTGACACTTTCATTCAACAAATCTTGTCATGGCTGCTTTTCATTTTTGGAATTCAATTTAACATCCAAAACCGATCAGCCCTATTCACAAAAATGACCATTGAATTTTCATTATTTTTTAAATTTCGTGTCTCAAAAACAAGCTTCTGACACCTCATTGGAACGAGCTCTTGAGCTTGTTCCAGTGAGAGGTCATAAGCTATGTTTTTGATGCGAAAAATGAAAAAAATTGATCCTTCAGTTATTTTATTTGAAAGTGTTGTCTGTTAGTTGTGTTAGGTAAAGTGTTACAAAAGTTTCCACAATTCAGTAAAAGTATTTCCATTAATCCCTTGAATCCTGCACCCTTTGTAACACGTAACCAACTAACCCTATGTATTTTTACTGCCTTACTCGGTGTATATTTTTATGCAGTGGGTGATGTGGCAGTCTATCAAATTATCCTGTGTAATGCCTATGGTAAGTCAGTGTTTGTTAGGTTATCGATACTAACTGATTGGGGACGCAGTGGCGTTGCGGTAACCAGTTCTCGTCAGATCACCAAAGTTAAGCAATGTCAAGCCCGGTTAGTCATTGGATGGGTGACCGTCTGATTGATCGATTCGGACTCCCGCATTTTGTCCTTGGGCAAGGCACTTAACCCCCGTTGTCCACATGGGTGGCACGATGACGCTGTGTACTAAGGTGTGCTGTACATCGATGGTGCACATATTTTCAACCAATCTAACCCTGCCTGTGCTGCAATGTAGAGTTACTATGTTGGGAAGCTGGCAGCTGCTCGGTGGTTCTCTCTGGGTACTCCGGCTTCTGGATTCCTCCACCCTTAAAACTGTCACCGACATGATATGACCCTGGCTGTTAATGTGTCGTTAAACCCTAATATAAAAAAAACTAACTGATTCTCTGAAATGCACAGGGTTAGTCATGCTTTTCTTTCCTGCTATAAATAAGATCATTCCTGTTATGCAACCAACCCTGTGCACTGCACAGCTTTAGAGAGTGTACTTCGAATCCCACCTGCGGTAACCGCATTGTGTCCTTGGGCAAGACACTTCATCTCCATTGCCCGAGTGGGGGCACGATGACGCCGTGTACTAAGGCGGCGTACTGCACGTCGATGGTACGCATGTCTTCAACCAATCTAACCCTGCCTGTGCTGCAGTGCGGAGTTACGATGTTGGGGAGCTGGCAGCTGCTCATTGTTGCTCGGGGGTTCTCTCTGGGTACTCTGGCTTCCTCCACCCGTAAAACTGTCACGGTCATGATTAGCCATTGTGCATAAATATGTGACCTTAAACATCGATAAATAAATAAATAAATAGTGAGTGTACATTTTCATGAAGTGTGTGATGTGGCTGTTACCAAATTTTTATAACAGTAAGTGTGATTAACCCTGTGTATTGAACAGTATGAGTCACATTCTAGTTGTAAAAAGATTTCAGTATTAACTGAGTAACTGAGCCTGTGTACTGTTAGCCTTACTTTAAATCTCATCTCTATCCACTCTTTACTGCACCTAATGACCGAAACCAGACAGTACAGTAGAGCCCACTTAATTGGATATCGCTTAACTGAATAACCCTGTTAATTGAATATAATTTCCCAACCCAAAACCATTTACCATACCTCCAGTACAAATTTGACCTGTTAATTGAATACAGATTATAGGGTAAAACTCCTGTTAATTGAATAAAAAATTGTGTAATCTGTTGACAAATTACTCTGACTCTCCCCAGTTTTCCTTTGTTTACAGACCCTTTTGGCCTCGGTACATCCAATAGAAGCATTTAATCTATTATCTCTTGTTTGACAGAGCTCATGGAGCTCTGTCAAACAAGATATCATTGATTAAATGCTAAATTTATTTTCTAGAATACAGGAAAGTGACACAATCCCTGTTAATTGAATACTCCTTTTAATTGAATAATTGTCATTGGCAAATTGGCTATTCAAATATCAGGGTTCTACTGTACTATTCTTAAGAAGCATTTAAACTCAGCTTTTTACCCATCATTGGAGTGAATTGTGGAAAGTTTTTGTAGTGAATTCCAAAAATTGAAACACATTTTATTTTTAATTAATAGCTTGTTAAACAAGGAGACAGAATGTTCCCACACTATCATTTGCAGATCATGACAGGAGCTGGACTCTGAGCCAGCTTTAACTGTGAGACTCTCATCTGCCATAGGTAACCTGGATCGCAGGTAAAGTCTAACAGCGACTAGCTATGCTCCCTCCCTACTTGATTAATGGGAACAATAATCAAAATACCCTGGGTTAAGGCCTAAAAAAGTAAATAATCAGTGTCTCAGGCCTTCCTGCACTGTCCTTTTGGCTGTTGTATGCTCTACTAATGCAAACTTAAAAAAATAAAAATTAAATCGTTTTATATGTCTGATATTTTACCCAAGTTAATAAAATTCATAAATTTGTCCATTGAGTGCAACAAGGCTTTAGCATTGCAAAGCCTTCTTGCACTCGAGGTAATAAAATACACCACCTCCCATACCATTCTGTAGATTATGAGGCCTAAAACATAAAAAAACAAGAACATGAACTTTGAAGACAAAAAAATTGTTACAAAAATTAAAATAAAAAACTGCCTGCCCACATGCAATGTTACAAAAAGTGGCCTGAGAAACAGAAGATCTACTTTGTGGGGGCCTAACCAAGATTTATGAAGGCATGCCTTGATGATGTAGTTGGAATATTTTTTCAGTCATTACAGTTGGGACAATTTAAGGTGTCCTGCCTCAACCTCCAGTTGGTCATCTTTGTGACACTCTGAATGGAATTGCCTTAGTTATCCCTTAACTGGTAGAGTGCTAAGTTATTTTTGGTCATCAAAATTTGTTCACGTGTCTATGCCTTATTACAATTTATGGGAGAGTGCCAAGAGGCACTCTCCCATAAATTCTAAAAAGCCAAACTCACATAGATTAAGTAATTTCACTTCTAAGATAATAAGAAGCACATCCACAGAATATGACAGCTTTAGGCTGGGGTGCCTGCTCTTCATATTAAAGCCCTGATAGTGGCTTCTAGCACTCTACCAGTTAAGGGCCTATTTCCAACTTTGATAACTTTATAATGCAAAGGAACAGGTGCCCCAACATGCATTGTTTGGGTAAACTCAAAACTTGTTTTCTGAGTACCTTGTCAGTTGTTTCTTGGCAAGTCTTGGCTGCCTCTGTAAGCAGCCAAGACTTGACTAGAAACAACTGCAAAGCCACTGGAGGTAGAATTTCAAAGTACAGTGAAAATGTATAAAAAATTTCATGGCCTAAAGGGTTATAAAATATTGTATACAGCGAAGTAGGTGAGTCTAAGTTGCCTTTATAGGGAGGAATTGTGTCCTTGGGCAAGGCACTTAACCCCGATTGTCCACATGAGGGCACGATGACGCCCTGTACTAAGGCGTACTGCATGTCGACAGTGTGCATGTCTTCAACCAATCTAACCCTGTCTGTGCGAAATTGCGATGTTGGGGAGCTGGCAGCTGCTCGGTGGTCCTCTCCGGGTACTCTGGCTTCCTCCACCTGTAAAACAGTCACGGTCATGATCAGCCATTGTGCATAAGTATGTGACCTTAAACACCGATAAATAAATATAAATATAGGGAGGAATCAGTTATAATTGAATCCTACATCCATATAGCATTGTAGTAAAGGTTTAGCAAATAATTTTTGTAACATTGTGTTAAGATGATGAGTTTCTTTTAATTGTAGAACCCAGTATCTGAAGTGCCAGGAAAAATAAAGAGAAGCTCATGATTGCAAGACAAGATGAGTGCATTGAACTCATGCAGCAGATAGAGATGGAAGTCATTTTGTTAACAGCACATTTTAATCATTTTATTCATTTAACTTTTCATGATTCTTGACAGTTTTTCTACCTATCTCTGTTCACGGTACAATGGAGCCCACTTAATTGAATATTTCTAAATTGAATAACCCTGTTAATTGAAAATTATATCCAAACACAAAACCAGGGACCAGCCTAGGGGGGAATTTTAGGGAGACTTCAAGTCTCCCTCCAGAAAAAATAGGGAGACTGCAGAGTCATGTAGGGAGACTTCATAGGCAAGTGGTGAAAATTAAGAATATTCATGTACCACCCCCGCCGCCCCTTCATATTTTCAATTTATGGTCCTCCATTAACGTACAAATAATCCAGGTCCAGTTGTCTATGATGCATCTGTGCCAGGTTAAAAAATCACAATGTAATTATTGACTGAAAATCCCCCACTGCCACCTTCTCCTTCATGACCCCTCACCTCTTATTCGTGCCAATCCCCCATCACCCTCCTGTGGTTGCCTTTCAACAAAGTCTACTAAGCTAATAATTTCCTAAGTCTGAAAGTGTGAACAGGACCAGATGTAAGAAGGTTGCTTGGGAGGTACCTTGTTAGTTAATAAACAAAATACATTCTGGGGTCGAGTATTTTGTAAAAGAAATGTCATTCCGCATCATTTTTATGGCATTCCGGTGTCATTCCGCGTCATTTCATGTCATTCCGATGTTTAGGAGGACCCTTTTTCAAGATCGTCCACATGCACCCTTGTGTCCTGTACAAAGCTTTTCTTGACATCACTAAAGCTTTTTTTCATGTGTTTCAATTCCATTCGTGTTTTTCTGGGAATAGACAGCCCAACAGTTAACAGTCGTCAGCAAATCGAAATGAAAGTACTGTGTTATAAAATACGTCCGTTGTGTATACATTTTCGGCATCCTAAGCGACGTAACCTACTTTCAAACTGGGATGTTTTGTTGAGTCGCGTAAGTCACCTATTTTCGTTTCGACACTTGAAGCTCCGACTGGAACGCAACAAAATAGAAATAAAAAAATCCGCCAAAAGCGACAATGGACAATTGCTTGTCGTGTGATTTCAAATAAATGAACGTTTATTTGATGAATTAAAATGCCCATTTATCACACTCGAGCACATTCGATATTTTTATACTGTACCAATGACCCAGACATAGCTGGTGCTAACTCTTAAAATATAGGGCCAAACACAAATTTTGCCCCCCAATCCCCAAAATTTGCATCTAAAACTAAAGAAAACATGTCCTGAGAGGCCCTCCACACTTCGCCCCTACTGCGCATGCGCAGTGTCAAGGACGTTCCGAAATTGGCGCCATTTATCATTCTAAGTTTGGCCCTTCATCAGTTAACATCTGACTGATCTTTGTGCTTTTAAATCTCAGTTTAAATGATGCCAGACACATAAATATTAGTGAAATGGTGATTCTTAGGAGGATAGAAAAGGAGGAGAGGAAAAGAATGTGTGACAGAATATTATCAGGGCTGTAACTTAAAATTTTTTAATGAAATTATGTTAAGTTACCTATTTTCAAGGCAGCAGCCATTTTGTTGTCATTCTGATTATTTAGTTACACTGTTTTTACAAGTGTTTTTCCTCTCTCCCTGTCCTTTAAGTTCCCCCTTGCTATTCTCCCATGCTTTTGGCATAATTTCTGTAATTATTATTACTAAAATTTCTTGGGAGTTTAGCTGAATAACAGAATGAATTCTGTTCTTTCCCCATGTTTACGTCTTCACCTACGGGTGGTTAGGCGTTGTGTTCTGCATCTACCATCTGATGTTCTGCAGTTTCTTCCCTGGAAGTCTCTGTTTTGCATCAGATGGTGTATTTTTGGTAACTGATTTCGGGCCTGGGTGCCTGGAGTCTTATTTTAGTGTTTTTACACTCATTGTTTACATTTACAACAGCCCTCTGTGTGAGGGGGGGATTTCTAAATAATAATATCTTTATGTTATTTCAATCATAACTAGATACATTATTATTGTTCGTAAGTGTTGAATAAATTGTTTAAAATATTTTTAAAATTTTTGTCCACACTTAGGCTTGGGATCCATTGGGGCTCAACGTTACTTTTCAGAAACTTGGGCTGTTCTGAAAAAATATTTTTTCAAAATATTTTGATTTCAATTATTTTTTCTATATTAATGGATCATATTATTATTATGTATTTTGATTGCCAGGGGTTAGTGCGAGTACCAGGACTTGTTTTCTTTTCACATTGAAAGGATATTGATCTATTGTTTTAAGAGGAAGTCTTCCTCTGACCTTATTATCATTCTATATGTGGTCAGTGTACTCGCATTAACTCCGGTTCTGTATCGTATGATTTCGATGACAATATGGGAAGCGTATGTCACGGTATGTTGTTGGGGATTTGGACACTCCGGTCCTTTCCCCGCAGGGTCACTCTACTTTATCAATTTCTATTTCAGACGATCAAGATTAGGGTGATGTATCTGTGATGTCTTCCAACAGTGTGCCTCCGTCGTCACAATTAATGAAGGGCTAGCGGAAAAGTGCTCATGTAATACGCCAATTGCCTAAGAGGACCCTAGTAGGTTCGACGGCCTTTGACGTCCGCTAGCTCGCCCGGTGTAGCGTCCATTCACCGAATGGTTCGGCAGCCGGGTTCGTCCGTTGCGGTCTAGAAGGAATTTTGGGGTGATGCGAGCACTATAAAATTAACTTAATGCACACCCAGTGACGGCGGATCAGAGGGAGAACGGAGGAAGCCTTTTAGTCCGGTTCATAGCTCGTTCCGGTCCTTCAGGACGGCAAGCGAGAGAGGCCCCTCTCTCGTTCAACAACATCTGGCCCCAGATGTTGTGGTACAAATGTGTCGTTAGCGGAGCATACGTCCGTCGCTCGGGACGCTCCGTTGTATAGGCAGTCCGCTGAGACTGCTAAGGCTTCCTCTTCTCGTCAGCGCACACGACCGCACCTTGGCTGCGTGACCGCCGATATATTACCAGCTTCGCCGATCAAGGATTCTTCGGCGACCAGGTCACACCATCCGGCAGCCAGGGATTCGAGACCGATGGACTCCGGACGTTCGCATAGGAAAAGTATGCGGGAGCCATCTGATGCGGAGCTGCCCTCGGCGAAGCAGCGATAGACTGCGCCTCCGCAGGTCTCGACGCCGGACATTCTTGTGCACATAGCACAGCTTATCGCAGCATCCCAGCAGCCGACAGAAACGGTGTCGGATCGAGAATTATCCGACAGTGCTGGGTCGGTAGCCGGGGACTCGAGGCCTGCAGACTCCGGACGTTCGCATAGGAAGTATGCGGGAGTCAACGTACACGGAGCTTCCAGCGGCAATGCATCGTAAGTCCGCTACTGCACAGGCCTCGGGAACGGACGTGCTTTCCTTAATAGCACAGTTTATCGCAGCATCCCAGCATCAACTGAATCTGTCGCATATATTTTATCCGACGATGCTGGGTCGGGACGCTCCGCGGAAGCGGGTACGGACGTCCGAAAGTTTCATCCGGTCCGACGGGATACCGAAAGGGATTCGGTGGATTTCAAGCTTTCCCTTTCGGAACAACATATGCTGCGATGCCGGATAAGAAACTGATAGCGTCGGTGGACTTAGAAATTTTTGGTTCGGTTCAGGGACATCGTCCCTCAGTTCCGACATAGTCCAATAATGTCACACAAACTTTCGAATTATTGAACGACGCTATATATATTATTATTTTATGCTTGCTATCCAAGCATTTCTGGTTTCTTGTTCGAAGAGTTATGGAGATGTCTTTCAAAAGTGTGCCTCTGTCGTCATAGTTAATGAAGAGTTAGCGGCAATAAGTGCTCATGGAATATGTCTATCGCTTACGGAGTGACATTCGCTAGCTCACCCGGTGTAGCGTACATTCATCGAATGGTTCGGCTGCCGGGTTCGTCCGTTGCGGTCTAGGAAGGAGATTTGGGTGATGCGAGCACTTTAATTACTTTAGTACTCACCCAGTGACGGCAGATTGAGGACAGATCGGAGGAAGCCAACAACATAGGGGACCGCATGTTGTGGTTCAGATATTTTACATTCGGAGCATATGTCCGTTGCTCGGGACGCTCCGTTATATTGACAGTCCGAGAGACTGTCTTTAATGCTTCCTCATCCTCACAGCAGGGCACACGACCGCACATTGGCTACGTGACCTCGAGTATCCGATCAGTTTCGGCATTCAGTGATTCCACAGCGAATAGGTCGCGCCATCCGGTAGCCAAGGGACACGAGGCCTATACACTCCGTTCGCTCGCATATTGGAAGTATGCACGGGGTAACGATCTCGGAGCTTCCTGCGGCAATGCATCGTAAGACCGCTGCTCCTCAGGCCTCAGTGACGGACGTGCTATCCGAGTTAGCACAGTTGTTTCGCAGCATCCCAGCAATTGACGGTTTCTCGGTCGAATCAGGAATTATCCGACGGCGCTGGGTCGGTGCGGTCCGCGGTTGCATCAAGCTACGGACGACCGAACGCTTTATAGGGTCCGACAGGATGGCGAAAGGGATTCGAAAGATTTCGAGTTTTCCCTTTAGTAGTATCGGAAGATGCCTTTCATATCTTCTGGCATTTCTTCCAGTGATTATTTTTCGGACTTCATTGCTGCGATCTTGGATAAGAGACTTATAGCGTCATTGGACTCGGATTTTTCGATCGGTACAGGGACTTTGTCCCTGACTTACCGACGCAGTCCAATATTGTCATTACAACATGTGTTTTATTTTTCGACGCTATATATTTATATATATATACAAGACGGCTACTAAGCATGATAGTTTAGTTTCTTGTCCGCGTGGCTCATTTCTGCCATTTTATCTTTTTTTACATATAGTTTATTTTGGCAGAGCAGGGCATACCGAGAGTTCATATGCGTCTAGACGGTGTGATTAAAGACTGCATATATTCTTTTTCACCGTTTATGTCTTTTCCAATTTCAATGTTGGGAACGACATTATGTATATTAGACTTAACTTAGACGCTTTATTATACGTAATCCGCCTTACTGAGGCGTTATCATTACGTCTTCAAGAAAAGATTTACGGGATATTATTCTCAATGTAATTTCTTTTGAGGGCAGTAGTTTGTTCACGTATAACTCCGCCCTTCAGTGGCTGATTGGAGTTGGTTAGACGTGAGGCAGCCCTAGCTACATCCACGCGTGGATAGTAGGTTAAGAACTCTCTCAGAGTCGCTTCGTTCTCGGAGGAGCTTCTCTTCGACGGCAACTTTCCGGCAATCCATGAATTGCTTGATTTATACATTCTCTTGTCTATCTAGTGTTACAAGAGATTCAGACTGGGGCAAACATTCGGTGGTTGACTCAGAGAGTGCCGCCGCAGTTGCCGGACCCGAGTGTGGCTGTTATGACGGTTGCCAGTCAAACAGATTGGGATATATACTGATCCCTACGGATTCGAAGTGCCAGGGTCTTTGGGTTCCGCAGTCTTTTAGCTATCAGTTAACTTCCGCGGAATAATGTTTTTTAGGCTTGCTTTATGTCATTGCATGAACATTATTCAGAAACGCATGCCCAAATTCCTGTCCTTTAATTCGACAGTAGTGGCGTATCTCCGGAACCAGGGAGGCACTCTTTCGTTTCCGTTATTCAATTTAATGGAAAGAATCCGTTTGTTGGTTATAGTACACCAAGTTCAGTTTTGGTCCGTCATATTCTGGGTCGTCTGATTGTTTTATCGCACTCCCGTTTCTCTTACGGGTCGCTTGTTGCTGTCAGAATGGACTCTCAACAAACAAGTATTCAATCAGATTTGCTATCTATGGGAGCGCCCAATGATGTTTTATTTATGACACAGCTGGCTAATCAATTGCAGACGTATGTGTTGGCTTGTCCAGATCTCTGAGCTAATACTGTTAACGCTCTATTGATCTATAGGACAGAATGATAGGATACGCGTATCCTCCGGCGCTGTTGTTTTTAGCAGGTATTGCTAAGATAAACAACCACAATACATTTCTGTTGATAGCATCTCTATCTTCACAGAGATCATGAGTAATTTACTCTCTTGTCTACTGTGGATCTTAACGTGAAATCTTCCTCTATGTGAGGATCTTTTTTCACTGGGTAAATCGTGTCATCTTTATCACAACCAGCAAGGTCGCAACCTTCATGTATTCCGTTGTGTGGTCCGTATTGCATTGTAAGCACTGTACTGGACGAGCTTTGGACGCGATTTCTTACTATAGGAGATCCTCTTCTTCGCTATTCTATGCGACTAAAGTGGAGGCTCTTCCGTCGTGGTGTAGGGATCATTATGTTCATATGGTTGATCCCTCCATACTACTCATTGCTATTTTTTAGTATACTTGTTTCACAAGATCTACTGCAGCCTGTTGTTATTTAGGTTATAGGTTTATGTTACCTCATACCTATGCACTCTACGATAGTTTACAATTGAGTCTTTTGTCTCTTTATCTAAGTCAGTTAGTAACTTTTTGATAAATAGACTTAGAATCTTTAGATTAAATTTCTATACGGATTTTAACTTCAGGTTCTTATTTAGCTAAGTAATCATTTGAGCCTCTGGAAACAGTAGTTTTCAAATTCTGACCTTTTAGACAGTAATTATGTTGGTTTCTCTTTTACTGTAGAGTCAGTGAGTTTCATGCACTATCGATGGATGATTTTCACTTTCATAGTTTCGGAATCAATACTTCCGTTACTATTTAGGTTGGATTGTTGCATAAGAGTTAGGCTCCTATTATCCGGAACCTATTATTTTAAGGTCCTTCCGTCTTCGTATGGGCATAGGCCTTTACTCTTTCCGGGTACAGTTTATGTATTTATAAACAGATATCTGTTTATTACAAGGGCGTAAGCTTCTTCTGTCTTTGATGTCTAGTAGAAGGACGTTACGCTCCATTTTATTGTTAATGGATTCTATTAACTAGCGTACTGCTTATGGTATATCATTGGCTTAGCAGTTGTGCTTAAGATTTCGGCTCATGAAGTAAGAGTTCTTCTACTTCTTGGGCTTACATTAATAGTGTTCTATTATAGATTTTTGAAGGCTGCTCATTGCGCTCAGCCATCCATTCATGAATTTTATCTCAGAAATATCGAGTCCATTTCTGGAGGCCTCTATTGTTAGGTCTATTATCTACTGCTCAGAATGTCATTCACTTAACAGTTGCTACTATAGCTAGGTAGGCTGTCTGTTTCGGCAGTGTCTCCGTTCGGCTGCCCTCTTCGCTCTGGGCTATTTGACCCAGGGCAAGAAAAAGGGGGGGGGGGAGGGTGTTCCCTTGGGTCACCTGTTTTTACTATGAAAACAAGGGGATACCTCCTCCGGAGTTAGTAATTCTGAGCTGTTATTGGGATGGTTGTTTAGTGAGAAGTTTAAGTTTATAAAATTCATTCAAGTCTTAGTTTTTAAAGTATAGCTTTTGAATATTGCATATGTCAACGGACATGATTATGCAATTCTCACACACTTTTAGGAGTATAAGAGTCTCTATTCTCTAGACTTACTTTATTATTGGCTTACTTTAAAAATTATTAGTATAAGGATTATTGGATATTATTAGAGTACATGGATGTATGAAGCTCAATTTTTGGAAGGTGTTGTATCTTTCTAATTTATCATAAATAAGAAAGATACATGTAAGGCCTATTACTTCTTTTCCCTACAGGGGATGACTCTATTTTATTTTATTGAGCGTATTCCATTTTGCTCTATGTCCTTGGCCCTCTAGCCTTTTTACTATTCAGCTATGTCTGGGTCATTGGTACAGTATAAAAATGTTAAAAAATTTATAGTAATTTATATATTTTTTATACTTACCAATGACCCAGACGGGGATGGCCCTCCCAGGAGTTGGGAACTCTTGCCTCCCCGCTGAGTACATAGCGCTTACCAGACACTGGTTATTAGAATGATAAATGGCGCCAATTTCGGAACGTCCTTGACACTGCGCATGCGCAGTAGGGGCGAAGTGTGGAGGGCCTCTCAGGACATGTTTTCTTTAGTTTTAGATGCAAATTTTGGGGATTGGGGGGCAAAATTTGTGTTTGGCCCTATATTTTAAGAGTTAGCACCAGCTATGTCTGGGTCATTGGTAAGTATAAAAAATATATAAATTACTATAAATTTTTTAACTTTTGAAAATACTCGTTTTCATGTAAACCTCGCATCACTCAGTTCAGCCTTTTCTCATTTTGGCCAATTTTTAGAGGGCGACTTGTAATCGCCCCGACTATTTTTCTAGGCGACTTTGGGCTTAGAAGGGCGACTTAATCGCCCTAGTCGCCCTCACGGCTGGTCCCTGCACAAAACCATTTACCAAACCTTCAGTACAGATTTTATCTGTTAATTGCATGTAGGTTATAGGGCAAACTCTTGTGAGTTGAATAATAAATCGGGTAATATGTTGAGAAATTCCCCTGACTGTCACTGAATTCCCCCCATTGATGGACCTATTTGGCCTCAGTACATCCAATATAGGCATTTAATTTATTTTTTCTTATTTGACAGACCTTCATGAACTCTGTTACACAAGATATAATAGACTAATACTTAGTTTATCTCTATAATAAACAGGCCGGAAAATAAGCAGTCTGACATTTGCAGAATTAGGTCCCAAGGGGGTGAATTTGATGATGCTATCCCATACAGTGGGCCAGTTTATCCTTTGGGTACCTTTTTATACCCCCACTTTCGAAGAAAATCGGGGATATACTGGATTACACGCATCCATCCGTCTGTGCGTCCGTGTGTGAGTCCATCTGAGAATATTCATAACTTGAGTAAATTATTATTTTTTATAATATTTGTTGGTGAGAGGTATGCCCACACTAGTTATTTTTTTTTATTACTTGTTCACCAAGAAATTGTGTTCGTCCAAGCCAAATTTTGTCTGTTCAGCCTGTATCTCGGGTATCGAATGTTCTATTGCAATGAAATTTGCCATGAACACTGCTTATGGTATAGGCTTTAAAAAAAGGATTCAACGATATTTCTCACATCCTCCTTTTTAGAGTTATCCCCCTTTTTTGACTTAGAAATTGTAGGAAACAGACATAATTTATCTCTTCAGCCTGTATCTCAGGTATGGGTTGTCGGATTTCAGTGAAATATGGCCTGCAGTTTGCTTATGACAAAGGCTTCTGCCTCATTGCATAAAACTTCCAAACACCAAACAATTTACCATAACTTTTGACTTAGAAATTGTTGAAAATTTTCTAAGAAAATGGGGGGGGGGGGGGGGGGGGGGCGGGGGCGGGAGGGGTATACTAGATTGTTTCGGTCCATCTGTGCATTCGTCTGTCAATCCATACGAGAATATTCATAAATAATATTTGTTGGTCATAGGTATGCCCACACTAGGCGGTGCACCATGTGGGGGTATGCACTGAACGAAAGTCCAGCTCTTGTTCTGTTTGGTTATGAGACCCTGATTCAGCTTGAGGTTCACAGAGGGTACATTTAGTGATGCTACCCTACTGTGCATTTTTCAGATGTCAGCCTGCTTATATTTTTATACTGTACCAATGACCCAGACATAGCTGGTGCTAACTCTTAAAATATAGGGCCAAACACAAATTTTGCCCCCCAATCCCCAAAATTTGCATCTAAAACTAAAGAAAACATGTCCTGAGAGGCCCTCCACACTTCGCCCCTACTGCGCATGCGCAGTGTCAAGGACGTTCCGAAATTGGCGCCATTTATCATTCTAAGTTTGGCCCTTCATCAGTTAACATCTGACTGATCTTTGTGCTTTTAAATCTCAGTTTAAATGATGCCAGACACATAAATATTAGTGAAATGGTGATTCTAAGGAGGATAGAAAAGGAGGAGAGGAAAAGAATGTGTGACAGAATATTATCAGGGCTGTAACTTAAAATTTTTTAATGAAATTATGTTAAGTTACCTATTTTCAAGGCAGCAGCCATTTTGTTGTCATTCTGATTATTTAGTTACACTGTTTTTTCAAGTGTTTTTCCTCTCTCCCTGTCCTTTAAGTTCCCCCTTGCTATTCTCCCATGCTTTTGGCATAATTTCTGTAATTATTATTACTAAAATTTCTTGGGAGTTTTAGCTGAATAACAGAATGAATTCTGTTCTTTCCCCATGTTTACGTCTTCACCTACGGGTGGTTAGGCGTTGTGTTCTGCATCTACCATCTGATGTTCTGCAGTTTCTTCCCTGGAAGTCTCTGTTTTGCATCAGATGGTGTATTTTTGGTAACTGATTTCGGGCCTGGGTGCCTGGAGTCTTATTTTAGTGTTTTTACACTCATTGTTTACATTTACAACAGCCCTCTGTGTGAGGGGGGGATTTCTAAATAATAATATCTTTATGTTATTTTTATCATAACTAGATACATTATTATTGTTCGTAAGTGTTGAATAAATTGTTTAAAATATTTTTAAAATTTTTGTCCACACTTAGGCTTGGGATCCATTGGGGCTCAACGTTACTTTTCAGAAACTTGGGCTGTTCTGAAAAAATATTTTTTCAAAATATTTTGATTTCAATTATTTTTTCTATATTAATGGATCATATTATTATTATGTATTTTGATTGCCAGGGGTTAGTGCGAGTACCAGGACTTGTTTTCTTTTCACATTGAAAGGATATTGATCAATTGTTTTAAGAGGAAGTCTTCCTCTGACCTTATTATCATTCTATATGTGGTCAGTGTACTCGCATTAACTCCTGTTCTGTATCGTATGATTTCGATGACAATATGGGAAGCGTATGTCACGGTATGTTGTTGGGGATTTGGACACTCCGGTCCTTTCCCCGCAGGGTCACTCTACTTTATCAATTTCTATTTCAGACGATCAAGATTAGGGTGATGTATCTGTGATGTCTTCCAACAGTGTGCCTCCGTCGTCACAATTAATGAAGGGCTAGCGGAAAAGTGCTCATGTAATACGCCAATTGCCTAAGAGGACCCTAGTAGGTTCGACGGCCTTTGACGTCCGCTAGCTCGCCCGGTGTAGCGTCCATTCACCGAATGGTTCGGCAGCCGGGTTCGTCCGTTGCGGTCTAGAAGGAATTTTGGGGTGATGCGAGCACTATAAAATTAACTTAATGCACACCCAGTGACGGCGGATCGGAGGGGAGAACGGAGGAAGCCTTTTAGTCCGGTTCATAGCTCGTTCCGGTCCATCCGGACGGCAAGCGAGAGAGGCCCCTCTCTCGTTCAACAACATCTGGCCCCAGATGTTGTGGTACAAATGTGTCGTTAGCGGAGCATACGTCCGTCGCTCGGGACGCTCCGTTGTTTAGGCAGTCTGCTGTGACTGCTAAGGCTTCCTCTTCTCGTCAGCGCACACGACCGCACCTTGGCTGCGTGACCGCCGATATATTACCAGCTTCGCCGATCAAGGAGTCTTCGGCGACCAGGTCACACCATCCGGCAGCCAGGGATTCGAGACCGATGGACTCCGGACGTTCGCATAGGAAAAGTATGCGGGAGCCATCTGATGCGGAGCTGCCCTCGGCAAAGCAGCGATAGACTGCGCCTCCGCAGGTCTCGACGCCGGACATTCTTGTGCACATAGCACAGCTTATCGCAGCATCCCAGCAGCCGACAGAAACGGTGTCGGATCGAGAATTATCCGACAGCGCTGGGTCGGTAGCCGGAGACTCGAGGCCTGCAGACTCCGGACGTTCGCATAGGAAGTGTGCGGGAGTCAACGTACACGGAGCTTCCAGCGGCAATGCATCGTAAGTCCGCTACTGCACAGGCCTCGGGAACGGACGTGCTTTCCTTAATAGCACAGTTTATCGCAGCATCCCAGCATCAACTGAATCTGTCGCATATATTTTATCCGACGATGCTGGGTCGGGACGCTCCGCGGAAGCGGGTACGGACGTCCGAAAGTTTCATCCGGTCTGACGGGGATACCGAAAGGGATTCGGAGGATTTCAAGCTTTCCCTTTCGGAACAACATATGCTGCGATGCCGGATAAGAAACCGATAGCGTCGGTGGACTTAGAAATTTTTGGTTCGGTTCAGGGACATCGTCCCTCAGTTCCGACATAGTCCAATAATGTCACACAAACTTTTGAATTATTGAACGACGCTATATATATTATTATTTTATGCTTGCTATCCAAGCATTTCTGGTTTCTTGTTCGAAGAGTTATGGAGATGTCTTTCAAAAGTGTGCCTCTGTCGTCATAGTTAATGAAGAGTTAGCGGCAATAAGTGCTCATGGAATATGTCTATCGCTTACGGAGTGACATTCGCTAGCTCACCCGGTGTAGCGTACATTCATCGAATGGTTCGGCTGCCGGGTTCGTCCGTTGCGGTCTAGGAAGGAGATTTGGGTGATGCGAGCACTTTAATTACTTTAGTACTCACCCAGTGACGGCAGATTGAGGACAGATCGGAGGAAGCCAACAACATAGGGGACCGCATGTTGTGGTTCAGATTTTTTACATTCGGAGCATATGTCCGTTGCTCGGGACGCTCCGTTATATTGACAGTCCGAGAGACTGTCTTTAATGCTTCCTCATCCTCACAGCAGGGCACACGACCGCACATTGGCTACGTGACCTCGAGTATCCGATCAGTTTCGGCATTCAGTGATTCCACAGCGAATAGGTCGCGCCATCCGGTAGCCAAGGGACACGAGGCCTATACACTCCGTTCGCTCGCATATTGGAAGTATGCGCGGGGTAACGATCTCGGAGCTTCCTGCGGCAATGCATCGTAAGACCGCTGCTCCTCAGGCCTCAGTGACGGACGTGCTATCCGAGTTAGCACAGTTGTTTCGCAGCATCCCAGCAATTGACGGTTTCTCGGTTGAATCAGGAATTATCCGACGGTGCTGGGTCGGTGCGGTCCGCGGTTGCATCAAGCTACGGACGAGCCGAACGCTTTTATAGGGTCCGACAGGATGGCGAAAGGGATTCGAAAGATTTCGAGTTTTCCCTTTAGTAGTATCGGAAGATGCCTTTCATATCTTCTGGCATTTCTTCCAGTGATTATTTTTCGGACTTCATTGCTGCGATCTTGGATAAGAGACTTATAGCGTCATTGGACTCGGAATTTTTCGATCGGTACAGGGACTTTGTCCCTGTCTTACCGACGCAGTCCAATATTGTCATTACAACATGTGTTTTAATTTTCGACGCTATATATTTATATATATACAAGCCTGCTACTAAGCATGATAGTTTAGTTTCTTGTCCGCGTGGCTCATTTCTGCCATTTTATCTTTTTTACATATAGTTTATTTTGGCAGAGCAGGGCATACCGAGAGTTCATATGCGTCTAGACGGTGTGATTAAAGACTGCATATATTCTTTTTCGCCGTTTATGTCTTTTCCAATTTCAATGTTGGGAACGACATTATGTATAGTAGACTTAACTTAGACGCTTTATTATACGTAATCCGCCTTACTGAGGCGTTATCATTACGTCTTCAAGAAAAGATTTACGGGATATTATTCTCAATGTAATTTCTTTTGAGGGCAGTAGTTTGTTCACGTATAACTCCGCCCTTCAGTGGCTGATTGGAGTTGGTTAGACGTGATGCAGCCCTAGCTACATCCACGCGTGGATAGTAGGTTAAGAACTCTCTCAGAGTCGCTTCGTTCTCGGAGGAGCTTCTCTTCGACGGCAACTTTCCGGCAATCCATGAATTGCTTGATTTTTACATTCTCTTGTCTATCTAGTGTTTCAAGAGATTCAGACTGGGGCAAACATTCGGTGGTTGACTCAGAGAGTGCCGCCGCAGTTGCCGGACCCGAGTGTGGCTGTTATGACGGTTGCCAGTCAAACAGATTGGGATATATACTGATCCCTACGGATTCGAAGTGCCAGGGTCTTTGGGTTCCGCAGTCTTTTAGCTATCAGTTTAACTTCCGCGGAATAATGTTTTTTAGGCTTGCTTTATGTCATTGCATGAACATTATTCAAAAACGCATGCCCAAATTCCTGTCCTTTAATTCGACAGTAGTGGCGTATCTCCGGAACCAGGGAGGCACTCTTTCGTTTCCGTTATTCAATTTAATGGAAAGAATCCGTCTGTTGGTTATAGTACACCAAGTTCAGTTTTGGTCCGTCATATTCTGGGTCGTCTGATTGTTTTATCGCACTCCCGTTCTCTTACGGGTCGCTTGTTGCTGTCAGAATGGTCTCTCAACAAACAAGTATTCAATCAGATTTGCTATCTATGGGAGCGCCCAATGATGTTTTATTTATGACACAGCTTGCTAATCAATTGCAGACGTATGTGTTGGCTTGTCCAGATCTCTGAGCTAATACTGTTAACGCTCTATTGATCTATAGGACGGAATGATAGGATACGCGTATCCTCCGGCGCTGTTGTTTTAGCAGGTATTGCTAAGATTAACAACCACAATACATTTCTGTTGATAGCATCTCTATCTTCACAGAGATCATGAGTAATTTACTCTCTTTCTACTGTGGATCTTAACGTGAAATCTTCCTCTATGTGAGGATCTTTTTTCACTGGGTAAATCGTGTCATCTTTATCACAACCAGCAAGGTCGCAACCTTCATGTATTCCGTTGTGTGGTCCGTATTGCATTGTAAGCACTGTACTGGACGAGCTTTGGACGCGATTTCTTACTATAGGAGATCCTCTTCTTCGCTATTCTATGCGACTAAAGTGGAGGCTCTTCCGTCGTGGTGTAGGGATCATTATGTTCATATGGTTGATCCCTCCATACTACTCATTGCTATTTTTTAGTATACTTGTTTCACAAGATCTACTGCAGCCTGTTGTTATTTAGGTTATAGGTTTATGTTACCTCATACCTATGCACTCTACGATAGTTTACAATTGAGTCTTTTGTCTCTTTATCTAAGTCAGTTAGTAACTTTTTGATAAATAGACTTAGAATCTTTAGATTAAATTCCTATACGGATTTTAACTTCGGTTCTTATTTAGCTAAGTAATTTGAACCTCTGGAAACAGTAGTTTTCAAATTCTGACCTTTTAGACAGTAATTCTGTTGGTTCTCTTTTACTGTAGAGTCAGTGAGTTTCATGCACTATCAATGGATGATTTTCACTTTCATAGTTTCGGAATCAATACTTCCGTTACTATTTAGGTTGGATTGTTGCATAAGAGTTAGGCTCCTATTATCCGGAACCTATTATTTTAAGGTCCTTCCGTCTTCGTATGGGCATAGGCCTTTACTCTTTCCGGGTACAGTTTATAAACAGATATCTGTTTATTACAAGGGCGTAAGCTTCTTCTGTCTTTGATGTCTAGTAGAAGGACGTTACGCTCCATTTTATTGTTAATGGATTCTATTATCTAGCGTACTGCTTATGGTATATCATTGGCTTAGCAGTTGTGCTTAAGATTTCGGCTCATGAAGTAAGAGTTCTTCTACTTCTTGGGCTTACATTAATAGTGTTGCTATTATAGATTTTTGAAGGCTGCTCATTGCGCTCAGCCATCCACATTCATGAATTTTATCTCAGAAATATCGAGTCCATTTCTGGAGGCCTCTATTGTTAGGTCTATTATCTACTGCTCAGAATGTCATTCACTTAACAGTTGCTACTATAGCTAGGTAGGCTGTCTGTTTCGGCAGTGTCTCCGTTCGGCTGCCCTCTTCGCTCTGGGCTATTTGACCCAGGGCAAGAAAAAGGGGGGGGGGGGGGGGAGGGTGTTTCCCTTGGGTCACCTGTTTTTACTATGAAAACAAGGGGATACCTCCTCCGGAGTTAGTATTCTGAGCTGTTATTGGGATGGTTGTTTAGTGAGAAGTTTAAGTTTATAAAATTCATTCAAGTCTTAGTTTTTAAAGTATAGCTTTTGAATATTGCATATGTCAACGGACATGATTATGCAATTCTCACACACTTTTAGGAGTATAAGAGTCTCTATTCTCTAGACTCACTTTATTATTGGCTTACTTTAAAAATTATTAGTATAAGGATTATTGGATATTAATAGAGTACATGGATGTATGAAGCTCAATTTTTGGAAGGTGTTGTATCTTTCTAATTTATCATAAATAAGAAAGATACATGTAAGGCCTATTACTTCTTTTCCCTACAGGGGATGACTCTATTTTATTTTATTGAGCGTATTCCATTTTGCTCTATGTCCTTGGCCCTCCAGCCTTTTTACTATTCAGCTATGTCTGGGTCATTGGTACAGTATAAAAATGTTAAAAAATTTATAGTAATTTATATATTTTTTATACTTACCAATGACCCAGACGGGGATGGCCCTCCCAGGAGTTGGGAACTCTTGCCTCCCCGCTGAGTACATAGCGCTTACCAGGCACTGGTTATTAGAATGATAAATGGCGCCAATTTCGGAACGTCCTTGACACTGCGCATGCGCAGTAGGGGCGAAGTGTGGAGGGCCTCTCAGGACATGTTTTCTTTAGTTTTAGATGCAAATTTTGGGGATTGGGGGGCAAAATTTGTGTTTGGCCCTATATTTTAAGAGTTAGCACCAGCTATGTCTGGGTCATTGGTAAGTATAAAAAATATATAAATTACTATAAATTTTTTAACTTTCTGGCTTGATAATAAAGGTAAGTGACCAGATGCCTGTTTATTGAATACTCCTGTTAATTGAATAATTGGGAGTGCAGTGGCTCAGTGGTTATGGCATTGAACTTCAAACCGAAAGGTCCACGATTCGATCCCCACCACGGGTAACTGTGTGGTGTTCTTGGGCAAGCCACTTCATCCTGATTGTCCATGATGGCTCTGTGTACTAAAGTATACTGCACGTCGATGGTTCCCTTGTCTTCAACCAATACTAACCCTGCTTGTGGGGAGTTTATATGTTGGGGAGTTTGACAGTTTCTCAGTGGTTCTCTCTGGATACTCTGGCTTTCTCCACCCATAAAACTGTCCGACACGAGGTGACTTTGTAGGGGCTATAGCATGACTGCAGAACAAGTATTATGTCAACTTGAATTCATTACTTATTCTTATCCTGCCCACTTATTTATTTATTTATTTATTTAATTTATTTATTGACACTTTCAACAGCCAGGGGTCACTTTGTGTCAGACAGTTTCATGGGTGGAGAAAGCTGGAGTACCCGGAAGGAACCACCAACCGTCAGACTCCCCAACATACTAACACTGCACAAGTAGGATTAGCATTGGTTGAAGACAAGTGCACCATCTACATGCAGTACGCCATAGTACACAGCGCCACCGTGCCCCCATGTGGGCAATGGGGGTGAAGTCGGTATGGTGGATAAATTTGTACTTGTTAAAAAAAAAACGTATCTGAATCTCATCTCCACTTAATGACTCAATATTGAGGGTAGTTTTTGTGGATTCATGGCTCTCAACTACATTATTATGCCCCTGACCTCCGAAGGAGGATTCGGAGGTATCTGGTGAAGCCCTCCGTCCATCCGTACAAACATTTTGCATTGTAATTTCAAAGTCATCAGTCTGAATTTGGATGTCCTTTGGTATGCTGAGAGATCCTCATGAGGAAACGGATATGCACAAGGAAGGGTTCCGTCCAATAATTTTTCCCAGAGTTATGGCACTTTTTCACTCTTTCGACTTAGAAACTCCCACAGTACCTTTAATTCTAATTCTAATTCAAACTTGCCTACGGTGTCAGAGGCAGGGACCCACTATTTGCATAGCCCTTGTTATATTATAGTGAAGACCACTTAAAACCAGCTATTAATTGAAAATAGAATATGTTTTCATGTTTGGAATTCACTAAAAATAACCTAATGAGGGTTCTTAAGCTGAGTTTGAATAGTACTGGCTGGTTTTGACCATTACATTGGGTAAAGAGTTGATATAGATGACATTTACACTAAGGCTGTACAGTGCACAGGGTTAGTTATTCAGTTAGAAATAAAAAAAAAAAAATTATAACCAGAAAGTGTAACTAACCCTGTGCAGTGCACAGGGTTAGTCACACTTTCTGGTTATAAAAAATTGGTAACTGCTGTATCACATGCTACATGAAAATATATAAATGACTTAGGCTGTAAAAATGGTTTGGGCAAGTTAGTTACTTGTCAATACACAGAGTGCTGGATTCAAGGAACTATTGGAAATACTTACACTGGATTGTGGAAATTTTTTAAAATGAATTCCAAAAATGAAAACGTATTCTATTTTCAGTTCATAGCGTGGTTTAATTGGATAGGTCAAAATTGAAGAACTCTGTTAAATATGCCACCACACTGGAAAAGAGTTGGTGGGTGGGTGGGTGGGGGGGGGGGGGGGGGGGGGGGGGGTACTGGATTACATGTACATGCACATGCCACGGGGTCCTGCAGGCCTCGAAATCCTGGAAAATGTGTCAGGAGGCCTTGAATAGCTTTGAATATTCACAAAATAAAAATGCTGACGATGCATGTAATCATAACTATATAGTTTGCTATGCCAGAGTTCCTGAAGGTGTAGTCCTAACTAGGACCTGTACGTCATTACCCCCTCCTCCCCCTTAAAGGGAAGTGGGAGGAGGGGGTAATGGTTCACAGGTCCAAGTATAACTAAAATTTTTATTTTCCAGAGTTGCTGAAGGTGTAGTCTTAACTAGGGCCTGCCAGTCATTACCCCCCTCCTGCTTCACTTAAAGGGAAGTGGGAGGAGGGGGTAATGACTCGTGGGTCCTAGTATAACTATATAGTTTTATATGCCCGAGTTCCTAAAGGTGTAGCCCTAACTAGTACTTGCCATTCGTGACTGGCGGTCCTTGTTAGGACTAGTGAAAGTAGGCCTTGAAAATACTTGAATTTGGCTATTTTAAGCCCTTGAAAAATGCTGAAATATATCAAGAAAGGGCCATGAATAGCCTTGAAATTTATTAGTCCTTTCCTTCAGGAACCCAGCATGCATCCATCTGACCATCCGCAGTGATATCTTACAGTGAGCGGAGGGATTTCAATAAAATTTGGTGTGAGGGATTCTTGTGACAAGCATGTCGACAGAGCATTTCCCTTCAACTGCTGCCAACCCTGCTTATGGATAGTTAGTAAGTTGGATAGTCTGACAGGTGCTTGTTGGTTCTCTCTGGGGGCTCTGGCATCTTTCACCCATAAACCTGGTCAACATGACCCTGGCTGTCTGAAGTGTCTTTAAACCCAAATAAATAAAGATTGCTGAAAAGTTGTCCTTTTGTGCCTGATGTGCGTGTGCAATACAATTTGCCTTATCCACATTTCCATTGTGTTCCATGTCAACACCAGCGGGGCCTTGTTCTGCAAATAGGTTGGGAGGCACATTTCCAGCTAAAATTGTACCAACATTTGTGTCCCAATTTTTAGCTCACCTGACTGAAAGACAGGGTGAGCTATTCTGATCACTTTTTGTCTGTCGTCCTTCGTGAAGGTGGTGTTTGGATCTTTTTCTCCCAAACCACTGGCCACATTTTAATGAAATTTCACATGTGTAGATCTTCTCATGAACCAGCTGTAGCAGAGACTTGATATTTGGTATACAGTTTCCTTTTGAGGTGTTGACTCGAGTTTGTTCAAGAGAAGTTCAAGGGGCAATATTTGTCGTTACGGAAGGGACAAGAATTTTTGCCCACCAAAAATTTCTATTTTCCAAGCCAAGAGGCCAATTTGACCTAAATTTGATATGAAGTAGTAATGGGTCATAAGTACTTTATTTGTGCAAAAAAATTTTTTCGAAATGCCCTGTGGGAACCACAGGAGCTAAAATTAGAAATTTCAAAGGCCCATATTTCCAAAACTACATGGCTCTGAGAATTCTTATTTGGTGTGAAGCTTCCTTTGGACCAACAGAATGAAATGGTCAAAAAAAATTGCTGTCGGTTTTATTATAGGGTACTTTTTGGGGGACTTTGAGAAAATGCTGAGTCAAAATGCAGAGCAAACCACTCCAAAAGCTTTCAAATTTCACATATTACATCTGTGGAAGATTGTTTCACATGTTTGTTGAAATCAAATCCCTGGGTCCATATTTGGGCTCTCTGTGGGAGCCCAAATGTTTAAATTAAATCAGTATGAGGAATATTCTTTAAAAATCTTCTTCTTCAGATCTACCAATCAGAATCTTTTGATATTTGGTATGCCACATCCCGGGGGGGGAGGGGGGGGGGGGAGTGAGCTTCACGTTTGTTCAAGCCAAGTCTTGTGAGTTCATATTTGGGCTCCCTGTGGGAGTCCGAATTATACCTTAGTTCAATATGGGGAATTTTCTTTAAAAATCTTCTTGTTCAGATCCAGCAGTCGGAATGTTTTGATATTTGGTATACAGCATCCTTAGGGAGGTGTGATTCAAGTTTGTTCAAGCCAAGTCTCTGAGTGCATATTTGGGCTCCCTGTGGGAGACCAAATTGTAACTTAGTTCAGTATAAGGAACATTCTTTAAAAGTCTTCTTCTTCACATCCACCAGTAAGAATCTTTGGATATTTGGTATACTGTATCGTTGGGGAGGTGAGATTCAAATTTGTTAAAACCAAGTCCCTGGGTTCATATTTGAGCTCCATATGGGTATAAACGATTAACCAAATTTGACTTTATCTCCATATTGTGATTACGACTAGCTATTGTGAAAAAACATGTGACCTCAAACACCAATAAATAAATTAAATTTATGTTTCTGTGAGAAAGAAACAGTTAAGATCTGTAACACACTGCCCTTTTTGCATCTACATTAGAATCTTTCTAGAGAGACTTCTCCTTTTGCCAAGCAAAAGTGGTCTCTCAAGACAGGTGGTCTCTCATTAGAGGTTTTCGCTAGTCAGTGAATGGCCAACCAGAGAATATTTGTTGCAGAAATGGAGAAGAATTGATTTTTATTATTTTATTACTTTCCAAAGTGTGATTTACTGGATTTCCCGGTTTGATTATAAACGATAACTTAACAAGTGAATTATGCAATCAACAATTGGGCCATGTATCTGTGCGCGCAAACGAAGATGCTTTGCCGTGGGTGTAATGGAGACTTCATTGTTTTTTGGTTTTTTTAACATGAAAAGCAGACGACACTTGCAAACATAATTCTTGAATAACTATTATTTTCATTTTTTGTCTTAAAAACATAGGTTAAGACCCCTCATTGGAACGAGCTCGATGAGCTCGTTCCAATTAGGGGGTCATTAACCTATGTTTTAGGGACAAAAAATGAAAAAATAATGAAAATTAATTGGCGATTTGTAGAATAGCCCTGGCCGGTTTTGGCTGTTAAGTTAGGTAAAGGGTTAAATAATATAATTATCGTCAATAATGAAAAGTAATAAACAGAGTAATCACTTGACTGGACTGGTTACGTGAAATAATTCATTCGAGGTGAGGGCCTATATTGTAAAACACTTATGCACATTTGTGCTCTCGTGTTTGTACAACATCCCTCACCTCTCCTGAATTATTTCACGTAACCAGTCCAGTCAAGCGATTACTCTCCATTTAATTCAGTTTTAATACAAGTACAGAGGCATTTTTTTGAGAAATTACAGTTAAAAGGACATAAATTGAAAAACTTTTTGAGATTATGATGTTAAGGGCCTGGTCCATCCAAAATAGTAATTTCTTACTTTTTCAAACAAAGTTTTCTCCTCTTTCTATCAATATTTTCAAATGAGTTATTTTTTATGATAATTTATAGTTATACCTTGAAAAGTCTGTTTTTTGTGTCTGTCTGGTTTTGTTTTAATGGAAAATAATTTCAATGACACTTTACCCAACACAGACGATATCAAAATTTATTATTTTAAATATCATTTTTTCCAATTTTTATACGCCCGTTCTGAAAAAACGGGTCGTATTATGGTATACCGCTGTCCGTCCGTCTGTCCGTCCGGTCACATGTCGTACGATAACTCAAGAACGCTTTGAGAGATTTTCGTGATTTTTGGGTAAGTGATGTATATCGATAGAGGGAAGCTCCCTTTCATTTAGTGTCACCGTTCGATTAGTCCTTCCAGAGTTATGGGACTTTATTACTTAGAAAATTGTTGATTTTTTACACGTCATACGCTAACTCGAGAATGCTTTAAGAGATTTTCGTGATTTTGGGGTAGGTGGTGTATATCGATGGAGGGAAGCTCCCTTTTGTTTAGTGTCGCCATTCGATTAGTCATTCCAGAGTTATGGGACTTTATTACTTAGAAAATTGTTGATTTTTTACACGTTGTACGATAACTCGAGAACGCTTCGAGAGATTTTCACAATGTTTTGGTAGGTGGTTTATGTTGATGGAAGGAAGCTCCCTTTCGGTCAGTGTCGCCGTTCGATTAGTTATTCCAGAGTTATGGGACTTTATTACTTAGAAAATCGTTGATTTTTTCTTGAAGTTATGATCTCTATAGACATAAGATATATACATGAAATTCAAATAATTTTATTTCCAAATTATTGAACACAGTATGTTGTTGGTTATGATTATTGTACAAGAATATAAAAAAAACCTGACAAGTGCACATGTATACTCATATTGTGTGCTTCCCTCTTGTACTTAATAACGGGCATATCATGCGCTCATGGTGCAGCTGTTTATTCAAAAAATGTCAACAAAACCATATCATGTGACCCCTCGTTGGAACGAGCTCGTTCCAACGAGGGGTCACATGATATGGTTTTGTTGAAATTTTGAAAAAAATAATATTTTTTCAACTGCTGAATTTGCATATTACGAGGGCGGATGCGGACGATTCGTTGGGTAAAGGGTTAAGTAAAAATAAGCTTACCAGGGTGTTTTAGTTTGCTTAATCCTCTTTGATTTTGTCACACTTGATCAAATAATGGACATAAACTAAGTTGTTTTTTTTAACAATAATCTATATTTTCAAAGGGATCTTGATAAAAATTTCTCAGACTTGAAGTGTAAAACAACTGTAATTGAAAGCCAATTATAATTTAGTTTTCAGGCAATCTGCAGTGAAAGATATTTGTCATACATGTGTGTGATTTCAGACATTACAGTTTCAGGAGACAATTGTCTTGACAATTTTACTGTTGGGCAGTTGTCCTGGTTAAATTTTTGAACTATTAATTTCTGCACACATTGCATTGATCTTAATTGATTTTACTACTCTGAAATTGCAAAAATTGATATTTTTATACTGTACCAATGACCCAGACTTAGCTGGTGCTAACTCTAACAAAACCAGGGCCAAACACAAATTTTGCCCCCCAATCCCCAAAATTTGCATCCAAAACAAAAAGAAATCATGTCCTAAAGGACCTCCATACTACGCCTCTACTGCGCAGTGACGCAGACGTCCCGAAATTGGCGCCAATTATCATTCTCTGTTTGGCCCTTCATCAGTCAACATCTCACTGATCTTTGTGCTTGTAAATCTCAGTTTAAAGGATGCCAGACACGTAATTTTTGGAGAAAATGTGATTCTAAGGAGGATAGAAGGAGGAGAGGAAAAAGAAGTGACATAAAATAATCAGGGCTGTACTTAAAATTTTTTGATGAAATTATGTTAAGTTGCCTATTTTCGAGGCATGGGCCTCTTGTTGTCATTCTTGCTAATTGTTGCACTGCTTATTCAGTGTTTCCTCTCCCTTAGCCTTCTAAAGTCCCCCCTTGCAATTCTCCCATGCTTTTGGCATATTTTTGAGAAATTTCATTTCTAAAATTTCCTGGGAGAGTTGCTTGGTTACAGAATGTTTTCTGTTATTTTCCCCACAGTTACGTTTTCACCCATGGGTGTATAACGTTTGTGTTCTGCATCTTCCATCTGATGTTCTACAGATTCTCCCCTGGGAGTCTCTGTTTTGCATCAGATAGAGTGTAATTGATGACTGATTCCGGGCCAGTTTTTTCAGTGCCTGGAGTCATGTTTTCTGGTGTTTTTACACTGTTTGTTTTCATTGGCAACAGCCTTTTTTGAGGGGGGCTGTTTGCCTTTGCTGTAGTTTATCTCACTATAAGATACATTTATATTATCCGAAAGTGTCTCATTAATTATTTAATATAAATTTAAAATTTTTGACCACATTTTGCCATCGGATCCATCGGGGCTCAACGTTACTTTTCAGCAACTTGGGCTTCGCTGAAAAAATATTTATTTTTATACTGTACCAATGACCCAGACTTAGCTGGTGCTAACTCCACAAAAACCAGGGCCAAACACAAATTTTGCCCCCCAATCCCCAAAATTTGCATCCAAAACAAAAAGAAATCATGTCCTAAAGGACCTCCATAGTACGACTCTACTGCGCATGCGCAGTGACGCAGTCGTCCCGAAATTGGCGCCAAATATCATTCTCTGTTTGGCCCTTCATCAGTCAACATCTCACTGATCTTTGTGCTTGTAAATCTCAGTTTAAAGGATGCCAGACACGTAATTCTTGGAGAAAATGTGATTCTAAGGAGGATAGAAGGAGGAGAGGAAAAAAGAAGTGGCAAAAAATAATCAGGGCTGTACTTAAAATTTTTTGTTAAAATTATGTTAAGTTGCCTATTTTCGAGGCAAACGCCTCTTGTTGTCATTCTTGCTAATTGTTGCACTGCTTATTCAGTGTTTCCTCTCCCCTAACCTTCTAAAGTCCCCCCTTGCAATTCTCCCATGCTTTTGGCATATTTTTGAGAAGTTTCATTTCTAAAATTTCCCTGGGAGAGTTGCTTGGTTACAGAATGTTTTCTGTTATTTTCCCCATAGTTACGTTTTCACCCATGGGTGTATAACGTTTGTGTTCTGCATCTTCCATCTGATGTTCTGCAGATTCTCCCCTGGGAGTCTCTGTTTTGCATCAGATAGAGTGTAATTGAGGACTGATTCCGGGCCAGTTTTTTCAGTGCCTGGAGTCATGTTTTCTTCTCTGTTTACACTGTTTGTTTTCATTGGCAACAGCCTTTTTTGAGGGGGGCTGTTTGCCTTTGAGGTAGTTTATCTCATTATAAGATACATTTATATTATCCGAAAGTGTCTCATTAATTATTTTATATAATTTTAAAATTTTTGACCACACTTTGCCATCGGATCCATCGGGGCTCAACGTTACTTTTCAGCAACTTGGGCTTCTCTGAAAAAATATTTTTTCAAAATTATTTTGTTTTGCAATTGTTTTTTCATTTATTAATGGATCATGTTATTATGTATCTTTGTGTCAGGGGTTTTTGCGAGTAACTAGGACTTATTGTTGTTCCTTCACAATGAAAGGAACTTGTTCAAATTGTAATAGGAAGAAATCTTCCTCTGACTTTCATGATTATTGCATAAATTGTAGTCAGTGTTCTCGCATTAATCCCTGTCCTGTATGTGAACATTGGGATGAGAAACATTGGAAACGTGTGTCACGATATGTTGTTTCTGGAGAAAGAGCGATGCCGGCTCTTTCTCCACAAGGTCACTCTACTCTCTCAGTTTCTATTTCAGAGGAACCAGAACAGGGTGATGTTTCCATGTTATCTTCTTCAAGTGTGCGTCCGTCGTCACAATTAAATACAGAGCTAGCGGCAAAAGTGCTCATGGAGATTAGACAAATGTCGTCCGCTAGCTCGCCCGGTGTAGCGTCCATTCACCGAATGGTTCGGCAGCCGGGTTCGTCCGATGCGGTCCAAGAGGAAATTTTGGGTGATGCGAGCACTATAAAAATAATAGATGCACACCCAGTGACGGCGGATAGTGAACGAGAACGGAGGAAGCCTTTTAGTCCGGTTCCTAGCTCGTCCAGGTCCAGCCGGGCCGCGAGCGAGAGAGGCCCCTCTCTCGTACAACAACATCTGGGACCAGATGTTGTGGTACAAAATGTGTCTTTAGCGGAGCATACGTCCGTCGCTCGGGACGCTCCGTTGTATAAGCAGTCCGCAGAGACTGTTAAGGCTTCCTCTTCTCGCCGGCGCACACGACCGCACCTTGGCTGCGTGACCTCCGATATCTTGCCAGCTTCGCCGAGGAAGGATTATTCGGCGACCAGGTCACACCATCCGGCAGCCAGGGACTCGAGACCGATGGACTCCGGACGTTCGCATAGGAAAAGTATGCGGGAGCCATCCGATGCGGAGCTGCCCTCGGCAAAGCAGCGAAAGACCGCTCCTCCGCAGGTCTCGACGTCGGACATTCTAGTGCAGATAGCACAGCTTATCGCAGCATCCCAGCAGCCGACAGAGACGGTGTCGGATCGAGAATTATCCGACGGCGCTGGGTCGGTACGCTCCGCCGAAGCATCGGGGGCGGACGACCGGGAACATCGGGAGGTCCGACCGGATGGTGAAAGGGATACGGATGAATTGGAGCTATCCCTTTCGGAACAACACAAAGCTGCCGTAGACTTCATCCGGCACTTTCTTCCTCAAGTTGTTCCGTCGGGCCAGACTGCTGCGCTTCCGGACAGGAGAATTATAGCGTCATTGGACTCTGATTTTTTCGAGCGGTTCAGGGACATCGCTCCCGAGTTTCCGTCGCAGTCCAATAATGTTGCAAGAACATTTGAATTATTGAACGACGCTATTTTTAAACTTGCTTCCAGGACAGGGAAAGCAGGCTTCTTGTCCGCAAATACTCTCAACCTGCCTTTCATTAATGCAAGGAATAAATTCGACACGGCAGGTCAGGGTATACCGAGAGTTCCTCTGCGTATGGACGACGAGGCGGAAGACTTAGAGCTATCATTACCGTCGTCAGCTTCTATTCCAACCGCAGTGTTGGAAACAGCTATTGCGTCTAACAGAGCCAATTTAGATGCCTTATCTTACGCAGATCACCTTACGAAGGCGTTATCACTGCGTCTTCAAGGGGAAGAGTTTCAGGATATACAATCCTCCTTAAGACTTCTTTCAAGGGCAGTAGCTTATTCCACGTGTAACTCCGCCCTTTCAGTGGCTAATCTGGAGTTGGTTAGACGTGACGCAGCCCTGTCTACATCCACACTAGTGGATTCTAAGGTGAAGAACTCTCTTAGAGTCGCTTCGGTCTCAGGAGATCTTCTCTTTGACGGCAAGCTTTCCGCTATTTATGATAATATTAAAAAGAAAGCTAGTGATTCTCTGTTGTTTAGATCCGCTCCTAAAAGGTCGGATTCAGCAGACACGAATAAGGCGGGCACTTCTGGGTCTTATCCGCCCAAGAGAGGTTCCTATAGAGGTTCCGGTGCGTCCTCTAGCTCTTATTCGAGAGACCGTCAGGATAGCGACTCTCGTTCGGGACGTCCTTCAGGCCGGGACAATCGGTCGGACGCCCCGAGGTCGACGAGGCGAGGTGCGGGTCGTGGAAGACGTGGTTTCTCCTACCGCAGGCCTCGCAGATCCAGGAGGTGATGGCTCAAACCTCTATCGCGTTCCGGTTGGCGGAAGGTTGTCGAGTTTTTCTCAAGAGTGGGCGTCGATTACGGACGACCCTTGGGTGAGAGGAGTGACTTCGGAAGGTCTAAAGATATCCTTCAAACGAAAGCCTCCATTAACTCGAAGTCCAAAGTGGACTCATCTTCCGTCAAACCCTCAGAAAAGAGACGCTCTGCTATCAGAGGTGCAGTCTCTTTTAATGAAGAACGCGGTAGAGGTCGTAGAAAACCAGGAATCGCTGGGATTCTACAGCCATCTGTTTCTGGTTCCGAAACCAGACGGCTCGTTCCGTCCAGTCATAGATTTGAGCTGGATAAACAAGCTGATCATCGCTCCGAAGTTTTATATGGAGACGATTCGATCGGTCAGAGCGAGTATTCGGGTGAACGATTATGCAACGAGCATAGATCTCAAAGATGCGTACTTTCACGTCATGGTACATCCGACATTCCGAAAGTATCTACGCTTCGCAGTCCTAGGAGTGGTGTATCAGTTCCGGGCCATGTGCTTCGGATTGAATCTAGCACCCTGGGCTTTCACTCGAGTAATGAACTCGGTAATGATTTACTTCCGAGCTCATTCGTCTGCGGTAACGTCGGCCTACCTGGACGACATTCTTCAAAGGTACGGCAACGAGTTAACGCTTCAGAACGATGTTCAGAATCTTCTTCTATTGCTCCGACGTCTCGGTTTCATAGTAAACGAGGAGAAGTCGGATCTGGTGCCGTCCAAGTCATTCACTCATCTGGGAATGAGCTTCGAGACGCACAACAATCTCGTTCGTCTGCCGTTAACCAGAGCGAAATTAGTCAGTTGTTACGCTCGCTATTGTCTAAATACAGACAAAGTCACAGCGAGAGAATTTATGAGACTGATAGGTCTGTGCGGAGCCGCTGCGGATCTCATTCCGATGGGACGGCTACGCACACGGCCTCTTCAAATTTTCTTGACTCAGAATTGGAGTGTGAAAATTCATTCGCTCGATGTAGACGTTCTCTTGTCAGATCAAGTGAAACAAGAGATTCAGACTTGGGCAAACATTCAGTGGTTAACTCAAGGAGTTCCGCTGCAGTTGCCGGATCCGAGTTTTACCATTATGACGGATGCCAGTCAAACAGGTTGGGGTGCATCATTAATCCCAACGGATTCGAGATGCCAGGGTCTTTGGGATCCGCTATTCCTGTGCAAGCACATAAACATCAAGGAAATGATGTCAATTTGGCTTGCGTTACGTCACTGGATGGACATTATTCACGATGCTCATGTCCAAATCCTATCCGACAATACGACAGTAGTGGCGTATATACGGAATCAGGGAGGCACTCATTCAGTTCCGTTGTTCAATCTAACGGAAAGAATCCTTCTGTTTGCGTTGGAACATCACGTTCTTCTTTCGGTCCGTCACATACCGGGTCGTCTGAATGTGCTAGCAGACTCCCTTTCTCGAAAGGGTCGCTTGTTGCCGTCGGAGTGGACTCTCAACAAACAAGTATTCAATCAGATTTGCTACCAATGGGAACGGCCAATGATAGACTTATTTGCGACACATCTCAACAATCAGTTGCAGACGTATGTGTCCCTGTGTCCGGATCCAAGAGCATTTGCTGTAGACGCTCTATCGATCCCTTGGGACGGAATGATAGGATATGCGTATCCTCCAGCGCCGTTAATTCAACAAGTATTGCTAAAGATAAAACAATCTCAATGCAAGATTCTGTTGGTAGCATCTCTGTCGCCACAGAGACCGTGGATAAATCTACTCAGGTGTCTGTTGTGGGACCTACCGCGGAAGCTCCCTCCACGAGAGGATCTTCTTTGGCAGGGGAAATCGCGCCAACTGCATCACAACCCGCAAGGTCTCAACCTTCACGTTTTTCCGTTGTGCGGTCCTTCTTGCATGGCAAGCACTTTACAGGACGAGCAGTGGACGCGATTTCTAACTGTAGGAGGACCTCCTCTTCGCTAAACTATGCGGCTAAGTGGAAGGTTTTCCGTCGTTGGTGTAGGGATCATTCTGTTGATATATTTGATCCCTCTATACCAGACATTGCTAACTTTCTAGTATACTTGTTTGACGAAATCAAACTGCAACCGGTTACTATAAAGGGTTATAGATCTATGTTATCTGATACCTATGCACATCATGATAGTTTACAAATTGGATCTAATGTCTCTTTATCGAAATTGGTTAGAAACTTTTCGATAAATAGACCCAGAACTCTTAGATTAATTCCTAAGTGGAATTTAGCTTGGGTTCTCCTTAAATTGAAGGAAAAGCCATTTGAACCTCTTGGGACAGTAGATTTCAAATTCTTATCTTATAAGACAGCTTTTCTCTTAGCTTTCTCTTCTGCCAGAAGAGTCAGTGAGCTTCATGCACTATCGGTGGATGATTCTCATTATCGTAGTGTTGGGAACACTATCACCTTCACTACTAACGTCGGTTTTTTAGCTAAGAATCAGGCTCCTAATAAATATCCGGAACCTATTGTTATTAAGGCTCTTCCGTCTTCAGACGGGCGTAGGCCTTTACTCTGTCCTGTTAGAGCACTACGTATCTATAAACAGAGATCTCAGTTCATCAGAAAGGGACGGAAACGTTTCTTTCTGTCTTTGATGCCTAATAGAAAGGACATTTCAGTCCATTCTATTGCTAGATGGATTCAGTTAACTATCCGTACTGCGTATGAAGATTTATCTTCTTCTCAGCAGTCTGTGCTTAAGATTTCTGCTCATGAAGTAAGAGCTCTTTCTACTTCCTGGGCTTATGCTAATAGTGTTGCTATTACAGATTTAATGAAGGCTGCTTATTGGTCTCAGCCATCCACATTTACTAATTTTTATCTCAGAAATATTGAGTCCATTTCTGGAGACCTGCATTGTTTAGGTCCGTTATCTGTTGCTCAGAATGTCGTCCACTAAACAGTTGCAACTATAGTTATGCAGGCTTTCTGTTCCGGCAGTGACTCCGTCCGGCTGCCCTCTTCGCTCTGGGCTATTTGACCCAGGGCAAGGGGAAGGGGGGGGGGCGGGTGTTCCCTTAGGTCACCTGCTTTATAGTGAAAAGCAAGGGAATGCCTCCTCCAAGACAGTATTTCTGAGTCGCTTCCGGGATGGTTTTAAAGTGTAATATTAATGTTTAATTTCATTCATGTCTTATTTTTAAAGTGTAGCTCGGTGTGAAGCATTTGTATATGTCAAGTGTCAAACGGGCTTTAATATACAATACTCGGACACTTTTAAATGATTATAAAGAGTCTCAATTCTCTGGACTACTTTATTTATTGGCTTGTTTTAATAATAATTAGTATAAAGGTTATACTGGATATTAATAGAGAACATGAATGTTATTGTGCTCAATTATTAAGGGTAGTGTATCTTTCTAATTTAAACATTAAATAAGAAAGATACATGTAAAGCCTAATACTCCTTTTCTCCTTAAGGGGTTATCTCTTTATTTTATAATTGAGCTTATTGGATTTTCCTCTATGTCCTAGGCCCTCCAGCCTGTTTACTATTCAGCTAAGTCTGGGTCATTGGTACAGTATAAAAATGTTAAAAAATTTATAGTAATTTATATATTTTTTATACTTACCAATGACCCAGACGGGGATGGCCCTCCCTGAGTTGGGAACTCTTGCCTCCCCGCTGAGTACATAGCGCTGACCAGGCACTGCCAGTAAGAATGATATTTGGCGCCAATTTCGGGACGACTGCGTCACTGCGCATGCGCAGTAGAGTCGTACTATGGAGGTCCTTTAGGACATGATTTCTTTTTGTTTTGGATGCAAATTTTGGGGATTGGGGGGCAAAATTTGTGTTTGGCCCTGGTTTTTGTGGAGTTAGCACCAGCTAAGTCTGGGTCATTGGTAAGTATAAAAAATATATAAATTACTATAAATTTTTTAACTTTCAAAATTATTTTGTTTTGCAATTGTTTTTTCATTTATTAATGGATCATGTTATTATGTATCTTTGTGTCAGGGGTTTTTGCGAGTAACTAGGACTTATTGTTGTTCTTTCACAATGAAGGGACGTTGTTCAAATTGTAATAGGAAGAAATCTTCCTCTGACTTTCATGATCATTGTATTAATTGTAGTCAGTGTTCTCGCATTAATCCCTGTCCTATATGTGAACATTGGGATGAGAAACATTGGAAACGTGTGTCACGATATGTTGTTTCTGGAGAAAGAGCGATGCCGGCTCTTTCTCCGCAAGGTCACTCTACTCTCTCAGTTTCTATTTCAGAGGAACCAGAACAGGGTGATGTTTCCATGTTATCTTCTTCAAGTGTGCGTCCGTCGTCACAAATGAATTCAGAGCTAGCGGCAAATGTCGTCCGCTAGCTCGCCCGGTGTAGCGTCCATTCACCGAATGGTTCGGCAGCCGGGTTCGTCCGATGCGGTCCAAGAGGAAATTTTGGGTGATGCGAGCACTATAAACATAATAGATGCACACCCAGTGACGGCGGATAGTAAGCGAGAACGGAGGAAGCCTTTGAGTCCGGTTCCTAGCTCGTCCAGGTCCAGCCGGGCCGCGAGCGAGAGAGGCCCCTCTCTCGTACAACAACATCTGGGACCAGATGTTGTGGTACAAAATGTGTCTTTAGCGGAGCATACGTCCGTCGCTCGGGACGCTCCGTTGTATAAGCAGTCCGCAGAGACTGTTAAGGCTTCCTCTTCTCATCAGCGCACACAACCGCACCTTGGCTGCGTGACCGCCGATATATTACCAGCTTCGCCGATCAAGGATTCTTCAGCGACCAGGTCACACCATCCGGCAGCCAGGGATTCAAGACCGATGGACTCCGGACGTTCGCATAGGAAAAGTATGCGGGAGCCATCTGATGCGGAGCTGCCCTCGGCGAAGCAGCGAAAGACTGCGCCTCCGCAGGTCTCGACGCCGGACATTCTTGTGCAGATAGCACAGCTTATCGCAGCATCCCAGCAGCCGACAGAAACGGTGTCGGATCGAGAATTATCCGACGGCGCTGGGTCGGTACGCTCCGCCGAAGCATCGGGGGCGGACGACCGGGAACATCATGAGGTCCGACCGGATGGTGAAAGGGATACGGATGACTTGGAGCTATCCCTTTCGGAACAACATAAAGCTGCCGTGGACTTCATCCGGCACTTTCTCCCTCAAGTTGTTCCGTCGGGCCAGACTGCTGCGCTTCCGGACAAGAGAATTATAGCGTCATTGGACTCTGAATTTTTTGAGCGGTTCAGGGACATCGCTCCCGAGTTTCCGTCGCAGTCCAATAATGTTGCAAGAACATTTGAATTATTGAACGACGCTATATTTAAACTTGCTTCCAGGACGGGGAAAGCAGGTTTCTTGTCCGCTAATACTCTCAACCTGCCTTTCATTAATGCAAGGAATAAATTCGATACGGCAGGACAGGGTATACCGAGAGTTCCTCTGCGTATGGACGACGAGGCGGAAGACTCAGAGCTATCATTACCGTCGTCAGCTTCTATTCCAACCGCGGTGTTGGAAACAGCTATTGCGTCTAACAGAGCCAATTTAGATGCCTTATCTTACGCAGATCACCTTACTAAGGCGTTATCACTGCGCCTTCAGGGGAAAGAGTTTCAGGATATACAATCCTCTTTAAGACTTCTTTCAAGGGCAGTAGCTTATTCCACTTGTAACTCCGCCCTTTCAGTGGCAAATCTGGAGTTGGTTAGACGTGACGCAGCCCTAGCTACATCCACACTAGTGGATTCTAAGGTGAAGAACTCTCTTAGAGTCGCTTCGGTCTCAGGAGAACTTCTCTTTGATGGCAAGCTTTCCGCTATTTATGATAAAATTACAAAGAAAGCTAAGGATTCTCTGTTGTTCAAATCTGCTCCTAAGAAGTCGGATACAGCAGACACGAATAAGACAGGCACTTCTAGGTCTAATGCGCCCAAGAGAGGTTCCTATAGAGGTTCCGGTGCGTCCTCTTGGTCTTATTCGAGAGACCGTCAGGATAGCGACTCTCGTTCGGGACGTCCTTCAGGCCGGGACAATCGGTCGCACGCCCCGAGGTCGACGGGGCGAGGTGCGGGTCGTGGAAGACGTGGTTTCTCCTACCGCAGGCCTCGCAGGTCCAGGAGGTGATGGCTTAAACCTCTATCGCGTTCCGGTTGGCGGAAGGTTGTCGAGCTTTTCACAAGAATGGGCGTCGATTACGGACGACCCTTGGGTGAGAGGAGTGACTTCGGAAGGTCTAAAGATATCCTTCAAACGAAAGCCTCCATTAACTCGAAGTCCAAAGTGGACTCATCTTAGTTCAAATCCGCAGAAAAGAGACGCTCTGTTATCAGAGGTGCAGTCTCTTTTAATGAAGAACGCGGTAGAGGTCGTAGAAAACCAGGAATCTCCGGGATTCTACAGCCATCTGTTTCTGGTTCCGAAACCAGACGGCTCATTCCGTCCAGTCATAGATTTGAGCTGGATAAACAAGCTGATCGTCGCTCCGAAGTTTTATATGGAGACGATTCGATCGGTCAGAGCGAGTATTCGGGTGAACGATTATGCAACGAGCATAGATCTCAAAGATGCGTACTTTCAAGTCATGGTACATCCGACATTCCGAAAGTATCTACGCTTCGCAGTCCTAGGAGTGGTGTATCAATTCCGGGCGATGTGCTTCGGATTGAATCTAGCACCCTGGGCTTTCACTCGGGTAATGAACTCGGTAATGATCTACTTCCGAGCTCATTCGTCTGCGGTAACGTCGGCCTACCTGGACGACATTCTTCAGAGGTACGGCAACGAGTTAACGCTTCAGAACGATGTTCAGAATCTTCTTCTATTGCTCCGACGTCTCGGTTTTATAGTAAACGAGGAGAAGTCGGATCTGGTGCCGTCCAAGTCATTCACTCATCTGGGAATGAGCTTCGAGACGCACAACAATCTCGTTCGTCTGCCGTTAACCAGAGCGAAATTAGTCAGTTGTTACGCTCGCTATTGTCTGCACGCAGACAAAGTTACGGCGAGAGAATTTATGAGACTGATAGGTCTGTGCAGAGCCGCCGCGGATCTCATTCCGATGGGGCGGTTACGCACACGTCCTCTTCAAATTTTCCTGACTCAGAATTGGAGTGTGAAATTCATTCGCTCGATGTAGATGTTCTCTTGTCAGATCAAGTGAAACAAGAGATTCAGACTTGGGCAAACATTCAGTGGTTAACTCAAGGAGTTCCGCTGCAGTTGCCGGATCCGAGTTTTACCGTTATGACGGATGCCAGTCAAACAGGTTGGGGTGCATCATTAATCCCAACGGATTCGAGATGCCAGGGTCTTTGGGATCCACAATTCCTATGCAAGCACATAAACATCAAGGAAATGATGTCAATTTGGCTTGCGTTACGTCACTGGATGGACATTATTCACGATGCTCATGTCCAAATCCTATCCGACAATACGACAGTAGTGGCGTATATACGGAATCAGGGAGGCACTCATTCAGTTCCGTTGTTCAATCTAACGGAAAGAATCCTTCTGTTTGCGCTAGAACATCACGTTCTTCTTTCGGTCCGTCACATACCGGGTCGTCTGAATGTGCTAGCAGACTCCCTTTCACGAAAGGGTCGCTTGTTGCCGTCGGAGTGGACTCTCAACAAACAAGTATTCAATCAGATTTGCTACCAATGGGAACGGCCAATGATAGACTTATTTGCGACACATCTCAACAATCAGTTGCAGACGTATGTGTCTCCGTGTCCGGATCCAAGAGCATTTGCAGTAGACGCTCTGTCGATCCCTTGGGACGGAATGATAGGATATGCGTATCCTCCAGCGCCGTTAATTCAACAAGTATTGCTAAAGATAAAACAATCTCAATGCAAGATTCTGTTGGTAGCATCTCTGTCGCCACAGAGACCGTGGATAAATCTACTCAGGTGCCTGTTGTGGGACCTACCGCGGAAGCTTCCTCCACGGGAGGATCTTCTTTCGCAGGGGAAATCGCGCCAACTCCATCACAACCCGCAAGGTCTCAACCTTCACGTTTTTCCGTTGTGCGGTCCTTCTTGCATGGCAAGCACTTTACAGGACGAGCAGTGGACGCGATTTCTAACTGTAGGAGGACCTCCTCTTCGCTAAACTATGCGGCTAAGTGGAAGGTTTTTCGTCGTTGGTGTAGGGATCATTCTGTAGATATATTCGATCCCTCTATACCAGACATTGCAAACTTTCTAGTATACTAGTTTGACGAAATCAAACTGCAGCCTGTTACTATAAAGGGTTATAGATCTATGTTATCTGATACCTATGCACATCATGATAGTTTACAAATTGGATCTAATGTCTCTTTATCGAAGTTGGTTAGAAACTTTTCGATAAATAGACCCAGAACTCTTAGATTAATTCCTAAGTGGAATTTAGCTTGGGTTCTTCTTAAATTGAAGGAAAAGCCATTTGAACCTCTTGGGACAGTAGATTTCAAATTCTTATCTTATAAGACAGCTTTTCTCTTAGCTTTCTCTTCGGCTAGAAGAGTCAGTGAGCTTCATGCACTATCGGTGGATGATTCTCATTATCGTAGTGTTGGGAACACTATCACCTTCACTACTAATGTGGGTTTTTTAGCTAAGAATCAGGCTCCTAATAAATATCCGGAACCTATTGTTATTAAGGCTCTTCCGTCTTCAGACGGGCGTAGGCCTTTACTCTGTCCTGTTAGAGCATTACGCATCTATAAACAGAGATCTCAGTTTATCAGAAAGGGACGGAAACGTTTCTTTCTGTCTTTGATGCCTAATAGAAAGGATATTTCAGTCCATTCTATTGCTAGATGGATTCAGTTAACTATCCGTACTGCTTATGAAGATTTATCTTCTTCTCAGCAGTCTGTGCTTAAGATTTCTGCTCATGAAGTAAGAGCTCTTTCTACTTCCTGGGCTTATGCTAATAGTGTTGCTATTACAGATTTAATGAAGGCTGCTTATTGGTCTCAGCCATCCACATTTACGAATTTTTATCTCAGAAATATTGAGTCCATTTCTGGAGACCTGCATTGTTTAGGTCCGTTATCTGTTGCTCAGAATGTCGTCCACTAAACAGTTGCAACTATAGTTATGCAGGCTTTCTGTTCCGGCAGTGACTTCGTCCGGCTGCCCTCTTCGCTCTGGGCTATTTGACCCAGGGCAAGGGGAAGGGGGGGGGGGGGGGGGGGGGGTGGGTGTTCCCTTAGGTCACCTGCTTTATAGTGAAAAGCAAGGGAATGCCTCCTCCAAGTCAGTATTTCTGAGTCGCTTCCGGGATGGTTTTAAAGTGTAATATTAATGTTTAAATTCATTCATGTCTTATTTTTAAAGTGTAGCTCGGTGTGAAGCATTTGTATATGTCAAGTGTCAAACGGGCTTTAATATACAATACTCGGACACTTTTAAATGACTATAAAGAGTCTCAATTCTCTGGACTACTTTATTTATTGGCTTGCTTTAAAAATAATTAGTATAAGGGTTATACTGGATGTTAATAGAGAACATGAATGTTATTGTGCTCAATTATTAAGGGTAGTGTATCTTTCTAATTTAATATTAAATAAGAAAGATACATGTAAAGCCTAATACTCCTTTTCTCCTTAAGGGGTTACCTCTTTACTATATAGTTGAGCTTATTGGATTTTCCTCTATGTCCTAGGCCCTCCAGCCTGTTTACTATTCAGCTAAGTCTGGGTCATTGGTACAGTATAAAAATGTTAAAAAATTTATAGTAATTTATATATTTTTTATACTTACCAATGACCCAGACGGGGATGGCCCTCCCTGGAGTTGGGAACTCTTGCCTCCCCGCTGAGTACATAGCACTGACCAGGCACTGCCAGTAAGAATGATAATTGGCGCCAATTTCGGGACGTCTGCGTCACTGCGCATGCGCAGTAGAGGCGTAGTATGGAGGTCCTTTAGGACATGATTTCTTTTTGTTTTGGATGCAAATTTTGGGGATTGGGGGGCAAAATTTGTGTTTGGCCCTGGTTTTGTTAGAGTTAGCACCAGCTAAGTCTGGGTCATTGGTAAGTATAAAAAATATATAAATTACTATAAATTTTTTAACTTTCCAGTCTCTCAAAACAGGTGAAAAACAGTTTTTGCCACAATTTTGCAGTCTCTCAAGACAGGTGGCCTCCCATGACAGGTAGTCTCTCATGACAGGTCCATTATAGAGTGAAACCAAGCGGTGCATGGACACAGTGGTCTTTCAAGACAGGTGGTCTCTCATGACAGGTTTTACTGTATTTTAAATTGTTAACGGGGAAACAATCTGCATTTGGATTATTGTAATTCCTTACTGTACTTGCTGTACAACCTCTCACAATATTAGTACTCTCGTCTGCAGAAAGTATTAAATGTATCAATCCGAGTGTTATGTAGGGTATCTCAACACATCACTCCTGTCCCGATGGATCTCAACTGGCTGCCAGTCAAGTACAGAATAATTTTCAAAACTATATTTTTAGCTTTCAAGGCACAAAACAACATGTCACCAGCCTGCTTAGAAGAAGTCATCAATACCAAGATTATGTTCCATTACCACCTGAGGTCCGATGCTAAAATGCTACTACATGTTCCAAAAATAGGGGTAAGACATTTGGAGATAGGTCATTCTCATTTGCTGGTCCTCACTTGTGGAATAATTTACCAGAACATCTAGAAAGACCGTCAAATGTCAACATTTTCAAGAAAGATCTCAAAACATATCAATTTCAGAAAGCTTATAAAGCCTACTCTGGACTGTAAGATACTGTATATATTCTGTTTGTATATTTGCATGTGCTCACTAACATGTACAGCGCCTTAGAATATGGTTCTATATCTCTGAACTATAATTTTGGCGCTATATAAATGAGTATATTATTATTATTTCACCTGGCCTAAAAGGCCATGTGAGCTTTTGCTATCACTTGGCGTCTGTCGTCGTCCACCACCTGTAAACTTTTCACATTTTCATCTTCTTCTCTGGAACCGCTGAGCCGGTGTGTACTAAACTTGGCAGGAATGGTCTATGGGAGGTCCTCTACAATCGATCCTCATTTTGTTCCCGTCAGATGAAAAACATGGCCGCCAGAGGCATTCTTTGATTTTGGTTGGTGGATTTTCATAAATCTTCTCCTCTGAAACCACAAAGCCAAATGTTTTGGAACTTCGCATTATTGATGCTTGTGACACCCTCTAACAACGATTCTCATTAAATGTTGTTCAGGTTGCAAACATGGCCGCAATTGCAGCTTATAGTTGCCATGGAAACCCTATGGGAAATCACATTTTCATCTTCTTCTCTGGAACTACTGAGCCAATGGGAACCAAACTTGGCAGGAATGGTCTATGGGATGTCATCTACAAACAGTCCTCATTTTGTTCCTGTCGGATGAGAAACATGGCCGCCAGAGGCATTCTTTGATTTTGGTTGGTGGATTTTGAAAAATCTTCTCCTCTGAAACCACAAGGCCAAATGTTTTGAAACTTTGCATGGCTGATGACTGGGACACTCTCTGCCAGCGATCCTCATTTAATGTTGATCGGGTTGCAAACTTGGCTGCAGTTGCAGCTTATAGTTAATATAGAAACCCTATGGGAAATCACATTTTCATCTTCTCTGGAACTACTGAGCCGATGTGAACCAAAGTTGGCAGGAATGGTCTATGGAAGGTCCCCTACAAACAATCCTCTTTTAGTTCTTGTCAGTTGGAAAACTTGGCCGCCAGAAGCATTCTCTGATTCTGATTGGTCAATTTTGAAAAATGTTTTCTGAAACTATAAGCTAGACCAAATGTTTTGAAACTTCACATAATTGATGACTGGGACACCCAATGTAAGAGGAACAACTTTGCTGTTATATGTTACTTTGAACATATAAACCCCATGCCGGCAGGGTAGCTTGAATAGTACAGTAAGTGGAGAGTGGATTGTAACTAAATCACCCACGGAGTGGAATAATCACCCAAAGTATCAGTTTCAAATTCTGTACATATGGACAAAAAAATACAAACAATGTGACAGCCAGTGGACCTCTGGGTTTAACAATTACTGCTTGGGTGGAATTTCCACTCTGTGGGTGATTTAGTGGTAATACACTCTCCACATACTGTTGCAGTTTTCTCTTCTGAGAACTGGGACAGTGATAAAATAATGTGTATAGTTTTATGTAGGGATGTAACTGGAAACAACTTTGCTAGAATATGTTATCAGAAAAACTATCAAGTTGCAATTGATGACAGATGTTTGGAAAACTTGGGTGTAATTTACTGGTCAGCTCTAAATGATAGCATACATATATTCTCCAGTCAGTTATTGTTCTTTGATTTTATCATTCATTCAAGATAGACATAATGACAAATTCTTTAATAAAATATTCTGCTTTGTGTAACCCTTTACCTATCCAAAGCTCTTTGAAAGAGAGTACTGTCTGAAAAACTGTAACTTTCAAAATATTCTTTAACCTTCTTTCAATGATTTTTATTGCAACAGAATTCATAAATGTGTGCTGGCACTATTTGGTAGACTGTATTACAATGATACTGTTGATTTCTAACTTGACCCTGCACACATGGTTTCAGAGAAGATATGGATTTCCAGCAATTATGGCTAGAATATTGTGAAATACAGTCTGTCTGTCCATCCATCTGTTCATCATCCATCTGTCCATCCATCCATTTGTCCGTCTCCCTGCCTGCCTGCCCACATGCCCACCCATGTGCCAACCCACGCACCCACTCATATGGCTGCTGGCATGCCAGAAACCCACCCTGACATTGACTTTAACCATACATCATTCATGCCAGTGTGAAAGAGTACAGTCGGAACAGTTGTTAGACATAATTTTCTGCTGGTTATGCACTTACTATAGCCTTAAAAACCTACCAACTCTATATGAAAGCTGGTTTCATTGGTGCCTGAAAGAAAAGTGAAATAGGTGAATCTCTCGATTTCTAGAAATCAAAAAAGGGTGGATTTTTTAGTCGTGTTGTGACGAAGTCAAACTCGACTTATAGTTTGATGAATGGCAGGCAGGTGTGCGGTTGGGCGGGCGTAAACCGGATGATAACTTCAACCCATGTTCATGAAACTTCATAGGTAGGTTGGTATCGGTGAGAGGAAGAACCCTATTAATTTTGGACTTGCTTGGTCAAAGGTCAAGGTCACAGTGACCGTGAACATAGTAGATTGTAAACAATTGGTTTCCGGATGATAACTTGACTACGGTTCTACCCATATTCATGACACTTCATATGTAGGTTGGCCTTCGTGAGAGGAAGAACCCTATTTATTCTGGACTCACTAAGTCAAAGTTCAAGGTCACAGTGACCTTGAACATAGTAAATCAAAACAATTGGTTTCCGGATGATAACTTGATAATGGTTCGACCCATATTCATGAAACTTCATAGTTAGGTTGGCATCAGTGAGAGGAAGAACCCTATTTATTTTGGACTCGCTAAGTGAAAGGTCACGGTCACAGTGACCTTCAACATAGTAAATCGTAAACAATTGGTTTCTGGATGATAACTTGATAATGTTTTGACCCACATTCATGAAACCTCATAGGTAGGTTGGCATCAATGAGAGGAAGAACCCTCTTTATTTTGGACTTGCTAGGTGAAAGATCAAGGTCACAGCGACCTTGAACGTAGTAAATCATAAACAATTGGTTTCCGGACGATAACTTGATAATGGTTTGACCCACATTCATGAAACTTCATAGGTAGGTTGGCCTAGGTCAGTGGAAGACCCCTATTTATTTTCAAAGGCCAAAGTCACAGTGACCTTGAACATAATAACTTGTAAACAATTGTTTTCCAAATGATAATGTTGGCCTTGGTGCAAGAAAGAGCCCTATTTATTTCAGAATCACTAGGTCAAAGGTCAAGGTCACAGTGACCTTTCACATAGTAAATTGTAAACAATTGGTTTCCAGACGATAAGTTGATAATGATTAAACCCACTTCTGTGCTGTCACAACTCGACATTGGATCGGTGATCCTATCAGCATTCTTTCCTCTGAAACTACACGGCCAAATGTTTTTAAACTTTATGTGCTGGATGACTGGGCCACCCTCTACCAAAGATTCTCATTTAATGTTGATCGGGTTGCAAACATGGCCGCAATTGCGACTCGTAGTTACCATGGAAACCCTATGGGAAATCACATTTTCATCTTTTTTTGAACTACTGAGCTGATGTGAACCAAACTTGGCATGAATGGTCTATGGGAGGTCCTCTACAAACAGTTCTCATTTTATTCCAGTCCGATGAAAATCTTGGCTGCCAGAGGCATTTTTTGATTCTGATTGGTCGATTTTGAAAAATCTCCTCTGAAACAACAAGGCCAAATGTTTTGAAACTTCACATGCTTGATGACTGGGACACCCTCTGCCAATGATCCTCATGTAATGTTGACCATGTTGCATACTTTGCCGCAGTTGTGGCTCATAGTTACCATGGAAACCGTGTGGGAAATCACATTTTTATATGTTTTTCTGCCAGGTGAGCGATTACAAGCTCTTTAGAGCCTCTAGTTGTTATTATTATTTTAAAAGAGCGATTCCTCTTGCTGCAGAAATCTTAACTTCCTATCTGTGAGAACGTCACACCTCTGCAGGAAATAAAAAAAAAGTTGTAAGATTGCTCGCAGCAGCAAACTCCTAAAATTATTCTTTAGGTAGAGGAAACATCAGGCGAATGTTTTTTGAATGTTTTTAATGTGACGTGAATTCCATTATCTTCATGTGAAAATTAAGAGATTGTGAAGGGTCCGGGTCTTTTCGGCCTCGGGAACATTCGGCCCCAGGTATTTTTCCGGGAACATTCGGCCTCAGTCGAGGCCGAATGTTCCCATTTTTGAGGCCGAATGTTCCCACTTTTGGTAAAAATTTTCGGAGTTTGGGAGTTGAAAAATAGCTTTAAAAAATAATTTTTTAGTTCATTTTGTTAGGTTTTTTTTATATTAGGTTTTCTAGAATATTTTTAAAGAATAATATATACGGCGTACCTACCTTTATTCCTAAAGTCGAAATATATTAAGCACAACAAGACCAATCCATATTGAATAATGAAATATATATAAAATCCACTGAACTGAATAACAGAATGACAATATATGTGTTCCAATGTCGACATGCAAACCCGAAATGATATACTTCTTCTTGGATGTTGTTTGGCACAACTCATCTTGAAAATTTTGATTTCATAAGTCCTTCTGCATGAAGTAGTGAGCAAAGTTGTGGCCTCTGATGAGATACTGATACAGAGTTTTTACAGGGCGACTGAATCTTGATTGATTAAATAGCACTTGATTAGGAGATCAAATACTGTTTTTACAGTTTTCTAAGAACCCTTAAACCTTTTATGCGGACTGTAATTGTCCTTGATGAGATAACCTTATACTGTTTTTCATGGTTTCTTTGAACATTTATTTGAACACTTACTCACATAGATTTTTGAGGTTGTGTGCCGGTATATATAAAGTGTAATTGTCAATATATATGTCTTGTTTCTACCAAAATAACTACCAAACTGCGGTTTCAGTATTACCATAAATTAGCCCACTTCTCATAGCAAACACGGAACAGAAATCTTGTAATTATGCAAATTCCTTGCCATTTTCGAGTTCGAGGTTCTCAACCCACTATCCTACTGCCAGTCGCACACTCAAACTTAATAAGATTATTGGCTCTCGCTTCCGACTCTCGTGGATTTATAAGCAAATGAAGCTATAAAGCAAATAAAGTTATTAGGGTCGCAAGGGATTTAGATCCCACATTGTCCCTGTGCGCCTTCGGCGCGCCGAAACTTTTCATTCATTCATATATGTCAATGTATTTTATATGTATATATTGTACATTACGCTGTATTTATTTTTGGTTTTTGTTTGTAATAAAGATGTTTAAACTCATCTTAACCTGTGTCTCTCTTAGTCTCCCTAGTTTAAAACGGAGGCCGAATGTTCCCAGGCCGAATGTTCCCGGGGCCGAATGTTCCCGAGGCCGAATGTTCCCGAAGCCGAAAAGACCCGCTCCCATTACAGATACTGTTTTGTGAACATGAACATATTTTGTGTACTTCTACTTTCTACATTTTCACGGTGCTCGGGGGAGAACTAATTAATAGACAATGACATTCACTTCCAGTATTTCTTTCCCATAAATCATTGTTACAGAATGGAAAGTTTGCTGCAAAAGCATGACAGATTAATCTCCGTTTATTTAATAAATGCTTGTAAACAATAATGTTTTTGCTTGCTTTGTTTAGATGCCAAATGGAAATGAGTTTTTGTTACAGGAGATACACATGTGTTACAGTACGGCTGCCTTGGACTGGTCACTTTCCACATGTGTGCAATATTTCCACGGGCACAATAATATTAGATTCCAAGCACTAATTACAGGAATAATCATCAAAGATTTAAGAAGCCGGTGCTTCATAAATTAAAATTTTTATGCTTATGATTTTTTATTCCTTGGTAAACGCATGCGTGGACATCACTGCCCCTGCATGGATTATGAAACAGTCCATGGCCACTGTACTGTATGGGAGAGACCTAAAGTAGATGATCAATAAAATAATTGCTCGAGTAGAAAGAGGAGCAGATGAAGGCAAGTACACCATCGACATGCACTGCGCCTCAGTACACAACTCCATGCGACTAAGCACCGAACACAAAAGAAATTATGGGACAGTGTTGCGAAATTAATAATAATAACAATAATGCAATGTTAACGTCTAGAATCCACCTCAACGGGTACCGATTTTACACCTAGGTACAGTGAGGATTGCATAGTACTTGTGAACATTCCCAATGTCCACAGCTGGCACGAGATTCAACGTTGCAGAGTCACACACTTAAACTTTGCTGATCGCACACCAGCCACTACTATGGGAAACACCCGATTCAGTCACCCATCCTAGGATTAACCGGGCTTTGCATTGCTTAATTTCGGTGATCTAATGAGAACCAGGCTCGCTTCACCAGTGCACTCCAGTAATTCAGTGGCAGATTTTATGATAGGTAAAGTGTTAAAAGGGGTTATTAGAACCTATAGCAGATTATAGTAAAATAAGTGAAGAGTACAGTACAGTTGCCGTGGACTGGTCGTAATCCACACCTGGGCAATGATGTCCACGCATGCATTTACCAGGTAATAAAATCCATCAGCAGCAAAGTTTTAATTAATGAAGCATGGGGTTGTATGGGCCGGTGCTTCATAAATTAAATTTTTGATGATTATTCCTACATGTATAATTAGTGTTTGGAATAAAATATTATTGCGTCCATGGAAATATTGCCCACCCATGAAAAGTGTCCAGTCCATGGCGGCTGTACTGTACTTGAAAGTACTCAGCAGACAGAATATAATCGTTTTGAACAGGAAGATACCTATCAATTACAGTACCATTGTTTTAATCAGAACGTCAGATAGCGCTTGCAGGTGTGCGTTCCAATGGGTACAATACTGTCACAGTATTAGTTAAACATTTGATGAATATGAGGAAAATCCCTCTATAGCGTCAATCATACCCAGATAAACGAAAGTGTCTATTTGCCACCCGGGTGGCAAATAGCTATTCCTCTTTATTTTAGCTATTTGCCACCCGGGTGGCAAATAGCGATTTCAGTAACGGGCAAGATTTAGTTTCGGGTTGCGTTAAGACAACTCTACGGGACACATTCACCTAGTTTGGACTCTAAAAAAATTGAAAAGGTGGGATGGATCAATAGGGAGGTAAACAGCGTTTTTAAAAAATATTGTATAATTTGTCCAAGTGCGGAGAACTGAAGGTATGTGCTTGGGCTACCAGTATGTGAAAAAGGGATGGGAAATAATGATCAAAATAAAAAGGGGGCGGCAAATATATATAATAGGTGGCAAATAATGATAACAATGAAAAGGGGGTGGCAAATAAAGATAATACGGTAAAGGGGGTGGCAAAAACAGTACTAAACAAAAGTGGAGCCAAATAATGGTAATAATCAAAAGAAGATGATGAACAGAGATGATAGTCAAACGGGATGGCAAATAATGATAGCTATGAAAAGGGGGTGGCAAATAAACATAATACTGAAAAAGGGGTGACAAATAACAATAATGGACAAAAGTGGTGCCAAATAATGGTAATAATCAAAAGATGACAAAGATTATAGTCAAAGGGGGATGGCAAATAATAATAATAGTTAAAAGGGGCGCCAAATAAGATAATGCAGAAAAGGGGGTGACAAATAAGACAGTACTGGAAAGGGGGTGGCAAATAAGTATAATCATCAATAGTAGTGCCAAATAATGGTAAGAATCAAAAGGAGATCACAAATAAAGATTATAGACAAGGAGGTGGCAAATAATGATACCAATGAAAAGGGGGTGGCAAATAAAGATAATACTGAAAAGGGGGTGGCCCATTACTATAATAATCAAAAGTGGGGCCAAATAATTGTAATGATCAAAAGGAGATGACAAAGGTTATATTCAAATGGGGATGGTAAATAATGAGAGCAATGAAAAGGGGGTGGCAAATAAACATAACATTGAAAAGGGGGTGACAAATTACAATAAAAAACAAAAGTTGTGCCAAATAATGGTAATAATAAAAAAGGAGATGACAAATAAAGATTGTAGTCAAAGGGGGATGGCAAATAATGAAAGCAATGAAAAGGGGTTCCAAGATAAGGTAGTACTGAAAAGGGGTAGGCAAATAACTAAAATAATCAAAATGGGAGCCATTATAGTCAAAAAGGGTGGCAAATAATAATAACAGTTAAAAGGGGGTGGCAAATCAGATAATGCAGAAAAGGGGATGGCAAATAAGATAATACCGAAAAGAGGGTGGCAAATAACTATAATAATCAAAAGTGGTGCCGGATAATGGAAATAATTAAAAGGAGATGACAAATAAAGATTATAGTCAAAGGGGATGGCAAATAATGATAACAATTAAAAGGGGTGGCAAGTAAAGAGAAAACTGAAAGGGGGTTGGGAAATAACTATAATAATCAAAATAGGTGCCAAATGATGGTAATAATCAAAAATGACAAATAAAGATTATAGTCAAAGGGGGTGGCAAATAATGATAACAATGAAAACGGGCTGGCAAGATAAGGTAATAATGAGAAGGGGTTGGCAAATAATGATAATAATCAAAACGGGAGCCATTATAGTCCAAGGGGATGGAAAATGATAATAACTGTTAAAAGGGGATGGCAAATAAGATAATGCAGAAAAGGAGGTGGCAAATAAAATAATACTGAAAAGGGGGTGGCAAATAATAATAATAATCAAAAATGGTACCAAATAATGGTAATAATCAAAAGATGACAAATAAAGATTATAGTCAAAGGGGAGTGGCAAATAATGATAACAATTAAAAGTGGGTGGCAAGAAAAGGAAATACTGAAAAGGGATGGCAAATAAGTATAATAATCAAAAGTGGTGACAAATAATGGTAATAATCAAAAGGAGATGACAAATAAAGATTATAGACAAAGGGGGTGGCAAATAATGAAAGGAATGAAAAGGGGGTGGCAAATAAACATAATACTGAAAAGGGAGTGACAAATAACAATAAAAAATGGAAATAATCAAAAGGAGATTATTTGACAAATAAAGATTATAGTAAAATAGGAGCCAAATGATGGTAATAATCAAAAAATGACAAATAAAGATTATAGTCAAAGGGGGATGGCAAATAATGAAAACAATGAAAAGGGGTTGCAAGATAGGGTAATGCTGAAAGGGGGGTTGGCAAATAACTATAATAATCAAAAGGGGAGCCATTACAGTCAAAGAGGGTGGCAAATAATAATAACAGTTAAAAGGGGGTTGGAAATAAGATAATGCAGAAAAGGGGGTGACAAATAAGACAATACTGAAAAGGGGGTGGCAAATAAGTATAATCATCACAAGTGGTGCCAAGTAATGGTAATAATCAAAAGGAGATCACAAATAAAGTTTATAGACAAGGGGGTGGCAAATAATGATACCAATGAAAAGGGGGTGGCAAATAAAGATAATACTGAAAAGGGGGTGGCCCATTACTATAATAATCAAAAGTGGTGCCAAATAATGGTAATAATCCAAAGGAGATGACAAATAAAGGTTATATTCAAAGGGGGATGGCAAATAATGATAGGAATGAAAAGGGGGTGGCAAATAAACATAATACTGAAAAGGGGGTGACAAATAACAATAAAAAATGGAAATAATCAAAAGGAGATTATTTGACAAATAAAGATTTTAGTAAAATAGGTGCCAAATGATGGTAATAATCAAAAAATGACAAATAAAGATTATAGTCAAAGGGGGGGGGGGCAAATTAAAAGAGGGTGGCAAGAAAAGTTAATACTGAAAGGGGATTGCAAATAAGTATAATAATCAGAATGGGTGCCAAATAATGGTATTAATCAAATGATGACAAATAAAGATTATATTCAAAGGGGGATGGCAAATTATGATAATGATGAAAAGGGGATGGTAAATAAAGATTATACTGAAATAGGGGTGGCAAATAGCAATACTAAACAAACGTGGTGCCAAATAATGCTAATAATCTAAAGGAGATGATGAAAGGAGATCTTTTTCAATGGGGGATGGCAAATAATGACAGCAATGGAAAGGGGGTGGCAAATAAACAAAATACTGAAAAGAGGGTGACAAATAATAATAAACAAAAGTTGTGCCAAATAATGGTAATAATCAAAAGGAGATGACAAATAAAGATTATAGTCAAAGGGGATGGCAAATAATAACAATTAAAAGGGGTGGTAAGTAAAAAGAATACTGAAAGGGGATTGGGAAATAACTATAATAATCAAAATAGGTGCCAAATGATGGTAATAATCAAAAAATGACAAATAAAGACTATAGTCAAAAGGAGTGGCAAATAATGATAACAAAGAAAACGGGCTGGCAAGATAAGATAATACTGAGAAGGGGTTGGCAAATAACTACAGTAATCAAAACGGGAGCCATTATAGTCAAAGGGGATGGCAAATAATAATGATAATAAAAGGGGTTGGGAAATAAGATAACACTGAAAAGCGGGTGGCAAATAAGTATAATAATGAAAAGTGGTGCCAAATAATGGTAAAAATCGAAAGGAGATGACAAAGAAAGATTATAGTCAAAGGGGATGGCAAATAATGAGAACATTTAAAAGGGGTGGCAAATAAAGACAATGCTGAAAAGGGGTTGAGAAATAACTATAATAATCAGAATGGGTGCCAAATAATTGTAATAATCAAAAGATGACAAATAAAGATTATAATCTATGGGGGATGGCAAATAATGATAACAATTAAAAGAGGGTGGCAAGAAAAGGTAATACTGTAAGGGGGAGGCAAATAACTTTAATAATCAGGATGGGTGCCAAATAATGATAACAATGGAAAGGGAATGGCAAATAAAGATTATACTGAAAAAGGTGTGGCGAATAACAATAGTAAACAAAAGTGTTGCCAAACAATGGTAATAATAAAAAGGAGATATTGAAAAGAGATTTTTGTCAAAGTGGGATGGCAAATAATGCTAGCAATGAAAAGGGGGTGGCAAATAAACATAATATTGAAAAGGGGGTGACAAATAACAAAATAAACAAAAATGGTGCCATATAATGGTAATAATCAAAAGGAGATGACAAATAAAGATTATATTCAATGGGGGATGGCACATAATGATAACAATGAAAAGGGGTGGCAAGATAAGGTAATACTGAAAAGGGGTTGGCAAATAACTATGATAATCAAAACGGGAGTCATTTTAGTCAAAGAGGATGGCAAATAATAATAATAGTTAAAATGGGGTGGCAAATAAGATAATGCAGAAAATGGGGTGGCAAATAAGATAATACTGGAAACGGGGTGGCATTACCGTGGCAAATAACTATAATAATCAAAAGTGGGGCCAGATAACAGAAATACTCAAAAGAAGATGACAAATAAAGATTATAGTCAAAGGGGATGGCAAATAATGATAACAATTAAAAGGGGTGACAAGTAAAGACAATACTGAAAAGGGGTTGGTAAATAACTATAATAATCAGAATAGGTGCCAAATAATGGTAATAATCAAAAGATGACAAATAAAGATTATAGTCAAAAGGGGTGGCAAATAATGATAACAATTAAAAGGGGGTGGCAAGAATAGGTAATACTGAAAGGGGGTGGCAAATAACTATAATAATCAGAATAGGTGCCAAATAATGGTAATAATAAAATGATAACAAATAAAGATTATAGTCAAAGGGAGACAGCATTTAATGATAACAGTGTAAAGTGGATGACAAATTAAGATTATACTGAAAAGGGGGTGGACAATAACAATACTAAACAAAAGTGGTGCCGAATAATGGTAATAATCAAAAGGAGATGACAAATAAAGATTATATTCAAAGGGGGATGGCAAATAATGATAGCAATCAAAAGGGTTGGCAAATAAACATAATAGTGAAAAGGGGGTGACAAATAACAATAATATACAAAAGTGGTGCCAAATAATGGCATTAGTCAAAAGGAGCTGACAAATAAAGATTATAGTCAAAGGGGGGTGGCAAATAATGATAGCAATGAAAAAGGGGTGGCAAATAAACATAATTCTGAAAAGGGGGTGACGAATAACAATAATAAACAAAAATGGTGCCAAATAATAATAATCAAAAGGAGATGACAAATAAAGATTATAGTCAAAGGGGGTGGCAAATAATGATAGCAATTAAAAGGGGGTGGCAAGTAACATAATACTGAAAAATTGGGTGACAAATAACAATAATAAACAAAAGTGGTGCGAAATAATAGTAATAAACAAAAGGAGGTGACAAATAAAGATTACAGATTGCAATGAAAAGGGGTGGAAAATAAGGATAATAATGAAAAGGGGTGGCAAATAAAGATAATATTGAAAAGGGGTGGCACATGACTATAATAATCAAAAGGGGTCCTAAATAATGGCAATAGTCAAAGGGAGGTGACAAATAAAGATTATATTCAAAGGGTGATGGCAAATAATGATAACAATGAAATTGGAGTGGCAAATAAAGATAACACTAAAATGGGTGGCAAATGACTAGTATAATCAGAATGGGTGCCAAATAATGGGTGGCTTTTGACTATAATAATCAAAAGGGGTGCCAAATAATGTAATAATCAAAAGGAGGTGACAAATAAAGATTATAGTTTCCATATCCCTGTGGGAACCCCAGGAACTTAAAATATCAATATTTTGAAAAGCCAATATTTCCCAGATCAGAAATCTGTTATTTGAAGAACTTTACCAGCTGAGTGCCTCAGGTCCCATGGGGGCTCTTGTTGGTTCACCTGACTGAAATTTAGTGGGAGCTACATGTAATGCCATCGCTTGGCATCTGTCGTCCATTATGGGTCGTGTGTCATCCTTTAACTTTTGAAATATATTTTTTTCAAAACCACTGGGCCAAATTCAAGCATACATGGCACCGACCATCTTTGGAGTATACCCTTTCTACTTGTTCAAATGAAGCTTCTGCCATGTTCGGGCTGTGGTTTAATGCCCAAAAGCCTAAAAAACATTAAAAACCTAGTGCAAGCTCATTCCAAACAAATGCGAAGTGGGCAATTGTAATTAAGGGCCTTTCCCAAGGACACAATGCAGATACCCCTGACGGGGATTGAACCATGCACCTCTCGGTTTGAAGTCCAGTGCCTCAACCACTGAGCCACCAGGCTTCCAGCTCTTGTTAGCATGATCAACATATAAAAGGTTTACTAATTACCTGATTATATACAACAATAACAAGAGGAAAATGTTGAAAAACATGCAAACCTTATCTTACACACATGTATGATGTACCAGACAAATTTGAATTCTAACAGTTGTATCTGGAGCCTTGAGTTGAACGAAGTCACATGATGTGTTCTGCCCAATAGACATAATGAATCCACCATAAGTAATTTGGCTTCTGTGATTTCTGCTGCGAGCTCGCACAAGCTTACACCATGAGCTTGCCCGAAATTATAAGCTCACGCAAGCTTGCAACAAGCTCGCACATGCTCACTGGTAGAAAATATTTTTATAAGGGTTCAAGGGAAGTCTGTAGGTCAATATTTTGGCTGTCTGTGGGGGTATGCCTATTTTGGGCTCCACCCAAACTTTTCATTTCAAGAACCAATGGGTTGGTTTGAACCAAATTCGTCATCTAATATAATTAGGTTATGAGTACTTGATTGATTTCCAAAGGTGCTAAAAATAGGAAAAAATCAAACGCCCACATTTCTGAAATGGCACAGACCAGAATAATGTTTTTAGCTCACCTGACTTAGCCATGGGAGCTTAAGTGATCAGTTTTTGTCTGTTGTTCATCTGGCGTGAACTTTACATTATCGACTCCACTCGTAAACCACTGGGCCGAATTGAACCAAATTTCACGTGCGTGTTCCCTATGATATGCCAATTAAAATGTGTTCAAATAACCTTGCCACGCCCATAGGGGACACCACAAGGTGCAATATTCTGATAGCACCCATAAATTGTTTTTCAAAATTAAAAAAAGAACCATGAGTTTGAATCTTTTGATATTTGGTATATTACATCCCTGGGTGGGTGGGTGGGGGGGGGGGGGGGGGGATGGGAGAGGTGCAGATTCAAGTTTGTTCAGTCCTTGGGTTAATAATTGGGGTCCCTGTAGGAGCCCGAATTTTATCTTAGTGCAGTATGAAGACATCTCTTTAAAAATCCTCTTCAGATTTACCAGTCAGAATCCTTTCATATTTAGTGTACAACATCCCTAGGTGGGCCAGACTCACATTTGCTTAAATCGCACATCACTGGCTTAATATTTGGGTTCCCTTTGGGATCCCATATTCAACTTGGTGCAATATGAGAAAATCTCTTTAAAAATCTTTTTGTTCAAATCCACCAGACAGAATGCTTTCATATTTGGTATACATCACCTCTTGGGGGGGAGGGGGGGGGGGGGGGGGGGGAGTCAGATTAAATTGTGTTCGAGGTTCAAGTCGGGTCCCTGGGTTAGTGTTTGGTCTCTCTATTGGAGCCTAAAGTTTAACTTAGTGCAATATGAGGAAATTTCATTAAACATCTTCTTCAGATCCACCAGTCAGAATCCTTTCATATTTGATATACACCATCTCTAGGAGGGCCAGATTTCAGGTTTTTTTTCAAATCGAGTTCCTGGGTTAATGTTTGGGGTTCCTATGGGAGCCCAGATGTTAAGTTAGTAAGATATGAGGGAATTTCTTTAAAAATCTTCTTCTCCAGAATGATCTATCAGAAGCTTTTGATATTGACTACTCAATAAATACCACAACACTTGGGTAACATGCAAAATGTCTTTTGTTGCTGACAGACCGGCAGTTTATTGAAGCAATCCAAAAAACACAAAAAAAACAATTATTTGCCATCCCCTTTGACTGTAATCTTTATGTGTCACCTCCTTTTGATTATTATCATTATTTTGCTCCCCTTTTGATTATTATAGTCCTATGCCACCCCTTTCAGTAGTATATTCATTTGCCACCTCCTTTTCCTTGTTATCATTATTTACCACCCCTTTGACTATAGTCTTTATTTGTCATCTCCTTTTTATTATTACCATTATTTGGCACCACTTTTGTTTATTATTGTTATTTGCCAACCCCTTTTTATTGCTATCATTATTTGTCACCACCTTTGACTATAATCTTTCTTTGTCATCTCTTTTTGATTATTACCATTATTTGGCACCACCTTTGAGTATTATAGTTATTTGCCACCCCTTTTCATTATTATCTTTACTTGCCACCCCCTTTAATTGTTATCATTATTTGCCACCCCTTTTGAATAAAATCTGTACACGTCATCTCCTTCTGATTATTACCATTATTTGACACCACTTTTGGTTATCATAGTTATTTGCCACCTCAGTTCATTATTATCTTATTTTCCACTTTCTTCCATCGCTATTATTATTTGTCATCCCCTTTGACAAAAATCTCTTTTCCTCTTCTCCTTTTGATTATTATCATTATTTGGCACCACTTTTGATTATTATATTTATTTGCCACCCCCTTTTCAGTATTATCCTATTTGCCATCCCCTTTTTAGTATTATCTTATTTGCCACCCCCTTTTAATTCTTTTTCTTACTTGCCATTCTCTTTGACTCTAATGGCTCCTGTTTTGATCATTATAGTTATTTGTCACCCCCCTTCAGTATTACTCTATCTTGCCACACCCTTTTCATTGCTATCTGTATTTGCCATCTCCCCCTGACTACAATCTCTGTTCATCATCTTCTTTTGATTGTTACCATTATTTGGCTCCACTTTTGTTTAGTATTGTCATTTGCTACCCCCTTTTCAGTATTATGTTTATTTGCCATCCCCTTTTCAATGTAATCATTACTTGCCTTCCCCCTTTGACTATAATCTTTATTAGCTCACCTGACTGAAAGTCAGGGTGAGCTTTTCTGATCACTTTTCGTCCGTCGTCCGTCGTCCGTCGTCCGGCGTGAAGGTGGTGTTTGGGTCTTTTTCTTCCAAACCACTGGCCGCATGTTAATGAAATTTCATGTGAGTAGGGGTTATATAGCGGCATTTTGATTTTTGGGCAAATTAGGTTTCGGCTCATATTGAGCAGAGGGGTGGGGCAAAAATGCTCCAATTCTTAAAAAATCTTCTTCTCAAGAACCAGCAATAGCAGAGACTTGATATTTGGTATGCAGCTTCCTTTTGAGGTGTAGACTCAAGTTTGTTCAAGAGAAGTTTGTAGGTCTATACTTGGCGATGTTATGGGAGGAGCAAAAATTTTGGCCCCACCCCAAATTTCTATTTTTTAAACCGAGAGGCCAATTTGAACCAAATTTTATGTGAGGGCTTATTGGGTCATAAGTACCTAATTTATGCAGAAATTTTTTTCCTGTAGCCCCGTGGGAACCACAGGAGCTAAAAATAGAAAAAAATTAAAACGCCTATATCTCAAAAACTGCACGGCAGTGAGAATTTTTATTTGGTGTGAAGCTTTCTTGGGACCAACAGAAAGGATTGGTAAAAAAAAATTGCTATCGGTTTTATCATAGGGTACTTTTTCGGGACTCTGAAAAAGTGCTGAGTCAGTATTTTTTAACACAGTAGGCAATGGGAAAAAAATAAAGAATTGTTTTCTTCCAAACCACTGCTCTAAAAGCTTTCATATTTTACATATAACATCTTTGGAACATTGATTCACATATTTGTAGAAATCAAATTCCTCGGTCCATATTTGGGTTCCCTATGGGAACCCAAATGTTCAAATTAGTGCAATATGAGGGATATATTTTAAAAATCTTCTTCTTCGGATCCACAAATCAGAATCTTTTGATATTTGCTATGCATCATCCTTAGGGGGGTGAGATTGATGTTTGTTCAAGCCAAGTCCCTGAGTTCATATTTGGACTCCCTTTGGGAACCCAAATTGTAACTTAGTGCAATACGAGGTATATTCTTTTAAAATCTTCTTCTTCGCATCCACCGGTCAGAATCTTTTGATATTTGGTATACAGTATGCTTAGGGAGGTGAGATTCAAGTTTGTTCAAGTCAAGTCCTTCGGCTCATATTTGGTCTCCCTGTGGGAGCCCAAATTATAACTTAGTTCAATATGAGGAATATTCTTTAAAAAAAAATTTTTTTTCAGATCCACCAGTCAAAATGTTTTGATATTTGATGTTACAGCATTCTTAGGGCTGAGAGTGAAGTTTGGTAAAGCCAAGTACCTGGGTTCATATTTGGGCTCACTGTGGGAGCCCAAATTATACCAAAATTTTTATTTTCCAAACCAAGAGGTCGATTTGAACCAAATTCGATATGAGGGCTTATTGGGTCACAAATACCTAATTTATGCCATAAATTGTTTTCCTGTCCCCCACGGCAACTACAGGAGCTGAAAAAATTTTTTTTTTTTTGAATGCCCATATTTCCAGAACTACATGGCACTGAGAATTTTTATACAATGTGAAGCTTCCTTAGGCCGGGAGAAAGGAATGGTGAAAAAATGCCATTGGTTTTATCATAAGTACTTTTCCAGGACTAAAAGTGCCGAGTCATCATTTTTTAACACTGTAGGTAATGGGAATAACGTTGAATAATCTTCTTCTCCCAAACCACTGCTTCAGAAGCTTTTGTTTTTGGGTTCCCTATGGGAGCCCAATGTATAACTTAATTCAGTATGAGAAATATTCTTAAAAAATCTTTTTTTTCTGATACTCCTCTCAGAATCTTTTGATATTTGATTTTTAGTTTTCTTAGAAGCGGCAAATTGAAATTTGTTCAAGTTCTGGTTTATTGATAAAATTGGGCCCAGTAACCAATTCCTGCGTTGAAAGCCCTGTAAAGTGGGCAGTAATAGGCATAAACGATTGACCAAACCTGATATTATAATTATGCCTCTGTAATGATGTAGCTTAGAAAGTGACCTTAAATTCCAATAAATAGATAAATTATTGAGTACCCAATATGGGGATCTAACATATGAACACTCTGGGTTACTAAGTAGAGAAAACACCTTTTATGTTGAAAAACTGATAATAACCACAAGGCAGAATCCCTTGCTATTTTGGTGATATGACTCGGCCAGTATCAGGTGAGCGCCCTCAGGCCCCGTGGGGCCTCTTGTTTGTCTTCTTTCATTATTACCATTATTTGGCACCCATTCTGATTATTACAGTTATTTTCCACCCCTTTTTATACCACCCACTTGAAAAGTGGGCGGTATATAGCATTCATGGTGTCCGTACTTCCGTACTTACGTACGTCCGTACTTCCGTACGTCCGTACGTCTGTGACGCTTTGGGGGTACACATCTGCTATCCGCTACTCCTCTTAAACCAGTGGGTGGATTTCATTGAAACTTACAGGCATTCTTTTCTATACATTATAGATGTGCACCTCCTATTTTGCTTTCAGGTATTTTTATTTTTTACTCTTTCCCAAAGGGCGAAATGAACTTAGCCAAATTGTTGTGATGCTTTAGGGGGGTACACTCCTGCTATCCGCTACTCCTCTTATACCAGTGGGCGAATTTCATTGAAACTCTCAGACATTCTTTTATATACATTATAGATGTGCACCTTCTATTCTGCTTTCAGGTATTTTTATTTTTTTTTTGGGGGGGGGGGGGGGGGGGGTTGTCAGTGTTTGCTGCTCTACATTAAACACACTTTTACTGTTGTAAAATGTTTCTTGGTGGGAGTGGGTGGTATCATTTAGTGAGCAGTGCTCACAGTTTTTCTAGTTCAGTATTGTCTTCACTTGCCACGCCTTTCAATTGTTACCATTATTTGCCCCCCCCCCCCCCCCCCCCCCCACACACACACACACTTGACTATAATCGTTATTTGTCATCTCCTTTTGATTATTGCCATTATTTGGCTCCACGTTTGATTATTATACTTTTTTGCCACCCCTTTTTCAGTATTATCTTATTTTCCATCCCTTTTTGAGTATTATTTAATTTTCCAATCCTATGAATTGATATTCTTATTTGCCATCCCCTTTGACTATTATGGCTCCCACTTTATCATTATAGTTATTTGCCACCCCCTTTTCAGTATTACCTTATCTTGCCAGCCCTTTTCATTGTTATCATTATTTTCCATCCCCTTTGTCTATATGTATATTTGTCATCTCCTTTTGATTATTACCATTATTTGGCACCACGTTGTTCATTATTGTTATTTGTCACCCCCTTTTCAGTATTATATTTATTTGCCACCCCCTTTTCATTGCTACCATTACTTGCCATCCCCCTTTGACAAAAAATTCTTTTCATCATCTCCTCTTGATTATTACTATTATTTTGGCACCTCTTGCTTATTATACTTATTTGCCACCCCCTTTTCAGTATTATCTTATTTGCTGCTCCCTTTTCAGTATTATCTTATTTGCCACCCTCTTTTAATTGTTATTCTTATTTGCCGTCCCCTTTGACTATAATGGCTACCATTTTGATTATGTAGTTATTTGACACCCCGTTTTAGTATTACCTTATCTTTCAACCTCCTTTCCATTGTTATCATTATTTGCCATCCCCTTTTGACTATAATCTTTATTTGTCACCTCCTTGTGATTATGCC